>JAUPFV010000004.1:274663814-275871609 GCA_036936605.1 Limnanthes douglasii subsp. nivea
AGATATGAAATATTTGATGCTGATTAGAATCTTAGATACGCGAGAAGCCATTATTATAGACATAAGTGTGAACCATTGATTTGGTATCACCTGAGTTGGGCACATATCTAGAAGTTCGAATTAGTCGACTATCATGGGATCTAATGGGTACCGAAGACCCCAATTGATGATTTTCAGATAGCCTACTAATTCATCATTTTTACAGTCTAAGGGTGTTTCCCATTTGTTGGGAAGACAAAGGGTAATATCGTCTCTCATTCCCCATTGTTTCTTCAAATCCGATGCTTAACTTTCATGATAGTATATATATGAAACATTTTTCAAGGTAACAATATAATAAACATTGAGAGATCTCAAATTGTAACCAACCTTTGCTCTTTCTTCATCACATATAGTAATCAAAGCCTTATTTTTCCTTGGTTTGCGGACCTTTTTCTCCGTAGCATTCTCTGATTCTTTTGAGACTTCTTCATCAGAGTCAGCTTCATTATCTGATTCAGTAGCATCAAAATCAACTTCTTCTGCTTTTGACGCTGCATCTCTCAATTGTGGAGGGTTCTTCGAGGGACTTTGTTGAGATAATGAGGCTTCCTCAACAATCTCCCTCGGGGGAGGATATTTGGTAGAAGGATTTTATGTAGCATCGGCTTCATCTCCCATGGCTATAAAAGTTCTTTTTCTAGGAGCTTGTGGGGAATAAGTTGAGGAAGGGGTTACTTCAGTTTGTTTTGAAGCATATTTGCTTGATACACCACTATTTCGAGGCGATGGTTTAGTATGAGAAGTAGAAATTCTAGGTGTTCTGGGCGTTCAAGTTTTGGAAGACTGAATTTCTTCTATGATATGTGAAGGTGAAAAGGCAGGAGCTTTGGATCTATCAAAGCTACCGTAATAAATGGTCTTCGTGGATGTTCTGAGGGAAGCGTTGCTTAACAACCCAGCAACTCTATATTCGTCTGCTCCTCGTCTATGAAGAAATAATCGTTAGCTCCAAAGACAAAATTACTGTCACGTACTGGGGATTTGGGTTTTTTGAGAATTCTAGCCTTTGATCTTTTGGGTCTTGGGTGTTTTCTCATAAACTGATTGAAGATCAATCGGTAAATATGAATTTTCCGGTGGAAATAACCAGAATGTTTGAATAAATTGTTGAAGGTAGCAAAGGTTGGGAGGTTTTCTCTACTTCTCTCTCAATGATTTTTGTTTGTGAAACAAAAAGTTAGTTGCTAAGGAATTTATAAAAAAAAAGATGTGCAGAAGTGAAAACGTTTTGTGTTGATTGGGAAGAATTTGAACCAGTTTTGTGTTTATAGGATCAACATCTGTTATAATAGGAGCTTAGGTGTAAGCCTAACCCCTAGGGAGCTATGATGAGGTTAAAAAAAATTTGATGTTTGGTTTTATTGGTTACGTTTGAATTTAACTTGGGGTATGGTTGTTTAATGACATATTTCGATGCATCAGAATAATTGCCTTGCATCGAATTGTGGAAGAAGAAATCACCATTGCTTCTGCTTAGATTCAAGTTAGTTAATTAGTTATCATTCATTTACTGACTTGAGAACTAAGGGGGCTACTGATAAGGAAATAGAAATTTAGATACTAAATTGTAAATTATAAAGCATTATGTAACACTTGGTAAAGTTAGATGAGGATTTCGTGACTGTGTCTTTTAGTCAAGGACTAGGAGTGGAATTTACCCTTTTTATATAACTATTTTGAGTTGTAAGCTAAGTCTTTGTGCCTCTATATAATGGCCAAAGCTTAACTAATAAGGGGATTGGATTTCATAGATTAGATCACTTGCGTACTTTAATTTTCTCTCTCTAAAATCTATTTGTCTCTTTAGAACACTTATTCTCTTGTTTACTAAAGCAATCCTAAATAACCAAACTCACCACGTACTACCTAACACGTATAAGATCTAAGCGCAAGTAGCATAATCCAATCTCTGATTGGTAGCAATGTTATCCTTATATTACTTGGCGGAAAATATGTCTTACAATTATGCGAGAGTAACAAAATTATTATCATCAACAACTTCCTTAGCGTAAACATCAGGCCTAACACCTAAAATCTAACCAAACACTTTGTACAACTACAAATGATCAACATAATCTACCAAAGAGAAAAGAAAACGTAAACCGGGAAGACCAATAATAACGTGAACATTATTCAGTTCCACCGTCATCTTGACGAACAAGAAATAGAAGGACGATTTCTACTCATGGCAACATTCAAGATACATGTCGATCATATGTATGTTGGTATGCCAACAAAAGAGAACATTGACCAATGGACCGATCATAGTACCCATTGCCTTCTCCATTACTCTGGTCTGGTGGTGGCTCAAGTCCTATTTGTGGAAAATATCATACAAAATTTTACAGCATATGCTCACTTTAACTACAAATTAAATTTTAATAAATTAAAAATATTATGATATATTAAGAGTGAAACAAAAATAATATGTAATTGATAAAACCATAAATGTAAATTAGATCGCTTTGGAAGATGTTGTAAGCTTCGTACGTCTGGTAATGGAAATATAAGGCCAACAGAGTGGGTTGACAACTAATAATGCACCCTCCGACTGTGATGATGAAGCTCCAACAGTGTTACTCGTGACTTCTAACCCCGACTCCTAAGTAGTGTCAGGTTGTGCGTCATGACGATTGAATCGCACATTATAAGAAGTAGGATGAACCCTAACTATCTCGTGTGAAGGATAGGGTGTTGGTAATACGAGAGAGATATAGTGATCCCTCATCTTCCTTGTCTTCATATTAGTCTTAACCATCTGGGAAAAAAACTGTTTACTAAAACATAATAGAGGCAAAACATAAATTTATTATTTTTTACGCAAACCATACGTTTCATACTTTAAATGCATCATATAATTGTAGAAAATTACACAAGAAAACATGTTGGTATTACACAAGACACCTATTGCAAAACGCACAACTAGTATGATAATTTTACTAGAATTTGTCTAACTTGCATGATGAACAAATGAAAAATTTCCAGCAAGCACACAACAAACAACTAACTTTTTCGTGCAACCTGCACAATAAACGCTAAGTCATTCACATAAGTCGCGTAACAAACACCTACACACAGAAGCTCAGATTTAAATAAATTAACTTAGCAAACAAAATTTGTTGTATAATAATAAAGTTAGGAGTTAAGCTTCCGTGATATTTGTGTGTTAGGTAAAATTAAGAGGGTTCATGTCATGACCAATAACCATACAGCTCGTGATGTGTTTGAATATGTTTATGACGACCTATGGGGACCTTTAAGGAAACTTACAAATAATAGTGCAAGGTACTTTATATCTATGATTTATGACTATTCCAGAAAGTTCGAGTTATAATTTTAAAGATCAAATATTAAGAACTGACTAAAAATTACCATTAGTATCCCATGTTTTGCGTTTGTATCAAAACTATACCCATATGTTCGCTTTTGTCTCCCACTGGTCTCCTATGTATTAGAAATTTATATTATTAGTCCCCCGCATATGTTATTATTGAGAAGCTGACATGTGGTAGCCTAAATATCAAAATTTTGTCTCACTATTGGTCCTCCAAAAATCTAAATCCCAAATTCGAGAAACATATAGCCTTCCTCCTAAATCCAAATTCTAGAACCACATTCTTCATATTTTTGGGGGACCAATACTGAGACAAAATAACATTGTTTGTGCTGGCACGTGTCACCTTCTCAATAATGACTAATAGTGATACAAATTTATAAATATAGGGGATGAGTGAGAGACAGAAGTGAACATAAGGGACTATTTTGATACAAATGGAAAACATGAGGGACTAATGGTGATTTTTAGCCTAAAGTTTTTTTTATGCTTTTAAGGAATAAAAAGAGTTTGTGAAGAATCAAACTGAGAATATGCAGAAAAATTTAATAACTGACAATAGTTTCGAATTTGTTAATGAACCACTCACTATCTATTATTCTAAATTTAGTATTGTTAGACTCATAATTGTTAAAGGAACTATATAACAAAATGGTGTTGGTGAGATGATGAACTGAACTTTATTAGAAAATGAAAGGTGTATGCTTTAACAATTGGAATGAGCCGAAAGTTTTAAGGAGAAGCTGCCAAGCCAACTGCATACATCATCAAGAGGAGTCCATCTTTGTCTTTGGAGGTCAAGTATATATATGAGAAATGTAATTGAAATAAAGTAGCGCTGAAACATTTGAGAGTGTTTTTATGTGCTTCTTATGCACATATGAATCAAGATAAGCTTGAGTTTAGAGTAGTAAAATATTTTTCTTTGACAACCCTTAATGTTTAAAAAGGTATAGGTTTTGGTTTCTAAAACATGTGAATGTGAAATACTTAGGTGACAGAGATATGTTGTTTAATGAAGTAGAGATGTCACTGCTGAAGAAGGTCATGACTATGCATGTTGATACCAAATACTGAAATTAAGTATGGACAGTGAATGGCGCTCATGATGTTTCTGCTGAAGATATTTTTAGACTTGGCATGGGTTCAACTCATGAATATGAAGTTCAAACATTATTTGAGTGTGGACTTTGTCGAGATTTGATGATACTGAACATCAAATGTTCGAACTGAAGAGTAACATGATGATACTGACAATTATATGTTGGTGAAATATAAAGCATAATGACCAAAGAATCCTACATACATATGACTATGATGATAATATAGGTTATGATATACCTATTTAAATACAAGAATATGTTCTTGAACCTGAGGTCTATCACAATGCTATGAGATTGGTAATTCGTTGAGGTGGCAGAAGGGTATAAAGGAAGAATTGAATTCTTTGAAGAAGAATAACACTTGGGAATCCTATGAAGTAATTGAATGGTAACAACTTGTTTGGTGTAATAGACTATCTACATGAGTCAACCCTATTGTTATTTCCTTATTGAAGTAAATCGAACATATATTACTATTTCCTTATTGCATGAAGAACCGTAGCAGACTATCTACATGAGTCAACCCTAAAGTTTCAAAGAAAAGAATACAAATGATGTGTGATTGTTATATAAACCTATATATCAGTTAAAGCAGTTGTCGAGAAAGTAGAATAAGTAATTTGAGTCTTTTATGGCGTGAATCAATTATGTAAGAAACTGCTATGAAAATTGTGTCTATTATAATGAGGAAATACACATGGCGAGATAAATTTTGGCTTTACTATATGCGGATGACATACTGATAGTTGCAAAGAATATGAAGAGATTTAAAAGTGTGAAAACCCAACTGAAGGGAACATTTGAAATGAAGGATATGAGAGAGGCTAAATGTATGCTTGAGACTTCCATAAAGAAGAACATATTGAGAGGTTATATATTCTTATCCTAATAAAAATACATACAAAATATTCTCAAGAAGTTCGACATGTATGAAGTCCAAAATGTTAGAACTCCCATTGATGTCCATTTCAAACTCAATACTACTCAAGAACCAATAAAGTAAAAAGATAAGTTTATTCAAGGTATAACCTATGCTAATCTTGCATGGATAATTATTATTTTGAGCACGTTTATGGCTAATCCGAGGAAGTCTAATTTTCAAGCCTTTAAATGACTCAAGACAGAAAAGGATTCACAAATGTTGGGTTCTATTAATATTAGAGGTAAAAAGCCGATGAGACTCTAAAGGGGTATGTTGAATTTGATTATTCCTATTACCTTGACACTAAGAAGTAAACTTTGCGGTATATGTTTACTATGTTTGGAGGATTCATTAGTTTAAAATATTATTTTTCGAAGGTTGTTCCCTTGCCATCTACCGAAGATGAATATATGTCTTTTTTTAAATCAATGAAAGAACCCATATGGTTGAATAGATTGTTAAATGAAATTACTGGAATAGATCAATAAGTGATTATTTTTTGACAATAAAAATAGTTTTTTATAAGGAATCCAAAGTTTCGTGAGAAAACTAAGCATATAGATATGAAGTTTCACTTCATCTCAGATTTAATGGAGAGATTTAAAATGAAGTTTGCATAGGTTGTAAGTGAGTAAAATCTTTATAATACTCTGCTTATCAGTTTGAATGTTCACGTAGTGCGTGAGATTTGTTGAAGACTAGGACTTATGTTACTAGTAAATATGTTAAGTGTAGATTAAAAGTAACTCGAAGCAGAGTCTTCTTCTTTTTAACTCGTTATACTATATTAATTAGATTTCTATATTAAATAGATGTTCTATATAAATTAGATTTCCAAAATTAATTAGATATTCTGTATTAATTAAATATTCTATATTAATCAAAATTTATATAATAATTAGATATTTATACTAGTTAGATATTTATACTAATTAGATTTATATATTAATTAAATATGATATTAATTTGATCTCCTATTCATTGTATCTTCTACATTAATTAGATTCTTTAATTAATGGATTAAGATTTATCATAGTCGGCCTATAAATAGAAGATGATATTGTTTTACAATGTAAGATGCGATGTGAGCTTCATATTTGCCAAAGACAAAAACTAACTACATGTACTTTGAGAGATAATCGAGGTAAAAGCTAAAAATTGAAGATGTGATTTTATGAATCACGTCTACAAATGGTGATTAGGGTTTTTGTGTTTTAGAGTCTTTTTAACTTATTTATTTATAAAAGGAGTGTTTGTTGCCCGTGGATATAGAATTTCTTCACGATCCAAACTACATTAAATCTATTGTTGTACGATTGTTTACTTTATGTTATATTTTGTTAACTTTATTCTTGAAATACGGTAAAAGTCGAAGCTTGTACTACCTCCTACAGCCTCCCGCGTAGCCGTTCACCAACAGTTGGTCACTAAATGGCTAAGATTCATCATAGCGAGTCTTTTTAGGGTTGTGTCAGAACTTGTTCGGATATTGTTGGTTTCCCTAACAAAGGAGTAAATGAAACATCAGACAACATATTTCTACGAACCTAGATGAAGAACGGTTAAAATTAGCGTCAAAGTAAAAGAGACACGATCTCAACCAAAAGTTAAGTGTATAGACGTCCACTCAAAATTAAAGAAAAGAACTTTACCAAAATTTAAGTGTATTACCTCTCCTGAAACCTAAGTGGAAAGGCTTTACGTACTGGAACTTAAAGACACAGAAACCATTTTTTTAACCCAATAAGATCATTAAATGTTGGAATTTAAATGATAAGACTTTACATATCGAAGCTTCTGAATAAAGTTTTATGTTTCTTGATGAAGATGAGTGCGATATTAAAAATAAAATTTTAAAAATAATTTGGCCAGACTTTTTTAAGGTTTGTAAAAAATTATTTAAGAAAGTTATATCTTACATATGTATTTTCTCTATCACAAAATCTTTTTTTTCAATGAAAACTCGTATTTTAATAATATTTGAAATTATTTGTTGTATATACAGAAAACAACTAAAGTAATCCTAATTTAAAATGAACCCATTCCTAAAATTGAATAATTATTATTTTATTCAAGGGTAACGCTAGAAAAAAATAATATTTTGATGAATCTTATCCGACTGTTCCTATACGAATTGACAAATTTCTCACCAAATTTTGGACAAATTTTTATATCAGAAAATCTAGGTATAAAAGGATTGTATAGGTCTTTCATCATTTTTTCCCTCTTTTGCTCTCAATCTCTCACCAAACCTCTCAAGCAGCAAATTTTCCTCGAAAATATAAGATTATTTTTGAAGAATCTAAACCCACAACAGCATTGAGGTAAGACATACAAGCCTCCTACTCTATTTTATCATGATTTTGTTGTGTATTAGGTGTTGAACAATAGGTTAGAGTTTCTGTTTTTTTAAAATTGAATTTTGGCACGATCTAAGGCGTTAGTTTGTTATATTAGTGTTGTAGAGTTGTTTGTTATATGCGGATCCGTTTATTTGGCTTTGATTTTTGTTGAAAATGGTGTTGTTTGGATATATCTAGGGTTTTAGTTCTTCGCAGGTGTTCGTCGCACGTTATATGCTCCTCCAGTATTGTGCTCGTCACATACATTGTGTGACCATGAAGGGTGTGTGTCACATGCGACCAGAGTTTAAAGGAGTCTTTGTTAATATTTGTTTTTGTTTACACGATGGATCGTACGAAAGTGACTGTTAAGAATCCCAATCGCCGCGAGCCAGCTTCCGATACGCATCGAAGTCTTACAGAGCTTGTAGCTAACAAGAAACTCACCTCGGGTTGCCGTACGAAACGACGCTTGCATCATGGTGGTCCAGAGGATGATAAATCACGCTGGTTGGGCTGCGTCTAGCAGCGGTGCAGGTTCATTATCGCATGATGCACTTGAGGTCGATACACTGGTGGTCCAGAAGCCAATACCAGCCATCGACGCTTACCGTTTATCACTTACTATCTTCATTGCATGGCTAGTACGTCAATCAGATGGTCTTTTAACGCATACAAACAATTACATATCTTCGTCATAGTCTTCCGCTTTCTTAAAGTTGCTGCCTTCGCATTTGATTTAAAATCACTGTACCTCTCGCAAACGTAATATAATCTAGGAGTTCTTCCCCATTTTCCGCAATCATAAAGCTTTATAATCGTGATGAACTTAATCTTCTTCGATTTCACGTACATGAAAACATCTAATTCATCTTTCGTAAATAACCTATCCGTTGTGAAGATTTTTGTGTAATCAGCATCCATTTAAGGTGGTTGGTCAGGTTCCTCCTACAACGAATAACAATACAACAAAAAACTTAATATGTAACCAATCGCATAGAAAGAGCTAAGAAAATTATGTCGGTCTCTTGCATTTCGCGACAAATAAAGCATTAGTGTCGCATGAAGGAGTACAATGCATGATCAACTATGTCGCCTGAAGGTTTAGGACCACTAGGTATACGTGGTCGCATGATTCGTGCGACAAGACAACTGTTCATCGTTAATATGCATGCGACCATATTAAAAACATAAAGTTGAGTTCAGATCGTTACCTCTATTCGATATGCGTGGTTCTCGTCCACCAAATCATCCAAAGAGAGGCTCATTTCATCATCTTCCATGAATACTCTGTTTTTTGATTTTTTATGGTAGATTTGAGGATATGAGGTGTGGAAGTTTAATATTAAGGTAGTAAATGGTCAGGGTTTAGAGTAATTTTTAAGAGGTTTTTATTCTAATTAATTTTTGTGGATAAATGATAGACTTGTAATTAGTGAGAATGAAAAATATAGATTGAAAAATTCAAATTCAAATTTTAAAAAATAAAAATAGGTTAAGAAACCTATTAAAATATGATTTTTTTTTTGTTTGGGATCATTATTTAACTTGATTTTATTTAGTAAACATAAACCTGACAAATAAAGAACAAAGCTTCCCGTGCAAAACAATGGATTAAGTCGATTTCTCGGCTATCAATGGAAAAGGTAACTTTGTAAATAAACTTACTTACGGCGCCGGAATCTATCCATGTCATTGTCCGCTTAATCAATTTGTTGTGTGGACGTTTGTTAAGTACGACAAAACCTTCCAAATAAAAAATAAAAAATAAAAAATGCAGAAAATTTTATTTTATTAGACATTCAAATAAACAAGTCATCCTTCATATTCCCTGACTCTAAACATACTCGTCACAATTATATGTACCCAAAGATTCGAGCATTACGATGACGTTGGGTTCTAGTTGCAAACTTTCGACCAAACTGAATAAACCTACATCTTTTTACCAAACTATTAAGCAACAAATATAACAATAAACCGAGCCAATTTGGTTATTAGGTCTCTTTAACACAACGCACGGAATGCGACACACGACAACCTAGAGCCTCTCAGTACGTTGCGTGGGTTGATGAAAACGAAGTTTGAACTAAACTATTCAGCCATTAACTAGGGAGTTCGGTCCAATGTCCAATAGGGACCAAATTTATTTGGTGTCATTGTGCACGATGTAGGTTTGGTCTAAAGCTTCACTTAGAGGACCTAACAGCACGAGATAACCCAAACCTAACTTTTTGTCTCATTCCTTTCCAACACCGATAGTGGATAAACCATTTTAGTCACGTGCTATGAAACTTTAATAATTCGGTTTAATTAATTTTACGTAATTACTTTCCATTTGAAGCATTGTCGATTATTATGGCATCGTGTTTTTCTTCGGCTAGGACATTCAAAATAAAATAAAATACAATTCTCCACTTTTCCAAATGAAAGTAACTAGGTAAAGTTATTATTAAAGTTTTCAATGAGTTCAGTTGTGAAAATACATTAAACTAAAAGAGATCACTTTTATTTTTTCAAAAAACTTCTGAGTTTCAACACAAAAATTAGAGTAAAAAAAATTATTTAAAAAATAAATTGAATTCAGACTCAGATTTTAGCTATATATTGTCATCATCGAACAAGATGAAAGTTGTGTCCATTTTTCAATATAAATGAGTGGACATTTTACTCTTTACTTGGGTAGTCAAATACACTGTATGTTTATATTACCAGTTACGACATCTCTCCCGAAAATTGTTTAGGATTCAAAATATTCACAGAAGCTTAATTCGTCTTTGGACACCGCTTTATCTATACCGAACAAAATTAATTAATCTGGGTCTGCATCCAAATACTTCGAGGATGCATCAAACTTATCACATTTAGAATCACAAATCATCAATGCACTTTATTGTTTCGAATTTGCACTAACAACCTGTTGCGTTGAACGTGCTCGGATTTTTTGACCCACTGCTTTGTCCTTTAACAAAAGCTATTAACTTTCGATTTTCAATTAAAATATGTATTTTTTTCTTTAACATTATACAATCGGCAGTGTCATTCCTAATGTCATTGTGGTATTTGTAAAACTTATTATTGCGCTCTTCCTTTGGCCTGTTTATAGGAGATGACTTTCTAAAACTGACTTGAACTTTAGATTTCTCAAAAATAGTAGCAACATTCTCAGTTAACTTTGTGAAATATTCCGATCTTATTTACGGATTTGGCGTGGGTCTATGATGTTGATAGGTAGTTGCTTGAGTTGGAGCCCCTCATGTTCGATGATGTATATAATTGCTCACACTCGGACGATATGATGCTTGAGAAGTCAATGCATTACCGTGATTCCCTTGGTTAGAAAATTCATGTCCTAAACTTCTTTGAACTGAACAAGTCCATCGTGGAACTCTGGTTGACTCATTTACTTTAATATGTTCTTCAACTTGAGCCATCAAAGCTCTAAATGTCAAAAGCACCTCTACTCGTAGTCTCATTTGCTAAATCTTTGGGAAGTTATCCTTGTCAAAGCTGCAATAACAACAAGTTCTTCACAATCTTTGACTTCTATTTTCGTTAATACAAATCGTCTAGTATAATCTTTTAACTCCCCCCACAACTTGCTTACATTGTATTGTTGTGTCACTATTGGCTTGCATTTCCTTAATTCATACAAATTATCTTCGAAATGCAGTATAAAAAATTCCAAAGTTTGTAATAGATTCCCTCAGAATCCTATTATACCACTTCAAAGCATAACTCTTAAAAGTCTGATAAAATGATCTACAAACCAACCTATTATAATCCTTAAAATTTATCATATAATTCTTGAACTATTCAATGTGTTCATTAAGATCTTGCGTTCCATCAAAATTTTATACTTTTGAAATATCAAAACGGCTAGGCAGCAGAATTGACCTAATGCCAACGGATAAAGAAGAATTTCTCTAATATACTCCTTGCATATACTGATCATCTCTCTTAGTTCCCATTATTGCCTACAAGTTTTGATCCGCTGTGTTAACGTATTGATTGGTTGTATTCCACTCATAGAATAAATTGTACCTTACATGTCAATGCTTACTTTCATTCTTTGATTTATATTATTTACGTGATTTTTGATGTCGACTTTCGTCCCCTCGAAGAATTTTGGTACCTTTCTTGTTTAAACAAATGAACCTCGGAATTTGAGCTAGAAAATTCGCTATCACTAGATGAAATATATTGTAGTTTATTCTACTTATCTTTCCGCGAAAAATGGTATTTCTTGCCTGACTGGATATATGATTTTTTATAATCATTTCGAATTCGATGAGCTGTATATGACTCATCAGATTGATTTCCCAACTCGTCTTTTTCATCAACTAGTCGTACTTCGAATATCAATCTACTAGAATGAATTTTCTGTTCTCTTCGAACGTATTCCTCATTTAAAATAATTATTATTTTTCTATGAGCTGATTTGTTCAGTTTTCAATGTTGGATTAATTATATTGCTCATGAACCTGGCGGTTACCTTGACCTTCTTCCGTGTGTAAATCTGAATTAATTGCATCAATCGCTTCACGAACTTCTCGATCAACTCTTGTATTCTCTGGTTCCCTTATGATCAATATAATTAACTATGAACTTTGTATTTTCTGGTTTTAGATTTTCAATCTAGGTACCTTACTCTCTCCCATTATGGTCAACAATGTTAAGTGTTAGAGATATCTTGATGAATATATTGAATTAAATTTCTGCTTATGAAAAAAAAAGTGAAAATATTGAGAGATAATTAAAGTATTAAAGTTCTAGAGAGAGAAACAACAAAGCATAATCTATTTCAAGAAGTAAAAGTCGAACACTTTATTCATTGTCTTGTGCCTTAATTATAGGTACACGAGAAGAATTTAACTGAATCAGTTACATCAAGAGATAAATTTCATTGTGGTCTTTTATATTTACATATAATACCAACATCCTCTCTTAATTTTACAATTTACTTAAAACAAATTTAATGTTATTGTTTTAAGTCCCTGATAATTTGTATCCTTATTATTAACATCCAAAGTACTGATTGATAATGGGAGCTCGACTAACATTATTTTGAAGATTTTTTTATGACAAGATGAAAATAGTACCTCTGTTTCAGATGATTAATAGAAGTTCTTTAGTTATGAAGGGAATGCATATGCTTGGGTGGGTGAAATTGAGCTCTAGCCCTTCTAGGTTACAAAAAAACTGCAAAAATTGTAAGAACTTTGTTTATGATTTTTGATAAACATAGTCCATATAATGTAATCATGGATAAACTGTAGTTACATAAGATGAAAGTTACATTTTTTAACTTTATGCAGTATTTTTAAAGTATCATTTAGGGGGTTCGGTTGGTATAGTCTGGAGAAGTCAAAGATCTGCAAGAAGTTGTTATGCGGTTTTGTTGGACCCTAATAAATTGATGAAATAAAAATTAAAGAAAGAGAATGAGATTCGTCAACAAGATGAGAGCATCGAGTTTGAAGTGAACCTTAATGTCTATTGGTTTAGTTTGCTCATGAAACTTTGGGTTTTTCATCAAATGAAGGGAACTAATATAATCACAAAATAGAGTCACATCTTGCTCCACAGTAGTGAGTTGACTCTACAACCCCTTCAACCAAATAAGTTCCTTCATGTCTTCCGTAACAACTGTATAGATGTCTTCCGTAAACAACAATGCAATGGCCTTCTCTATACAAGACTTCCAACTAATCACCTTTCCAAACACATTAAATAGATAACCCGAAGTAGAGTTCCTTCTGTTAAGGAAGCTTTCATAATCAGAGTTCAAATACCCTTTAAACAATATATCACCCATACAATTCTGACTGTAACACAACCATGGAGCAATCAGACCTTTGAAGTATCTCATGAGCCACTTGAGTGCATGACAATACGGGTTTTCCAGATTTAACACAAATCTTTCAAAACACTTACGATGTAGGCAAGACGAGATCTCGTGCAAATCATAACATACATAATGGTATGAACAAAATTGGTATAAGGTACCCCCAACATATACTTCTTATTTAATGCTTCGGTTGGTGCTTGAGTGACATTGAGTTTAAATTTTGAATTGGTCAGGATAATATCACCTAAAATTCTAACACTTGAATAAAATTAATAAACGAGAATCGTTAGTAAAAAGATAGAAAGAAAATTAAAGAATTATGTGAAGAACACTTGTATTATTTTTATGTATTGGATTACAAATTCTATATCTTTCTGTTGCTACTATTCTGTCTAATTTTCACCCCCTTCACAAATGGAACACTAACTTCTTATATAATGTCATTGATTCAGAGGGGTGTTAGGTTGTTGCCTTCTTATTGGTGCAGGATTTTCTACTGCACAATGTCAAACTTAGCTCTTGTACTTGGAGGGGGAATGGGGGACTAACAGAGGCTAAGTGCTAATTGGCTAACGATTGCCAGAGTAAAAATGTACGCCCGTTACAGACTTAACGTGTAAGCCCACTAGAAATTCCTTTCGAAGCACGCCAAGGGACCAAATGAGTCTCGACCAAATTGGTTAGGCTTTGTGGCGGTTATTGCTCAAGGCTGAGCGATCAAGCTATTCTCGTAGGGAAAAATGGCCGAGTTGGCCTCTTAAGGCCAAACAGCCAAGTCTGGAAGCTTAAGGTCATGCAGCATGTTGGTTGCTTTATGTCATGTACCCAACATGCTCGGTTGTGACTTGCACCTAGGTTGAGCATTTTGGACTCGGACTTCGCTTTTTGGTAAATTTTATTTTAATTGTGTGACATCACACGATCATGTAAATTGGTTTTTTGTTTGTCTTGTTTATCTTATTAATGCAGTAGCAGTAACTCCTCTACTTTTTTGCTTGATGTTTACTAATGGAGTCTTTCCAATCATAACCTTATCTTTTTTTCTGAGCTTATATCGCAATATGACTTATTGCTTTTTCAAGCTTCTCCTTCAATATGATTCGTTGCTTCTCTATTTTTTTTTGTTAATTATTTTAAGTCATGATGTCACATATCGCTCTATTTATTCTTTGAATATTTCTTAATTCCACTTTTTTTATCTTTTATTTTGGTCAAGAGCACCACTCTATAAATATACACCTTCTCTCTTTAGAAGCTATACCAGAAGAAGATGATCTAAGAAAGGCGCAACTTGTGTGTGGAATATGATATATTTAGTTTTAATTCTCCAAAATTTTCTTTTGGAGATGTCCCAAATATCAACGATAAATATTATAGCTATGCTCCCATTAGTGAGGGAATTTTTGTGTGATGATAATGAGCGTCAAAGTTGGACCTCTTTGGTATTCCCACTTCTACCGTGGATGCTGGTAAGGAGTCTAGAATCCGTCTAGAGAATGATATACCTTATGACATAACTATTTGAAAGCCGCGTCTCCCGAAAACTCCCCTCGATATTTACCCTCGTGAGAAAGTCTCTTTTCATTCGACTTTTCGGTATAAAATTTGACTATGCGTGGAATCCATTCACATCAGATTATTTGTCGTGGAGAAATCTTGCACTGACCCAAGTTAAGGATGATACAATTTAATAGCCTTTCGTATATTAGGAATATTACATTGTTTACCATTTTTATTGCCTCAAGCTAACGAAGAAGATTCATTTTTACGATTTTGAGCAACACCCTTACCTCTAAGGATGTTGTGGTGCATACAACAATGTCGGTTGATGAAAACGAAGGCTGAATTATTAACTAAGGAGTTCGGTCCAATGTCTAATATAGACCAAATTTATTTAATGGCATTGTGCACCAAGTAGGTTTGGTCTAAAGCTTCACTTAGGAGGACCTAATAATACGACATAACCCAAACCTAACTTTTTGTCTCATTCCTTTCCAACACCGATAGTGGATATACCATTTTCGTAATGTGCTATAAAATTTTAATAATTCAATTCAATTAATTTTACGTGTTGCTTTGGATTTGAAGCAGTGTCGATTATAATGACATTTTTTTCTTCGATTAGAACGTACAAACAAGAAGAAAAACTGCAAGTCTAGAAATAATTCTCCATGTTTAGAAGTAAAAGTAAATTACGTCAAGTGATTATTAAAATTTTGAATGATGTGAGTCGTGCACAAACCTTAATCTAAAAGAGATGATGTATTTTTCTTCAGAAAAAATCATTACTTTCAACACAGAAAAAACACATTAGAGAAAAAAATGAGTGAACATATAATTACTTGGAAAACATTAAATTTGAAACTCTCAGATTTAGATTATATAATTAGTCAAAAATCATATTTATTGTTTCTTTAGCATCCAATTTATAAAATTTGATTAGAAAGAAAATTATACGATACACAACTAATATATAAAAAATACAACTTATTAATACTTGATATTGAAAAACAACATTTCAATCTCAACATAAACATGTATTATTAGTAAAAAATAGTATTTTTATTAAGTTATCGCGATTTTTGAATTACATCTTCTTTCTTTTTTTAGATCAAAGCTTCCAAAAACTACAACAAACTACAACAATCGATCGATTCAGGTATAATCTGATAAGGTTGGTATTGTTAGCATCATCATCAAAATCAAAATCGAGGGGAAATATGTCAATAAGACGAGCAACCAAAAACAAAAGACCACGTGAAGTCAAGAGGCATCGATTCAGTTTTGAGGTAATATATACGTTACTAAACGAAGCTACTATAACAACCGAGCATAGGCTCCTATAACAACATTCACGATCGTCCTACAAAGAATAATCGAGCTAATGCTGAACAAAAACAGACAAAGAGAGTATATTGAGGCTCATTTCATCACTAAAGTAACTGAGCAAGACCGTTGCTTAGTCCGAGCTCGATCAAAATAGTATCGAGCAGAGGTGATCGGAAAACTGGATATAAGCCGTTGTTAAGTATGAACAAGACTGGTTAACGTACAAAATGATCAAGGGGTATTTGTGGAATGTGTTAGATTTGTTATGGAGTGTAAATAGAGAATATAAGGTTTTATATTTAAGTATTTAAGAGAGAAAATTTTACCCATCCCTAAATGCTGTTTTTGACCGTATTTATAAGATTTAGAAGATTTATGCGCTAATCGGGTCGATTCATGTATTCGGTTCAATTAGGTGGGCTTGGAGGCCCAAAATGAGATGAAGCAAGCATTTAGCTTACTGTGCTAGGTACACAACTTATTCATCATTATTTTTGTTGATAATTCGAACTTCCCTCTAAAAGATATCTGAAATGCTCTCTAAATCCAGTTCTAATATATCTTGATTCTATCATCTAGCCCCCTTAGCTCTCAAAAAGGTGATTTGGGAGAGCTAACGTGATAAATAATTTCCTATTGGTTTCCGACGTGAATCCGGAGGGCTAATTTGTAACCCAAACGTCGCGACTTTATAATTATTTTTCTCAGACACGTGTCAAGTGGTAACTGGACCTACTGACCATTTTTACTCTTGTTAATTGTATCTAAACTAAAAAATTAAAGTAGCTACATTTAATAGCCCTTCTTAATCATTGTTGTTGGTTCATCTCCTCTAGGGAAAACACTCACGTGTATCTTTAACTATATAAGGGCCGCTGTTTCTATTTCTATCTTTAGTTCTAGATTAAAAATGAAACTTAATCTTTTAAAATTAGATTTCTCTTCAATTTTTCTTCTAGCATTCTTTAAAGTTTGTATGTTTACGGCGATGACAGAATAATTTAAAAGAGGCTAGCTCAATCTATCTGAATTTGAGAAATAAAAAAAGAAAGGCCAGAGTCGCTGCCCCCAGTGGATTATTTGTGAATCAGATACCAGTTCTAGACAGAAGTTCTTTATCTAATAAATAATCAGTCGTTTCCAAACCTAGCCTTCTCGTTTATTCTCTTACAACCCTTGACCCATCCATTTAGTTAACTAATAAACCCTCTACAGAAGTAGTTAGCAGTCGCAAAAATATTTCAAATTTTATCTCCATGGGGTTGGATGTTGGGGAAAGTAATCCTCGAAGAATCACTAGGCTTTCTAAAGCTAACGCTAAAACTCCAGCAACAAGAAAAGAAGTAGAATAATCAGCTGAAGTGTCTACTGATGCTAACAATCGATCAAGGCCTGTTACAACCTCGGGAGATGACTTTACAACAAAGCTTCCTTCATAACTTGCTTCAGAAATAAATCCCACCATTTCATTAGTTGACCCTCCTCAAACGAAGGAAGAAAATCTTGCTGCAAAACCTAATGAACCTTCAGAACAAAGTCCACAGGTTATGGAAGAGAATATGAATGAGAATAGGGAAGACACACCTCTGGAGACGTCTGGACAAACTGGAGATACTCAAAACGTGGTTTGGGAGAAAAGGGAAAAAATGTATTATTAGAGTCCGAACCACTTCCAAAATGTCGCGTGGGGCGAGTCGAGCCTAATCTTTCTAAGGTCAATATCAAATATTTGTTGGCCCTTCAAACGATATCCTATATATATATATATTCTCATACTACCGAATTGGATATGATTCGAAAAAATGGGGCTTTCCGGAATCAATCAAAGTGAGGATTCCTATTCTTGATGAAAATATGATGGATTTTAAGGCATGAGAAATGGTGGTGTATACCGAATTCCTTATTGGGGTCTTAGGTAGTTAAGCCCCAATGCCTGGTACACACTGTTAGCCAGCATCATAGCCTCAAAGCTGTCTAAAATTCTGATGCCTATGGAACAGTTTGTTGTTGTAGCAAGTTTTTGTTGAAATGGTTATATCCCCTTTTAGTACTTCAACATGAGAAATGACTATAAAGTTGTTAATGATTTGGTGGAGGCTGACAAGCCTTCAAAGACTCAGTTTCTCTTTATTAGCAACGCTTGGGAAAATGGAAAGAAGATTATGTCCAAAGGAAATCTGAGTATGTTCACGAGATAATGGAAAAGCTCATGCAAGTATTTAATTTTTTTTATTTTGTTATGTTTTGATATTGGTTTTCATATCGTATTTGTTTTAAAATATTCTCAAAGTTGTTCTCATAATATCTGGAAGAGGGAAAAATAACTTTTACGAAGTTGAATCAGTGGGCCACGAGAAATGGTCAGCTACTTTTAATAGTTGTTTCACCATAGAAAACATGATGAAGGCTCATCTATGGAGAACAAATCCAATTCGGGAACTTTCATGGGAACAATTTACCGTTCCTCCCCGATTGTTTAATATCTACAAAAGGACTGAAGAAGATGATGGTAAACTGTATTTACCAGTCATGAGTAGGGCTCTCAGTCATCTTGATAATAATAAGAAGATAAAAAATAATTTGTCACAAGTTTTTACCAAACTAGGGAATTTAGGGCCTCCGAATGAAATTGATGCTCCTTTGTTGGAGGCAGTTGCAGTCACTGTTTGTGAGGCTAAGGAGCCATCAAAATCTCCAACAGTCAAGAAAAATAAGCACAAAAAGATGAACAAAGAGGGTATTGATAAAAGAGCAGGAAAGAAGAAGAAAACTTACATTGGTTCGAAGATCAAACTCCGATCGGAAGGCCTTCCCTCCAACATTCCTACATTCTCCTCAAGAAGAAGCGCATGTTAATCATTTTTCCTCAGTGTTTCCTACCACTAACTAACCTTCTTTCGAAGGTGATGTCTATTTGGATGACTAGAGAAACTTTAACTTCGACGACTTCGACAAGGCTGACCGTGAGAAGCTGCAAACCAACCATACTGATTTAACTTAACTATATCTAAAGAGATCAAATCCTTAAATGATCTACAAAATAAGGATAACGGTACCACCAACCATTTGTTCGAAGAGAAGTAAAAGTTAGAAGATCTTCTTAAGAAGAAATAATATGAAATTGCCTCTTTTAAGGAGAAAATTCCTCAGAATATAGCCACTCCCATTGATGCATACACCGATATAGTATTCGATTTCATTAAACAGAGGGAGGCATCCATCAAATAAGATACAGTAATTTTTGTTTCATGAAACCTTTCCATAGCTGTATCTTGAGGATTTATGGAAGTTCGTGCCATATGAACAAATCTATTTTCATACTATGTCTGCAGGTGACAAACTAGGTGTTTCTTCGGATGAATCCAACTCTGATGATGAAGTGGAGGAATATTCGGATGATGATAATTCAAAGAAAGAGGAGGAAAAAAACAAAGGAGAATAAGCAGGAGAGAAGAAAACCGAATGGAACGAGCCCTAAGGTTAACAATTTTTATGTGTTTGTGTTTTAAACTAAAGTTCTCGAAGTGTGCAAGGCATTTTGTTGTTTTTGGATCAGATTACCTGGTAGCTTTGTTTGTAAAGTCCTTGTTGTATATAAGGCATTTTGTCACGTGGTTCAGATTTTTATTATAACTCAAAATCATTTTGTGTCATCTTTATTCTTATGTACTTTATGTCTTAATATATTTTGCTTCCATTGATATCCGGTTCCCACTAAGTATTTTATTCAGAGATGATCAAAATTTGAAAAACTTTGCCCAAATTAATAAACTAAATCTGATCAAGCTATTCGAAGGTAACATAACTTTAATCCAACCAAGCTATTCAAAAGTAACCCATTTGAAGGAAACATAACTTTTATCTAAATAAGCCATTCAAAGGTAATCCAGTTGAAGGCAACATAACTTTAATCCAACCAAGCCATTCAAAGGTAATCCATTTTAAGGAAACATAAATTTAATCCAACCAAGCATAGTAAAGACACTTTTAAAGGAAAATGATGATATATTGATTGAAATCATTAAAACCTACCTGTACCACGAGGATAGGAAATAATATGCCCCCTAATATTTACATTCAAGTAAAGCAAAGTAAATATTTACAAGATAAGTTTATTTTAAGTATAACCTTAGGTGTTCAACATTCCAAGAGTGCTTCAAAAGGTTTCTTTCTTTGTCTACAAGCTTGGACATTCCTTGCATGACCCTTTCATATATACGATGTATGATCCTTCCTAATTTGAAGCTAGATTTCTGAAATTCTTTTCCTTAGTGTGTAAGATTAATTTTCTTAACACTTTGTCTCCAACTTCAAAATTCCTTCTTCTTATTTTAGATGCAAACCTGATCCTAATTAAGCCTTGGTAATGCACAATTCTTAGATGAGCTTTCATTCTTCATTCCTCATTTAAATCCAATCGAGCCCTTGCTTCCATCTCATTATTATGTTCGGAATAATGTTGAACTCTGAAAGAAGGAAGATTATCTTCTATAAGGATATATTTTCATCCATTCGATAAACTAAAGCAAATCAAAACTCCTAAGTGGCTGTGTGAGGAGTGGTTCCATACGCCCATAGTACTTCTTGTAAATAACTTGGCCATTTTCTAGTTACTCCTTCCAATTTCTTTTTCAAACCCCTTAAAATTGTTTAGTTAGCCACCTCAAGTTTTCCATTGGCTTGAGGATGAAAAAGAGAAGTGAAACGATGTTGAATTCCTTTTCACATACATAATATTTCCATATATTTATTGTTAAATTGAGGTACATCATATGTAGTAATACGCTTGGGAATACCAAATCGGCAGCATATGTTAGAGATGATACAATTTATCACTTCTTTGGATGTTGTCTCAGACAAGGGTACAACTTCTACCCACTTGGAGAAATAATCTATTGTCGCAATCATAATGCGACATCCCTTAGAAGCCATCGGAAGAGGTCCGTCTATATCAAGTCCCCATCTGTCAAATGATATTGTTTCAGATACAGACTCCATGGGTACTGCTGGCATATAGATCTCATTTCAATACCTTTGATAAGAGAAACATATTCTTACAAAGTATTTAACATATGTCATAATAGATGGCCAATAATACCCTCCCAACAAGACCCTTTTACTTAAAGCTTTATAGCCTCAATATGTTGATCCTTCTCCATCATATAATTCTGATAGAACACTTTGAGATTCTTTGGATCTGAAGTAGCGCAAAAAACGGTCTACCGAAGGATTTTTTTATTATAAAGAACTCCCATTAGAACTAGAAATCCATGAGCTTTATACTTTATATTTTTGGAAGAAGCCTTGTCTTGAGGAGAAACTCCATTAATGATAAACTCTTGGGTCTCATTTCTCAAATCTTTAGAAACAATTATGGATACATTTAAAATTTCTATAATCTCACCATTAATGATAAAATCTTTGACGAAAGTCTTGCATAAATATCCAAGGATACGCTTCAGAATAAGCTATAGTGGCCAAGGAGTCAGCCATTAAATTTTCCGATCTTGGGACATGCTCATATTTGATTTTTTTAAACCTGATTGTGATATCTTTTAATACTTATAGATATTTTATCAAGTGAAGTATCCTGATTTTAGACTGTCCCTGTGCTTGGCGGAGTAGTTATGAATCACTTATCAATCAGACTCTTTTGGCACCACATATCTGAGCTAATCTCAATCCGACTATTGCTGCTTCATATTTTGACTCATTGTTGGATACTCTAAACCAAAACTTATAGCCTGAAACATATTATCATCATTGGAGGAAATTAGACAAATACCAGCTCCACACCCCATTGTAATAGATCCACCATCAGTTCAGATTACCCATTCATTCTTAAGTTTACTGGTTTGATCTTCTTCACGAGGCCTCTTGGAGTGAAATTCAACTAAAACATCAGCCACGTCTTGAGCTTTGATTTCAGTTCGAAGTGAAAAGTCAATATTATAATCTCCAAGCTCAACTGATCACTTGGTCATCCGTCCCAATATATATCTTATTTATGTAACATATTATTCAATGAAAAAGAAGTTCGAACTGTGATAGAGTGTGCTTGAAAGTAATTCCTCATTGTTTAGCTGCTATCACTAATGCTAAGGTTAATTTTTCCTACTTTAAGTATATATTTTCAGCTTCCATCAAACTCTTGCTTATGTAATAATCAGGGCGAGGATAATTATCAACTTCTCGCACTAATACCGCACTTAAAACATAGTTTGATGCTGCTAGATACATATAATACATTTCCCAATCTACAGGTTTGAATAATGTTTTGGGTGAAGATATGTATCTCTTGATTTCAAGGAAATCTTGATCATAATTAGGGGACCAATTTAAGTCCTTAGCATTTCTTAGGACTTGGAAAATCTGAGCACACATGTCTGATGATCTTGAAATAACCCGGTTTAATGCTGCCAATATTTCAATCAATATATGAACTTATTTAGTATTCTGAGGTTGATCCATGACAAACAAAGCATTCAACTCATCTAGGTCAGCTTGAATCCCATTTTCACTTATAATGTAACCCATATATTTTCCAGATCGGGCCCTAAATGTACATTTTCAAGGTTTAATTTCAATTTGACGGCTTGAAGTTAGAAAAAATCTTTTAGAGGTCGGATATGTGATCCTCCTCCTTACGGCTTTTAACCATTGTATCATCGATGTATATTTCTACATTTATTCATATCTGGTTATTAAATGCCTTATTTAGTAGTCATTGATAAATGGCTCCATTATTTTTCAATCCAAAAGGCATTACCTTATAAAAATAAAGCCCCATATTAGTGATAATAGTAGTATGGTCATGATCATTCAGATTCATCTATATTTGATTATACATGTAAAAACGTCCATAAAGGATAACAACTTGTTACCCGATGTGGAATATACTAGTTGATCTATCTAGGGCACTGGAAACGGATCCTCGGGGCAAGCTCTATTGAGATCTGTAAAGTCAATGCACATACGCCATTTTTCATTTTTATTTTGGACTATGATCGGGTTAACTGTCCAAAGAGGGTATTGAGATTATTTAATGTGTCCCACATTGGTTAACCGATCTACTTTTGGACTATGACGTCAGATTTGTTTTCTATAAAAATCTCTTCTTCTTTGCACCACCGGCCCAACATCAGATCTAATTGACAGTTTGTGACTGGTCACGATTGCTGATACTCCAGTTAACATCCTTGTTACACCAAGAAAATACATGAAAAAATTATTTGATAAAAAAGATAAAAACTTTTCCTTCAATTCTAATAGAAATTGAGATCGAACCCTGACACTTTTGCCTTCTTCTAAGTGCTGAATTTCAACTCATTCAACTGGGAGCATAAAAATAGGAGCCTCTCTCGTATGATCTATCTCATTTGACTTGGCAGACGACTCCACTAATTTATATTCTTTGACGACTTTCACTATTCTTAACAATTTTGGAGCAAGAGCAGTGACATAACATTCTCGGGCTATCCTTTCGCTACTTCTACCACCGCCTACTTGACCTCCCATGGAATATTTCAAAACTTTGTGAACAATGAAAGCTACTGCATGCATCTTAGATAGCTAAGACCTACCAAATATGGCATTGTAAAACGTCGGACAAACAAAACCCTTACCAACTTCTTGAATGGTCATTTTCCTAACAATACCTCTCTTTCAAAATCTCCAATCATATCGGTCGATTTACTAATAAATCTTATCCAAACGTATTATGAGTAAGGGATTATTCGTTTGCTTATAAATTAATAAAAACAAAATATTTGTTGAACTGCGTGTATCAATCAGGATTTGATGTATATCTTTTCTTTTAATGGATTCTCCTATTACCATAACATCTTCATGTGAGCCCGCAATATTTATTAGGTCATGTTTATCAAAGATAATGAATGGAGTAAAGCTCTGATAGAGATGTGTAGACTTTTTCCTTTCGAACTGAGTAGTTAGACTATTTACGTGTCTTTTTCTTGAGCAACTTCAGGTTGCAGTCACTGTATCTCCCTTAAAAATGGTCAAAGATTCAAAGAAGTTGCACAAATCGGATACTGTTGCTATTTTTCCACTATCACCCCAACTTGATTCCAACCTGGATCAAGGTTTAAGTATTCCAAGTCTACATCAAATCTTTCCACAATCATCATAACATCCTCTTGTCTAGATGCCCTCCTACTTTGTCCTGTAACATTTGGTGATGTTTCTTGTGTTGTGCTTGCATTAGGCTGGGATTAAGTGTTAACTTACATATTTCCCCCTTGTTTTTTTAACAAAAGTAGTTAGCTTTCTTTTTTCAATCAAGGTTTGTACTTATTGTTTTAGGTCAATACAATCTTGGATATCATGACCCACATCATTGTGGTATCCACAGAAGCGAGTATTCCCGATTTTCTTTAGGAGATTGAATTGGTTCTTGCCTTAGAAAATGCATAACATTCTTATTTTTGTCATAAATGGTGGCTACACTCAAACCAGTTCAACAAACTATTCGGGTTGGACACACTAACTCCTCATTAGTCTAGATTGTTAGCCTTGAATCAATTAACTTTTTCTAGGGTGATGTGAACCCTGTCCCCAATCTTTAGGCTGATAATTGACTGTATCTTGGGACTGACTACTGGCCCGTGGGATAGAATTTGCCGGAGTAGGCCTATTCTGGCGCGATACTCTAGATTTTTTGTTTTCCTCCACTGTGAGTTATTTTCCGACCTGATTTAATAATCCTCCTATGCAATCTCTTTCTTCTGAGTTACCGAATCAGCCAACTCACTCAACAATAAACCTTGTCTTTAATAAACAATAAACCCATGCTCAAAACAATTAGCCAATCCATTTTTTGTGTTCATAAAACGGTTGATGTAGTATTTTAAAGACTCATTCGGTTCTTGTGCACAGTGGATGATAGTATCACCATTCATTTTAAGTACTTTACTTCTCATAAATTACCTCCGGATAGCCATCCTGAATACATCAAAGTTGTTCATAGATATCTGTGGTAAACTGCTATACCATTTTAGTGCACTCTCCTTGAAGGTCTGCGAGAAAAATAAGCATAGAAGTTTATCATCATCATCGAAATTCAATATGAAATTTTTGAATAACTCAAGGTGATAATGAGGATATTTGCTTCCATCTTTTTTTTTGTTCCGTTAAACCGCCTTTGTAGATGTCTAGAAAGAATCTTTGAAGAAAAATGTGTTTTCCTTCAGTTATGGCTACAACTAAACATATGGTCTTCATTAAAAGTGACAAAGATACATGGTTCAGATTGGATAGCAAACCGATCACTTAACAGATGATAAATACCTTGATCTACCGATCTTTTTTACTTTCCCTTGATATTTCTTATTTTTCCTTTTGCCTTTCCTATCCATTTTCTTAGAATGTTTCTTGGTTAACCTTTCTTTTTTCTTCTGACAGCCATGGTCACTACTAGATGAAAAAGTAGTAATATCCTATTTAGATTATGTGGTAGACTTTTTAACAGAATCCGATGTGTTCATCAACTGCTTAGCCCCATGTTCCTTCTTTGAACCCTTGTGAGCCTTTAGATATTGATCACTTTCATATTATTTTTAATTGTTTATAGACTCGTTTGTAACAACACATCCTGCATCGAACTTCCTTTTAATTCTGTTTCAACATGCTTTTGGGCGCTTAAAGCTTCAATTGCAGCCCTCAGCTGATCGCGCTCGTCTTGCATAATATGTTTTTCCTTTGTATTATGATTGACATATGATATAGTAGCATGCTAATTATCACATGTTATTCCCTCACTGTCACGAGGGATAACTTCTTGTATATCGAGATCCGTACATCAAATAATTTTGAAATACGATATGAAATTATAGTTTTGAATAAATCTACTGAGGCACCTGACGCTCCCACTCTGGTCGCCAATCTGGTGAAGGCACAAAATGATCAAGGGGTGTTTTGGGAATATGTTAGATTTGTTATGGAGTATAGAGAGAGAGAGAGTATATGTGCTATATTTAATGTATTTAAGAAAGAAAATTTTACTCACCTCCTTAAATGTTGTTTTTACCCTATCTATAAGATTTATAAAATGCATGGGCTAACCGCGCCGGTTCATATATTTGGGGCAATTAGGTGGGCTTGGAGGACCAAGATAAGATGAAGTAAATACTTAGCTTAATATGCTAGTTACACAACTTATTCATCATTGTTTTGCTAATAGTTCGAACTATCTTTTAAAACAAATCTAAAATGCTCTCTAAATCCATGTCCAATATATTACGATCCCATCAAACACCAAAAGCTTTTACCGAGCAGAAGCCTTTACCGAGCGGAAGCTTTTACCGAGTAGAAGCGTTTACCGGGAAGATATGAATCAACGAGCCCGATCAAGTGCGGTGATTATAATAAGCAGGTAAAAAAAGGTCATAATGAAGTCAGTGTTCATTGACCGGTCAACCCACTCAGGCACTAAGACTAGAGTAATGACCGCGATCTTAGGGAAATTACCATCAATAATGGTCTACGTGCAATAATGGTGAAATTATGATACAAATTACTGATTGTAACCGCTATGTAATAGTATAAATACAGTTAAACATTATGTTCAAAGGATCTATCTTCTCGAATCAATAAAAATCATTATTTTCACAGATATTTGTTTGATTTTCCTTTAACAAATTTGACGCCGTCTTTGGAAACTTTTACAAAGAATATAAATAATTGTTAGACACCAATGGTAGTGAAAAAAATCAGGATTGAAAGAGAACCTTCCAAAAGACATACCGCAATGGCGAACCAAACTCTAGTGCTAGAACAAGTTGTTGATCCAAGAAATGTTCCACCAGTAACTGCGACCCTCTTAGAAAATTATGCTTTGGGAGCGGTAGAGGCTTCGATCGGTACCCTTCTCACACCAGTGGATCCTCAAGTCGTGCCAGTCGTGGTAGAAATTATTGTAGAACTAGCTGATCCACATATATGAGCCAATAACCCTGCTGAGGCTACCTAAATCTTGCAATTAGAACAATAGATCCACTTCATGCAGTTGGCTCAGCAAAGGGCCTCTCACAATTTAACAACCAAGGATCAGGCCGCCGAAGCAAACTGAGAAGAGATGAACGACGATATTCAGGCGTTGATAGCCAAAATTCGCAGAGGCCAAGTTCGACCAAGGTCGGGGGTTGAAGCTAGTCGGTTAGCCAGAAGATAAGGATATTCCAAACTCCGTGACAAATACGGTGAGGGGACTTGCAAAAGTAGCGGTAAAAGACGTCTGAAAGAGAAAGATCACCGTCGGGAGAAGAGTAAAACATTCTCCAAAAGAACCAATTAGGATGAGGCACAGTAGTATGATCAGATATGTCCAAAAATGGTGGCATACGTGCTCAAGGAATCTTTATTCATAGAAAAGATCCTCGTCGCAGAGCCCCTGCGGAAGTTTGATCCTTTCCGTTTGGAGGCCTATGACGGTACATGCGATCCATAGAGGCATTTGGAGCAGTTTAGTAACATGATGATGCCGTTCAATCCTGATGGCGCCATGCTATGCCGGGCTCTATCCATGACACTCAAAGGTAATTCTATGGACTTGTTCAGTAGCTTACCTAAGGGTTATATCCATGATTTCGCAGGACCATAGAGTGCATTTAGACACACATTCATCGGCAACAAGGAGTTGAGGCTAGAGACAAACTCCATGATAGAAATTTATGAGAGAAGAGGTGAGTTGTTGAAAAGTTACATCAAACACCATAACCAAACTCCTTGATTTGGCAGAAAAAATGTTTGTTTCCTTGTTAAAGAGCGGGCTCGACAAGTAGGGTGAGCTATACGCCGATCTGGAAAACTTTCCATGCGAAACGATAGGAGATCTTCTTGCTCGACCTGACCAATTTATCAAGGTGGACGATAGAAAGAAAAGAAACTCCCCCGAAAAAACTATACCATAATCTAGAAGGGGAACTTTCAATAAATGAAAGTCATATAAGGGTCCCCGCCAAGAGATATTAAGGGTCATTCATAGCCTACGACCTGTGGCCTATAAGAACTCAGCCAGACGATTTACTTTGTTGACAGAAACCATCTCAGCTATCTACAAGAGGACTAAGGATCGAGTGCGATACAAGTTTCTATGTATCATGTCGGCCCGTAGGTACAAACGATTGACTAGGAATTTTTTGTCATACCACAACGATCATGGACACACAACTGATGATTGCTGGTAGTTGAAAGAGGAAATTTAAGGGCTAGTGGGTAGCGGGAGAAACATATCCGAAGCAACAATAAGGAAGATAAACACCAAAAAATCCAAGAACCTCACTAGGAGGACAAAGAGAGCAATGCGTAAAAGCAACTATGGTTTTTTACGATTTTTGGAGGAGGAACCCTAACATAGGCAAATCAGCCAACCTAAAAACTGTTGAAAGCTGACCATGAGATTCATTTAGTACAAAGATCCTCTTATAGCACCTACATAGAAATCATAACAGACCTCACATTCAATAATGATTGGTGTGGATAATAATCGCCTGAGGGTAGGCTAGTAATTTGAGTTGATGTTTTATGGTAGTGTGTGGGTGTTTTGTGTTTAGAGTAGAGAGTAGAGAGATAATTAAGCAGTCTGGTAGCAGTTAATTCTCATTACCCACACTTAATGCAGGTGGTTGGGTATTTATACCATGATGTTTGGGCCCTTATGGGCTTTCGGGTCATGTTTAATGGACCCGGGTCATGTTCAAAGACCCATGAGCTCTAAGTAGGAGAGCAAGTAGCTTAGTCAAGAAGTGTTTAGGTTTTTAGTACTTTTGTCATAGTTCGAACAGTCTTAGGGTCATAGTCCTCAAAGTGATCTGTCCGGTCTGGAGGTCTTGGACCGATCTGTCCTTGTCCGGGGAGCGTGCAGAATTCAGACTCATCAGGAGCCCCTTTTTTAGGTGTTTGTGCAAATATTCTTGCCAAAGACCTGAAAAACAGTCCGACGTCAGGGGTAGTTTTAATCCGGACAGGTCTATGGGTTTATCCGGACAGATAAAGCTTCACGAATTCAAAATGGTTTTTGCCAGAGTTCGTGGGACACGTGTCGCTCTATGATTGGTTGCTTCAGCCGTTTTTTCACCTTGAATTTCGAACCCACCTTCTTCGAAAAGAAACCTCTTTGATTATAGGTGGTGACATCAGCGCCGTCTTTTAATCATTGCCAAACTTTTCGAATTCTCATAGGAATCAACTTCCTTTTTCAGATTTACTATAAATACAAACTCATTTCTACTGTTTTACCATCTCCTTCAAATTTACTTCTGCAAAAACTCTCAATGCTTTCTCTCTCTAAAGCAAAAGTTTAGTTCAATAGTTTATGTTTACAGCGAGGAACGCCCTTGTCAAAGGCGGGTGGCTCAATCTTTATGAGTTAGAGAAGGCTCAAAAATTTGAAAGAGAAAGACGGATCGCAACAGGGTTACCCACCTCGCCGGTTGAAAGACTAAACACCTTTGCTACCGAGTCAGATCGAGGCTCGTCCTCTTCCAAAGGTACTAAGCCTAGGAAACTATTTCAAACCAACCTCTCCCCCATAATCTCTGGTTCCTCAGTTCAGGAATCAGTGCCTGCTGTCGAGCCAGGAGTTACAGCCACTAGCCTTAGAAAACCTTCTCCCTTTATTGCAATGGGATCGGATACGGAGCACTCTCCTGAGAAGCTGGTTGACAAGAGGAAAGGCCGGTTGGTTAAAGGCCTGGGACAAAAAATACTCCCTCAAGGTCGGGGGCAAAGGATAGCAGCACCGGATCGGAGGTGCCTATTAAAGCCCCTAAGGACAGGCTGTCCGGACTGGAGGGCTCCAATCCAAACCTTCAACCAGAAACTTCTGTTCCAAACATTCTGCCGGAGAGCAGAAATCAAAGGGGCACTGAGGCCCATCAGTCCGGAGATAAGGCTGAGTCAAGTTTGAACCCTCCCCCACTACAGCTGCTGAAATCCCTTTAACAATCATGGAGGAAGTGATGGAGGACTCTTTTGAAGAGGCCCCGTTTGAATCTGAGCCCTCCGGTCAGACCAGCAAAGAAATAGTTGCCAAGAAGGACAAGGGCAAGGAGAAGTTGTACTTGAGTCATCCGGATCTGTCGGAGAGCCTAGAAGGAAAAGTAGGGCCTTGTTTTCACAAGGTCAACGTTAATTATCTCCTCTCCTTACAAAAAATCAACTATGCATTCATCCACACTGCTGAGTTGGGCAGGATGCGTTCGAAATGGGGCATTCCAGAGAATGTAAAGATCAGGATTCCTATACATCCGGAGACCCCCATGGACTGCAAGTTGAGTGAGGTGGTCATGTTCACGGAGCTGTTCAACTGGGGGCTCAGGTTCCCACTAGACCCAGAGATTGTCAGATATTTCCATCTGATCAAACTCTGTCCGAGCCAGTTGAGCCCCAACGCTTGGTATACCCTTATGTCATGCATCATGGCATCAAGGCTGTCCGGGATTCCTCTGTCCATGGAGGAGTTTACTGCAGTGGCTAGCCTGTGTAGAAACCATCACATCCCCTTCTACCACTTTAACATGGGGGATAACTTCAAGGTGGTGGACAATTTGCTGGAGGCAGAGAGGAATTGGAGGACCCAGTTCCTATTTGTCAGTGGTGCCTGGGAGAATGGCAAGAAGATAAAATCCGGAGAGAACCCAAGCCTCCTCAGAAGCAGATGGAGGAGTGACCGTAAGCATCTTGCCTTTATATTTTTGTCTCTCTTGTCTTTTATTTTTGGACTTAGTTTATACTAATTTGTCTTACTTTTGTCTTAGCAGAACTGCCCAAGGAGTTTAGTGACCACTTGAAAGCCGGGCAGGTCACTTGTGGCAAGATTAATGCCTGGGCTGTTGAGAACTGGGGGAACCCATTCCACGATGCTTTCACTAGTGGAAATTTGGCAAGGTCTCACCTGTCGAACACCATAGGTCGGAGAGACTTGATCTGGGAGGAGCTCACCACCCAGCCTACTCCAGATGTTGTGCTCCCATGAACCAGATGGGACACTCTTCCTGCCTAGCCGGGCCAAAGCCCCGAGCAAGATGAAAGGCAATAAGAAGAAGGGCAAAAGGGTGGTGGGCGATGCCAACCCTGCCGATGCTGAGAAGGATGCTCCAACAGTCCCGGAGGGGCCAGCCCAGAGCCAAATTGATGCTGCTCTCTTGCAAGTAGTGGAGCAAGAGACTGAAAGGCAGGAAACGAATCTCCCAAAAACTCCAAGGGCTTCCAAAGAAATCGCAAACAGGGAAGCGAAGGCGCAAACCGGGAGGCGAAGAAGAAAAAGACTTCTAAGGGAAACGAGCTTTCTCTCCGGGCTCCGGAGCCTTCTTTCCAAGCTGAGCCTTCTGACCCAACGCACGCCGAAGAGATTCCGGGGGACTTTCACACTGATGAGGTGGAGGGAGGAGATCTCAACATTAATGGAGTAGACATCACCGGTCTTGGTGAGCTTGGTGAATACTTCCTCAATCTCCCCAGAGATGACTTTGCAGGGCCTTACATTCCTCCGAGCAGCTCCAACACAGTCAATTTTAATGGTAAGACTTCTATTGTCTCTATTGAAAAGGATACTATAGCCCACTCCTTGTTAAGCAACGTGCAGCCTGTACTGATGTTGGAGAGACAAGTTCGGAGTCAGGCATACATCATTAAAGACCTTAAGTCTGACAAGGAGAAGCTGTCCGAAGACCTTCGCACTGCCACTTCCAATGCTGACATGTTAAAGGAAGCAAACGAGGAGTTGAAGAGAAATCAGAAGGAAAGCGCCACAAAATTCGCCACTTTAGAGGAAACCATCAGAGATCTCCGGGAGAAGCTGTCCGGTGTGGAGAAAGACCTTACTGCCTCAAAGGAAGAAACCAAGGCAAAGGACAAAATCATCACCAACTTAACTACTGACAATGTTTCTCTTGAGAATGCAGCATCCAAGGCTGCCGAGGAGAAAAACACTTTGTTAAAGGAGCAAGAGGTTAAGATCCAAGGCAAGATCAATGCCTATGCCAACCAGATGATCAAAAGCGAAGAGCAACTTCTTGAGAAGGTGAGGTGTGACATGGTTCTACTCTTCCATGAAAAGTTTCCGAAGAAGAACCTAGGGGACTTATGGCTTTATGTTGAGCCTGAAGACCTCCCATACCACACGATGGCCGAAGGCGACAGGTATGGTTACTCTAGTGATTCCTCGGGTGATGAAGAACATACTGGGGAGAGACCAGATGAAGAGAAAGACGACCTTAAGGGCAAGAAGGTAGATGCAGGTGAGCCATCTTCAAAGGCTCAACCTTAACTTATGATCCACTTTGTTTATTTTCTATCCAGACTAAAGTCCTTAGAAGGCCAAGGCACTCTTTTTATAATGGTGTCCGGTATCTGACCGGATAGGTTTCTTGTGTTCTACTTTGATCATTTAAAAGTCCTTGGAAGGCCAAGGCAATTTTAAGTTATTTATTTCAATGAATATTTCTGTTCTACGCAACTATCATCTTCTTTCATTGTTTGTTCTAATTTTGATAGCGAGAGTCTAAGTAGCCTTTAGTTGTTTCATAGTGAGAGTGTTTAAGTTCTCCGGCTAGAGTTTAAATGGCCCTTAGTTATTTCATAGTGAGAGTGTTTAAGTTCTCCGGCTAGAGTTTAAATAGCCCTTAGTTATTTCAATCCAGATAGTATGACAAGGGACAAAACTTTAAAAATACTTAGAAATTTTTTAAGAAGGCATCAAATTTCATTCAAAAGCCTGGACACCTCATTAAAACCTCCCTGTGCCACCAGGGAGGAAAGAGTATGCCCCCAAATATTTACATGGCTGTTTAAACAAGTAAATATTTACACAAGTGTTACTCCAAGTACATCCGGAGATGCTCGATATTCCAAGAATGAGTTAGAACTCTGCCATCTTTGTCTTCCAACCAATATGTTCCAGGTTTAATTCTTTCAACAACCATATACAGACCCTCCCAAGTCGGGGCCAGCTTTCCGAACAGCTTTTCTTTAGTGTGCAAGAAGACTTTCCTTAATACTTTGTCCCCTGGTTGGAAATCTCTTCTTTTAACTTTGGAAGCAAATCTACTTCTCATCAAGCCCTGATAGTGTGCAACTCTAAGGTGAGCTTTAACCAGTCTTTCTTCTATCAAATCAAGTTGACCTCTGATTGCCACCTCGTTAGTATGTTCGGAGAAGTTGTGAACACGAAAGGAGGGGAGGGTTGCCTCTATGGGATCTACTGCATCCATCCCATAGACCAAGGCAAAGGGTGACTCTTGTGTTGCAGCCCCAGGTGTTGTCCGGTAGGCCCACAAGACCTCTTGCAGATAACTAGGCCACTTCCCAGCAGCCCTTCCAAATTTTTCTTTAATCCGGACAGTATAGTTCTATTAGCCACTTCAACTTTCCTATTTGCTTGTGGGTGGAAATGTTAAGAAAAACAATGTTGTATACCCCTTGAGGCACAGAAGCTTTCCATTTCCCTATTGTCGAACTGTGGCCCATTGTCTGTGGTTATCTTTTGTGGGACACCAAATCTACAACAAATGTTGGATATAATGAATTTTAAAACAGCTTTTGATGTTGTCCCAGCTAGAGGGGCTGCTTCTATCCACTTCGAGAAGTAGTCTATGGCCACAATTATAGTTTTGCGTCCTCCGGACGCCACAGGGAGAGGCCCTACTAAATCCAATCCCCATTGAGCAAAAGGAATAGGCTCAGAAATTGACTCTAAAGGAATAGCTGGCACATGAATTTCATTGTTGTACCTCTGGCATGGGTCACACCTTCTTACCATTTCCTTAGCATCTTTCATGATTGATGGCCAATAATAACCGGAGAGTAAAACTCTTCTTGTCAAAGCTCTAAACCCACAATGGGCTGATCCCTCACCATCGTGCAATTCGGAGAGGACCACTTGTGATTCTTCATCCCCCAAACAGCGCATGAGAGGTTTACTGTAGGACTTTTTGTATAACACTTCTCTCAATATGATGAAACCACGAGCCTTGTGTTTCAATGTTCTGGCTAGTGACTTATCTGGAGGCACGACGCCATCGGAGAGATATTGCAGGAGAGGAAATCTCCAGTCTTAAGGTTGTTTTGCTTGTATTTCAAAAATCTCCTCTTCTTTACCCGTACAAAGTTGGATGAAGGGGCTTTCAAGCACATGGATCCATAGATATGACTCCGTATATGCTATGGTTGCCAGTGAGTCTGCTAGCTCATTTTCTGCCCGGGGAATATGTTCATAGACAACACCTTTAAACTTAAGTGCTTCATTTTTGAGGAGGAGTAAATATTTCACAAGATTCTCCTTCTTAGCCTCAGATTGGCCTTGGGCATGGTGGATAAGAAGTTGGGAGTCACTTAGCAGTTTGAGCCTCTTAGCCCCACAAATGTAGGCTAACTTTAACCCAGCTATAGCTGCTTCGTATTCGGACTCGTTATTAGATGTCGTGAAAGCAAAACAAATAGCCTGGTACATTTTGTCTCCATACGGGGAAGTCAAACACACCCTTGCACCATAGCTCATAGTGCTAGATCAACCATCTGTTCGGACAACCCATACCTTTTTATCTTTTATGTCAGTAGTTTGCTCTGAATCCCTGTCGGAGTGGAATTCAACCAAAAAGTCTGCCACAGCTTGGGCCTTGACTGCTGTTCGGGGAGCAAAATTTATGTCGAAGTTCCCCAATTCTACTGACCACTTAGTCATCCTGCTTGAAATGTCTGCCTTTTGGAGGACATTCTTCAGAGGGAAAGAAGTCCGGACGATGATGGGATGAGCCTCGAAATAAGGCCTCATCTTCCTGTCAGCTATTACCAGGGTCAATGCTAACTTTTCGAGTTTCAAGTAACGCCTTTCTGCATCTATCAAACTTTTGCTGATGTAGTATACTGGATGGGGATGACCATCGACCTCTCTTACCAACACAACACTGATGGCATAACTTGAAACTGCCAAATATACGAAGAGTGTCTCCCCATCAACTGGCTTAAACAAAGTTTTGGGGGAGGACAGTTGTTTCTTGATCTCATTTAAAGCCTCATCACACTGTGGGGTCCAATTGAATCCCTTTGCACCCTTCAAAGTTTGAAAGAAAGGTGCACACCTGTCCGAAGACCTTGAGATAAATCTGTTTAAGGCATCTAATCTCCCCGTTAACCATTGTACTTCTTTAATGTTTCGAGGAGGATCCATTTGGAAAAGAGCATTTAGCTGGTCCGGATCGGGATGTATTCCATGCTCACTTATGATATAGCCTAGAAACTTCCCGGACTGCACTCCGAACACGCACTTTTCTGGGTTTAATTTCAAATTCACTTTTACCAAGTTGGCAAAAGTTTCTTGGAGATCGGACAAGTGCAACTGCTCATCTACACTCTTCACCATCATGTCATCAATGTACACTTCCATATTTCTTCCAATTTGATCAGCAAAAGTTTTGTTGACTAACCTCTCATAAGTAGCCCCAACATTTTATAAACCAAATGGCATTACTTTGTAGCAATGAAGACCTCTGTCAGTGACAAATATGGTATGCTCTTGATCCTTTGGATCTACTTGAATCTGATTGTATCCGGAGAAAGCATCCATAAAGGAAAGCAGCTTGTTCCCAGAGGTGGAGTCTACTAACTGATCAATCCGGGGAACTGGATACAAATCTTTTGGGCAAGCTCTATTGAGATCTGTGAAGTCAATGCACATACGCCACTTTCCATTCTTCTTTTTTACAAGAACCGGATTGGCAGTCCACAAAGGATATTGAGATTCCTTGATGTGCCCTATCTTTGTGAGCCAGTCAAATTTTTGCACAATGACATCAACCTTCTCTTTAGAAAAAGCGCTTCTTTTTTGAACCACCGGTGCTACGTCTCTCCGGACCGATAGGTGATGTGATATCACTTCTGATGGAACTCCAGTAACGTCAGCATTGCACCAAGAAAAAACGTGCTGATGGTTCTTCAAAAACTTTAACATTTCATCTTTCAACATAGGTGGCATCTTAGACCCTATCTTGAAATTTTTCCCATCTTCCAAACAGTGTGTTTCTACCTCTTCGATCGGTATCAATACTCCAGGGGTCTCTCTGGGGTCATCAATTTCACCCTCACCCCCAGAAAGGCCCTCAAACTACTATTGTTCATTAATACAGACTTCCCCCAGCGTTCGAGGAGCCAGGGCAGTGGCATAACATTCTCTTGCAATCTTTTGGCTGCTCCGGACGACTCCAACCTGTCCCTGAACAACATATTTCAAGCACTGGTAGACTGTTGAAGCCACTGCATGCATCCTAGAGAGCCAAGACCTCCATAGAATAGCATTATAGGAAATGGGACAATCCACCACAATAAATAGTATTCTAACCATTTTCTTGAAAGGGCCCTTGCCCAATAGAACTTCTTCTTCGAACTCTCCGATCACATCTGCTGAGCTGCCTGTAAAGCCCACGATTGACCTGTCTGAACTCTGGATTACAGCTGTATTTTTCATTCTCTTGTATGTGGTCAGGAAAAGGATATTAGCTGAGCTTCCAGTATCCACCAGGATTCGTCTTATGTCATTGCCCCCTATAGATGCTCCTATGACAACATCATCCTCATGAGGGCCAGCAATATCTCTTAAATCATCTTCATAAAAAACAATGAAGGGGAATGAGTTTTGTGACTGATAGGAAGTCATGCCTCCTTCTAGCTGGGAGGCTAAAGTATGAACATGCCTCTTCCTCGAAGAAGAAGTAGGAGCTGTCATAGTATCCCCTCCAAAAATTGTAAATGACTCGAAAAACTTAATGAGCCCGGAGACCGACCTAGAACATTCCTCAATTGTACCCACTCTGTTTCGAGTTGGATCAGGATCTAAGTACTCAGATTCCACGTCAAATCTTTCAACTATAACCATGGCTCCCTCGGAGCAGCATTACTTGGACCAACCCGGTGAGTGTTATCAGGCCTGTTACCCCCTCTTCTTTTCATGTAAGCCCCCAGCTTTCCCCTTTCAATCAAGTTTTGAACTTCTTGTTTCAATGCTATGCAGTCATCAGTGGTATGACCAATATCATTGTGATATTGGCAAAAAGAGTTATTGCGATGCTTTCTGGGAGACTGTAGCGTTGCCAGTCTCCGGTAATGCACCTCTTCCTTTGTTTTATCAAAAATAGTGGCCACACCTTCTTTTAATTCTGCGAACCACTCCGGTTGGACCCATGGCCCTCTTTTGTTTCTGGATTGCTGACTTTGAGCAGGAGCAGCTGGCTGAGACTGAGCTTTTGCCCTACCATGCCCCTGCCCGGTCTCTCTTGCTTTGTTCCCGGACTGATTCTGATTGGGATTTGGTGCCACTGGGGTAGACCTCACCTACCTGTGCATCCTGGTTTTCTTTGTTTCATCGACGTTTATTTGTTTTCCGACCTGATTCAGCAACCCTCCCCACGTCATGGCCTTCTTTCTGGTCACTGAATTAGCTAGGTTGCCTATGTTTAAACCCTGCCTTAGGGATGCTATTGCCACCTGTTCGAAGCAATCAGCCAACCCATTCTTGGTATTCACAAAACGGCTTATATATTCTTTCAAGGACTCATTTAGCTCCTGGGCACAATGGATTATCGTGTCTCCATTGCCCTTTAGCTCTTTACTGCCTACGAACTGCCTTCGAAAGGCTACCCAAAAAGTATCGAAGTCTTTAATACAACCCTGAGGCAGGCTGTTGTACCATTTTAGAGAACTCCCAGTGAATGATTGGGAGAATGCCCTATAAAGTAGTTTATCATCGTCATCAAAGTTCATCATGAAGTTTTTAAATTGCTCCAGATGGTTGTCCGGATCAGTACTGCCATCGTACTTCTCTATTTTGGTGCTGTCAAACCTCTTAGGGAGGTTTCCTGATAGAATTTTAGAAGACAATGGAGATTGCCTCCAATTCCTTCCACGACTGAACACAGTATCCTCATTGGGAGTTGCAAAGATACCTGGTTAATCGTGGAAAGCGAAGTGATCCATCAGCATCCGATCCACATGCCTCCGGCTGTGTGATGACCCTTTACCAATATTGCTCTTCATCCTTCCATGTCTATCCCTTTTTCTTGAATACTTTTTAATCTGCTTTTGCTTCTTTCTAGTTCGACCCTCATCGCTGCTAAAGGATAAGGATTTCTCAATTCCCTCACTGTCCGAAGAGCTATCAGAAGATTGTGAGCTTAAGTCAGAACTCTCCACTGGCTTAGACCAGTGAGACTTTTTGGAACTGGCATGAGTCTTTTTAGTGCTCACATGAGTCTTCGAAGACTCATGCTCTCTAGGGTTATCGATGTGATGAGCAACTGATGCTTTGGACTTTTCTTTCACGCCCATCTTGGCCTTTTCTGCCCTTAGAGCTTCTATTTCACCCTTTAGCCTATCACGCTCTTCGATAGTGTATTCATCGTTCTCTCCCACCACTTCGAGCAAAGCTGGTGGTACTTCTGGATTGTCCGGATTCATTCGGACAGATTTTCTTAGCTGGTTTTGAATGCTTGATTCAGGCACCTTCTCCTCCCACTGTAGTCGCCAATTTGGTGTGGATAATAATCGCCTGAGGGTAGGCTAGTAATTTTAGTTGATGTTTTATGGTAGTGTGTGGGTGTTATGTGTTTAGAGTAGAGAGTAGAGAGATAATTAAGCAGCTTGGTAGCAATTAATTCTTATTACCCACATTTAATGCAGGTGGTTGGGTATTTATACCATGATGTTTGGGCCCTTATGGGCTTTTGGGTCATGTTTAATGGACCTGAGTCATGTTCAAAGACCCATGAGCTCTAAGTAGGAGAGCAAGTAGTTTAATCAAGAAGTGTTTAGGTTTTTTAGTACTTTTGTCATAGTTCGAACAATCTTAGGGCCATAGTGCTCAAAGTGATCTGTCCGGTCCGTGTGATCTGTCCGGTCCGGAGGTCTTGGACCGATCTGTCTTTGTCCGGGGAGCGTGTAGAATTTGGACTCATCAATGATAACCTAATATGGATCGCCACTCCCTATGAGGACGCCTTAACAATTAACCTGGACATAGGAAGCCTCGTGGTGACAAAAGTCTTAGTCGACGGGGGAAGTTCGACTAATATTATTTTCAAAGAAAGTTACGACCAAATGTTGGAAGTAACACCTTACAAATCCACGCAGTGCACCTTGTTGGGATATGAAGGAAAAATCTCACAGTATGTTAGGGAAGTCGAGCTCATGGTGAAAGTAGAGCATGAAGTCATAAGAAGAGAACTCAATACGCTCTTTATGATTTCAGATGCCCTGAGCTCTTATCATGCCATTATTGGGCGACCGTGGCTACATAGAATGAAAACTACTCTTGCACATTCTGAAAATGCATCAAATTCCTGGTGGGTAATTCAGTGGGGATTATACGAGGAAGCTAGAGAACCGCCCAGACGTGCTATTCGGTTGTGGTCGACCACAACAAACCAATGCGATAACAATTAACAAGCGAAGGGGAGCCGGTTGAACCAAACACTATAACCCCATTACCCGATCCCATGGATGATCCGAGGGAAGGTGCACAACCAGATAAGATTCTTGAGGATGCTTTGGATCAATGGGTAGCAAAAAGGCACACACCACGTGGGTACAAGCTTCGTCGCACTTGATTGATAGATACGCAAATCATGTTAGGCCAAAGTGTTGATCTTTTTATATAGAAAAAAAGAAGCAATAAATAATGAGATCGCCAAGCTTTCCGTCCTTGGGCATTCGTCGCACTCGGTATCCGGTCTCCGTTGCAAAACCAGTCTTAGTTAAAAATAAGGGAGAGCAATGACGCATGTGTGTTTATTTCACCGACTTGGATCAACCCTGACCTAATGATTCTTTCCCATTACCTCACATTGATCAATTTGTGGATTCTTCTTTGAGGCGGCAGTTAACTTCAAAGAGATCAGCTATGAGCACATACCCAGAACAGAGAACACACTAGCAGACTCCTTGGCAACCACAGCATACTCTGACTCCTACCCATGGATTCATGTGCAGGAATGCCCATCCATTCAACTCAATCAGAGCAAGATAGAGGAGGAAAGTTTAAATATACAAGTGGTTCAACCTAAATACTGGAGGTATCCTCTTCTTCAATACATTTCAGATGGCATTTTGCCTCCGGAAAAAGAAGTAGCAAGAAAAATTAAGTATAGGGCTCGTGGTTTTTTCAATCATAAGAGACATCGTTTACAAGAAGTCTTTTAGTAGACCTGTCTTGCGATTTTTGGGGATTGAAGAGTCCCAAATAGTGCTGTCCGAACTGCATGATGGTGAAGGGTCAGCACACTGTGGTTATAGAGCTTTAACCCAAAGAGTTTTGTTGGCCGGATACTACTAGCCATTCATAATGGAAGATGCCAAGGAATTGGTAAAGAAGTGTTATCCATGACAAAGATATGGTAATGAAATTCATATCCCAGCTGTCCCTTTGGAGTCGATTTCTTAGCCAATATCTTTGGCTCGTTGGGGGCTGGATCTGGTAGGACCTCTACCAATGGCGTCCGGAGGGTGCAGAACTATCATTGTAGCCATTGATTATTGTTCAAAGTGGATAGAAGCTGCCCCCTTGGCAGGAACTACTTCAAAAGTTGTTATAAAATTTATTTTATCTAATATTTGCTGCAGATTTGGGGTTCCACAAAATATAACCACAGACAATGGGCCACAATTCGATAACAAGGATATGGAGAGTTTATGTACCTCTAGAGGCATTCAACATTGTTTCTCTTCTCCTTTCCACCCACAGGCGAATGGTCAGGTTGAAGTGGCGAACATGACCATTCCGTCCAGTCTTAAAAATAATTTAGAAGGGGCTGCTGGAAAGTGGCTAAGCTATCTACAAGAAGTACTATGGGCGTACCAGACTAATCCTGGAGCTGCTAAAAAGAAATCCACGTTTGTTTTGGTATATGGTATGGATGTAATTTCTCCTATAGAGGCAACTCTTCCATCATACAGAGCCCACAATTTTTCCGAACAGGCTAATGAAGTGGCAATCAGAAGTCCACTGGACTTGATAGAAGAGAAAAGGGTTAAGGCTTATCTTAGAGCCACCCATTATCAAGGATTGATGAGAAGCATGTTTGCTTCCAGAGTCAGAAGAAGGGATTCCAACCAGGGGATAAAGTATTGAGAAAAGTCTTCCTACATACTAAAGAGAAGCAGTTCGGCAAGCTAGCTCCAAATTAGGAAGGACCCTATGTGGTCATTGAAAAGCTTAAGCATGGGACATACAGGCTTCAAGATAAAGATGGAAGAATCTTAAACCACCCCTGGAACATTGAACACCTCCGGTTGTATCTAGAATGAAAGTTATGTAAATATTTACTTGTTTAAAGTCCATGTAAATATTAGGAGGCATACTCTTTCATACCCTGGTGGCGCGGGGAGGTTTTAATGAGATGTCCGGGTTTTTTAATAAAATTTGATGCCTTCTTGAAAAATTCGGAGTGGTTTCATTTATTGTTTCTTTAAAGCCTTATAAGTATCGTTGATAGATCTGGTGGATTGATGACTATTTAAACATTTTTCATCGGAGAATTTAAATACTTTCACCTTAAAATACTTGTAAAATAACTAGGGGCTATTTAAACATCAGCCATCAAGATTCGGCAAACATAAAACAAGGCAAAAATTTTGCAAAGTAAAATTGTACGGCTAACACCCAGGGATGATATTAAAACATATAGAATGCCTTGGCCATCAAAGGACTTTGAAGTTTAAAAAGAAAAGGTTTATCCGGGCACGGGCCGGACACAATTACAAAAATTCCTTGGTCATCCAAGGACTTTAGTTTGACATAAGGATAAAAGAAAAACAGAAGATAGTTAAAACCTTAGGGCTGGTCTGCCTTAGATGTTCCTGCTTCATCTTGTTTCTTTTTTGGATCTTTGGGTTAAACATTGGAGCTCTCTTCGGTCCCTTCTTCCTCATCAGTGGTATCCTCATAACCACTGGAATACTTGTCCTTATCACCATCTGCCATAGTGTCGAATGGGAGGTCTTAGTACTTCACATGTTGCCACAAAGTGCCAAGTGTCCTCTTCGGGAATGCTGGATAAAAAAGCAAGACCATGTCGGATTTAACTTCGGCATACCTGTCTTCTAAGGAATCTATCACCTTGTTGGTGTATGCATCGACCCTAGACTGGATTTTCTTCTCATACTCTTTTATCAAATCTTTATTTTCCTTGGTAATTTTCGACACAACACCTTCCAAGAAGTTTTATCACTGGACAGGGGTTGGATAACCTTATCCTTGGCCTTCACCTCCTCATTCGAAGCGAAGAGATCCTTCCCCAAGTCAGAACACTTGGTTTGAAGTTCTATGTTAACCATCTCTGAAGTGGCCAGCCTAGTGGCCAAGTCTTCGTTCCCCTTTTTCAACTCCTCGAGCTCTTTCCTCAATGCTTCAACACTCTGATTGGCGTTAAGGAGGTCATTAGATAAGCTCTCTTTGTCTGCATTGAGTGTGTTGATAAGGGTAGATTGACTTTGCACTTGCCTCTCCAGGTTGAGCACTGGCTGAATATTGCTCAGCAAGGAGTGAGTCACCGTGTCATTCTCCCTTGAAACAGAGAAAGACTTACCATTGAAGGTAACCATGTTTGAGGAGCTTGTGGGAAGGTAGGGGCCAACAAAGTCATATATTTCAAGATCATTAAAGTAGAGACCAATATTTTGGAAGCCACTGATGTCCACTCCGTCAATATTGATATCCCCTCCGGTAGCCTCTCAGGTATGTAGACCACTTGGGATTTTGCTCTGCCAAAGTGGGGTCTGTTGGCTCGACTGAAGGAAGAGTCTCCGAAGGCCAGAGAGCGACTTCATCTCCCGAGAAGATTTTCTTCTTCTTGGCTGCCCTATCTTCACCATCTGCTCCCCGCTTTCGGTCCTTCTTAAGAGCCTTTCGAAGATCTGGAGGTCCACCTGCCTCCCTAATACTCTCATCTTCAACCACTTGAAGTAGAGTAGCATCGATTCCCCCTTGGGCCTGCACTTCCTGACTCGCTGGGGCGATCTCCTCAACACCACCTTGAGCAACCTCTGTTGCAACTTGTTTCTTTTTTACCTTCTTGCCCTTCATCTTACTTGGGGCTTTTCCTCTGGCAGACAAAGCCAGCTTACCATCCTTCTCCTCTGTTCTTCCGAGGATAACAGCCGGAGGAGGTAGAGTGGTCAGCTCCTCCCAAGTAAGGTCTCTCCGGCCTGTAGTGTTCTAGAGGTGGGATCTCACTAAATTTCCAGAGGTAAAGTAGTTGTGGAAATGATTTCCCCATTTATCAGCAGTCCAAACATTCAGCTTGGCAAATGTAGTCTACCCCTCCACCACATAATCGGAGAACTCCTTCGCCAGCACTAACCAAAGAAAAAGAAGAGTAGTTCAGAAACATATTTTTTAAAGAAAGAAAGAAAAAACATGATAAAATATTTACCTGAGCTTTTCCATCTGCTGGTGAGCATGCTAGGGTTGACACCAGCCTTGATTTTCCTACCGTTTTCCCAAGCCCTACTAATAAACATAAATTGGGTCTTCCAATTCTTCTCTGACTCGAGCAAGTCATCTACCACCTTAAAGTTATCTCCCATGTTGTAGTGGTAGAAAATGATGCTATGGTTCTTGCAGCGCTCGCCACAGCAGCAAACTGCTTCATTGGAAGTGGTATTCCGGAGAGCCTATAAGCCATAATACAGGCCAAAAAAGTGTTCCAAGCATTGAGACTGAGCTGGCCTGGACAGAGTTTTATTAGATGAAAGTATCTGACAATCTCTAGATCCAAGGGAAATCTGAGCCCCCAGTTAAAAAATTCCGTATAAATGACTATGTCGTTAAGCTTGCAGTCCATTGGGATCTCCAGAGTAACCGGTATCCTCACCTTAACAGACTTAGGGATCCCCCACTTCGTCCGGATCCGGCCTAACTCAGCAGTATGAGTGTAGGCATAGTTGATATTCTGCATGGCCAACAGATACTTCACATTCACCTTGTGGAAGCAGGGTTCCACTTTTCCTTCTAGGCACTCTGGCAGGTCCGGATGTTTTAGACAGAGTTTCTCTTTACCCTTGCCTTTTTTATCAGTGACAGCATCCCCTGTTTATCCGGAGACGATGGTCTCAAATGTAGCATCTTCTATACTATCCTCCATCACCTCTTCCATCACCATGGAAGGTTTATCAGCCGTTGTTGGTGGGGGAGTGCTGATGGCTAGCTCAGTAAGTTGTCCGGACGGTTGAGCATCACCCTCTCTTAGGGGTCTGGTGTCCGGCAGGGGCTCAGTTCCGGAGGGCTCATTATGAGAGCTAATTCTAGTAGCCTTCGGACCAGAGGATTTATCTTTTGGGACTCTAATAGATGCCCCTGATCCAGTAGCTTTGTCCTTAGTCCCAGACTTAGAGGGCCCTGATTTTGGGGTCTTAGATTGAGAGACAACTGTCTGACCCTTTATTAAACGGCCTATCCAGCGAAGAGTAACCTTTTCTGGGGATTTCTCAGTATCTGACCCCATAGCAATGAACGGAGAGGGTCTCCTTGTGCTTGATACTGATTTTATCCGTACAACAGAGGGCTGTGACTCCTGAACCGAGGAGCCTGATGGAATGGGCGAAAGGCTTGGTTGAAACAAAAACCTGGGTTTGTAACTTTTAGCAGAGGATGAACCTCGATCAGCTTCTGAAGATGGTGTTTCGGGCTTATTGTTTGGAAAAACTGGAAGACCCGCAGCGATATGTCTCTCTCGCTCAACCCTTTGTGCTTTTTCTAACTCTGAAAGATTAAGCCAACCACCTTTCACCAATGCGTTTCTTGCCGTGAACATAAACCTACACAAGAAGAATTTTGAGAAGAGAAGTAAAAGCTTTGAAATGGAGAAATGAAAAAGTGATGAAGATGGTAAAACAGTGAAAACAAGTAATTTATACTAGTAAGGAAAAAACGATACCAAATACCTAGGAGAAAACGAAAAGCCAAAAGTAATGATTGAAGGCGGTGCTAACGTCATAAGTATTAAATGAAGAGGTTACTTTTTACGATTAGTGGGAGCGCCATTCTAGGAAGAAAACGTCTGGTGAGGCGAATCAAAATGTGACACATGTCCCATGATCCATAGCAAAACTCTTGAGCTTCTGAGAAGTATTCAGTCCGGATGAATCTTGAGTTGAACACTTAAACAGTCCGGAGAATGTTGCTAGTGCCTAAGAGGAGTAGTTGACAAAAGTATTAAAACATTAAACACCTTTTGACTAAACTAATTGCTAATCCACTTAATAAACTAATGGGTTTTTGAACTCGACCCGATTTCATAAGTTTGACCCGAAAGCCTATATGGCCCATAATTAAAGGTATAAATACCCAACCACTTTGATAAATTAGGGTAATGAACATTTAATACAACCAGGCACCTTAAATCTCTCACTACACAACACTTAAACATTTAATGCCCTTGATACACCACAAAACATATGACAAAATTACCCTCAGTCGAAAATAATCGTCACCATTGATGACGTATAACGACCCCCAATTCCAAATTATTTGGTCACTACATTTTGAAAACGATACGACATCGAACAATGTTTACCCACCCGTTATTATCCTCAGGCAAACAAACATGTTGAATTTACCAACCGTATCATCCTTTTTGGGAGCAAGAGAAAACTGGAATGAGAAAAAAGGAAGTGACCAAATGAACTCTTAGAGGTGTTGTGGGCATACCGCACCATCTCGCACACGACAATACTGGAGACCCCAAACGCCCTCATTTATGGTATAGAAGCTATGGTGCCAGCATAAATCATCATCCCAAGCCATCAGATCGCTTATTACTTTGAAGAATCGAATGACAAAAACCAACAGTTGGGAAGGACCTTACACGATTATTTTGAAAAGCAACCATGTAGCCTATTTCTTCGACCAAGAAGGCTCCGCCCTAAAACATCATTAGAATATTAGCCACCTTAAGATATACTACCAAACCATGTAATGAACTGATGCACATTTTTTCCCTTCTGATGGCGCGAAGGGTTTTTCGAATGAGGCATCACACTGTTATCTCCATTAAATGAAAATTTTATTGCTTTCGTCAACTAGATGCGTTTATCTATATTTATTTCTTACAACTACGCGAATAGGTTACTTACCACGCCTATGGGGTACACAATAGGGGCCATACTGTGCCATAATTAGACAAAGTTTAAATAAAAACACGAACGTGCTAATTGGCCACACCTACAAAGGCTACATAAAGGGCCACACTATGCTTAATACCATATAACGGTATTTTTATGCGAACAAGCTCGTGGCCTATTGCGTTACGCAATAGGCCGAATAGGTCTCTTCCATGAATTCAGCCGAGGAATAATTTCTACTTATTCGACTATGCAATGGGCCGTACTGAGCTAGATCTTGAAAAGAAATGTTAAATAACAAACACATCTACTCCATCTCTATTATAAAAAATAAAATTCGCGCACAAGTCATCAGAAAAATTACATACATCATACAACCATAGTCACAGGCATGTGGATCAGCTACTGATTGATCCTTTTGCTTTCCATGATGAACCAGGTATTTTTGCAACACCAAATAAAGACACAGTCTTTAGTCGTATTAGGAATTGGAGACAATCGCCATTGTCTGCCAAGATTCTCCCAAAAAGGTTTGACAATACTAAAATGGAGAAATATGATGTGAGTAAAGATCCGGACAATTATCTGGAGAAATTCAAGAACTTCATGACGAATTTTGATGACAATCACGGGAAATGCTCTGAAATGGTACAACAGTTTGCCTCAAGGTTATATCAGGAACTTTGACACATTTTGGGTTGCCTTCCGAAGGCAGTTTATGGGGAGTAAGGAGGTTAGGGCAATGGAGATACTATTATCCATTGTGCCCAAGAATCAAATGAGTCATTAAAAGATTATATAAGTTTCTTCGTAAATACCAAAAACGGGTTAGGTGATTGCTTTAAGAAAGTAGCAATAGCTTATTTGAGACAAGGATTAAACCCATTAAATCTAGCTGATTCAGTGACAAAGAAGAAGGCCATGACCTGGGGTGGATTGTTAAACCAGGTGGGAAATAAAATTAACGTGGATGAAACTAAAAATAATAGGGTACACAGACAGGTGAGGTCTGCCCCAGCAGCTCAAACCAAAATCAGTTTCGGTACAAGGCCAAAGAAACCGGACATGGGTCCAACAGGGCCAAACAGGGCCAAAGAGACTCAATCGCACCCAAATCCAGCTCAGAGGCAGCAGTCTAGGAATAAACGAGGTCCTTGGGTCCAACTGGATTGGTTTGCCGAGTTAAAAGAAAATGTGCCAACCATTTATGACAAGGTTAAAGATGAGGTTCATTTCCGGAAGCCGGCAACGCTTCAATCTCCCAGGGAAAGTCGTAATACTTGTTTTTTCCAATATCATCATGATATCGACCATAACACCGAGGACTGCATCGCTTTAGAGCAAGAGCTTTAAAATCTCATCGAAAGAGGAAAGCTGGGTTCCTATGTCAAAAAAAGAAGTGGGAACAGACTTGACAATGCTCCTCGAACAGGACCTACGAACAACGCAGGAACATGAGCTCCAGAGGGGGAAATGGTGATCCATGAAAGATTTGATGTGGATTCAGAGTATTTGGAACCTGATCCAACTTGTAATAAGGTGGGGGTCATAAAATAATAGGTCAAAACAATGTCCGGACTCATTAGTTTCTTTGAGTCACTTACCATTTTTGGATGGGAAACCATGACAACACCCACTCCTTCATCCAATAAAAGGCACGTTCATAATCTAGCTACTCAGTTGGAAGGGGCATGTCTTTATACCAGTCGCAAATTCCTTTTCCATTTATAGTGTTTGATGATGATGATCTAAGGGATATTGTTGGGCCTCTTGAGGATGTTGTGGTAATAGGACTATCTATTGGGAGTAACGACATCAGACTAATTCTGATGGACACTAGCAGCTCAGCCAACATTATCTTTTTAAGTTCTCACAAGCGGATGAAAAAACATGCAGTAATTCAACGTTCGAATAGATCCATTATTGGCTTCACATGGAGCTCTGCGGATGTAATCGGGGAATTTGAGGAGGAGGTTCTGTTGGGAAAAGGCCCTTTAAAAAGATGGCCAGGGTGCTATTCGTTGTGGTAGACTGCCCTACATGCTACAATGCAATCTTTGTAAGGTCCTGGCTCTCTAGGATTCATGGTGTGGCCTCAACAGTCCCTCAATGTTTGAAGTATGCAGTTCAAGGAGAAGTGGGAGTTGTCCTGAGTAGCGAAAAGATAGCAAGCGAAAGTTATGAAACTGCACTTGCTCCTAAAACTTTGGGGGTAGTCCAGGCTAATGAAAATTAGCAGTTATTGGGGCCTTCTGTGGGTGAGGGTGAAATTGATGACCCTAGAGAGACCCCTTGTGTTTTGATACCAATTGAAGAAGTTGAAACCCATTCTCTAGCTGAAGGAAGGAGTGTTAAAATTGGCTCCAAGATGGCACCAGAGTTGAAGATAAAGTTGTTGACCTTTTTGGCTGATCAGTAACATGTTTTTGCTTGGTTTAATGCTGATGTGACCGGAGTGCCTGCAAGTGTTATATCACACAAGCTGTCCATCTGAAGCGACGTTGCACCTGTTGTGCAAAAAAAGAGTTTTTTCTAAGGAGAAAGCTGATGTAATAGTCCAAGAAGTCGACCGACTTACCAAGATGGGGCACATAAAGGAGTCTTAGTATCCTTTATAGACTGCCAACCCAGTGTTAGTGAAGAAAAAGAATGGGAAATGTTGTTTGTGTATCGATTTTACTGACCTCAACAGAGCTTGCCCAAAAGATCTCTATCCGGTCCCCAGATAGATCAGTTGGTGGACTCCACATCTTGAAACAAATTATTGGCTTTCATGGATGCCTTCTTTGGGTATAACCAGATACATGTGGATCTGAATGACCAAGATCACACTACCTTTGTTACAGATAGGGGTCTCCATTGTTACAAGGTGATGCCTTTTGCATTGAAAAATGCTGGGGCTACGTATCAGAGGTTGGTGAACAAAGCACTTGCTGATTAGATTGGAACCAATATGGAAGTATACATCGATGATATGATGGTTAAAATCTTAGAAGAAGATTTGCACCTGAATGATCTTCAAGAAACTTTTTCCAACTTGACAAAGGTTAATCTAAAGTTGAATAAAAAAAAGTGTGTTTGGGGTGCAGTCCGGAAAGTTTTTGGGTTATGTAATAAGTTAAAAAGGGATACAGTCTGATCCGGCCTAGCTCGGCAGTATTTTCCAACATAATTTAACGTTGACATTCTTAAAGCAAGGCCCTACCTTGCCCTCCAAGCATTCCGTGAGATCCGGATGAGCCCCACCAACCTTTACTTTTCCTTTACCTTTCCTATCAGAGGCATCATCCCCAGTTTGTCCCGAGGCTTCAATTTCGAAGGAGGCCTCTTCGATGCTGTCCTCCATCACTTATTCTATCACTGTGGAAGGTTTCTTAGTAGTTGTAGATACGATGGGAGTAGTTTCTGACACCAAAGGCTCTCCGGATAGATGAGCGCCAGTTGTTTCCAAAGGCCTAATATCCGATTGAGGTTGAGCTCCGGAGGACTTCACTTGAGAGGCTACTTTGGATGCCTCTGATCCAGAGGGCTTCTCTTGTGAGGCTCTTATAGATACCTCATATCCAGAGGGTTTATCCTTGGATGTTGTTTTAGAGGCCTCCGGTTTAGAGGGTTTTGACAGTTAGGCAGATTCTGATGGAATTTGGGAGAGGGTTGGTTTGAACAACTGTTTGGGCTTTGGGTTTCTGGGGGAGGAGGACCCTTGGTCAGTTTCCTGGGGTGGTTCTCCAAAATTTTCGCTTAGGGAGACCGGCAGACTAGCAGCGATACACTTCTCTCTTTCGACTTTCCTTGCTTTCTCTAATTCAGACAGGTTCAACCAGCCGCCTTTTACTAGAGGGTTTCTAGCCGTGAACATAAAACTATCTAAGGACAAGTTTGAAAGAAAGGGAGGAAAGCTCTGTAGAAGTTTTTGAGTGATGAAGATAATGAAACAGTGAAAAAATGGTTTAAATATTAGTAGAAAAAGGTAACTAATACATAGGAGGAGACGAAGAGGTTTTCACAATGATTAAAGACGGCGCAGACGTGGGAAAAATTAAATGCATAGGCTATTTTTTAGGTTTAGTGGGAGCACCAATCTAGGTAAAAAACGGCTGGTAGGTCGAATCAGATGATGACACGTGTCCTACAATCCAAAAAAAGACTCTTAGAATTCTGGAAAAAAGTTAGTTCGGAGAAACTTCAAGCTAGATACACAAGCGGGTCGGGAAAAGTCGTCAGTGGCTAAGTAAATTTTTTAGTCCTTCCAAAGATTTTTGACAAAGCCTAAAAAAGGGGCTACTGATGGGTCCGGATTATTCAGTCACAACTTACTGAGATATCCGGACGAGGGTAATTCAGACATAAACGTGCCACTGAACTATCCGGACAGGACCAAAGTAAAGAAATAATTAAACGCTTTTTGACTAAGCTATGTGCTAATCACCTTAATAAGTAAATGAGTCCTTAAACTTGACCCGGTTCCATAACTTGACCCAAAAGCCCATGGGTCCTTAATTAACGGTATAAATACCCCTACCACTTTTATTAATGACGGTAATGAACATCTAATACAACCAAGCAACTCAAATCTCTCACTGTTAAACACCCAAAACATTTAATACTCTCCACACTTCCTAAAACACTTAAAAAAATTACCCTCAATAGAAAATAAACCTCACCAAACAATATGTGTTTTTTTAATTCATTGTTTCTTTTGTATTTTTCCTATTGAGATGATTAAAAGAAAATTGTGTATTTTTAACACATGGTATCAGAGCTCCAGATTGGTAACGATTTGGAAGTAGTTCTTATTTGAGTGGCATCAATGGCTACAAACAAAAGAAAGGTAAGCATCAAAAAGTTCGAAGGTGCAGCTTTGGTTTTTGGAAGATGAAAATTGAAGATTACTTATACACGATGAAACATTATTCACCCCTCTAAAAGAAGAAGCCAAGCAAAATGGAAGATAAAAATAGACTCTTATTGACAGACAAGCTCTTGGAGTCATCCGATTTATGTTATCCTGTAATGTTTTTTTCAACATCGTAAATGAAACAACCAAGATAAGTCTTATTAAAGATCTCTCTCGTTTGTATTAGATGTTAAAAGAAAATAAATTAGATTAGTCTCTAATTTATTTTAGTAAAAGATTTTGTTAATATATGTTGTTGTTAAAGGAAATAAATTAGATTAATATCTAATTAATTTTAGTTAAAGATTTAGTTAATATATATTGTAGAATAATATTTACGGTAATAAATTATAGTCAATAGTCTAAGCTAACTTTAGAAAAATAAATATTGTAATATTAATTGTTGTAATTGTCGTGAACTATTATAAAAGGTGAACAAGAACAATAAATAAGACACACTTTTTCTGAAAAAAAAAACTTTTGATATGGTACCAAAGCGAAATTGATTTTTTTTTCTCATAGAGTTTTTGGGTGGTAAGCTTTTCGAGTATTTTGGGTAGTGAGATTTTTCTGAATTTCGAGAGTATTTGAGGATTTTAATTTTAATTTTTTTTTCATCGAACATTTGGGTAGTGAGATTTCTTTTCGTCTACTTATTTCATATTAAATTTATGGGGAAACATTATTCTGCTTGGGAATTTGAGTTTAAATTTTATATGAAAGGAAAATAATTACGAGGTCTGATCCTTCTCCTCTAGATGCTAATGCTTTGTCTAAGTGGAAAATAAAATATGCTAGAATTATGACTTGAATTCTTAGTTCGCTCGAAACCTCATCTTGTTCTTACCTTGAAGGGCTATAAAACTACTACTGGTATGTGGAATTATCTAAAGACAATATATAATCAAGATAACTCTGCTAGGATATTTCAATTGGAGTATGACATGGCTAATTACACTCAAGGAAGTCTTTCCATTGAAGCATATTTTTCTCGTTTTCAGAACCTTTAAGCAGATTATTTAGATATTATTTATGTTGATATTCCTGCTTTATCTCTTTTCACTATCTGGAAAATGCATGCAACCAACAGAAGAGATCAATTCTTGATGAAGCTATAACCAGATTTTAACATTGCACGGTCTAATCTGATGAATCGGCATCCCGTACCATCTCTGGGTGCATGTTTGGGTGAAATTCTTCGTGAGGAGCAACGAATGATAACTCATGCCTCTATTGAACATAAAGCTAGTATTAGTACACCAGTTCAGGTAGCTTATGTATCACAAGAGAGACTTAAAATTAGAGACATGCGTACTATCCAATGTTATAGTTGCAATTATTTCGGTCATATTGCTCGGGATTATCCCAAAAAGGTCTGTAACTACTGCAAGAAACAAGGGCATATCATCTTTGCTTGTCCTACTCGACCTGAACGACGATAATGTACTACTTATCATGTCTCCACTAGTGTTTCTTGTTCTACTACATTGCCTACTGCCTCAATGATTGTTCATATTCCTTCTCCAAGAACAAATCCAAACACACTCACTCCTGAATTGGTTCAACAAATGATAATTTCTGTTTTTTCTCCTTTTGGACTCTCAGGTAATCCATAACATTATTCCACACCATGGTATTTTGATCTGGAGCATCGAACCATATGACCAATACCGTTTTTCTTTTGTCTAATGTTAGAAATTATGATGGAGATCTGAAAATTAACATTGCTAATGGTAATTCTACGCCTATTAGTGTTATTGGTGATCTTTCTTCCACATTCACTAATGTTTTTGTGTCTCTTAACCTCTCCACAAATCTTATTTTTGTTGGTAAATTGGTAGATAATAATTTACATATAATTTTCTCTCTTTCTGATTGTGTTGTGTAGGATCAAGTGTCAGGAAAGATGATTGTGAAGGGTCCTAAAGTGGGACGATTTTTTTCCATTATATAAGTCTCCTTCCACTTATATTCCTAGATTTTCTTTTTCGTTTTTGCTTGTAATGTTGCTGGTTCTCGAAACCAAATATGGCATATACGTCTAGGTCATCCACATTCTGATGTACTTTGTACTTTGGTTCATTCTGGATTATTGGGAAATAAAACAAGTTCTTCTCATAATCTTTCGTTTGATTATACATCATGCAAACTTGATAAAAGTAAGGTTTTACCTTTTCCTCATCATGCATCTCGTGCTTCACAATGCTTTGATATTATTCATAGTGATGTTTGGGGGATTTTACCCATTTTTTCTCATGCGCGCTACAAGTATTTTGTTACATTCATTGATGATTTTGGTCGTTTTTTTCCAGTTTTTAAATACTTTCTTGCATATATTGAAACTCAATTTTTTGCCAATATAAAATTTCTACAATCTGATTCTGGGGTGAATACATGTCACATGAGTTTCAAATTTTTCTTCAAAATAAAGATATTCTATCTTAACGTTTTTGTCCTTCAACACCACAACAAAATAGTGTTGATGAGAGGAAAAATCGTCACTTTCTTGATGTGATAAGAACTATTTTACTTGAATCATCTGTTCCTCCTAATTTTTTTGTGTAAAGCACTTTATATAGTTGTTGTTTTTATTAATCGCTTTCATTCTCCTACATTAAATCACGTTTCTCCTTTTTTAAGTTGTTTGTTCATTCTTCTTCATATTATGATCTTCATACTTTTGGATGTGTTTGTTTTGTACACCTTCCTACTAATGAATGTCAAAAACTTATTGCTTAATCTGTAAAATGTGATTTTCTTGGTTATGATATTCCTCATAAGGGTTATGTTTGTTATGATCTTCATACTCGTCGTCTTCGGTTGTCTAGGAACGTGATTTTTTTTGGAAAATCAATATTTGTTTCCATCTCATGTTGATTCACCTCCTGCATCTTTATCCATTCCTAGTTTTTATGATATTCTAAAATCTATAGAAATATTTTAACCTGGTTTTGTGTATTGACAACGTAATCGAGATGATTTTGGTCCCACTTATTCTGTTATCCGTTCTGATATTGTCTCGACACTTGTTATTACCCTTGATTCCACAACTCTTCGTCGATCTACCCGTCCTTCTCGACCCTTCATTTGTCTCTCTTGTAACTATTTTATCAAGAATTTTAATTCCCACTAGCTACACACAAGCCACTCAACATAAATGTTGGCAGAACGCAGTGCGAGTAAAAATTCAAGAACTTAAGGAGAATCATACATGGGATATTGTTCTTTGTCCTCCTACAGTTAAACTAATTTGTAGTAAGTGGGTTTTCTCTATAAAACTACGTTTTGATGGCTCTTTGGAGCGATATAAAGTTCGTCTTGTAGCTCTGGGTAATAACAAGAATATAGGATTGATTATGAGGAGACATTTGTTCCTCTTACCAAAAACGACCACAATTCGAAGCATCTTCGCTATTGATGCTTCACAATCGTGGCCATTGCATCAAATGGAAATTAAGAATCTTTTCTTCATGGTGATCTTCAGGAAGATATTTACATCAAGTTTCAATCTGGTATGAGTACTTCTTCTCCTCATGATGTCAGTAAGTTAAGGCGTTCTTTAATATGGGCTAAAATAAGTGCCTCGAGCTTGGTTTGAGAAGTTTCGTCGTACACTTCTTTCTTTCAGTTTTACCCAAAGTCTATATAATTCTTCTTTATTTTTCCATATGTCTACATCACTTATAGTCTTTCTTTTGGTTTATGTGGATGATATTATCATCGCTGGTACTGATTGTATTTTGATTACTAAGCTTCAAAACAGTTACATGCAACTTTCCATATGAAAGATCTTGGCCAACTTACATACTTCTTAGGATTAGAAGTTCATCATCAGGCTAATAGTATTTTTTTGAACCAACAAAAGTATATTTAAGATCTTATCACTTTCGATGATTTGGAGGATGCTTCTTCAGTTGATACTCCTATGGAGGTAAATGTTAAATTTATGACAAATGAAGGGAACTTTTTAAATGATCCTACTCTTTATCGGTGTTTGGTTGGAATTGTTTTTTACTTGACAACCACACATCCTGATATATCCTACGTTTTTCACGAACTGAGCCATTTTATGTTCTCTCCTCGACATCCACACCTTGCTGCAGTTTGACGCATCATTCATTATCTTCAAGGCTTGCCTACTTGTGGTTTATTCTTTCCTACTGGCTTATCTCTTCAACTTGTATCCTATAGTGATATTGATTGAGCTGGATATCCAGATACACATCGATCTATTACGGGTTGGTGTATATTTTTAGGCAATTCTCTAATTTCTTCGAGGTGTAAGAAAAAGGATTTTGTTTCTAAATCCTCTACTAAAGTTCGAGTATTGTGCCATGTCTAGTGCTTGTTCTGAAATTATATGGCTACGTTCTTTTCTTGAGGAGATTGGGTTTCCTCAAACAACTTCTACCTCTCTTCATGCTGATAACACTGATGCCATTCAGATTGCCAAAAATCCTATATTTCATTAGTGCCCCAAACACATTGAAGTTAACTGTAATTTTATTCGAGATACTTTGGAAAAACGGGTGATATATCTTCCTAGCATCTCTTTTAATGTCCAAGTAGCATATATTTTCACCAAATCTATGACTCGTCAGTGGCATCAATTTCTTATTGGAAAATTATTACTGGTTGATTTACCAACATCACTTTGAGGGAGGGTGTTAAAAGAAAATAAATTAGATTAATATCTATTTTATTTTAGTCAAATATTTAGTTAATATATATTATTGTTAAAAGAAATAAATTAGATTAATATCTAATTTATTTTAGTCAAAGGTTTAGTTAATATATATTGTAGAATAATATCTACGATAATCATTTATAGTTAATATTCTAAGCGAGGTTATAGTAATATTAATTGTTGTAACCGTCGTGAACTATTATAAAATGTGAATGAGAACGATAAATACGACACACTTTTTCAGAAAGAAAATACTTTTGATATAAGAAACCATCAAAATCTAGCAAAGTTTATTGGATGAGGTGGTTATTCAATTTGCAAATGACGGAAGACGCATATGTAGCTTAACACATCGATAAACTCAATACAAACACAACCCAGTTGAGTGCAATATAAATTGATTTGGATGAAGAAATACGAGCATTGATACTCTTGTTTTCTCTAAAAATAAGTTGTAATGATACTGTCATGGTTGTGAGGAGCTAGTCATAAAGGAATCTGTTGACATTTGATGATGTTCGTGATCTGGTTCTCAGTGAAGAAATTAGAAGGAGAGAGTCGGTGAATCATCAAGTGGAGAATAAGAAATTCAACCAGAGAGAATAGACGTATCAAATTAAATTACCGATGTAGGCACGAGAGGTTGACGGCTAGGAATTCCCAAAATTCCTACGGGTAAAAAAACATCGAGTGTTAGAACTGTGGGAAGACTAGAAACTATAGAAATCATTGCAAGAAGAACACAAAGGACCAGGAGACGAAGCCAAAGAAAAATATCACTTCATAAGGAGATGATGTACTGATATTCTCCTTGAAAAGCAAGGAAGAGTCTTGGCGTTAAGCTTTGGAGCACACGTACACCCTACTTTGAAAAAATAATTCTTCGAGAGGTATAACCCTCGAAACCTTGGAAATATATATCTTGGTAATTATCAACCGTGTTATATTATGAGTAAAGATATAGTAAAGATTAAGTTGAATATGTATATTTGGAAGGTACAAAACTTTAGGCATATTCTTGACCTAAGAAATAACTTAATCTCTATAGGACAGTTGGCTAGCAAAGGCTACACTACGATCTTCCATGGTGATAACTCAAATATTTCAAAGGATGCAATGATGTTTGCTCATGAAAAAAGGGTGGTAATTTTTACAAGACAACAAAGATACATTGTTCAATTGCGGTTGCAACAAAAAACAAAAATCCAAATATGTCCCTTAAGAGACTTGGCTATATAAGTGAGAAGATGATGAAAATTATTTACTCGAAGGGGAAATTCCAGGTCTACTTTCGATTAATATAGACATGTGCAAAGATTGCATACGTGGAAAGCAAAAAAATGTTAGTTTTTAGACAAATGGCAGAACCCCAAAGAAAAAAAGGCTAGAGCTTGTCCACTCTTATGTTTGGGGGCCAACAATTGTTTAATCTATAGGAGAGAAACACTACTTTGTGACTTTTATCAATGATCATTCTCAAAATGTATTGGTTTATTTTCTAAAACATAAATCTGAAGTGTTTGATATTTTTAGGAAATTAAAATCTATAGTTGAGAATGAGAAAGATCTAAATATTAAAAAGATCAAAACCGATAATGATGGTGAATATGAGGACACCTGATTGAAGAAGTTTTGTTGTGAGAGTGGGATTAGGGTAGAGATAACCTTATCGAGTAAGCCTTAACACATTGGTATTACCGAGCGTAAGAACCGAACATTCATAGAAAGAGCCAGAAGCATTCGTATATAGTCAAGTATACTGAAGCAATTTTGGGCAAAAATTGTCAACACAATGGCTTACTTAATAAACCAAGGTCCATTGGTTCTCTTAGAACATATAATACTCGATGAGGTATGAAGTGCTAAAAATATAACACTATAACATCTTAAAGTTTTTGGTTGTACGATATACGTTCATATTAGTGACAAATGGATGAACAAGATCAATCTTAAAAAAAATGCACCATTATCAGAACGAGTTTGGCTATCGCTTTTGAGATTAGGAAAACATAAAGATGATCCAAAGTAGAGATGTGATCTTAAATGAAACACTAATGTACAAGGATGTGCGTAAAACTGACACAAACGAATCAGGAATAATTTTGCCAGTGTTTAAAAACCCGGGGATGTCCAAGATAGTTAAGAAACATAGTTGATCGGATCCAGCCCTCAACGAAGAGAGTTAGGTGGAAAAATCAATACATAAAAATCTGACACACTGTAGACGACCATAACAACTCTTGGTTTGAGAAGATCTTCCTAAAACCATGTTTCATTTAGAAGATACTTGTACTATCAGTTGACCGACGGAGGGGAGCCTGAATGCTATGAAGAAGGTTGTTTGACCAGTGATTCTAGCAAGTGGGGGCTTGCTGAAGACGCGACGGAAATAGAAGAAGAAACAACGATAGATGAAACCCTAATCTAAGGGTAACATGATGAAACCCTAATCTAAGGGTAACAAAAATTGAAATTTTCAGAGATAAAAAAATCTATTATTCCAAAAACTTAAAATAACTTAAGGCATAAGAGGCTTTATATAATAGATTCTCAAAACCCTAAATTAGAATACAAGGAAATAAAATAAATATTTTAACATAAAATAAAATAAAATAAAATCAAATCTTAATATAATTAGATTTGATTTAAATACATAAGATGTTTGAATAAAATAAAATAAAATTAAAAAGGCTTTTGTTTGGACTTTTTGGGCTACATCATCCTCTCCTGGTTGACAAGAATTCGTCCTCGAATTCACAGCATCATCACCATCAAGAACCCAAATTATTTATTTTATTTTATTCAATCGTCACATTGGGAATTATAATTGTTGACCTTATCGGAATAAGATAAATTCTTCTCGAGTGTTCCTTATTCGAAGTCACATTGAAGTCATCTAGTTGAAGGAAAAAAAATAGTTTCGAAAACCTTTTCATAGCCCGAAGACAACATCCCCATGTCCAGTTGATGAAAAAAAATGGTTTTGAAAACCTCTTCATAGCCTGAGACAGCATCTCGATAAGAAATTTTTACCTTGATTCGACGATTGGTAGCCAATTTAAACTCCTTCAATAACCGGTCAATACGATCGTCATTGAAACGGTTGGTATGGCCCCTCATACTCAAACGATCTTCCCGATCTTCATGACCACATGTGTTGTTCTCTTATTTAAACCTTGAATCAGATGAAATCAGGAGGATTCAGAAACATGCTTGACCCGTAGCAGGAACTGAGGCTCTGATACCAAACTGAAGACGCGACGGAAACAGAAGAAGAAGCAATGATAGATGAAACCCTAATTCAAGGGTAACATGATGCAACCCTAATATAAGGGTAACAAAGAGTAAAATTTTCAGAGATAAAAAATCTATTATTCCAAAAACTTCAAATAACTTAAGGCATCAGAGGCTTTATATAATAGCTTCTCAAAACCCTAAATTAGAATACAAGGAAATAAAATAAATATTCTAAAATAAAATAAAATCAAATCAGATCAAATCTTAATATAATTAGATTTGATTTAAATACATAAGATATTTGAATAAAATAAAATAAAATTAAAAAGGCTTTTATTTGGACTTTTTGGGCTACATCACTTGCTATGAAAAATGAGATGGATTCTTTAATATTAAACAAGGCATGTGAAGTAGTTGAATTACCCATAGGTAAGAAGAAACTTCTTATCAAATAGGTGTAGTGGGTGAAAGACTAGCAAGATGGATGTAAAAGATACGAAGTCTGTCTACTTGTCAAATGATCCCATTAAAAAGAAAGAATTGATTACACCAATATTTTTTTTCTCTAGTTATTGAAGACCTTTATCTTGAACAATTAGACGTAGAGACTGCATTTCTTCATGATAACTTGGATGAGGAGATATACATGTATAAACTAGAAGGTTACTTTAAATAACAGAAAAAAAACATGATATGCAGACTCGAAAAAAGTTTGTATGGTCTAACACAATCCCCAAAAGAATGGTACAAGAAATTAACGGTTTTATGCACCATAAGATTTTCCAGAAGTGCATGCTGATAGCTATTTTTATGTTGATGATATGTTAGTAGTAAGTTCAGATATAGATGATTATGGAATATTGAAGCAAAAATTGTCAAAATAATTTGACGTTAAGGACTTTGGTCATGCGAAGAAAATAACAAGAGATAAGAATGTTAGAGCTTTGCATTTATTTTAGTCCAGGTAATCATTCGTATGTTGCCTAGATTTAACATGGGTGATTCCAAGATAATTGATACACCATTGGAAGGTCACTTTCGTTTATCCAAAGATCATTCCCCTTAGACAGAGGAAGAGAAAGACTTCATGGTTAAGGTATTGGAAGTTTGATGTATGTAATGGTATGTACAAGACCAGACATCGGTCATGTAGTCGGAGTTGGAGGCGGGTTTATGTCAAACCTAAGGAAAATTCATTGGGAAGCAGTAAAAGTGGATTTCGAGCTACGTACTAGGCACCTAAAGAAAGTGTGTTTAATTTGGTAAGAACGATTTAAAGGTAAATGGTTACATAGATGCAGATTTTGGAGGTGAAGTCGATCACCGAAAAATACCACCGGTTATATATTCCATGTTAGAACTACAACTATTAATTAAATGTCAAAGTACAGAACATTGTCACTCTATCCACTACAAAGGGTGAGTATAGAGTAGTGACAGTTGATATGGCTTAAAGGTCTGTAAACCTAGTTGGAATTCAAATAGAAGAAAACCTTTTTGCATAATGATCGTCAAAGTGTTGTTTACTTGGAAAATGATTCAACATTACATTGGAGAACCAAGCATATCGGTTTTCGTTATCATTTTATCAGATATTTATTTGAAGATGATGTACTAATACTGGAAAAGATTCAAGGAAGCAAAAATCCAGTTGACATATTGACAAGGACAACTAATGAAAAATTAAGGTTGTGTTCAGCTTTAGTTGTCTCCAAGAGTAACAAAATCACAAAGATCTAATGAGAAAGGTGTGAATACAGATTGAAACCATTCTTCAAGAGAGAGAGTTGTGGACGATGGGTCTTAAGATGTTTTGAATTCTGAGACGAGTGAAATCATTTAGTGAGTCATTAATGGTTTATTAATCAGAGTTAAAAACCTTTGTAATAGTTTTTCCTTCCGGTATGTGTTAAACTCTATATAAAACAAATAGCTAGTTTTTCCTTTGTAATAGAATCTTTTATAATAAAATTGATCTGCAGCAGGTACGTAGACGTAGTGCTGAACTGTTTGTAACAATTTGTGTTTTTCTCATTGATTTGATTACGATAAATTTGTGTATTTTATGCAACGGATCGTAACCGGATGACATGTATGACCCTGTAATTGATTGATGATTTCTCGTAAACTCTATAAATAAAAATTGAAAACGTCGGATCACGTTAAATATACAAAATATAATGATTCCAAACAAATTCTTTGCAAACTTTATCTATCATTTTGGCATTTAGTTTGAACATATATTTCTTTATCATTAATCAAAAATCGAATAAACTAAGGGATCATCAACAACGGTATAACCTCCATCAACAAAAAGATTATGACCACTAACAGATCTCGCCTCATCACTTGCCAAGTAAAGAGCTGCATTTGCAATATCTTCCGCCTTAAGTACCACACCTTTCAAATTACCAACCGAACTGTACTTATTATCGATCTCCTCTTCATTACATCCAAATTCTTGGATCACTAAAGGTGTGGGAATCCCCAAAGGTGAAATGCAGTTTACCCTAATACCATATTGACCCAATTCCGCTGCACCACTTTTAGTTAATCCTACCACTCCGTGCTTCGAACAAACATATGCAGCTGGTGTGAAACCCGCTAGCCTAGAGGCTACACTAGCAGTAGATATTATACTACCTGCTTAGAGGTTTAAATGCATCAAAACTATAAATAAATGTAATAACGACTATTAGTTAATTCGGAAACCTTACCCTTACGTGCTGGGATCATGACACGAGCTGCGTGTTTCATACCGAGAAAAACTCGGGTAACATTGACACTCATGACTCGTTCGAACTCATGTTGTTGAGTTTCGACTATGTTTGCTTTAAATTTATTTGTTATGCCTGCATTGTTAAACATTACATCTAGTTTACCATGAGTCGATATTACTTTGTCAACTGTGGTTTTGATATGATCTTCGTTGGAGACATCACAGTGAACGTACATAGAGTCAGATGGACCAATTGTTTGGCAGACAGATCTGCCTAAATCATCTTGAATATCGGCAGTCACAACTTTAGCACCTTGTTTGGCGAATAGTTTAGCGGTGGATTCGCCAAATCCACTAGCTCCTCCTGTGATCACTGCAACTTTACCTTCTAACCTACCCAACATATAATTAAAGATTTTAAAACCAAAAAAAGCAAAATATGGGTTGCTGTAAGAGATAGAACTACTCACCTTCTTGCTAATGCCGATACAAACGTGGTTGCCATTTTTTTTTCTTTGAAAAATAGATGGCTCTGTCTGACTGCAATTGCATATTTAAATATATCTGTAGTCTGGTTTAATATGTGTCCTTGACTAGTTAGTATCAACCTTCCCGAGATAAAAATTATTGTCTGTTCTTATATGTGTCTTTTACTAATTACTAGCATCACCTTCCGGAGATAAAAATTGTAATCTGTTCTAATGTGACGCCTTTACTTGTATCAAGCTTCCGGGGATAAGAATTAAACTCACGTCACGTGAAGTCGACAAAAGTTGCTTCCGTCTATTCTTTGGTGAGGTAAACGAGGGTTATCGGAGGGATATAATTGACTATTCAAATCAAATCATACTGATAAAAAAAATTGGTTTAGATTACAAAACCTAATCAAAACTAATAGAAATAAGTTCTTAATAAACAAACCAATTCGATAATCCTTGAATACATCTATGAAAATAGATACCGTATCTCAATCCAATACAGTTGGAGGACAAAAATAGGTGGTTAAAGTTTTCGAATTTAATTTTAATTGACAAATTTTCAAAATGTATTTCTAAATTCAGCATAGTAGACAAGTTCATGGCCCGGTCAGATAAACATTTCTAGTTAGGGTATAAATTCTGGACTAAAAATGTATGGACCATTGAAAAAAATTCAATCAGATTGTTCAAATGGACAACAAATTTTATGATGAGGTTATAATATCCGGATAGTGATAAAGCATCTTCTAAAACACCTCGTTTTCAGGGGGTTCGGTCAGCAGCACTCCACCCTTTTAACACTTCATCTTCCGAAAGATCACTCACCAAGAGCATCCCTTTTAGCACCTCATCTTTAGGGGGCTCGGTCAGCAGCAATACCTCTTTCAGCACCTCAACTTTGGAGAGTTTGGTCAGCAACATCACCCCGTTTAGCACTTCACCTTAGATGGGCTCAGTCCGCAACACCACCCCTTTCATCCCTTCAACTTCAAGGGTCTGGGTCAGCAGCACCACCCCAATCAACACTCGGTCAGCAGCAACACCCTCATCAGCACTTCATCTTCAGAGGGCACGGTCAGAAGCAACACCCACCTCAGCACCTCATCTTCCATGGGCTCGGTCACCAGCAACACCCACTTTAACACCTCGTCTTCGGGGGCTTGATCAGCAGCGACACCCCTATCAGCACTTCATCTTCACAAGGCTTGGTCAGAAGCAACACCCACCCAACACCTCATCTTCCATGGGCTCGATCAACAACAACACCCCCAACACCTCGTCTTCGGGATGCTCGTTCAGCAACATCGCCCCTTCAACACATCATCTTTAGGGGTCTCGGTTAGAAGCAAGACCCACCTCAGCACCTCATCTTCCAAGTGTTCGGTCAGCGGTATCACCCCTCAACACTTCATCTTCAGAGGGTCTGGTTAGCAACAACACCCCATTTAGCACCTCATCTTCAGCACCGTATCCTCATTGGGTGTTGTTGTTGATCGAGACCTCTGAAGATGAAGTGCTAAGGGGGTGTTGTTGTTGACTGAGACCCTAGAAGATGAGGTGGTGAGGTGGGTGTTGCTTATGACCGATCCCTTTGAAGATGAAGTGCTGAAGGGGGTGTTGTTACTAACTGAGTCCTCTGAAGGTGAAGTGTTGGATATGGTATTGCTGCTAAATAAGCCCCTTGAAGATGAAGTACTGAAGGGGGTGATGCTGCTAACCGAGCCCCCCGAAGGTGAAGTGTTGAAGGGGGTGTTATTTCTTACCGACCCCTTTGAAGGTGAAGTACTGAATGAGATGTTTCTGTTGAAAAAAGTCCCATGAAGAGGAGGTCTTGAAAGGGGTGCTATTACTAACCAAGCCCTTTGAAGGTGAAGTGCTGAATGAGGTGTTGCTGCTGAAAAAGTCCCCCGAAGACGAGGTGCTGAAAGGGGTGTTGCTGATGATCAAACCCTTGGAAGATGAGGTGTTGAGCTGGGTGTTGGTTCTGACCGAGACCCCTGAAGATGAAATGTTGAATGGGGGTGGTGTAGCTGATCGAGCCCCCTAAAGGTGAAGTGATGTATGAGGTGTTGCTGGTGACCGAGCCCCCTCAAGATGAAGTGTTGTATGTGGTGTTTCTGCTGACCGATCCCCCTAAAGGTGAAGTGTTTTTTGAGGTGTTGCTGACCATCTGGATTAGAATCTCTAATTTGCCATAATACTTATACAATTATAGCATTATCTTGACTATAGTCTCTGCCTTAGTCCAACAATAAAGATCTTAGATACCTAAAAATCATCGAGTCAAACATAACTCTTATTATGGTTGTATAGAACTGGATATAACTAAATATTTGTTCTATAAGGTATGGATTGGTAGTGGCAGTAATGATGGATGTTAGCTTGACATAAGCTACAATAATATTCCACTATACTACTCTATTTGTAATTATTTTGACCACAAGAATACTGATTGCAAAAAACTGCAAACCAAATTTAAAAAAAATCAAGAGAATGCATAAAACTTAAACACAACTATTCGTAACCCCAGAGTCAAATTAATAATTCTCTCTAATTATCCTGAAGAAGACACAAACTGTGCTGATTTGATTACACACAAACCTGAGCAGAATCCTAACCATATGCAGACTATCAACAGTGGATCCGATTTTCCAAACCAGCATCGACTCTCATTAAACAATCACTTACCTCAGTCGGATCAAAACAATGAACCCTTTCCCAATGGTGTTGAAGTAATCGAGGCTATTGAATATTTGGAAATGGGATTCAATACCATTAACAAGTCAGATTAGACTGATCTTAAATTTGATTATCATTCTACTGACATAAATAACATAGGCAGCCTCGCTCTTTCTCCTACAATAAATCTGAAATAAATTGATAAAGAATTTAAAGAGATTCAGAATAAGAAACTCATAAAAAGCTAAAAGATCAATGCCCTAAACGTTTTAGGTCCAAACCAGTCCCCTTAGTTGTTCTAAATGACTATTAACATCTTAAATTGGAACATTTGTAGGGCGGCTAATAAAGCCTCCATTCAGAGGCCAAAATCTATAAAAATTTAAGGTACATTAGATACAATTGCTCTTGAAGAGCCGTTTATTGATAAGAATAAGTTGTTTAAAATTGTTGAGATTCTTGGTTATCCTAACTTTACTTCTAATTTTAATAATAAGATCTAGAAGATGTTGAAATATGTCTTTAACTTATATATTATCATGGAATCCCAGTAGCTCGTTCATGTTGAGGTTAGATATCATAATTTGTATAAAATTGTAAATTTAACCATAGTTTATGCCAAATGCCAAAAACATCTTAGATAAGACCTTTGGAATAGTCTTAGAATTATATCTTCTTTCTCTAATGAATGGCTTGTCATTGAAGATTTTAACACTATCTTCTCTACTCATGAACATCTAAATTATTATTTCCTTTGTTTAAGAAGCCATGCTGAGTTTATTTAAGCCTTAAACGATTGAAATATTGAGGATGCTGGCTATGCTGGTAACAAATATGCTTGGACCAATAAAACTAAGTGTAAAATATTGGATATGGTTCTCTACAACCAAAAATGGTTTGACTACTTTTCAGAAATAAAAGTTCTTCATTTTGCTAGAACTTGTTCTGATCATTCTCCTTTCAATATCAACATTTCTATAGAGAATTTTAAGAATAAGAATAATTTTTATTTCCAAAATATATGGACCCTAAATGATGATTTTTTGTCTATTTCTGAAAAAAGTGGAATAAAGTTATTAATAACAACAAAAATACCATCTCTTGGAACAAAGTAAATAGACTAAATTTACTCTTAAAGAATGTAACAAGAATATTTTTGGTAATATTTTCGATTCAATATTTATGAAGCTGAAGATACAATTAATTATACTGAGATAAATTATCAAAACTCTACCTCTCCTAAAGATAAAAATACCCTTGATAAAGCTAAGTTAGTTAATCTGGATTTGTTGGCCAAAACATAATGCTACTAGCTCTAAAAATCTCATTCTAATTGGACAAAGATTGGTGATCGTAATACTAAAACATATCATATCTAGGTAAATAGGAAAAATGAAAACAATACAATTAATAGTATATGTGATCATTGGAATTTGATTTCTCGTAAAAACCTTGTTAGTGACTCAGCTAAAAGATATTTCAAATCCTGACTTACTGAGTCTTCTTCTAATTTTAATTTGGACTCTCTTTATGATTTAATCCTTAATCTAATTAATGAGGAATATAATAGAACTCTTATGGCTATCCTTAAAATGGAGGAGATTCATAGTGTTTTCAATAATCTTAACAACTCTAGTGATGCTGGAATTGACGGTTTAAACATCATCTTCTTTAAAACCTGCTTGAATATTATTAAAGTTGATCTTACTAATGCTCTTCAATAATATTTGTGTGGTCATGTTATTCCTTATTGGGTTTTTAATACTCTAATATGTCTAATTCCTAATTCTAATAATTCTACATCATGTAAAGATTTTAGACCTATTAAAGAATCTTATCTTGGCTTTTGAATAATATACTTGTTAACCTTATTCGTAAAATTAACTCCAATGCCCAAGGAGTATTTTTCTTGGATAGAGACATCTAAGACAATATTATCCTTGATAAAGAATTAATTCATGATATAAAACACTAAAACAATGGGGATAACATAATGACATAGGTTGACATATCAAAATATTTTGACAAAATGTTCCAGATTTTTATCCTAAAATTCTTATCTATATTTGAGTTGTCTCCTAATTTCATTAACATGATTACTAATATTATCAAAAGGATTCATATGTCTATCTTAATAAATGGTGAATCTAGAGGTTACATCAAAATTATGAGAGGAATAAGACAAGGGGACCCTCTGTCCCCTAGATTATTCATCATAACTAAAGAGTATCTAATGAGGGGATTTAACAAGCTATTCAATGATAAGACCAAGATAATTATTGAAACCAGTCTTAAATCTAAAAGGAAAGTTATTATTGAAGTTTATAGTGGCTTCACAATGAGCTCTATTCCTATAATCTATTTAGGTATCTTCTTAAAACTGTAATTCAAAGAATTGAGACTATCTTTAACAACTTCTTATGAAGTTCTTATTTTGAAAATAAAATTATATATTGGACTAAATGGTCTAAATTTACTAAGGCTTTTGGGGAGGGTGGTTTTAATATTATATCTATTAAGAATTTTCAAGATATATTCTCGCGCAAGATATGGTTCAAATTCAGATCTTAAAATTCTCTCTAGGCCAAGTTTATGGCCATTACTTATTATAAATATAATCAACAGTCATTACAAGTCAATTATGCTAATCACCATTATCTTACTTGGAAAAGACTTATGTCCATAAGACATATTACTAAAAACCATATTTTCTAGTAGCTTGGCAAAAGGGATATTGATTTTTGGCTTGACAACTGGAACAAAGCCTCCCCATTCATCAAGCTTCCTGAAAATAACAATAATAGCTAGTTTATAAAGGATTATGTTAGTTCATATTAGGACAAAGAGAATGAAAATTGGAACTTGAATAAGCTTATTTATCTTGTAGCCCCTACTGAATTTAGAAGTACGCAAAATCTCAAAGTAAACTATATGGTGGGTGACATAATAACTTGGTTGTTATCTAAAGATGGTTCATTCAAAAGTAATGATACATGACATCACTTTAGACAGAAGCACAATCATATCAATTTATCTAAGAAAATCTAGAACAATGTCTATCCCAAGAAGTTCTCTTTTTTTTATGTTGGAGAGCCCTTACCGGTTGGATCTCAAGTGACAATACTCTCCAAAAAAGATATATGACTCCTCTTACGAAATGTCAATTATGTGAGTACGATGAAAATATAAAGTATCTTGTTTGTTAACTGTAAGTTTTCTTGGGATATATGACTTTACTAAACAAACCTATTCAACATTAATATTGTTAGGTATGTGACTTATCCTCATCTTTTGAGGAGCTGGTTCCGGTCTGTCAAGAATGATGTTCACATTAGAACTATCATTCCTGCTCTTGTTAGTTCGACTATTTTGCAATTCAGGAATAACACTAAGTTTAAAGGTGACAATCTAAAAACAACCTTTGCTATCTAATATATCAACCATATGGTAAGAAATCTGGACCAATCTATGGTACTAAAAAATTACCATTGGTCTAATGATGAACATGTTTGCATTATTATTGGTTTTTTCATCATCTGACTTCTTGCAATTCAAGGTAAATACAAAATTAATATTGATGGATCTTGTTTGTATAATGGTGAGACAAGTGAGAGTGATTTTCATAGAGATAGTTAGGGTTGCATAATCAAATAATATGGCATGTTATATGGTAAAACTAATCATTTGGTGGCTAAGGATAAAACTCTCTTAGATCACCTCTTAATCTGAAAAAGTTTAAACATAGAGAAAATTGATATTAAATCTGATTCAAAAATACTTGTTGAGTTATTCAATATAGGTAATTCCCCTTGGACAGTTGATCCATACATATCTTGGTGCAGGAGTATGATGACAACTAGTATGACTTTTAACCACATTTATAGATTCCAAAATAAATTTACATTTATAAAAGTTGTGTTCAATCACTTTTTGGTTCCTAATGTATTACATGCCATTATTTTTCTCGAAATTTTGGGCACAATCTACATAAGACTAGACACCTGAGCTTTATTTCTGCAATGTTGTTATACAATAATCCTGAAGCTTACCAACCTATTATACTAAGCTTAGCAGGTTCATCGTGAGGAGTTCTTATATCTGTTTTTCAGTTTTTTTTATCTAAGCAAAGTTTCCAGGTAACAACAAAGCATCATATTCGTAAAGAGTCATGCAATTTATAATTTAAGATGATTATACCTTCAAGAATTATTCATAAAGCTCAAGAGAATTATACCTGTTATAGATCGCATATGGGATGGATCATAAATCCCAAGCTCTAAGTTTTCCTTTATCCAGATCTGTTCTCCAAATCAGACTCTAACTTTTTCAGTTTCTTATACACTTCTCCATTTGACTCATTGCAAATTATTAGTGTTCCCATTCTTCCGTTTAAGTATTTTCATGCCAAGTGTTTGATCAGTCGCCTTCTTTTGGGCCAGGCTTCTTAACTAGATTCTGGAGACTTCTCATATCCATACAAATCAGTGTATGGATCTTCATGAATATTAACTTTCAATGGTTCAGTTTCATTTTGTAATGTAATGGAATGGAATGAAGCTGAATTTTAATTTATATTGTGTTGATCCAAATGTTTCATATGTAACCAAGAACCTCTTGTGCTACTCTGTTTTCAAATTCGAAGTTAGTAATAAAATATTTTTATTTGTTAACAAATATATAGATAGGTTAAATCCACATTTTTTTAAAGTTAATGTAGATAAATATCCAACCAAATATCATATTATTACGTAATATCCAAAAATGGTAAACTACCCATAGATATTTGAACCAAAGTTTGGACAAAAATACTCATATTAGTATAAATAATCGTTTTTAAGATTAGAAATATTTTTCCCTCATTCTAACCAAAAAATTTCATATAATTATTTCTCTATATATCTATCATCCATTCCTAAACCCATAAACCAAAGAGCTAACTCGACCGTCAACGAACGCCGATTTTAAAATGTTTAAAATGTGATTCGGCGTTGGAGACGATTGTTGCACACATTTCCATCGATACTACAAATGGACTGTAATATATTTTTCCTCAACCAATCATCATTGTCACTTTTCATTCGAAGCGGAAGACAGACACGCCTTATAACTAATAGTTTCCCAATGTTCCGTGCATATATTTTTTATGCAGTAAGATCATCAACAAAGTTCTCCTCTTCTTCATCATAACTTGGCTCACCTTAAAAGTGAAAATTATAGCCGCTTCTGTGAACAAATCCCTTGAATGATGGGGTGGTTTAAGGAAGTGTGCCGCAATTTATGGTGTCATATTAAGACCTCAAATTGGTTTTTTAGGAACGATGTAGTTTGTGCTCTTAAAGTATCTCCATCATATGGTCTTCTCGAGAGGAATTTATCCAAGTTCAAGGGAATCTCATTACTTTAGATACATTGAGAGAATCAAACAGGTTTACAGATTCTTGAAGTTGCTTCCTTATTGGCTCGATATAGTGGAATACCAACAAACTATCCTCGATATATTTTTCGATATACCTAGAACTCTACTTTACGTTTTGTAATTATTGATCCCTAATTCTCAGATACTTAGTAGATAAAAAACCGACCTAAGATATTTCACACGTTTATCATAGGTAAAAAATTATTACTCTTGCTTTAGTCTGGTTTTTTTAGTTGTTGCCACCACGATGCAGTTCAAATCCAAAACTTGGTTGCGACTGGTTATGCATTTTTCTTGTCTGAGACATCTTTGAATTCTAGGATCTCCTTAAAATATGTGACCCAATCTACAACTCTTTAAGATGAGGACCCTCTTAGGATTCCAAGATCTCGAGTTTAAATCCCGACTCCCGCCGATTGATTGTAGTCTGATTGAAATCATAATCCACAGGTTGCTCAAATGCCTGTTCGCGATGGTTTTTTAGAGGAACACGACACTTTCCGTCTTTTCTCCTCGGAGCGAAAGTATACTGACCGATGATATAGTCTCCTTTAGAGCCCGACGGTAGGTTGCTCGATTCTGGAACTCGAAATCTAGTGCTCATCCTCTATATTGATGCTCATCATTTCATCCATCGTGCTCAGTTGTTCCTCAATCGTATAGAATTCCCGTGCGTTTGCGTGCTCCATCAAGCCTAAACAATTTAAATACTCTTGATGGTAGATGTCTGTGATTAATATAGTTCTCTTCCCTCTATATTTTTGCGGCAGTATAACTCCCACGTGTAAGAATCTGAGGTTATATACCAAAGGAATAAAGGAAAAGTAACAAAGAAGAAGTAAAGTTGGATAAACCCTAAACCTAAGGTGTATTGAACTCGAAAGTACAAAAAACTAATTCTCAAAATAAAAAAATCTCCTTAGAAAGTAGGGTTTTAGAGCTTAAATGGAAACCATCCAAATATAATCCAAAAATACATAAATATCCAAAAAACAATAAAATAGGGCCAACCCCAATTTATCCATTGCTAGTTGGCATTGCGGTCTCCGTGCTGTATCCCTAGCTAGTTGATAGTTGTCACATTCGTGTCGATATCCCATCTGATCATCTGAAGTCATTGGATTAACAGACCCTCGGTATAGTTCAGACACATACAGTTGTTGAACTTCTTCGGTGGAAGCACCATAAACTTCACTTTATAGATCATATCCATCATCAACTTTCCATATCTTCCCAGAAGTACTAGGTTGAGTCTATATCGCCTCATTCTGTGGCATGTCCTCTTCTTTGAAAACCACGCCCTCTTATCAAAGCCTTATAACGTCCACGTTTAAATCACTACAACCTATACCCTTTTACTTCGTTCGGATAGTCGAGGAACAAAAATTTAAGTGCTTTTGGTCAAAGATTATCCAGCTTCACATATGCATACGTGGTACATCCGAAAAATCCTAAATGTTATAGCTTAGGTATCATACCATTCAAGGACTCTTGGGGATAAATTAACTTAAACATCATCAAATGGAGTCTTGTTGATGATATATGTATTCTTTGACATGGATTCTCCCAATAACCTTCGACCCATATCATTTGTATAGAGCATACATCTAACGACATAAAATACCTTACACCACATATAGTAGGTTCATGTGCTGGACCTCAGAAATATGAATAAACATAATCAAGTACGCCATTAAATTCTTCGTTTCTACGTAGAAACTTCACTGTCTTGCTCTTACCCAAAACACTGCTTGCACAAAAGCTCAGATTCCAAAATGATGTACCATCTACCAACGTCTGTTTACTTAGTTCAGTAAGTCCTTTATCACTTAGATGCCCCGGCCAATGATGCCACAACCTGGTAAATGTTTTCACCATATAAGACACGTGCCTTACTACAACACTACCTTTGAGAACTAAAACATAATTAGTCTTATAGGTTTTCACAAAAACAAGTGAGCCTTTAAAATCTTAATTCTACTTTAAGTTTAATTTTATATAGATTGAAATTATTAGATCCATAAAGTTTTTTTGGAACTCATGTTTCGTGGCTTTCACATTTTACCAGATGATATTAACTTCTCCAACTTACAAATCACGATCAATCTACTTCTTTTAATGTTGCTCCTCGCTCACCGCACTACTTATAAGGGGTTGAACCAATATATTGATCGATTGTGGAAAGAACCAATAGAAAATTAAACGAACCTACGAACGAATGATACTATTACCTTATACAAGACGAGTAGCAAATAAAAGAAAGTGTAATATAAGGAAGCATACAAGATGATATTTAAAATTGTTCGAATTGTGAAATAATGTTACATCCATGGGTAACAAACACTTTTGTTATATATATAAAGTTAGAGAAATAATCTCCAATAATAAAAGACTTAACCACTCTTTGTAACAGAAGATGACGTGATTTATAGATTCTATTTTTCAACATTTATATCCTACCTCACTTATCTCTCAAAAGACATAGAGATATTTCTTTATCTTAGGAAATATTTTTTCACATAATTGTCTCTCTGCAATTACAGTCGCATCACAATACATTTATGCAACGTATTTCGTAGCAATATCCTCTTCTATTTATAGGTTTAAAGAAACCTCAATTTTTTATCAAACGCTTCAGATTAAATTCCTTTAATCAACGACTGAAATAACTCATATGCCATTAATGAAGGAAGGTCCAATGAACATAGAAAACCGAGTAAATAGAATATTATGCTTTGGAACATGTACTATGGTCCAAAGCTTCAGATCAAAGTGGTGGTTTCGATTAGTATGCTTCGACCCAACCTTGCGTCGAACACCTTTGCCTCGACCTAGCCTAGCTTCAACTCAACACAAATTTCTTTCACCGAATTGTCACGAGTCTTGTACAGCTTGTATAAGACGTCCATACAACTAAATCACGGATCAAGCACCGTAAATTTTAAACAGCTCTTGTTTATACATGTAATGGTAAATCCAACACCCATGTTATCCTAACAATAGTGAAAATAATATAGCCAGAAAAAACTTCTACACATATTCTTCTCTTATTTCGTAAAGTTTAAGTTCATGGATGAGTAATATAGTTAGAAATTATAATAAACACTAAAGATTGATTTGTTTATAGAGCATAACAACTTTATATACACTAAAAATAATCTGTAATCTAATAAAAAATAGAAGAAAGTAAAGGATCATCAACAACGGTATAACCTTAATTAACAAAACGATTATGACCACTGACATATCTCAACTCATCACTTGCCATGTAAAGAGTTGCATTTGCAATATCTTCTGTCTTAAGTACCACACATTTCAAATTTCCTACTGAACTGAACTTTTTACCGATCTTCTCTTCACTGCATCCAAGCGCTTGGGTCACTAAAGGTGTCCTAATTCCGAAAGGAGATATGCAGTTAACCCTAATACCATATTGACCCAACTCGGCTGCACCAATTTTAGTTAATCCTATCACACCGTGGTTCGAACAAACATATGCAGCCAATGGAAATCCAGCTAGCCAAGAGGCTGCGCTAGAAGTAGATATTATACTACATGCTTAGAAGTTTAAATATATTAGAATTCTCGTATTTTATGTTTCTAGTTAGTTCTGAAATTTTACATTTACGTGATGATATCATTGCATGAGCCGCATGTTTCATGCCAAAGAAAACTCTGGTAACATTGACGAACACTTCGCACAATAGCTAGTAAACTTCTTGTTCACATATTCTAAACCATTATTAGCACACCCCTTCTTCATCATTTTCCGGTTTGATTCTCTACAAAAGTATCCTAGTGCACAAAGACATCAAATTCTTAATCTTTAATCTTCAAAAGTAGAACCCATACATCAACGATATATAATACCTTACATCACTTATGGTAGTTTCTCGTGGTGGACCTCAAAAGTCTAAATAAACATAATCCACTACTCCATTAAATTTTTTGTTGCTAGGTAGAAACTTTACCATCTTGCTCTTACCCAAAACATAGCTTTCACAAAATCTTAGATTCTGAACTACCATACCATCTAAAAGATGTATGTTTACTTAGTTTACTAAGTCATTTCTCACTTAAATGCCCCAACCGATGATGCTAGAACCTGGTAAAAGTTTTCACCATATTAGACACACGCCAAACTACTACAACACCTTCAAGAACTAACACGCCATTAGTGCTATAAGCTTTCATAACAACAAGAGAGCCTTTAAAATCCTAAATATATTTTAACTTTAATTTTCTATAGCTTGAAATGATTAGATCCGTAGGATTTTTCATGGAACTCATGTTTCTTAGATTGTCGGTTTTCCAGACGAGATAAACTTCTCCAACTTACAAATCGCGATCAATCTACTTTTTTTACTATTTCTTCACGCTCACCGCACTACTTATTGGGGGTTAAACCAATATACCGATCGATTGTGGGAAGAAATAATACACAATTAAAAGAACCTACCAAAGAACGATCTTATTACACTATACCAAACGAGTAACAAATAAACAAAAATGTAATATAATGACGCACACGAGATGATATTTAACGTCGTTCAGATTGTGAAATAATTCTACATCCATGACGTGATTCACAATATCATTTTTTCAATGTTCATCTCCAACCTCACTTATCTCTTAAAAGATTTAGAGTTATATCACTCTATTAGGAAATATCTTCTCACGTAATTGTCTCCCTGCAATTACAGTCGCATCCTATGAAGAGGTTTTCAAAACTATTTTTTCATCAACTGGACATGAGGATGTTGTCTTCAGGCCATGAAAAAGTTTTCGAAACCAATTTTTTTCATCAAGTGGATGGCTTGAATATGACTTCGAATAAGGAACACTCGAGCAGAATTTATCTTATTTCGATAAGGTCAACAATTATAATTCCCTATGTAACAATTGAAACAGATAAAATAAAATAATTTTGGTTGTTGATGGTGATGGTGCTGAGAATTTGAGTACGAATTCTTGTCAACCATGGGAGGATGATGTATCGTAGAAAGTCCAAACATAAAGCCTTGTTATTTTATTTTATTTTATTTTAGTTTATTCAAATATCTTATATTATTCAAATCAAATCTATCTGTATCAAGATTTGATTTGATTTTATTTTAGAATATGTATTTGATTTCCTTGTATTATAATTTAGGCTTTTGAGAAGCTCTTATATAAAGCCTCATATGCCTTAAGTTATTTTAAGTTTTTTGAATAATATATTTTTATCTCTGAAAATTTCAATCTTTGTTACACTTAGATTAGGGTTACATCATGTTACCGTTGAATTAGGGTTTCATCTATCGTTGCTTCTTCTTCTATTTCCATCGTGTTATCACTTTAGTATCAGAGGCTCAGTTCCATCTACGGGGCAAGTATGTTTCTGAATCCTGATTTCATCTAAATCAAGGTCTAAAGAAGAGAACAACATCTATGGTCATGAAGATCTCGAAGATCATTTGGTATGCGGGGACATACCATGTGTTTTGATAGACGGTCCTATTGACCAGTTACAAAAGGAGTTTAAATTGGCTACCAATCGTCAGATCAAGGTTCAACTTGCTTATCGAGATGCTGTCTCAGACTAAGAAGAGGTTTTCAAAACTAGGCTTTTTCATCGATTGGACATGGGGATGTTGTCTTCAGACTATGAAATTTTTTGAAAGAAATTTTTTTCATCAACGGGATGGCTTCAATGTGACTTCGAATAAGGAACATTCGAGAATAATTTATCTTATTCCGATAAGGTCAACAATTATAATTCCGAATGTAAAAATTGAATAAAATAAAATAAAATAAAATAAAAAAGGTTTGTGTATTAGAGTAGCCATCATTTAGGATTTCAAGTAAAGTAATGGCCCTTAGTTGAACACGAGTCTTGTCCTGGCTAAGCTCTTTTTTCAATTTACATTGTAATGTCCATTTGGTAATCCAATCCGAAGCTTAGTTTTGCTTCTTATAGATGTGTATTAGAGTCATACATGGAGATATGAGTTTTTTTACAACAAATATAAAGCTTTTCTTTTGGCTAACATTTCAAAAAGAATGATGTTGTCAATTTCAATGTCTAAATGATGAAAACTTTTTTCTTTGAATAGTAGCAATCCATCTAAGAGGGCTCAACATACGGCAATAATGGGTGATTGTTTTCCATAAAGTCTACTAATAATAGCAAGCATATCCCCCTTATTATTTACATTAAGGCTCCCACAACTAGATTCACCATTTAGTAGATATGAACCATTCGAGTTAAGTTAGTCTATTGCTTGTTGGAGGTACCCATTTTATTTTAGTAACCTTGCTAGTATTGTTTAAGTGGTGGAAGAGGACAAGGTCATAAAATGTCTTAGTTTCATCCTCCATGTGCGTTTCAATGAGTTTAGCGCAATAAATCCTAGGAGATAATGAAGAGAAAAAAATTCATAATATTTTTGACATAAGTATTTTGATCATGAAACTTAGATTTGTTTCTAGATGACCATATAACACAACAAATGATTGGGGGATAATGGTTCTAATATGGATAACTTTGTTTTGTATAATAGAATCAACATCTAATAAGATGGTGTAAAGACATATGACTTCTAATTAGGGTACCCAATAGAGCTAAACAATATTTCTAAACTTCCGATGTAGTAGTGCAGTGGACAAAAAGATGATTGATAGTTTCTATGCCATCACAAAATTGACAATTAGAAAAAATATTGAAATTCTATTCAAAGTATTATATCATTAGAGATGAAACCTTTTTGCATACTTCAGAGAGTGAATTAACATTTTTTTTGGAGTAATTGTATTCCAGATATTTCTAAAGAGATTGAAGGTCAGGCATTTACCTATAATATTATTCCAAATATCATTATCATTGAAGTAATCATTAGATGATATATTGTATATGACTGAGCCCTCTCTATCTTCATGTATATGTACTTTTGTGATTCTTCCAATATTAGAGGGCATGACAACACTCTTTAGTTAATTTAAGCTCGAGGTTCTATCGTGCCAATATGCATTTAATTTATGTAACAATTATTGTTAAAATCATCAATTAGAGTGGTGAGGGGATGTATATGCCTTAATTCATCTAACCAAAGATAAATATCTCCTTTGCCTAAAATCTAGAAAATAAAGCACTCAACAATATATTTTATGCTTAATATTATTTTCCAAGTTTTAAAGTCTTTAGTATTGACTTGAATTTAAAGAGGGTGTATGGAAGAGAAATATATTGCGTACATATATTTTGACCATAACCTTTTGTATTCTTTGATTTTGAACTAAAGCTTACAGGAAAATGAGTTTTGCAAGTCCTCGAGCCTTTTTATATTTAAACCATATTCCTCATATGGTTTACAAATAGTAGACCATCTTGACATTGTTATAGTCTGATTATGATCAGTAGTTTCCTATAGAAATCTGTTGAACAACTTATTAATTTTAGAAACGGCAGATTTCGGCAAGATACAACTTTGAACATGGTAAGATGGTATAACCACCAAAGGACAAAAGTATAATATCCCATTCGTGAATTTTATTCTTTAATTTAGTAACTAACTCATCAAAGTATAAAGCATTGTTTGGTGTGGTTTATTTCTATCCGAGGGTAATTTCGTAAAGTGTTTTGGATGTTTTGTGGTGTTTAATGTTTAGAGTAGGGAGTAGTGAGATAATTAAGCTGTGTGCTAGTAATAAATTCTAATCACCCTCATTAATGAAAGTGATGGGGTTATTTATACTTAATTACTAACCCATGGGGTTATTGGGTTACATCATGAAGTTGGGTCAAGTTTAAGGACATGTTAGTAATCTGGTTTGAAGTGACCACCAACTAGCTTAGTTAACATTTATTATATTTGTCCTATTTAGAATTTTATAATGGTGGTCATGGTCCGAACTTCCCTTCAGATTAAGTCAAGACTCAGTAGCTAAAGAACCAGATCTCATTAGTAGCCCTTTAGATCTTGCAAAGAATCTTTGGAAGAGGTAACTCTTAAAAACAATACCAACATTTTCCGATCTGTTGTTTTCCTCCAAATTGCATAATTGTCCTTTAAAAGTGACTTTGTTCGAATTTTGGTGGAATTGATTTCTTATTTTAGAATTCTAGGAGTTCTCTTGTGATCGTAGGACATGTGTCATGTTCTGGTTCGATCTATCAGCCATTTTTCTTCTAGATTCTCGTACCTACTAGGCCATAAAGTTACTTAGGATTCAACTCCAATACCTTGCAGCTTTTAATTATTAACCAAATCAATTTACCTTCTCCTAGGTAACTGTCATTTTTCATTTTAGTATTTAAACCTTCTTACTGTTTCATTGTTTTCACAAAACACAACCATTCCTAGTGAGAGAAAGCTTACTTCATTTCCAAATTCATGCTTGGGTCATACATGTTCACAGCCAGGATCGCCTTAGCAAAAGAAGTTTAGTTGAACTTATCTGAGTTAGAGAGAGTAAGAAAAGTCGCAAGAGACGAACGCATTGCTGCTGGTCTCCCGGTTTCTCATGGTGAAAGAAACAATCAACCACAAGTAAATACATACGAGGGTTCATCATCTTCAAAAACTTCCAAGGTTAGAAAATTTCCCTTTGTCGCAAGTCTTTCAACTCTTCCATCAGGGTCATCTGTTCAGGAGTCTCAAGACCCTCTCCCTAAGAACAAAGCTGTATCTAGCATCAGAAAACCCTCACCTTTATCACAATGGTGTCAGATGCAGATAAATCTCTAGATAAATTAATCCCACGCCGAGTCACACGACAATCCAAGTCAAAATCTACCCCTACTTCTTCAAAGCCCTCCAGTTCGGAGGCAATAAAACCTGTCCCAAAGGCTAAACCATCTGGGCAACAACCTCTACTAGAAACCAGACTATCCGAACAGCCAGCTAAATAGCCATCTGTACAGCCATCCGAACATCCTTCCACAGTAATGGAAAAAAATATCGAGGACAGTCTAGATGAAGCCCCTTTTGAGGCGTCCTATCAAACATAAAATATAACTGCAGATCGGAAGGGCATGACCAAGGTGGGTATGACTCATCCAGATGCGCTTCCGGAGAGTCTAGAAGGTAGAGTGGGGCCAAGCTTCAAGAAGGTGAGCGTGAAATATTTGTAGTCTCTTCAAAACATAGCCTACGTGTACACCCATAGTGTTGAGCTGGGTCGACTTCGTACTAAGTGGGGAATTCCAGAGTCTGTGAAAGTAAGAATTCCGGTCACCCAGAAACCCCGATGGACTGCAAGGCCAATGAACTGGTGGTTTATACAAAAGTGGTGAATTGGGGACTCCAGTTTCTTTTGGAACCAGAAATAGTCAGATACTTCCATATGACCAAGTTATGTCCTAGTCCGATAATTCCATCCCCAATACTTGGTATACTCTACTAGCCTGCGTCATGGTATATAGGTTATCTAAAATTCCACTACTAATGGAATAGTTTGAAGTTGTGGCAAACTTGTGTAAAAATCATCAAATCCCATTCTACCACTACAACTTGGGGAATGACTAAAAGGTAGTGAAAGATCTCCTAGAGTTTGAAAAGCCGTGGAGGATGCAGTTCTTATTCATCAGTGGAGCTTGCGAAAATGGAAAAAAGATCAAGGTTGACTCAAACCCAAGCCAACTTACCACACGCTGGAAGAGCATTGTTGAGTTTCTCTTATTTCTTCTTTAATATTTTAAGCATTAAATTTTTTATCCGAACTGACTCATAATTATTCCCACTGTTTCAGAAGGGGTTTTCAGACTATGTGGAGGCAAGTCATGGTACTTGTCCCAATCTGAATGCTTGGGCCTTAGAGAAGTGGGGAAATGCTTTTCACAACTGCTTCACATCGAGAAACTACGTGAGGTCTCATCTGTGGAACACCACAGGGAAAAATGACCTTTCTTGGGAAGAGCGAACCACCCCTCCCTCTGCAGATGTCATCCTAAATATGACAAAGGCCAAATATTCCAAACTTTACCTTTCTTCCAGAGCCAAAGCCCTAGTCATTTGAACAAGATTAAAAACAAGAAGAAGAAGAAGAAAAAGGCCACAATAGACCCACCTCAAACAACCGTTGAAGAGACTGGTTCGGAGAACCAATGAGGTATTAACGATGCTTTACTGGAAGTAGTAGAAGTCACTGTGAAGGAAGCTGGTGAGTCAAACATTCCACCGAAGATTTCAAAGAAGGACAAGAAGTGTAAGGCCAACAGTGATGAGAAAGCTATCAAAAAGAAGAAAGTTACTCTGGGAGCAGAGATAATCTTTCGTCCTCCTGCAGTCCCTCCTCCAGCTCCTACGAATCCTACCTTGCAGGAGCAAATTCTAACCAATCTCCATTCCGAACAGGTTACTGGTGATGGTATTAAAGAGGTAGACCTTGATGTTTTTCAAAACATCAACATCTATTTCAATGACTTATAAAAAAGATGACTTCGCGGGGCCTTACCGTCCTCCTAGTTCTTCCAACATTGTGACTTACAACGGCGAGACTTACGTAATATCTGGTGAACAAGATACCTTGAGCCATGCCCTCTTGGTTTATATTCGACCAGTGCTCGATCTGGAGAGACAGGTAAATGATCAAACTGTTACCATCAACACCATGACTACAGAGAAGTAAAAGTTTTTAAATGGTCTTCTCAGTGCTCAAGAGAGCGTATAATTATTGAAGACGAAAAAAGAGGATTTAGTTGCCAAACTGCTTAAGTCAGAACCGGCCAGCAAGGATCTTCAAACCAAGTACTCCGACCTAGAGAATTCTTCTTCAAATAATATCACATCTTTGAATGAGCAACTGCAAACTAAGGACAATACTATCGAAACTTAGTCCGATGACATAGCTAAGCTGGAGAATACTGTCCAGGAGAAGACCAAAGAGAAAGATGCCCTGGAATGCCAACAAGCTCAAGTCATAGCTGCGGGAATAGAGAAGTATGCTAATTAAATAGTAGATTCTCTAGGGAAGAGGGATGATGAAATCAAGTCTGACATGGTCTCATTGTTCCATGAGACCTTTCCTAAGAGGACCCTGGGTCCTTTGTGGAAATATGTGGATTATTAGGATCTCCCTTTCCATACGATGGTTGATGGGGACAAGCGCAACTACTCAAGTGGAATAGAATCCAATGATGATGAAGAAGTGGGTGAGAGTTCAAGTTTTGAACTCAAAAGTCCCAAAAACGATGGTGGTGAAGAAAAATCCAAAGGGAACAATCCCTAAGGTTATATTATGCATTTTTGTTTTAAAAGACTAAAGTTTTTGGATGGCCAAGGAATTTTTTGTGTATCAGAGATCAGTTGTAGTCCAATCAGATTCTAATTATCATATTTCCATTTGTTTAAATTTTGTTTGACTCTTTTATGGCTAATGTTTAAATAGCCTTAAATATTTTAGATTTATTGAACAAACGTACCCAAAATCTTCGACCACATGTGTTTAATGAATGTGATCAAGTGCTTAATATATCTGATCAAATCAGCAATACCTGAGAGCCGAGGTGTTGAATAAGTGTTTGAAATCCGAACTGAAACAGAATTGCACCAGACTTTTGACGAAGACATCATCTATTATTTAAAAACTCAGACACCTCATTAAAACCTCCCTGCGCCACCAGGGTAGGAAAGAGTGTTTCCCCTAATATTTACATTGATGTTTAAAAAGGAAATATTAACAAAACAGTTTTATTATAAGTATAACCTGAGATCCTCAACGTTCCATGGGTGCTTTAGAGCCTCCCTTCCTTGTCTTGGAGCCTGTATGTTCCTGGTTTAATCATTTCACATATTACATAAGGGCCTTCCCAGTTCAGAGCCAGCTTACTGAATTTCTTTTCCTTGGTGTGCAAAAATAATTTTCTTAAAACTTTGTCTCATGTTTGAAAATCTCTTCTTTTAACTTTGGAAGCAAATCTGCTCCTCATCAAGCCTTGGTAATGCACTGTTATCAATTGTGCTTTAACCCTTTTTTCTTGAGCAAGTCCAACGGATTCCTAACTGCTACATCATTAGCCTGTTCTGAATAGTTTTGGACTCTGTGAGACGGTAAAGTAGCTTATATGGGAAAAATTGCATCCATCCTATATACCAAAGCAAAATGAGATTCTTGTGTGGTAGCCCGAGGAGTAGTTCGATAGGCCCATAACACTTTTTGTAATTAACTTGGCCACTTTTCTACAGCCCCTTCCAAATTATTCTGTAATCTGGATACGATAGTTATATTTGCAACCTCAATCTAGCTATTTTCTTGAGGGTGGAAATGAGAATAAAAACAATGTTGAATCCCTTTGGATGTATAAAAGGCTTCCATGTCTTTATTATCAAACTGTGGTCTATTGTCTGCAGTAATCTTCTGGGGAACCCCAAATCTACAACATATGATAGATAAGAAAATTTTAATAACTTCCTTCGAAGTGGTTCCAGCCAAAAGGAGATGCCTCTATCAATTAGAGAAATAATTAATAGCGACTATGATTGTTCTACGTCCATTGGACACCATAGGAAGAGGTCAAACTAGATCCATACCTCATCTGGCAAAGGGCACCGGTTCAGATATGGACTCCATAGGAACTGCTGGCACTTGAATTTCATTCCCATATTTTTGACAATGATCACAGTTTTTCACCATCTCTTTAGCATCTTCCATTGTGGTTGGCCAATAGTATCACGCTAATACGACCCTTCTGGTTAAGGACCTATAGCAATAGTGTGCAGAATTTTCTCCTAAACAACGTAGGAGAGGTCTGCTGAAATATTTTTTTTGTAAAGACCCTCTCTTATTATCAAGAAACCACGAGCTTTGTACTTGATCTTTCTTGCCGCAACTTTATCCAGATGCAATATCTCATCGGAGATATATTGGAGAAGAGCCTATATCCAATCTTTAGGTTGAAAAACAATTATATTCATATTTTACTCACTTTTGTTTTCCTGGTCTGTCTGTACGGATGGACATTCTTGTACAAGAATCCATGAGTAGGATTCAGAATAGGCTATAGTTGCCAAAGAGTCTGCCAGAGTGTTTTCTGATCTAAAATTGTGCTCATAGTAAGTATTTTTAAAGTTTGCGGCAACTTCTTTCAACATAAGCAAGTATTTAATCAACTATTCTTTATTTGCTTCAGATTTCCCCTGAGCATGGTGAATGAGCAATTGTGAATCACTCATTAACCGGACTCTCTTAGCCCCACACAGGAGAGCCAACTTAAGAGCAGTTATGGCTGCTTCGAATTCAGACTCATTATTAGAAGCTCTGAACCCAAAACATATGGCCTGATACATTTTCTCACCATATGGAGAAGTTAGACAAATTCTAGCTCCACAGCCCAAAGTACTTGATCCACCATTAGTTCGAACTGCCCATTCTTTCTGAGATATATTATCTGATTCATGTCTGGATGATTTATCAGCATGAAATTCTACTAAGAAGTCAGCCCCTAACTGGACTTTAATCGCAGTTCAAGGGGCAAAGTCAATATCATAATCACCCAGCTCTACTGACCACTTGGTTATTCTGCTTGATACATCAGCTTTCTGAAGAACGTTTTATAATGGAAAAGACATTCGAATAACAATGAAATAAGCTTGGAAGCATGGTCTCCCTTTTCTCGCTGCAACTACTAAGGCTAATGCTAATTTTACCAATTTCAAATATATTCTTTCAGCATCCAATAGGCTCTTACTGGTGTAATACACCAGACAAGGGTAATTGTTCACCTCTCTCATTAGCACAACACTTATTGTATATTCTGATACAACTAGATACACATAAAGATTTTCCTCACGAACAGGTTTGAAAAAAGTTTTGGGTGAGAATAAATGCTTCTTTATTTCAATAAAAGCTTCATCACACTGTGAAGTCTTTAGCATTCCTTAATACTTAGAAGAATGGAGGGCACTTGTTTGATGATCTTGATATAAATCTATTCAATGCAGCAAATCGACCTATCAACCTCTGAACTTATTTAATATTCCGAGAAGGTTCCATTGCTAGTAAGGAATTAAGTTGATCTGTATCAAACTGAATTCTCTTTTCACTTATTATGTAGCCCAAGAAATTTCCAGATCGGACCCAAAATACACATTTCTCAGGGTTCAGTTTTAAATTTACAGGTTCTAAATTGGAAAATATCTCTTGAATTCTCCTCCAAGATTTTAACCATCATATCATCTATGTAAACCTCCATATTTCTGCAAATCTGATTAACAAAAGCTGTATTCACTAACCTCTGATAAATGGCCCCAACATTTTTCAATCTCAACGACAACACCTTGTAACAATGAAGACCTCTGTCTGTGATCAAAGTAGTGTGATCTTGATCTTTCGGATCTACTTGAATCTGGTTGTACCCTGAGAAGGCATCCATAAAGGATAATAATTTGTTTCCAAAGGTAGAATCCACTAACTGATCTATACGAGAAACAGGATAAAGATCCTCAGGGCAAGCCCTATTGAGGTCCGTGAAATCAATGTACATATGCCACTTGCCATTCTTTTTCTTGACTAAAACAGGGTTGGCAGTCCACAAAGGGTACTGAGATTCTTTAATGTGACCCATCTTGGTCAAATGGTCAACTTCTTGAACAATCACATCTGTTTTTTCCTTCGAAAAAGACCTCATCTTCTCTACAACTGGTGCAACATCACTCCGGATTGACAATTTGTGCGAGATAATATCTGCTGGCATTCCAGTAACATCACTGTTGTACCATGCAAAAACATGTTGATTATTCATTAAAAATGATAATAGTCGGTGCTTCAATTTCGGTGCTATCTTGAAACCATTGTTAATAGTCTTGCCATCTACAAGGGAGTGAGTTTCAACCTCAGTATTATAACACTAGGAGCCTCCCTAGGATCATCAATTTCATTTTCCTCAAAATACGGCTCCAGTTGTCCCTAGTAGCTGCTATCTTTGTTAATTCTGACTGGCCCTAGAGTTTTAGGGGCAAGGGCGGTTGCATAACATTCCATGACTATCTTGTGACTGCTCCGGACAACACCTACTTGTCCCTAGACAACATACTTTAAACATTGGTGGACCATAGAGGCCACAACATGCATTTTGGAGAGCCAAGACCTCCCAAATATTGCATTTTATGATGTTGGGCAATCCACCACAATAAACAACACTCTTATCCTCTTTTTTCAAAGGTCTCTTGCCTAACAACACTTCCTCTTCGAACTTCCCGATCACATCTACAGAACTTCCTATGAAGCCTATAATGGTTCTGTTCGAACGTTGTATAACCAATGGGTTTCTTATTTTCTTGTAAGAGCTTAAAAAATGATGTTGGCACTGGTATATCGTTTCCCCTTATTGAAGCCCCTATTACCACTACATCCACATGAGGTCCTGCAATGTCCCTCAGGTCATCCTTATAAAAAATATGAATGGGGATGGGGATTGGCACTGGTAGGTAGACATTTCAGCATCTAACTGGGTGGCCAGATTGTGAACATGCCTCTTCCTTGATGAAGTAGAAGGCGCAGTCACCGTATCTCCTCCAAAAATAGTTAGTAACACAAATAATTTGATCAGTCCGAAAACTATTTTGGTTTTGTCTGGTATCACCACCACCTGATTTCGACTCAGATCTGGATCCAGATACTCAGAGTCTACATCAAATCTTTCAACAATCACCAATGCACCCTCTTGTGTAGATGTCTCAGGATTGTTCGAAGGACATGTTCGGGGAGCATTGGTTTCCGTATTATCTGATCTGCTTCCACCTAGTTTTTAACGTATGCCCCCAACTTCCCACTTTCAATGAGGTTTTAGACATCATGTTTCAAGGCTATACAATCGTGAGTATCATGGCCTATTTCATTATGGTATTGGCAGAAACGAGCGCTTCGGTTTTATCTCTGGGACTGTAACGCTGCCAACTTTCTAAACTGCACCTCATTCATAGTCTTCTCATAAATAGTAGCCACATTCTCCCCCCAACTCAGCAAATCACCCAGACTGAACACAGGGCCACCTTTTACTTCTAGTTTGTTGGCTCTGAGTTTCGCTGGACTGATTCCGCCTTGATCGGTTGGACGCCTGTCCAATCTCATTTTCCCTATAACCGGATTGGTTAGTAGCTCATGGATTTGTTGTAGTAGTGTTAGATCTCACTTGACGGTGTACTCTGGATTTTTTGGTTTCTTCTACGTTGATTTTCTTTCCCACTTGATTCAATAAACTACCCGAGGTCATAGCCTTCTTCCGAGTTACTGAATTAGATAGATTTCCTAGATTTAAACCTTGTCTAAGGGAAGCAATTGAAACTTGTTCAAAGCAACCTGCTATCCCATTCTTTGTATTCACAAAATGATTAATATACTCCTTCACAGACTCATTCGGTTCCTGAACAGAATGGATAATGGTGTCCCCATTACCCTTGAGTTCCTTACTTCCAACAAATTACCTCCGGAAGGCAACCCAAAACGTATCACAATTTCTTATACACCCCTGAGGGAGACTGTTGTACCATTTGAGAGTAATTCTTGTGAAAGTATGAGAGAAGGCCCTACACAATAGCTTGTTATCGTCGTCAAAATTCCTCATAAAGTTCTTGAATTGTTCCAGATGGTTGTCCAGATTTTGACTCCCATTGTATTTCTCCATCTTGGAGCTATCAAACATTTTAGGAAGATGTCCACATAGTATTTTTACGGACAAAGGGGGTTGCTTCCAATTTTTACTACAACTGAAAATAGTATCTTCATTAGGAGTTGCAAAAATACACGGTTCGGACTGAAAGACAAAGGTATCAATCAACAACTGATCAATATGCTTGTGAGCTGACCTATTACCCTTACTAGGTGTTTATTAAGCCTCTCATGCCTATCCATTTTTCTTGAATGGTTTTTAGTCAACCTCATTTTCTAATTAGATCTTCCCTCATCACTGTTTGAAGATACTGATTCTTCAAGTTCTGCCTCATTTGATGAGCTATTGGAGGACTCAGATACAAAACTCTCAACATGCTTAGATCGGTGTATCTTCTTGGAACAGAGATGGGTCTTCATAGACTATTGGTTTTCTCCAGGATTTTTAGTGTGGTGAAGTACAGACGCTCTAGAATTTTACTTGACTCTTGTTTCTTCTTGTTTTATTTCTCTCAACGCTTCTATTTCAGCTCTCAAATGGCCTCACTCCTCGATAGTATACTCCTTGTTTTCCCTTGCACCTTCTACCTCAAAAGTTGGAACATTCTACTCATTCAGATCCATTTAAACAACGTTTCTTGCTGGTTTTGAATTATGAAATTCAGGCACCGTCGTGCTCCCCACTGTGGTCGCTAATTTGGTGTGGTTTATTTCTATCTAAGGGTAATTTTCTAAAGTGTTTTCGATGTTTTGTGGTGTTTATTGTTTAGAGTAGGGAGTAGTGAGATAATTAAGTTGTGTGCTAGTAACAAATTTTGATTACCCTAATTATTAAAAGTGGTTGAGGTATTTATACTTAATTACTAACCCAGGGGCTTATTGGGTCGGATCATGAAGTCGGGTCAAGTTTAAGGACCTGTTAGTAATCTGGTTTGAAGTGACCAACAACTAGCTTAGTCAACATTTATTACCTTTTCCTATTCAGATTTTTATAATGGTGGTCATGGTCTGAACTACCCTTCGGATTAAATCAAGACTCACTAGCTAAAGAATATGATCTCATCATTGTTAACGGAGTGTATGATGATTCTAAGATATTCGAGGGGCAGGAAATTATGTTTAAACCCAGTTTGGGATTATGCTAACTTGGGTTTTTTAGGGATTCTTAAAGATGTGATAAATGAGGTTTTCTCATTGTTGATTAATTGGACGAACATATCTTTGTAGTTTTGCAGGAATAAACAGAGTCTATAGAAGTTCTTTAAAGATCCGTTTACAAAGATGATATAATCACCTGCAAAGGCTAAGGTAGGTACGTCTATTGAAAACCTACTTTTATATATTATATCTCTATTATCATTGAATAATATTTTGATATATCAGATAAGGTATTCTACAGGAATGGTGAAAATGATGGGAGATACGGGGTCCCCATGCCTTACACCATTGAAAGATTTGAAATATCCATAGAGTTCTCCATTTATAATTATAGATAAATAGACAGAACTAACGCCCTTCTTTACCAAGTCTAAAATTTGTTTATTAAATCCAATGGTTTCCATTATGTGAAGAATAAACGTGAATGATATCCTATTAAAATAGTTGACCATATTTATTTTGGAAATAACATTACCAACTTTAGTTTTCTTGCTTAAATCATTAGTTAATTCTTAAGTTGTCAAGATATTCTCATCTATGTGCCTTCCTTACAAAGCCACCTTGCTCCTGAGGTATGATATAAGGGAGAAATGTAGCTAATATATGATTAAGAATTCTAGAGAGTATTCTCTTAAAAACAGTGCAAAGGTTAATTAGTATGAATTCATACCAAGTTTTAGGTAAGTCAACTTTAGGGATAAGGCATATTATAGTGGCATATATACCTTGAGAGGAAGTGTGACCATTAAAATAATCAATATATATTGCACACAAGTACCTAGATATGATTGACCATTAGGATTGATAAAAGTTAGCATTGAATTCATCACACACCACACTATTAGGGTTTAATTTTTTTTATTGAATTTAAATTTTCATGTTCAGTTGGGGAAACCATAAGATTTTGATTATCTTGATCAGTATTAAGCTTAGGGATAATGTTTTGAAGGCTTTCATGATCTATAGAATTAGGCTAAAATAAAACTTTCACAAGATATCAGTATCGAAACTATTGTACCATCTAACATCCCGGTTTACTTAGTTCACTGAGTCCTTTCTCACTTAAATGACCCAATCGATGATGCTGAAAAAAATCGGAATCTTTCACCATATTAGACACACCCCCAACTTATACTATACACTCAAGAACTACCACACTATTAGTTCTATAGGCTTTCATACTAATAAGAGAGCCTTTTGAAATCCTAAATTTGTCGTATCCACCCCTATAAGTAAACCCTTTCTCATTGAACAATCCAATATCAGGATTGTTACATTTAAACTGAAGTATATACCTTACGTGTTAATTAATCTCTCAAGTCATGTAACCAACTTGAGTCCTACCTTTCCCTCTTTTTGACATCGCAAGATTCATCATTCCTAAAGATGACTCTTCCATTATCAAGCCTACGTAGGCCTTCAAGCCAATAATGATTGGAAGTCATATGAAATGACGCACCCGAATATAACACTTATTTATTACTCTACATGCAAGAATAATATGTCCTTAAACCATCAACGTACTCATAATCATCAAACATCATCGCAACATCTTCGAATCCAGTATTCTAATAGTTGTTACCTTTTTCCTTCTCTGCGCGGTTCCAATTGACACACCCTTTCTTCTTGCATATTCAACAGATTTCGTTTAAACCCGTCCCATCGTCTTTAGACTTAAACCAAAAATTTCCATTCCTCTTACTTGAATTTCTCTTTAACTAATGACCCCTCATAATCAGTTTGTGCCCCTCTAAGTCATCATTTAGAACACTTTTATTTTGAAGATATTTTTATAATTCAAATGGTTCTTTATTCCGACCATCATTAGATAGTCTTTCACGTAAAACATGGTTTCCACAAAGTGCTCATACCTGTTTGGTACAGAGCTGAAGAGGATGATAGTTTGATCCTCATCCTCCACCTTCAGACTAGCTGCATTCAAGTCGTGTACGATTCAGTTATAATCATATAGTGGCGTTGAGATCTCTATGCTACTATCCACTAACATTATGTAAATTTATTTCTTCAGATACAATTTTCTCACTAAGGACTTCTTCATGTAAATCTCCTCCAAACGTTTCCATATTCCTAACATCATAGAATCTTCAAATACGAGTTTGTGCCCCTTTAAGTCATCATTTAGAACACTTTTATTTTGAAGATATTTTTATAATTCAAATGGTTCTTGATTTCGACCATCATTAGATAGTCTTTCACATAAAACATGGTTTCCACAAAGTGCTCATACCTGTTTGGTAGAGAGCTGAAGAGGATGATAGTTTGATCATCTTCCTCCACCTTCAGACTAGCTGCTTTCAAGTCGTGTACGATTCAGTTATAATCATATAGATGCCTTGAGATCTCTATGCTACTATCCACTAACATTGTGTAAATTTATTTCTTCATATACAATTTGCTCACTAAGGACTTCTTCATGTAAATCGCCTCCAAACGTTTCCATATTCCTAACATAGTAGAATCTTCAGATACCTCTTGTAGCACTTCATATCTCAATTATAATATGCGGACACTGCGAGCTTTAGACAGTACGACAATATCAACCTATGTAAATTTATCGTCGATAGAAGTCGTGAATCTTTTATGTACTATGTAGGCTCTAACCTTAATTCTATGTGGATTGAAATCATTAGATCCGTTGATTGTTTCCAGGCTAACGTTTATGGAACTCATCTTTTGTGGCTTTTTTTTTTCCAAGCGAGATATATTTCTCCAACCTAACATCGCAATCATTTTAGTTCTTTTAATGTTTCTCAATGCTACGGCACCACTTGTTGAAGGTGAAACCAGTACACCGATTGATTGTGGAAACAACCAAGATACGATTAAATGAACAACCGAAAGAACGATCTAATTGCCCTATCCAACACAAGCAACAAATAAAAGAATTTGTAATAAACCCAAGCACACAAGATGATCTTTAACGTGGTTCAAATGTGAAAAAATCCTACATCTACGGTCAACATTCACTCTTTTATTTATAAACAAGTTAGAGAAATACTCTCCAAGAATTAATCACTCAATCATTATTTGTAACAAAAGATGATGTGATTCACAGAATCCTATTTTTAGTGTTTATCTCTCAAATCACTTATCTCTCAAAAGGCTTAAGACTATTTTACTTTTTGAGGGAATATCTTCTCACAGTAATTGTCTCTTTACAATTATAGCAGCATCATAAAACAGGCACGTTGCATGTTGCATAACAATATATTCTTCTATTAATAAGTATTCATAAACCCTAATACTTCATCAAACTCTATAGACTGAAATAACTCATACTCCATTAATATATGAGGGCTCAGGTGATACATTCCATCACATCAGATCAGAGTGGTGCTTCTGATTAGGCTGCTTAGACCATCCTTGCTTCGACCACCTTTGTTTCGACCCAACCTTGCTTCAGCTCAACAAATAGTTTCTTCAACCCAATGATCATCAGTCTTCGGAAACTTGTATTAGCCCTTAAGATCAATAGACGTCTCTACAACTAAGTCACGACTCAAACACTAAAGGGTTTCAACAGTTCTTGCCTTCACATGTAATGATAGATCAGTATTACCCACATGTAGTCATTCAACAATACCTTTGTTGACGAATTACTTCTAGCCTACCCCTACATTACTGAAAATCATATACACAGAAAATCATTTATGCATATTCTTCTCTTCTTTCCTAAAGTTTAAGTTTTGGGTGAGCAATGTAGTTTGAAATTCTAATCAACACTCAAAACTGATTTATTTATATAGTAGAACAGCCTTTATATACATTAAAAACAATTAGCAATCTAATCAAAACTAAAATAAACTAAAAGATCATCAACAATGGTGTAACCTTCATCACCAAAAAGGTTATGACCAGTGACATATCTCGACTAATCACTTGCCAAGTAAAGAGCTGCATTTGCAATATCTTCTGTCATAAGTACCATACCTTTCAAATTACTTACGGAACTAAACTTATTATCGATCTCATTTTCATTACATCCAAGCCCGTGGGTCACTAAAGATGTACCAATCCCGAAAATAAATATGCAATTAACTGTAATACTGTATTGAACCAACTCAGCTGCATCAATTTTAGTTAATCCTACCATACCGTGCTTCGAATAAACATATGCAGCCAATGGAAAACCAACTATCCTTGAGGCTGCACTAGGAGTAGATATTATACGAACTGTTGTTTATGTCCACGGGCGCCGCCAGAGAAAAGAGTTTCACTATGATTAGAAAAGGTTACACTTTTCAGATTGGGTTTTTTGTAGCCCTAGTAGCCTATTTATAGGGAATTACTAGAGTTACTAGTCAATGGGCCTAATGGGCTCATACCACAAGTTCGACACGACAGTGTCATAAACTTAACTCTACTGCCGGACACAGTACACTGTCAAGGCACAATATCACTATCACAGATACAAAACTGTACTACCGGACACAGTACAATGTCAAGGCACTATTCGACTCATTCACAACAAATCTTCCCCTTGAGGCGAATATCCTTCTTCACTATCAACAAAGAAACTTCTCTTCTTTTGACTCACCAAATTCCCTTAAGGCATTCACTCTATACTGCGAACACCGATCCAGTTTAGGCACTCCCTAAACTTTTGAACTGATACTGCCTTGGTCATTATATCTGCTGGATTATCGTGTGTAAACACATTTTTTAACATCAAAAATTCCCTTTGATATTATATCACGAATAAAATGATACCTGACATTTATGTGCTTTGTACGCTCATAGTACATTTGGTTCCTTGTAAGGTGTATGGTGCTTTGACTGTCACAAAACACTTTTGTAGTAGTCATATCTAAGCCCAAATCTACCACCAAACCTTGCAACCATATTGCCTATTTAACTGCTTCTGTTACCGTAATGTATTCTGCCTCTGTTGTAGAAAAAGCTACAGTAGCTTGCAACTATGCTTTCCAACTGATCGCACTCCTAACTAGAGTAAATACATATACTGTCAGAGATCGTCATTTATCAATATCACCTGTAAAATCAGAATCAACTAAACCAACCAATGATCTTGCAACATCATTCACCGATTTACCAATATCGGTCTTGTTAAAAGTTAATCCAACGTGCACAGTATTATTTTGAAAAGATTCAATCTCTTCCCCCATAGCACCAATCCATTGATCTGCCTATGAACTCGCTATAGCTTCTTTGTAGCTACTAGGTTCTTGCATCTCAACTTCTTATGCAACTGACAGAGCATATGCAACTAGATTCGCATACCTTTGTGGAAGTCTAATATCTCTTCTTTCTCTGCCCAATGCTATGCTATAAGGTTGTTGTTATGGTTCAAGCGCATCATCATTACTATCATCCGATGTTGACGCTTCACCTCCTGATTTTGGATCCACCTCATAACCACTTGAATTATTGGACCTGCTAAGAACTGATTCTACTACAAGCTCCACCTGTTTACTCACAACCGATCCTGATTCGACCATTTCTCCTATTTCCTTCTGCCTGTCTATCGAAGCAAACTCATTAAAAGTAATGTCCCTACTGATGAGAAAACCCGGAGACTTTAGAGAGGTACACCATAACCTATATCCCTTAACTCTAGTAGCATATCCTAGAAATATGCACCTATTTGCCCTAGGTTCAAGCTTACCATCTCTCACATGAGCATACGCAGGACAACCGAAGACCCTCAAATGTTCATAATCAGCCGACGATCCAGACCAAATCTCAAAAGGATTTTTACAATTAATAGCCGTTGATGGAGACCGGTTCACCAAGTAACACGCTGTATTGATAGCTTCAGCCCAAAAATCCTTTCCCACGCAGGAATGCGAGAGCATACTTCGTGCTTTATCACAAAGTGTTCTGTTCATTCTTTCTGCGACTCCATTTTGCTGTGGTGTTCTAGAACAAGTGCGATGGCGCACTATTCCCTCAGCTTCACATAACTCATTGAACTCACGACTGCAATATTCTAACCCATTATATGTCCTAAGACGTTTGATTTTTCTTCCTGTTTGCTTCTCAGTCATCATCTTATATTTGACAAAGGTTCAATATGCCTCATCTTTCGTTTTCAGAAAGTAAGCCCACAACATCCTTAAATAATCATCAATCAAACTCATGTAGTATCTGGCTCCACTCTTGGATGAAATTCTGTTTGGACCCCAAAGATCTGAGTGAAAGTAATCCACTATCGCTTTAGTCTTTCTTACAGCCGATTTGCTGAATTTGACTCTAGTTTGTTTACCAAACACACAGTTTTCACAAAATTCCAATGATTCTGCTTCATACCCTTTCAACAAATCTCTCTTTCCCAAAACAGCTAATCCTCTGTCACTCATGTGACCAAGACGCCAATGCCACAACTTATTTTGATCTTGCCTAATTTAGCTATTACTCCCTAATGATGCTACTGCAGCATCTCCCATAACAACACTCCCTTGGAGAATGTAAAGACCTTTCTGCAAACTGCCTTTCATGCATACCATTGAGCCTTTTCTCACTTTGATTACACCGTCTTCTGCACGGTACTTGTTGATGAGTCCAGAAATATTTTTCACTCACTATAGAAAACGGACAGGGGCAATTCGGACAAAAGCCACCCACTGAACCATCCGAACTGGACAAAAGTACTAAAAACTAATCACCTTTTGACTAAGCTAATTGCTAATCTGCTTAATAAACTAATGAGTTTTTGAATTCGACCCGATTTCATAAAATTGACCCGAACTCCCATATGGCCCATAATCAAGGGTATAAATACCCAACCACTTTCATTAATGAGGGTAATGAACATTTAATACAATCAGGTAGCCTAAATCTCTCACTACAAAACACCCAAACATTTAATACCTCTAAAACACCACAAAACATCTGACCAAATTACCCTGAGTCGAAAATAATCCACACCAAATTGGCGATTATAGTGGAAGGAGAAGGTGCTTGAATCTAGCATTCGAAACCATCAAGAAAAGTCAGTTCGGATGAATCCGGAAAAGTAGGCAGTGCCACCAACTTTGGCAGAAGTGGTGAGAGAAAACGATGAGTATACAATCGAAGAGCGAGACAGATTGAAAGCTGAGATAGAAGCCCTGAGAGCTGCTAAAAGGGTAGAGATGGGCTTGAAAGAAAAATCAAAAGTGTCAGGCGTTCACCACACTGACAATCCAAGGGAGCATGACCCATTAGGAAAGACCCATGGAAGTGCTAAAAAGACTCATGATGGCTCAAAGAAGTCTCACCAGTCTAAACCAGTACAGACCTTAGATTCAGATTCAGAATCTTCTAGTAGCTCCTCGAACGAAGATGGAGTTGAGGTGTCCCTGTCATCCATCAGTGATGGAGTCCGTTCTAAAAAGAAGCAAAAATTGGTTAAAAAGTATTCAAGAAAGAGGGATAGGCATGGAAGGTTGAAAAGGCATTTGGGGAAAGGGTCATCTCATGGCCACAACCATGACCGGAGGTATGTAGACCGACTGTTGATGGATCCTTTCGCTTTTATGATGAACCAGATATCTTTGCAACTCCCAATGAAGATATTGTGTTTAGTCGTGGACGGAATTGGAGATAATCTCCATTGTCTTCCAAGATATTGTCCGGAAACCTTCCTAAGAGGTTTGACACTACAAAGATGGAAAAATACGATGGGAGTAAAGATCCAGATAATCATCTGGAACAATTTAAAAACTTTATGATGAATTTTAACGATGATGATAAGTTTCTTGCTAGAGCATTATCCCAGTCTTTTACGGGGAGTTCTCTAAAGTGGTATAATAGCCTACCACAGGGCTGCATCAGAAATTTTGATACTTTTTGGGTGGCCTTCCGGAGGCAGTTCGTTGGAAGTAAGGAGGTGAAAGGAAATGGAGACACTATTACCTATTGTGCCCAAGAACCAAATGAATCATTGAAAGAATATATAAGACACTTTGTGAACACCAAGAATGGATTAACTGATTTTTTTAAACAAGTTGCAATAGCTTCTCTAAGGCAATTTGGCCGATTCGGTGACCAGGAAGAAAGCTATGACATGGGGCGGTTTAGTGAATCAAGTGGGAAAACAAATAAATATGAATGAAACGAAGAAGACGAGGATGCATAGGCAGGTAAGATCGGCCCCAGCTGCACCAAACCAGAATCAGAATCAGTCCGGGTACAAAGCTAAGGAAGCTGGACAGGGTCCCAGTAGGGTGAAGGCTCAATCTCACCCAGCACCAGCTCCGAGCCAGCAATCCAGAAATAAACGAGGGCCTTGGGTTGAACCGGAGTGGTTTTCTGAATTGAAAGAAAATATGGCAACCATTTATGACAAAATAAAAGATGAAGTACATTTCAGGAAGCCAGCTACGCTTCAATCTCCCAGGGAAAGTCGTAATAACTGTTTCTGTCAATATCATCATAATATTGGCCATAACACAGAAGATTGCATCACTTTGAAACAAGAGGTGCAAAATTTGATAGAAAGATGAAAATAAGGTGCTTATGTTAAAGGAAGAAGTGGGAATAGGCATGATAATGCTCATCGGACCGACCCAACAAACAACGCAAGGACATCGGCTCCGGACGGGGCTATGGTGATAATTGAAAGATTCGATGTGGAATCAGAGTATTTGGATCCTGATCCAACCCGGAATAAGGTGGGTGTTATCACAGAATCCAGCCAGACGGTGTTCGGGCTCATAAGCTTTTTTGAGTCACTTACCATATTTGGAGGCGACACCATGAATGCACTAACTGCTTCTCCAAGGAAGAGGTATTTTCACACTCTGGCTACTCATTTGGAAGGAGGCATGACCTCCTTCAATCGCAAATTCCTTTTCCCTTAATTGTTTTTGATGAAGATGATTTGAGAGACATAGCTGGTCCCCATGAAGATGTTGTTGTGATAGGAGCATCCATTAGGGGCAATGACATTAGACGAATTTTGGTGGACACTGTCAGCTCAGAAAATATCCTCTTTTTAACTTCCTATACGCAAATGAAGAATGCAGCAGTGATTCAACGTCGAACAGGTCAATTGTGGGTTTCACTAGAAGCTCTGCGGACGTAATCGGGGAGTTTGAGGAGGAGCTTTTGTTGAGCAATGGCCCTTTTAAGAATATGGTTAGAGTACTTTTGATTGTGGTGGATTGCCTCACGTGCTATAATGCCATTTTAGGGAGGTCTTGGCTCTTTAGGATGCATATTGTGGCTTCAACACTCTACCAATGTTTAAAATACGATGTGCAAGGATAAGTTGGAGTTGTGTGAAGTAGTCAAAAGATAGCAAGAGAGTGTTATGAAACAGCACTGGCCCCTCGAACTTTGGGGGCAGTTCGGATAGTGAGGATTAGCAGTTGGAGGGGCCCTCTGGGAGAGGGTGAAATTGATGACCCCAGAGAGACCCTGGTGTTTTAATACCAATTGAAAAGGTTGAAACTCACTCTCTGGCTGAAGGAAGAAACGTCAAGATCGGATCTAAGATGACATCAGAACTGAAGAGCAAAATGTTATCTTTTTTAACAGACCATCAACATGTTTTTGCTTGGTGCAATGCTGATGTAACCGGAGTACCAGCAGATGTTATATCACACCAACTATCCATCCGAAGAGATATAGCACATGTTGTACAAAAGTGGAGAGATTTTTCTAAGCAGAAAGCTTATGTCATAGTTCAAGAGGTTTACCGGCTTACTAAGATGGGGCACATAAATGAATCATAGTACCCTTTTTGGACAGCCAATCCGGTATTAGTAAAAAATAAAAATGGGAAGTGGCGAATGTGGATCGACTTTACAGACCTTAATAGGGCTTGCCCAAAAGACCTATATCCGATCCCTCAGATCGATCAGTTAGTGGACTCCACATCTGGGAACAAGTTGTTGTCCTTTATGGATGCCTTCTCTGGGTATAATCACATTCAAGTGGATCTGAAGGATCAGGAACACACTACTTTGGGTTAAATAATGCTAGGGCTACTTATCAGAGGTTGGTGAACAAAGCTTTCGCTGATCATATTGGAGGAAACATAGAAGTCTACATTGATGACATGATGGTAAAGAGTGTGGAAGAAGAGCTATATTTGGCAGATCTGCAAGAAACTTTTGCCAACTTGGTAAAAGTTAATTTAAAGTTGAATCCAGAGAAGTGCGTTTTCGGAGTGTAGTCTGAAAAGTTTTTGGGTTATGTGATAAGTGAGAAAGCGAGGTTAAAGAAGTACAAAGATTGACAGGGAGGTTATCTGCTTTAAACTGTTTTATCTCAAGGTCTTCGGATAGGTGTGCCCTATTTTTCGAAACATTAAAGGGTGCCCAAGAATTTAACTGGTCTCCACAGTGCGACCAGGCCTTTGATGAAATAAAAAAACATTTGTCCTCCCCCAAAACCCTGTTTAACCCTGTTGATGGAGAAACATTATACATATATTTAGCAGTCTCGGAATGTGGCATAAGTGCGGTGCTAGTTAGAGAGGTGGACAATTACCCTCGTCCGGTGTACTACATCAGCAAAAGCCTAACGGATGCTGAAAAAAGATATTTAAAGCTTGAAAAGCTAGCATTGGCTTTATTAATTGCTGCTAGAAAGATGAGGCCCTACTTTCAGTCTCATTCTATTGTTATCCGAACATCTTTTCCCTTGAAAAATGTTCTTCAAAAGGCAAACGTATCAAGCAGAATGACCAAATGGTTAGTAGAATTGGGAGACTATGACATTGATTTTACCCCTTAAACTGCAATCAACGCTCAGTTTGTTGCTGAATTCTTAGTTGAGTTCCATTCGGATAGGAGCACTAAACAAGCCATAAGTGAAAAGACTAAGAGGTTTTAGGTTGTCCGGACAGATGGTGGATTAAGTACCATGGGTTGTTGTGCTGGGATATGCTTAACCTCTCCGTACGGCGACAACCTATACCAGACTATATGTTTTGCTTTCAGGCTTCTAACAATGAGTCCGAATATAAAGCTGTTATAGCTGGTTTGAAGTTAGCACTGATTTGTGGAGCCAAAAGGGTCAGGTTAATGAGTCATTCTAGGCTTCTTATCCATCATGCACAAGGTCAATATGAGGCCAAGAAGGAGCAGTTGATTAAATATTTATTCGTTCTTAAAGAGGTGGCAGTTAACTTCAAAGATATCACCTATGAGCATATACCCGAACATAAAATACACTAGTAGACTCCTTGGCAACCATAGCATATTCTGAGTCCTACTTATGGATTCACGTGCAAGAGTGCCCATCCATTGAACTCAATTAGAGCAAGGAGGAGGAGGAAAGTTTAAATATACAAGTGACTCAACCTGAAGATTGGAGATATCCTATTCTTCAATACATTTCAGATGGCATCTTGCCTCCGGAAAAAGCAGTAGCAAGGAAAATTAAGTATAGGGCTCGTGGATTTTTTATCATAAGAGACATCCTTTAAAAGAAGTCTTTTAGTAGAGCTCTCTTGTAATTTTTGGGGACTTAAGAGTCTGAAATAGTGCTGTCCCAACTACATGATGGTGAAGGATCAACATATTGTGGCTATAAAGCTTTAACCCGAAGAGTCTTGTTGGCCAGATACTACTGGCCCTCCATAATGGAAGATGCCAAGGAATTGGTGAAAAAGTGTGATCTATGCCAAAGATATGGTAATGAAATTCATATCCCAGCTGTCCCTTTAGAGTTGATTTCTAAGCCAATACCTTTTGCTCGTTGGGGGCTGGATCTGGTGGGACCTCTACCTATGGCGTCCGGAGGGTGCAGAACTATCATTGTTGCCATTAATTATTTCTCAAAATGGATAAAAGCAGCCCCACTAGCAGGAACTACTTCAAAAGCTGTTATAAAATTTATCTTATCTAATATTTGCTGCAGATTTGGGGTTCCACACAAGATAACTACTGATAATGGGCCACAATTCGATAATAAGGATATGAAGAATCTATGTGCCTCTAGAGGCATCCAACATTGCTTCTCTTCTCCTTTCCACCCATATGCAAATGGTCAGGTGGAAGTAGCAAACAGAACCATCCTGTCCGGTCTTAAAAAGAATTTAGAAGAGACTGTAGGAAAATGGCCAAGCTACCTACAAGAAGTGCTATGGGCCTACCGGACTACTCATGGAGCTGCTACACAGGAATCCCCGTTTGCCTTAGTATATGGTATGGATGCAATTGCTCTTATAGAGGCAACTCTTCCATCATACCGAGTCCACAATTTTTCTGAACTGGCTAATGAAGTGGCAATCAGAAGTCAATTCGACTTGATAGAAGAGAAAAGAGTTAAGGCTCACCTTAGAGCCACCCAATATCAGGGATTGATGAGAAGCAGGTTTGCTTCAAAAGTCAGAATAAGATATTTTCAACAAGGGGATAAAGTGTTTAGAAAAGTCTTCCTATATACTAAGGAGAAGCGGTTCGGCAAGCTAGCTCCAAATTGGGAAGAACCATATGTGTTCATTGAAAAACTTAAGCCTATGACATACAGGCTTCAAGATAAAGATGAAACAATCTTTAATCACCCCTGGAACATTGAACACCTCTGGTTGTATCTAGAATGAAAGTTATGTAAATATTAGGGGGCATACTCTTTCCTACCATGGTGGTGCGGGGAGGTTTTAATGAGGTGTCCGAGCTTTTTAATGAAATTTGATTCCTTCTTGAAAAATTCTGAGTGGTTTGATTGAAACCTTCTTTCAAACTTTTTAAGTATCGCTGACAGGCCGGATTGATCTTGTAGAGTGATGACCATTTAAACATTTGTCATCGGAGAATTTAAACACTCTCACCTTAAAATACTTGTAAAATAACTAGGGGCTATTTAAACATTAGCCATCAAAATTGGGTAACTATAAACCAATGCAAGAATTGTCTCTGCAGGTTGAACAACGATTGAATGTTGCTCAGCAAGGAGTGAGTCACCATGTCATTCTCCCCTGAAACAGAAAAATACTTACCATTGAAAGTAACCATGTTCGAGGAGCTTGGAGGGAGGTAAGGGCCAGCAAAGTCGTCTTTCTCGAGGTCTCCAAAGTAAAGGCCAATCCCTTGAAGGCCACTGATGTCTACTCCATCAATATTGATATCCCCTCTGGTACCCTCTCCAGTGTGTAAATCACTTGGGATTTGCTCTGCCAATGTGGGGTCTGATGGGTCGACCGGAGGAAGAGACTCCGGAGTCCGGAGAGCTACTTCATCCCCCTGGGAGATTTTCTTCTTCATGGCTTCCCTATCTCCACCATCTGATCCCCGTTTTCGATCCTTCTTGGGAGCCTTTGAGGGATTTGGAGGTCCACCTGCCTCTTTGGTACTCTCATCTTCAACCACTTGAAGTAGATCAGCATCGATTCTCCTTGGTCCTGTCCTTCTTGATTTACTGGGACGATCTCCTCAACACTATTTTGAGCGACCTCAGTTGCATCTTGATTCTTCTTTCCTTTCTTGCCCTTCATCTTACTTGGGGCTTTAGCTCTGGCAGGCAAGGTCAGCTTCCCATCCTTCTCCTCTGTCCTCTGCAAGATGACACCCGGAGGAGGTGGTGTGGTCAGTTATTCCCAAGTCAGGTCTCTCCGGCCGGTTGTGTTCCAGAGGTGGGACCTCACTAAGTTGCCGGCAGTAAAGAAATTGTGGAAGCGATTTCCCCATTTGTCAGCAGCTCAGGCATTCATCTTGGCACAAGTTGTCTGCCCCTCCTCCAGGTAGTCAGAGAACTCGTTCGGCAGCACTACCCAAAGAAAAAAGAAGAGCAATTTAGTAACAAGATTTTTTATAAGGAAAGAAAAACAAACATGATTAAATTTTTACATGTGCTTTTCGATCTACTCGTGAGCATTCTTGGGTTGACTCCAGCTTAATCTTCTTCCCGTTTTCCCAAGCTCCACTAATGAACAAGAATTGGGTCTTCCAATTCTTCTCCGAGTCAAGAAAATCATCCACCACCTTAAAGTTATCTCCCATGTTGTAGTGGTAGAAGGGGATGATGTGGTTCTTGCAGAGGCTAGCCACAACAACAAATTGCTGCATCAGAAGTGGTATACCGGAGAGCCTAGAGGCCATGATGCAGGCCATGAGGGTGTACCAAGCATTGGGAATCAATTGGCTTGGGCAGAGCTTTATCAGATGAAAGTATCTGACGATCTGTGGGTCCAAGGGGAATCTGAGCCCCCAACTGAACAACTCCGTATAGATAACGATCTCGCTCAGCTTGCAGTCCATTGGGGTCTCCGGAGTGACCGATATCCTTACTTTGACAGATTCAGGGATCCCCCACTTCGTCCAGATCCGCCCTAATTCAGTAGTATGAATAAAGGCATAGTTGATGTTCTGCATGGCTAGCATATACTTCACGCTCACCTTGTGGAAGCAAGGTCCCACTCTGCCTTCCAGGGACTACGGCAAGTCCGGATGTTTCAAACACAGCTTCTCTTTGCCTTTGCCTTTTTTATCAGTGGCAGTTTCCCATGTTTGACCGGAGACGTCGGTCTCAAATGAGGCCTCTTCTATGTTATCCTCCATCACCTCTTCCATCAACATTGAAGGTTTGTCAGTTGTCGTTGGTGGAGGAGTGCTGATGGTTGGCTCAGTAAGATGTCCGGATGGTTGAGCATCGTTTTCTCTTTGTGGTCTGGTGTCCGGCTGGGGCTCAGGTCCGGAGGGCTCATTTCGAAGGCTTGTTCTAATGGCCTGCGGACCAGAGGATTTATCCTTAGGGACTCTGATAGATTCCCTTGATTCTATAGCTCTGTCTTAGGCCCTTCACTAAGCGACATGTTCTGCGAAGTGTAACTTTTTCAGGGGAGTTTTCAACATCTGACCCCATGGCTATAAATGGAGAGGGTCTCCTTGTGCTTGAAGCGGCTTTTTCCCGTTCAACAGTGGGCTGTGAATCCTGAACCGAGGAGCGTGATACGATGGGTGAAAGACTTGGTTGAAATAACCTCATGGGTTTGGAACTTCTAGTAGAATATGAACCTCGAGCAGCCTCCGAAGATGGTGTTTTAGGCTTGTCGATTGGAGAAACTGGAAGACCCGCAACAATGCACCTTTCTCGCTCAACTCTTTGTGCTTTTTGTAACTCAGAAAGATTAAGTCACCCGTCTTTTACTAGTGCGTTTCTTGCCAGGAAGATAAACTCACACCTAAAGGATTTTGAGAAGAGAGGTGAAAGCTTTGAGATGAAGGAATGAGAGAGTAATAAAGATGGTAAAACAGTGAAAATGAAGTAATTTATACTAATGAGACAAAAAGAGATGCCAAAAACCTAGGAGAATACGAAAAGACAAAAGTAATGATTGAAGGCGGTGCTGACGTCATGGGTATAAAATGAAGAGGTTACTTTTTGGGATTAGTGGGAGCGCCATTCTAGGAGAAAAATGGCTGGTGAGGAAAATCAGAAGATGACACGTGTCCCATGATCCATAACAAAACTTTTGAACTTCTGAGAAGCAGTCCGGATAAATCCTCGGCAGAGCACTTGAACATTCCGAAAAATGTTACTAGTTCCTAAGAAAGATATTTTAGGTCTTACCAAAGGCCTTCGACAAAACCTAAAAAAAGGGCTACTGATGAGTCCGAATTCTTTGTCAATCACTGTAGAAACCGGGCGTAGGCAATTCGGACAAAACCCACCGACTGAACCATCCGAACTGGACAAAAGTACCAAAAAATAATCACCTTTTGAATAAGCTAATTGCTAATCTGCTTAATAAACTAATTGGTTTTTGAATTCGACTCGGTTTCATAAAATTGACCTGAAAGCTCATATGGCCCATAATCAAGGGTATAAATACCCATCCACTTTCATTAATGAGGGTAATTAACATTTAATAAAACCAGGAAGCTTAAATCTCTCACTACAAAACACACAAACATTTAATACCTCTAAAACACCACAAAACATCTGACCAACTTACCCTCAGTCGAAAATAATCCACACCACTTGTAACCCCGAGAGTCTAGAGTCCCAAGAGAAATCAGGTTTCTCTTTAACCCAGGAACATGCCAGCACGTCAAGATTCTAACAACCCCGTCAAACATTCTGATTCTGACGTTACCAATACCACCAACAGTGAACGAATGATTATTCCCTAAATAGATAGTTCCTTGCATTGACTTGTACGTATCGAACCATTGCTTGAACTGACACATGTGATATGTAGCGCCAATATCGAGTACCCAAGAGTTTTTCCCAAATTCTGAACTCACAGACAATACATCTCTTCTACCACTGTTTTCACTATCGTCGGAATCGTTCACACCTTAAACAATGTTTGTTGTATTTTCCTTTTGATTTTCCTTCTTACCATTCAGTTTCAGACAATATCTCCTATGAAGAACCTGCTCACCGCATTCATAACAGTTTGAGTGCTTTACCCTTGACTTGGACCTCCACTTCTTCCTTCTTAAAGAACTCGCTTTGCTTCTAGATCTTCCCCTAGTCATAAGACCTTCCCCTTCAGCTTGATTGGCGGGCTGCAACCGTCTCATCTCCTTTGATTTCAGTGCCCCTTTGACATATGCTAGAGATAACTTATCCTTACCATACATAATGGTATCTATGAAGTTTTCATAGGGAGCTGGTAATGATCTCAATACAAACAAAGCTTGATCATAATCCTCAATATTGATATCTATGTTCTCCAAGTCGATTATAATTGATTTGAAATTATCTAAGTGCTCTGTTATGGACATACCTTCTTTCAATCTGACATCATACAAACGCTTCTTCAAGTACAATCGGTTTACTACTGATTTCTCTGAGTAAAGATCTCCTATCTTTTTCCATGCGCAGGCAGCAATCTTCTCAGCACTAATCTCGCGAAGCACATTGTCTTTCACATTCATTAAAATCCAACACAAAGACCTCTCTTGAAGATCTTGTTTCTCCTCTTCTTTCATCTCTTCTGGTAACTTATTCTCCACAGCCTTCCACATCTCTTGCACTACCAATGAAGATTTCAGTTTAATCTTCCACAACGCAAAGCTGGATCCCCATCAAATTTTTCAATCATGTATTTTGTTGATTTAAACGCCATTGTGATACCCTAATTGCAAAAGCCCTAATTTCAACACGTCGCTCTGATACCAATTTTGTTATTAAATTACTATGCAATTATAAAAATGGCTCAAGCACAAAACATATGTGAAGGGAAAACTTGAATGAACACAAGATTTAACGTGGTTCGACAATTGTCTACCTCCATGGGCGCCGCGAGAGAAAAAAGTTTCACTATAATTTGAAAAGGTTAAAGATATCAGATTGTGTTTTGTGTAGCCCTAGTAGCCTATTTATATGGAATTAATATACTTACTACACAATGGGCCTAAAGGGCTCATACCACAAGATTGACACGACACTGTCACAACACTTAATAGTACACTGTCAAGGCACAATATCACTATCACAGACGCAAAACTGTACTGCCGGGCACAGTACACTGTCAATGCACTATTCGACTAATTCACAACACGACTTGTTTAGAACTTTAAATATATTAGAATTCTCCTATTTTATATTCTAGTTAGTTCTGAAATCTTATCTTTACGTGCTGAGATTATTGCACGAACTACGTGTTTCATGTGAATAAAAACTCCGGTAACATTGACACTCACGACTCGTTCGAACTCATGTGGTTGAGTTTCGGTTATGTTTTCTCTAAATTGATTTGTTATACCTGCATTGTTAAATATTATATCTAGCTTACCATGAGTATAAACTACACTTTCAACTTTTTTTATATGATCTTCGTTAGCGATATCACAATGAATATACGTGGAATTTGATGGACCAATTGTTTGGCAGATTGATTTGCCTAAGTCGTCTTGAATATCGCCAATCACGACTTTATAACTATTTTTGGCAAATAGTTTAAAAGTGGATTCGCCAATTCCATTTTCTCCTCTGGTGATTACTACAAGTTTACTTTCTAACTTACTCAAAATGTTACGGTTTTATGCACCAGAAGAGTTTCCAGAAGTGAAATGTTGACCATTAATTCTACGTTGATGATATGTTAGTCGTAAGTTCAGATACGTTAGTAGTAAGTTCGAATATAGATGATATTGGAAGATTAAAACAACAATTGTCAAAAAGAATTTGACGTGAAAGACTTGGGTTCAACGAAGAAAATCACAAAAGATAAGCATATGAGAGCTTTACAGTTATCTTAGTCGGAGTACATAAATCCTATTTTGCCGAGATTGAACATGGATGATGCCAAGCCAGTTGGTACACCATTGGAAGGTCACTTTCATTTATCTAAAGATCAATCCCCTCGGACAGACAAAGATAGAGGCTTCATGGAAAAGGTTCCTTACGCCTTCGCCATTGGGAGTTTGATGTATGTAATGGTTTGTACGAGACCATACATTGGTCATGTAGTTGGAGTTGTGAGAAGGTTTATGTCAAACCTAGGGAAAATTCATTAGAAAGAAGTCAAGGTGGATTCTGAGGTACCTACTAGGCACCTAAAGAAAGTGTGTGTACTTGGGTAAGGGCGAGTTAAAGGTACAAGACTATGTAGATACTGATTTTTAAGGTGAAGTCGATCACCAAAAAAGCACCACCTGTTATATATTCAATGTTGGAACTATAATTATTAATTGGATGTCAAAGTTCCAAGATATTGCCACTCTATCCATTCCAAATGGTGAGTATGTAGTAGTGACATATGATACGGCTTCAAGGTCTGTTAACCTAGTTGGAATTCAAACTGAAGAAAAACTTTTTGCATAATGATCGTCAAAGTGCAGTTTACTTGGCGAATAATTCAACATTTCATTAGAGAACGAAGCATATCGTTCTCCATTATCGCATCATATCTTTATTGGAAAATGATGTGCTAATACTGGAAAATATTCAAGGAAGCAAGAATCTAGTTGATATGTTGACAAAGACAGTAGCTATTGAAAAATCAAAGTTGAGTTTAGCTCCAGTTTGTCTGCAAGAGTAATAAGACCGCAGAGATCTGCTTAAAAGGTGTGAATACAGATTGACACCATTCTTCAAGAGGGAGAGTGTTAGACGACTTTTCTCGTGATCATTATGGTAGCCATCTGGAAATCACCGTGCAACTCGTCCACTACGGTCAACTACCGGTACTAACATCATACTTTCTGATCGACTCAGGACATTTATACCATATTACACAATGATTTCAAAGTTGTTTCTTGACTAAACACTCGAAGCTATTTCTTGACTAATTCTTTCCCTTCCACAACTAGTTTCGTCCCCATTTAACAGTTAGGAAAGTGATTTCGAAGGTAAAGTTCTCACGTTTGGTGATACAAAAACTAAATGGTTTCTTCAAAAAAATTTCCAACTCAACTGAAATCGTAACATCACGAATTCATATTTTTGAGTTGATTTATAAGTTAAAAAGAGGTTTAAGCGAGATTTGTGGTCGATTTTGGTTTTGTAAGTTTTCAGGTGGCCTGATTACAGTTTCCAGAGATACGGAAACATGATGCAATTTTAGATGAAGAGGATACGTTTTTGGAATATGAAATGGACATTGTGATTGTTACGACTATATTAACGTTGCTAGATAGGTTAATTTGTTTACTATCATTGTAATTGTGCTGACATTGCAATTCTAATGTACTTGCTGGTTTGCGAAATTGAAATGTTCTTTCCAGTTAATGCGATTGCAGTATTCAATACATTGCTAGATTGTTTATATTAGTGACAATGCATTTTTCAACTTAGTGACACTGCGATATATGACCCTTATAAATCATCATTTGTAAAATTTGCTAGATTAGTGTTCGACACTCCGATTTACCAGTAACCACAGTCTGGTTGATAAAAAGTCTGGAGTTAAGCGTAAACAGTTTAGCCACAGTTTTGCAGACGCGTCCCATAACCAACTAAAAAGTAGGGAGAGTAGTATTTGTTTGCTCGATTAATACAAAAAAAACATCTTGCTACAACTGAATGGGCTAAAGCTATAATCGATGTTGGTCACTCGTTTGCTGAAGGTGTTGCAGGTCTAAGGTTATCCTTGTGTCGATATGCATTAGAGAATGTTTTTACCTTTAAGTACATGCATAATACATTTAGAAAGATCATTACTCATTGTGTCAACAAAGATTCAGACGACTGTAAATGGAGGTTTTATGCATCAATTGATGCCAACACCGGTTTAATGATGAAAAAGAGGTTTGTTGACACGCATACATGCATTCCCATCTGCCCAAAATAAAACCGGGCATTTAACATCTCATTTGGCTACGGATTAAATTCATGATTCATTTAGGACCTTTCATTCGGTAATAGCGAAAGTATACAATCCTGTATAAAACAAGAGTACGATTTAGACATCTCTTACTGTCTCTCGTGGAATTCTTTATAGGCGGCAAAGATGGGAGTATTCGGAGATAGTAATACTACTTTTAGTTTTCTAAATGGATACTTCAAACGACTAAAGAGTTGTGATATTACAACGGACTTCCATTTGGAATTAGTTGCTGGTAACGTTTTCCGATCCTATTTTATAGCTTTCGGAGCGCATCTTCAAGGTTTTCATACATGTCGATCTTTGTTGTATGTTGACGGAACCTATTTAACTGGAAAGTATGGTGGTGTATTGCTTTCAGAGATAGCAAAGAATGGAAACAAGGACTGGTCCCACTGTGTTTCTACATCTTGCTAGATATGTGTATTCAAAATTTGGATTTTACTATATGCTACCACACATTGTTTGATATGTGTTATTATGTATGCAATTAGTACGATAAGTAGGATCTCCAGTTACTTATTTGCTATGCTAGATACCAGTAAAGGGGCTAACGGTGTACTTCAATTTATATTGCGATTTATGTATTCCTATCAATCATGCTAGATAGGTTATATTGTCTTTGGTAGATATGGGCAGTACTATCATTTTAAACCATGCGATTTACTGTGTTTTAGTCGATGCGTTTTACCTTTTAACAAGCTTGTGATTGTAGTTTTAGTAACCAAACTTCTTCAAACCTTTTCAACGAACTAAAATTTGTAGTTACTTCAAGTTTATTTCTCGTTGCTTTCGGTATTGTCAACAGTAAAGACTCAGACAACTGGCTATGATTTATGAAAAGTCTAAAATCTCATATGCTAGGCCGCCAAATAATCTTTATTTTGGATCATGATTCGAGTATTATTAACGCTGTATATGTTGTCTATCCAAATAACTACCATGCGTATTGTATTTTCTATCTAATTTAGAATTTGAGTAGAGTTCTTGAACACACAAACCGAGAGTATAAAAGGAATATTCCACAAATGTTTAACCGCTATTCTTATGCTCCTACAGTAACCTTTTTAATGACATAATTTCCAAGTTTTTACGTCAAGACGGTGGTCAAATCAAAATATTTCTTCAAAATATGCCTCCGGAAAAGTATGCTTAGTCATTCGTCAAAGGGAAACGATATGGGCAATTGCATCAACTAGGGTTTAATCATTTAACGCGCATATAAAAAAATGCAATCTACCTATAGTGGAATTGGTGGACATGATTAGAGTCCTGATTATGACTCATATTTAAAGACTTTTATCGGAGGGTCTCAGCTGGAACACTAATTTATGCCCCGAGTTTGACAGGAAGTTTAAGGAAAATGTAGAATCTGGTTGAGCGTAAATAGTATGTAAGTTTTTCGTATCTTTTTTGGAGGTTTTATCTAACCCTGTTATGGAAGTTAACACGCTTGATTTCAAATGTACTTGTGGTGCTTGGCAACAAGAATTTTTCCCGTGCCTACACACATTAGTGGAGATATCATTGGTAAGCGAAGATCCTATAACCCTAATAGAACCATTTTCACTACTGCAAATTACAGGTCCAATTATTCTTTTAGTATACCGGCTATAACAGATTTTTTGCGAAGTTTCAAATTTTAATGATTCTTTGGAGCCTGAAGTTCAGCCACCCAACATGAAACGACAATCGGGCCGGCCGAAAAAAGAAACGCATTTCATCTAGATGAGAAGTAACCACCAGCCGATTGCGGTGTGACCGCTGTTTAAAATCAGAATACAACTGGAGGTTTTGCGATGCTCCGTTATAAATTACTGCTAGCTGTGCATTTTGGTCTATGATTTTTTTTAATATGGCTAGATAAGTGCTTCTTATCTTGAGATTTATTGTTTTTATATTGGACACATTGGTAGATACGGAGTTTGCTAGATAGGTTAATTTATTGGTTAACCACTTTGGTAGACATAAACTTTGTTAGCTATGTTTTAATTAACCAAACGAATTGTTTTGGAATGCCTTATATCTTTAAAAAACAAACACTTTACTTTGCTAGATACGTCCTTCCTCACATGCCTCATATGTTTATACCATTCTCCAGCTGAGTTTATTATATTTTCATAGTTTTGTACGTTTTCCGGTATCCTGTCTATAATTTTTCAGTTGCTGAAACAGTATGCGATTGTGGTTGTAGAGGTTGCATTTTTGGAGATAAATTACACGACATTGTTATTTACATGACTAGTTGGACGTTGCTAGATACCCCATTATTTGTTTACTACATTGCGATTGCGCTTTGTCTAAATAACCATTCTCGCATTTGCGAGATACGTACAATATTGAAATTTATAATAGTCCCTGCTAAATTCATGGCATGCATGTATAACCGCTTTGCTAGACGCGATTTAAAAAAGGCTCGCGATTTATTACTTAATTTACACAACATTCATCGACATTGCAGTTATCTCCTTTGCTATTGTCATTGCTACAACGGGAATAAAAAAAATGGTACATAATTGTTACAAAAAATGCTAGGGTTGGTACATTTTACTTCAATAAACCAAAAACATACTACTTGAACTACCAGGACATCAATCATCATCCCCGCCCTCCTCATCGTCATCTTCTTCTTCCTCGTTCTTTTTCTCATCTTCCTCTTCTTCTTCTTCGTATGTTTCCTTCTCATCATCGGCTTCATCATAATCTTCATCATCTGTGTTCACCAATTCCATGAAATCCTTGTCATTTTAACCGCCGCTCCTATGCTTGCGTTTGGGTCTGAGTCGTACCCCTTAAAAAACAACCAACCACCGTTGTCATACTCGTCCTTAAACTCAAAGGACCAGACAATACCGTTTTTGGACTCATCGGATGAGTACTCCGACGTAGTGGTCAGTTTATAAGGATAACATTTCTTGGAGTGGTCAGATAACCAACCTTCGAATGATGAATATCGGGGAGAATCTGAAGACGGAACGGGTCATTTTTTTAGAATATATAAAGTTTTTTTCAAAGTGTTTAATATTTAAGAGTAAATAGTCTAAAATCTCATATATTATTTATAGTCAGAGGCCATACTCAATGCTACATCTAACCTAGCAAAATGAAATTAATTCTACATATCTAGCAATTTTACATGTTGCGAGATTAGCGTTAAATACTAAACAGAGGTTGCGATTTATACTCATATTTTTACTCTTCCAAAATTACCTTCCAACATGAGTAATTTAATACCCATTCTTACATCTTTAGATATGACCAAAAATAAAGTTAACCAATCTTAAATCTTAAAAAAATCCTTACACACAGTACCAAATACGTAATGAATTACATATTTATACAATTATTCAAAAAAACATAGTCCAGATCGAATGTAACTACCATCGTCAGTTCGTATTGGAATCAATAAGGAAATGCTTAAAGATTTTGGCTCTCTTTCTTAAGGTCATATCATCTCTGTATTTCCGAGGTACATACCATTTTTGGATTATGTATTTCGCTTACTTGCAAACAAAAATCTCGCAGTCGAGGCTCTTCTCTTTTTGCTTTGGGATATCTCTCAAAGTCCTGATTTTGTCTCCACTCTTCACAACAGGTATGTATCTTTTCTTCATGGAGTAGGCCAATTGTTAAAGAATGAAACAACTATTACCATTATAGGGTTGTGGTTAATGCTATAAGGCTGCGTTTATGGGGCAACAACTACTAGCAATGTCTGTAGGCCAATAGGTACGCATTGCGTTTTATGCGGAATTGTGTTTGCGATTATAAAACATGATATTAGGCTACGATTGTAACACAATCATGGGGTTCTTGCTACTTTTTATGTTTCTAGCATGTGTGATTCATGACTTAAAGATACATTTCAAGTCATTAATAATAAATGCACAAAAGTTTTAGATACGTATTATCCTAACGCTATTTGTCGATAATAATTGGTTGCTAAAAAGGGTCAAATTTATATAAATCGATTGATAGCATAAAAAATCTTACCAAATCATCAACAGTATTCCTCATCCTATCTTCAATATGTTTTCTCCATGGTAATAATGAGTTGTAGCTACTGGCAGTACCATTATCCATATCAATAACCAGTAACGTCCTGTGGTTAATTATGTCCTTATTAGTGGTGCACAGAGGAACCAGTGTAATGTACATGTCCGTTCTAATTGTCTCAAATACTTTATCCCTAATTTATGGCATATCTCTCTTAATAGCCAACATTTTATGCAATTTTTACCATGATTATATGAAGTATTATCTTATGAATAAGTAAAATAATAGTTACTGCACTTAAACTTGCAATTCCAAAAATTTGAATTGCGCTAGCCTTAAATGTAAACTTATCATCAAACCTTTTGATAGATACTCTCCAATTTGTTTTATGGAGCAGTTTATATATCCAAGCATCGATAACCTATCAATTTCCAATTAGTTTCTTCAAGCATGTACATGGCAATGATTAAATCAAATAACGTGGTGTATGTGAAGAAGTAAAGCATATTATTGTTGTATAACTTCATATTACCTTGAAGTCTATTTCGCCTTCGTACGGTAGATCCATTATCTCACTCACACTAACCGAAAACTTGTATGAGAACTTTGACATTGGAAAATATAATACACCTGAATCTTCTTGCACTTCTTCTCTGCTTATTTACACCACCTTGTTGTATTCACTGAATTCTATTGATTACGTCATCGTTATACTCTTCAGCCAATCTTTATAAGCAACATATGGTTCTTCCACTTGTGTCTGAGTAAGTAAGTTCCACTTCAGAACTCATCAACTACCACTTGAAAGATAAAAAACTGAAAGGTAACTAAAATCCAGCTACCACATTTACTATATTAATCCCCTAATATGAATTTATCATTTATAGTAAGATAAACATCCACTTATATCGGGATTTAATGGAACTTCCTGGATAGATTCCAAAGTACGTCGCTTTTCATTTGAATTTTCCTTAGCCTTGTCACATTCGTCACAAAAGGATTGCGTGTAGTCTACAAAACTTTCATATAAAAATGGTATAATATAACATAAAATTTATGCGTAGGACTCTAATTTATCTTGTTGCAGCATTTCATACTTAATGGCCCCTGTTTGTAGGTATTTTGATATCTCTCCACCCCTTGTTCGACTTCTTTTGATCTTTCAGGCTGGGTAAGTATTTCAGCCTTCGTTGAGGGTTGGTGTTCTTCTTGTTGTTGTGGCTTGTGAATTCCTTTATAGACTGTTACTATTTGGGATACTTGTTCAGACTTTGGTTATTGTTCTACTACTTGTGCTGTTACATGGCTATACATGATCCATGATGGCCTTCCATTTCTTCTAGAGGTCTTCCGTGGAGTACCTATCCATTTGAAAGAAATTCTTATTGCGATTTGTTTGCATTTAACATTGCTATTATGCGAGCTTTATATACCAATACATTGCGATTTACATGATTATATGATTGCTAGATTGCTAGATTTCTGAAATGCTAAGGTGCGACTTATACTTGCTAGATTATAACAAAAGTTGTTGATACTCTCCTAGTACAATGCAGTTAAGGATGCGATTGCTATAAAAGACATACATGCGATTTATTTGCAAAATTATTACTTATATATTGAATAATTTAGCTCATGGTATATACGATATGCATGGTCACATTGCGAGTTCTGATATGCTTTTGACCTGGTTTGATGAATACCTTATGATATTACTTGCAATTTACGAGCTTTTGACCTGGTTTGATGGATACCTTATACTTTTGACCTGGTTTGATGGATACCTTATGATATTGCTTTTGTCCCCTTTCAGTACATTGGAAACTAACATCCTCAGTTTTATGTTCATACTTCAACTTACTTGACCTTTCCATATTCTGTATTTTTAGAATATAGACATCCTCAATCTCATTTTCTTCTTTTGTTGTATCCTCCACTTTATCATGTTCATCTACATAGAGTTTTGGGGTTTTTGAAACCTTTTTGCTTTGCTTCTTCGATAATCCATGTCTGCGAGATTGGTAAATAATAGTTTTTGGTATTACTTTATCAATTGTATCCGCAAACACCTGTTCAGGATCCTCCTTATCTTCACAATAATATGGCGTTGATAAGGTGTTTAGAAGTTCAGCATTAGCAACATCTACGATATCCTCTGCTACCTCAAACTCGCTTTCAACTTATTTAACTCTCTTTTCAGCCCTTCAACCTGTGTCAAAATAAGCATGTTAAAATATTTTGTTAAATTTTACACATTTCGTCTCCCACAAAACATAGCAGTACTCACTTTTTTTTCTATTCAAGCGAAACCTTCAACCGCTTATTTTCAACCTTGTAATGGTACATCATGCTCTATTTTTTCACTACAATGTAGTCTAGTGAAAGTTCTAATACTTGACATACGTTTCCATATTTTTTTCTTGCTCTTCACTTTTGTTAGAGTCAAGTTCTTCTTTACCAATAATTCATGCAGTGTTACTTCGTATTCCTCTTCTGTCGGTGGCAGTGTTGTGTTATCATGAAATCATGGTTCATTGTCACTTGTTGTTGTTGAGATGTTTGATCGCTTTCTAAAACGTGTTCCAGCCTTAGCCTAGAATGATTTATTATGCATTTTGCCTGTTTTAGGGGCAAAAAAATTCTTCATTTTCCAACTACTTACCTCCCACGATTGTACTTGTCCTTCAGAGCTCTCCCGAATTCTCCGCTTCCAAAATCTTCCTTTTTAGCCTTTGTCAACGAGAGCTCACTCTCCATAACCTATCCAATAATTCAAAACCAATTAAGACTATGTTAGATCTTCGAGTTCGCAATTGCGATTGCGTGACTAGTTAGTATCTTGCATGCGATTTACAAGAATCATAATTGTGATTGTAGTGTATTACAAAATTGCTAAAGATTTATTAACCTAGGTATTGCAATTGATGTTAAGTTATCATTGCTAGATACCACTATTGATATTGTTGAGATTTAGGTATATTATGTTATTGCTATATACATTTTATTAACAACATTGCTAGATACGATTATATTTTATAATGCTACATTAGTTTTATAAACAAAATTATCTTACATGTTCATCTCGTAACTGGCAAACTATCTAGATTATTTATGTAGTTGACTATTCCCCATCTAATCCCCATAATTTATAACATCTAGGTATGATATCATGCCTTGGTTTTTCAACCTCCATCAAAGTATGCTCCATAAAAAAGGGTTGCATACAAATCAAATAAAACATTCAAAGCTTGCTTTAGTAACTAACATAATAATATCAGCCATCATACTTACGAATAGAATAGCAACGCATCCGATAACTCTACTGGGCTTTCTGGTAATAATACATTTCTCAAGTGACCGGTGGAGCTTCTAAACTATAGTTGTCGACTAATCATAGTCGTTGATTTTAACCATATCCTCCACATAGAATACTGTTGTCCAACCCATTATATCCCCTGACACTGAGAAGAACAGTGTCAAGAAAATGAAAAGTATCAATAGATGATCAACGTCATTCGCCTCATCCTCCCTCCATCCCTAATTTATTTTTCTATAGATTGTTGCAACCCACGAAACAACTTCCTACATTATTGTAAGAATACATCAAAACATATAAAATATTTGTGAAAAAATTACCTTTATTAGTAAATTCGATACAGATTTGTCATTCGTCAGCCCGCTCTTCCGAGTGCGGGGACTCAAAAAATACTTCTGCGTCTCCTCCTTACGGCAAGGATCCAGCTTGATTCAAATTCATCTCCTCATTCCCGTTTTTAAGCCTAAAAATAGCCTTCACATTAGTTGTAGTTATCTTCACAAACTTAATGCCTATTTTAAAAGCCTTTGCCTTCACGTCGTAAAAACTCAAATTTCCTTGATCAGTTTATGGAACTTTTTGAACTTCGAATCCTCGTTTTGTAGGTCGAACAAATTTTTTAAAAATGTATAGAATGGAATATCTCTACACACTTCTATGTGTTCGGCCAAAACAATATTATGTCTAAGAAGGTTTATGATACTAACTAGACCAAACCTAAATAATACCCCTTTCACAGTCATGTTGCCTGCACAAAACACCAATGTATTTATGATTTCATTGCATATATAATAATACACACAAATTTCTTATTCGTTTTATTTCTGCATATACCCTCAAAAGGTCTTTATACCAACATAACTATCACACATTGCGATTGTAGAATTAATTTTGTACACATTGTGTGTTGTACCCAAAAAATCAGACATTGCGATTTACTAACACTAATCACTAAACTGCAACAAACATGCGTGATATTACTACCTCCAACTTCAAGCATTGCTAGACACTAACACAAACAAACAAACATGATGCGATTTGTGTTTTTCATATCATGCACATCCACCGTTTTCAACATTCATTCAAAATATCCCCACACGGACTTACAAAACATTAACCATGATAAAATACTTAGCACAACAACCTAAATACAACGAAACAAGTATCACCTAGCACACCCATAATTTCAAAAAAAACACGAGAAATGAAGAACATATAAAGGAAACTCGATCGATTTATATTTCTAAACCTAAAAAGTTCTAAAATCGTCAACAACATGCTTCTCGTTAGTTTTTTTTTCAAAACAAATTATCTGTAGATGTATAACCAGCTCTTAACTACAACTTAGGAACCAAAATACTTGACCAGCGTCTTAATAGAGGTTTATTAACGTTAACAGTGTTCACCGGCGTCGGTGACGGGTATTTCGGCCGGTTAATAAGACAATTTGGTTGAAAATGGGTTTAAAGGTCTTCCCCTATGGAATTTCGTGTCTCTCTCTTAAAAATTAGGAAAATTTAATTTGGGAGAGAATGGGAACCCAAAAGTTTGGCTTAGAAGTAAAAAAAGTAGGTTCCAACCTAAATGAGCCTATTTATACCCTTGAGGGTATTTTTGTTTATTATTTGGGTTGAGGTACTTTATGAAAGTATCCCATTATAGGGTACTAGTTTGTTATTACATACTTGAGAAGGTATTTATGGATTCGTTTCTCAATTTTAATTCAAAATAATTAAAAAGCAAGTACTTTTCGTATATAGATAATTACGTTAATATATCAAGATAGATCAGATAAGAAACAAGATGCTCACTCCTAACAAGTCCTATTGCTAAAGTACTTGATAAACTAACTGATGAGTCCGAATTCGGAGTGCTCCCCGGAAGGGCAGATCAGTGTAATTCTCTCCGAAAACCGGACAGAACTTTTGGACCGGACAGATTACTTCGAACCAATGTGGGCCTAAGGCTGTTCGAACTATGACAAAAGTACTAAAAAACCTAAACACTTCTTGACTAAGCTATCTGTCCTCCTGCTTAGAACTCATGGGTCTTTAAACATGACCCGGGTCCATTAAACTTGACCCGAAAGCCCATAAGGGCCCAAATTTCATACTATAAATACCCAACCACCAGCATTAACTATGGGTAAGAAAAATTAACTGCTGCCAAGCTGCTTAATTCTCTCTCCACATTAAAACACTTTGAAACACCCTTAAACACACTCACACCACCGTAAAACACCCTTACACCGCCTTAAAACTCCACTTGAAATTACTTGCCTACCCCTAGGCCATTTTTATCCACACCAAATTGGCGACCACAGTGGGAGGCGACGGTGCCTGAATCAAGTATTCGAAACCAAGCAAAGAATTTCTGTCCGAATGAATTCGGATAATCCAGAGCTTCCACCAGCTTTGCTCGAAGTGGTGGAGGAGAACGATGAGTATACAGTCCAAGAGCGCGACAGGTTAAAGCTTGAGATAGAAGCTCTGAGGGCTGAAAAGGCCAAGATGGGCATAAAAGAGAAATCCAAAGCGTCAGTTGTTCATCACACTGACAACCCTCGAGAGCCTGAGGCTTCGAAAACTCGTGTGAGTACTAAAAAGACACATGCCAGCTCTAAGAAGTCTCACCGGTCCAAGCCTGTGGAGAGCTCTGACTCAAGTTCAGAATCTTCGGGCAGCTCTTCGGACAATGAGGGAAACGAAAAATCCTTGTCCTCTAGCAGTGACGAGGGTCGAACCAAGAAGAAACAAAAGCAAGTTAAGAAGTATTCGAGAAAAAGAGATCGTCATGGAAGAATGAAGAGGCATATTGGAAAGGGGTCATCTCACCACCGGAGGTATACGGACAAGATGTTGATGGATCCTTTTGCTTTCCACGATGAGCCAGGTATCTTTGCAACTCCTAATGAGGATACCGTGTTCAGTCGTGGAAGGAATTGGAGGCAGTCCCCACTGTCTTCTAAAATCCTGTCCGGAAATCTCCCTAAGAGGTTTGACAGTACTAAGATAGAGAAGTATGATGGCAGTACTGATCCGGACAATCATCTGGAGCAATTCAAGAATTTCATGATGAATTTTGATAATGATGATAAACTACTCTGTAGGGCATTCTCCCAATCTTTTACGGGGAGTGCTCTGAAATGGTACAACAGCTTGCCTCAGGGTTGTATTAAAGACTTTGATACTTTTTGGGTGGCCTTTCGAAGGCAATTTGTGGGGAGTAAGGAGCTGAAGGGCAATGGAGACACAATAATCCATTGTGCCCAAGAGCCAAATGAGTCGTTAAAGGAGTACATAAGTCGTTTTGTAAACACAAAGAATGGGTTGGCTGCTTGCTTCGAACAGGTGGCAATAGCATCCCTAAGACAAGGCTTGAACCCAGGCAACCTGGCTGATTCGGTGACCAGGAAGAAAGCCATGACCTGTGGAGGATTGCTGAATCAAGTTGGCAAGCAAATAAACGTTGATGAAACAAAAAAGACCAGGGTGCACAGACAGGTGAGGTCCACCCCGGTGGCACCAACTCCAAATCAAAACCAGTCCGGGAATAGAGCAAGAGAAACCGGACAGGGGCATGGTAGAGGAAAAGCTCAGTCCCAGCCAGCTGCTCCTGCTCAAAGTCAGCAATCCAGAAACAAAAGAGGGCCATGGGTCAAGCCAGAGTGGTTTGCAGAACTTAAAGAAAGCGTGGCCACCATTTTTGATAAAACAAAAGATGAGGTACACTACCGGAGACCGGCGACCTTGCAGTCTCCCAGAGAACATCGTAATAACTCCTTTTTCCAATACCACAATGATATTAGCCATACCACTGATGATTGCATAGCGTTGAAACAAGAGGTACAAAATTTGATTGAAAGGGGGAAGTTGGGTGCATACGTTAAAAGAAAAGGAGGCAACAGGCCTGACAACACTCATCGGGGTGGTCCGGTTAATGCTGCCCCGGCGGGGGCTATGGTAATAGTTGAAAGGTTTGATGTGGAATCCGAATACTTGGATCCTGATCCAGCAAGAAACAGAGTGGGTGCTATAGAGGAGCGTTCTAGATCGGTCTCCGGGCTCATTAAATTCTTTGAGTCACTAACAATTTTCAGAGGGGACACTGTAACAGCTCCTACTACTTCATCAAGAAAAAGGCATGTTCATAATTTGGCTTCCCAGCTAGAAGGGGGCATGACCTCTTATCAATCATCAAATTCATTCCCATTCATTGTCTTTGATGGGGATGATTTAAGAAACATTGCTGGCCCTCAAAAGGATGCTGTTGTTATAGGAGCATCAGTAGGGGGCAATGAGATAAGGCGAATTCTGGTATATACTGGAAGCTCTGCCAATATCCTTTTCCTAGACACTTACAAGAAAATGAAAAATCCAGCTGTGATTCAAAAGTCAGACAGGTCAATCGTGGGCTTCACGGGCAGCTCAGCCGATGTGATCGGGGAGTTTGAAGAAGAAGTATTGTTGGGCAGGGGCCCTTTCAAGAAAACGGTCAGAATACTCTTCATTGTGGTGGATTGTCCCACCTGCTACAATGCTATTCTAGGGAGATCTTGGCTCTCTAGGATGCATGCAGTGGCTTCGACAGTCCATCAGTGTCTAAAGTATGTTGTCCAGGGGCAGGTTGGGGTTGTCCGGAGCAGCCAAAAAGTTGCAAGAGAATGTTATGCCACTGCCTTGGCTCCACGAACGCTGGGGGCAGTTCGTATAAGTGATCAATAGCAGTTTGAGGGCCTTTCTGGGGTGAGGGTGAAATTGATGACCCCAGAGAGACCCCCGGAGTATTAATTCCGATTGAAGAGCTTGAAACACATTGCTTGGAAGAAGGAAAAAGAGTCAAGATAGGGTCCAAAATGCCACCAATGTTGAAAGAAGGAATGTTGAAATTCTTAAAAGACCATCAGCATGTTTTTGCGTGGTGCAACGCTGATGTTACTGGAGTTCCATCAGAGGTGATTTCCCATCGCTTGTCTGTCCGGAGAGATGTGGCACCAGTAGTACAAAAGAGGAGAGCTTTCTCAAAAGAGAAAGCTGATGTCATTGTACAAGAGGTTGATAGACTCACAAAGATGGGGCACATTAAAGAATCTCAATACCCTTTGTGGACTGCCAATCCTGTCTTAGTAAAAAAGAAGAATAGCAAATGGCGTATGTGCATTGACTTCACATACCTCAATCGAGCTTGTCCAAAAGATTTGTATCCGGTCCCCCGGATAGATCAGTTAGTAGACTCTACTTCTGGGAACAAGCTACTCTCCTTCATGGATGCCTTCTCCGGGTACAATCAGATCCAAGTAGATCCAAAAGATCAAGAGCATACTACATTTGTCACTGATAGGGGTTTACATTGCTACAAGGTGATGCCCTTTGGCTTGAAAAATCCTGGGGCTACTTATCAAAGGTTAGTCAACAAGGCATTTGCTGATCAAAGAAATATGGAGGTTTACATTGACGATATGATGGTAAAAAGTATGGATGAGCAGTTGCACTTGTCCGACCTCCAGGAGACTTTTGCCAACTTAGCTAAAGTAAATTTGAAACTAAACCCTGAAAAGTGTGTGTTCGGAGTACAGTCCGGGAAGTTCTTAGGGTATATCATAAGTGAGCATGGAATACAGCCCGACCCGGACCAACTCAATGCTTTGTTCCAGATGGAGCCTCCTCGAAACATGAAAGAAGTACAGCGATTAACGGGGAGATTGGCTGCCTTAAACAGATTCATCTCCAGATCTTCGGACAGGTGTGCTCCATTCTTTCAAACCTTGAGAGGTGCAAAGGGGTTCGAATGGACACCACAGTGTAATGAAGCATTTAATGAAATCAAGAAACATCTCTCCTCTCCCAAGACTTTGTTCAAACCAGTTGATGGGGAGCCTCTCTTTGTATATCTGGCTGTTTCAAGTTGTGCCATCAGTGCTGTGCTAGTAAGGGAGGTTGATGGGTATCCTCATCCAGTGTACTATATCAGCAAAAGCTTGATTGATGTTGAGAGGCGTTACTTGAAACTCGAAAAACTGGCGTTGGCCTTGGTAATAGCTGCAAGAAAAATGAGGCCCTACTTCCAGGCTCATCCTATCGTTGTCCGGACCTCTTTCCCCTTAAAGAATGTCCTTCAAAAAGCATACTTTTCGAGCAGAATGACAAAGTGGTCAGTAGAGTTGGGGGACTTCGACATAGACTTTGCTCCCCGAACAGCGGTAAAAGCTCAAGCTGTGGCTGACTTTCTGGTTGAATTCCATTCTGATAGGGATTCCGAACAACCTGGTGATTCAAAAGACAAGAAAGTGTGGATTGTCCGAACAGACGGAGGATCCAGTACCATGGGATCTGGGGCAGGAATATGTCTCACTTCCCCATATGGGGACAACATGTTCCAAGCTATTTGTTTTGCTTTCAGGGCATCCAATAATGAGTCCGAATACGAAGCAGCTATAGCTGGGTTAAAATTGGCCTACATTTGTGGAGCTAAAAGAGTCAAGTTACTGAGTGACTCCCAGTTGCTAGTCCACCATGCCTTGGGCCTATCAGAAGCTAGAAAGGAACAATTGATCAAGTATTTACTTCTCCTCAAAAATGAAGCGTTGAAATTTAAAGCTGTTATCTATGAGCACATCCCCCGGGCAGAAAATGAGCTAGCAGACTCACTAGCGACGATAGCATATACGGAGTCCTACCCATGGATCCCTGTGCTTGAAAGCCCTTCTATTCAACTCAATGAAGGTATAGAAGAGGAAGTCTTTGAAGTACAAGTAAATCGGCCTCAAGACTGGAGGTCTCTTCTTATACAATATCTGTCCGATGGCATCGTGCCCTTGGATAAATCACAAGCCAGAACAATGAAACACCGGGCTCGTGGTTTTATTATGATTAGAGAAGTCTTGTATAAAAAATTCTACAGCAAACCTCTCCTGCGTTGTTTAGGGGATCATGAGTCACAAATGGTTCTCTCCGAATTGCATGATGGTGAGGGATCAGCCCATTGTGGATTTAGAGCTTTGACAAGAAGAGTACTACTCTCCGGATACTATTGGCCATCGATTATGAAAGATGCTAAGGAGCTGGTGAGAAGGTGTGACCCATGCCAGAGGTACAACAATGAAATTCATGTACCAGCCATTCCTTTAGAATCAATTTCTGAGCCCATCCCTTTTGCTCGATGGGGATTGGACTTAGTTGGGCCTCTCCCTGTGGCGTCCGGAGGGCGTAAAACCATAATTGTAGCCATTGACTACTTTTCAAAGTGGATAGAAGCAGCCCCTTTGGCAGGGACAACCTCAAAAGCTGTTATAAAATTCATTCTATCCAACATATGTTGCAGATTTGGTGTCCCCCAGAAAATAACAACAGACAATGGGCCACAGTTTGACAACAGAGAAATGGAAAGTTTTTGTGCCTCAAGAGTTATTCAGCACTGTTTTTCTTCACCTTTTCACCCACAAGCCAATGGGCAAGTTGAAGTGGCTAATAGAACAATTCTCTCCGGCTTAAAGAAAAACTTGGAAGGGGCTGCTGGGAAGTGGCCTAGTTATCTACAAGAAGTCTTGTTGGCCTACCGGACAACACCTGGGGCTGCAACACAAGAATCCCCTTTTGCCTTGGTCTATGGGATGGATGCAGTAGCCCCCATAGAGAAGACACTCCCTTTCTTTCGTGTTCATAACTTCTCCGGGCAGGCTAATGAGATGGCAGTTAGAAATCAGCTTGATTTGATCGAAGAAAGATGGGTTAAAGCTCATCTTAGAATGGCACACTATCAGGGCTTGATGAGAAGCAGGTTTGCTTCTAAAGTTAAAAGAAGAGATTTTCAACCATGAGATAAAGTATTAAGGAAAGTTTTCTTACATACGAAGGAAAAGCTCTTCGGAAAGCTGGCCCCAACTTGGGAGCGTCCGTATACTGTGGTTGAAAGAATCAAGCCTGGGACATATTGGTTGGAAGACAAAGATGGCAGGATTTTAACTCACCCTTGGAATATTGAACACCTTCGAATGTACTTGGAATAACACTTGTGTAAATATTTACTTGTTTAAACATCCATGTAAATATTTGGGGGCATACCTTCCCCTCTTCGGTAGCACGGAGAGCTTCCAATGAAATTTGATGCCTTCTTTAATAATTTTCTAAGTATTTTCAAAATTCTGTCTGTTTCTTGTCATGCTACCCGGACTGAAAGATCTAAGGGCTATTTAAACTCTAGCCGGAAAATCTAAACACTCACAATGCAATAATTCAAAGCTACTTAAATTCTAGCTATCTAAAGTAGAACAAATAATGAAAGAAGAGGATGCTTGAGCAAAATAAAATATCCATTCAACAACTTAAAGCTGCCTTGGCCTTCCAAGGACTTTTTAAACAAGTTTGGGCACAGTACAAAAATCAGTCCGAATAATACGGACACCATCACAAAAAGAGTGCCTTGGCCTTCCAAGGACTTTAGTTCGAATAAAAGATAAACAAAATAAATTATAAGTTAAGGTTGAGCCTTTGAAGATGGCTCACCCTCATCTGCTTTCTTACCCTTGGTGTCGCTCTTCTCTTCAACTATCTTTTTACCCTTGGGGTCAATCTCTTCCTCACCTGGGCTCTCTCCGGTTTCCTCTTCTTCACCGGACGAAGACTCACCGGAGTACCCCTCATCAACCATGGTCCAGTATGGGAGATCATCATCATCCACATAGCGCCATAATTCCCCTAGTCTCCTCTTCGGGAATTTCTCATGAAACAGGAGGACCATATCAGACTTTACCTTTTGAATCATTAGCTCCTCACTTTGGATCATCTCCCTGGCATAGGTGTTGATCTTGGCCTTGATCATGGCCTCTTGATCCCTCACCAAAGCAGCTTTCTCTTCAACAGCCTGAGTCACTGCATTCTCTAAAGCAAGTTTGTCAGTGGTCAGGTTGGTGACAAGCTTCTCCTTTGCTGCAGTTTCTCCTCTTGAGGCTGTCAGGTCCTTCTCCAGTCCGGACAGCTTAGCCCGGAGATCTTTTACGGTCTCTTCTAAGGAAGCAACTTTTGTGTTGCTTTCATCTTGATTCTTCTTTAGCTGATCGTTTGACTCCTTGAGCAAATCAACCTTATTGGCAGCAGTCCGGAGGTCTTCGGACAGTTTTTCCTTCTCCGACTTGAGGTCTTTGATGGTGTCTGCCTGACTTCGGACTTGCCTTTCCAAAGTAAGTATTGGTTGCACGTTGCTAAGGACAGAATGGGCTATAACATCCTTCTCACTGGAAACCATAAAAGTCTTACCGTTGAAATTAACTGTGTTGGAGCTGCTTGGAGGGACATAGGGCCCTGCAAACTCGTCTCTGGGCAGCCCAAGAAAATATTCACCAAGTCCACCCAGACCGGTGATGTCCATTTCCTCTAAGTTGAGCTCTCCTCTCTCAACTTCATCTGCAGTAAACTCCCTTTGAATCTCTCCTTGCAAGTCCCTTGGGATCTCTTTAGCCAATGTTGGGTCAGAAGGGAAAGAGGGCTCCGGGTCCCGGAGAGCAACTTCATCTCCTTGGGAAGACTTCTTCTTCTTGGCCCCCCTGTCAGCGCTCTCACTTGTCTGCTTGCGAGTCCTCTTAGAGGCCCTTGTAGGCTTAGGGAGGTTTACTTCCTGCTTCTCGCTCTCCTGTTCCACCACCTGTAGAAGAGCTGCATCAATCTGAGCCTGTGCCAGTCCTTCTGTGTCTGTTGGGGCCTCCTTCTCATCGTCACCTGCTAACCTCTTGCCTTTCTTCTTCTTGCCCTTCATTTTACTTGGGGCTTTGGCCCGGGCAGGAAGGAAAAGAGTCCCATCCAGTTCGTGAGACCTTCTCAGCACGATGTCTTCATCAGGTTGGGTGGAGAACTCCTCCCAAGTTAGGTCTCTTCGACCTGTGGTGTTCCACAGGTGAGACCTTGCTAAGTTCCCAGCAGTGAAGGCCTTATGGAACCGGTTCTCCCAGTTCTCTGCGGCCCAAGCGTTGATTTTGCCACAGGTGACCTGTCCGGCCTTCAGGTAGTCTCCAAACTCCTTTGGCAGCTCTGATGAAACAAAAGAGAAACTAATTAGCATAAACTTAAAAGAAAAGAGAAATTCGAACAGAGACTTAAGATGAGAAGCTTACGGTCACTCCTCCATCTACTTCTAAGGAGGCTTGGATTCTCTCCGGTCTTAATTTTCTTGCCATTCTCCCATGAGCCACTGACAAATAAGAATTGGCTCCTCCATTTGCTCTCCGACTCCCGGAGATCATCGACAGCTTTAAGATCATTCCCCATGTTGAAATGGTAGAAAGGGAACTGATGATGTTTGCACGAGTTGGCCACAGCTGCAAACTCTTCCATAGGAAGAGGGATTCCAGATAACCTAGACGCCATAATACATGACATCAAGGTGAACCAACCGTTGGGGCTTAACTGTGATGGGCAGAGTTTGACCAAATGAAAATAGCGCACTATCTCCGGGTCCAGTGGGAACCTGAGTCCCCAGTTGAATAGCTCCGTGAAGAAGACTATCTCATTCCTTTTGCAATCCATCGGGGTCTCCGGATCGATAGGAATCCTTATCTTTACGTTCTCAGGGATTCCCCACTTTGTGCGCAATCTGCCCAGATCTGAAGTATGGATGAACGCGTACTTGGGTTTCAACAAAGCCAAAAGATACTTGAACTCCACCTTATGGAAGCATGGCCCCACTCTCCCTTCAAGGCTCTCCGGCAGGTCCGGACGTCTTAGATACAAGTCTTCTTTGCCCTTCTTGGCAGCAACGATAGCAGTTTCAGCCTGTCTGGAGGACTCCGACTCAAATCTAACCTCCTCAGTGAAGTCCTCCATCCTCTCCTCCATGATCGTTGGGGGAGCTTCAGTAGAAATAGTCCGGGGAGGATTGAGGCTTGGCAGAGCTGATCCTCCGGACTGTTGGCTGTCCGTATTTACTCGACTTCTCACCTCAATTTGAGTTTCTGAGGTAGAAGATTCCTTGGGGGGTAGTGGGCTGCTGGCCTCCAATCCTGACGGCCTTTCCCGGGGAGCCCTTATAGTTGCCCCAGACCCTGATTCACTATTTTTTGCCCCCGATTTCGAGGGTATGTTTTTAGAAGAAAGTCCTTTAACCAACCTACTTGGCGTTTTCATGATTAATTTGTCCGGGGAGTGGTTAGAATCAGACCCCATAGCAATGAAAGAGGATTTTTTCCTAACACTTGTGGCAGTGACTCCCGGTTCAACAACAGGGATCGACTCTTGAACTGAGGAGCCAGATACTATGGGGGAAAGCGTTGATTGAAAGAGTTTTTTAGGTTTTGTACCTTTAGAAGAAGATGAACCTCTGTCAGATTCTTCGATTGAAGGGGCTGGTTTCTCAACAGGTGACACTGGAAGCCCTGCTGCAAGTCTTTTTTCCTTCTCAACTCTTTGAGCTTTCTCCAATTCAGAGAGGTTAAGCCAGCCACCCTTGATTAGTGTTGTTCTTGCTGTAAACATAAACAGCCAAGAAAGTTTTGAAGATTCTAGAGAGATAAAGCTCTGAGTAAAAATGGCAGAGTGAAATTTGAAAGAGATAATGAGATAGTGAAAAGTGAATTAGAATTTATAGTAAAAGTGAAAAAAGGAGTTGATTCCTAGGAGAATCCGAAAAGTTGGGCAATGATTAAAAGACGGCGCTAATGTCATTAATGGCATTTAAAAGAGGTAACTTGTTCGAGAAAGTGGTGCGAAGTTCAAGGTGAAAAAACGGCTAAAGTGACCAATTAGAGAATGACACGTGTCCCATTAACTCTGGCAAGAACCGTTTAGAATTCGTAACGTTCGGTCTGTCCGGATTTATCCACAACTCTCTCCGGATTGAAAAACCACTTCCTATAATCGGACTGTTTTTCAGTTCTTTGACAAGGACACTATTCAAACATCTAAAAAAGGGGCTCCTGATGAGTCCGAATTCGGAGTGCTCCCCGGAAGGGCAGATCAGTGTAATTCTCTCTGAAAACCGGACAGAACTTTTGGACCGGACAGATTACTTCGAACCAATGTGGGCCTAAGGCTGTTCGAACTATGACAAAAGTACTAAAAAACCTAAACACTTCTTGACTAAGCTACCTGTCCTCCTGCTTAGAACTCATGGGTCTTTAAACATGACCCGGGTCGATTAAACTTGACCTGAAAGCCCAGAAGGGCCCAAATTTCATACTATAAATACCCAACCACCAGCATTAACTATGGGTAAGAAAAATTAACTGCTGCCAAGCTGCTTAATTCTCTCTCCACATTAAAACACTTTGAAACACCCTTAAACACACTCACACCACCGTAAAACACCCTTACACCGCCTTAAAACTCCACTTGAAATTACTTACTTACCCCTAGGCCATTTTTATCCACACCACTAACCAATTCAATAATCCCTAAAGACATCTTCAGGGATACATACCATATCATAATCCAAAATAGCTAAGACGAAGAAAAAAAGATTGCTCGAGTTTTTAGAATTTATCTTAACTTGAAACTTTTCAAAATGTATTCCTAAATTCAACACTATAAACAAGTTCATGGAATCATTTACATTTTATGGTAATGGAGACATAGTTAGTTGGAATATTAGACATATTTTGATTGATTTTTTCTCATAAAAAAGATTTTTGTAAACTGTGGTCTAGACATTTCTGGATCATTGAACAATTTTTCATGAGATTACTGAAATGGACGCTAAATTTTATGATAAATGTGTAATACCCGGATAGAGATAAAACATCCCCTTCCGCACCTTGTCTTGAGGGGGCTCAGTCAGCAGCGCACCCCCTTCAACACTTTATATTTATGGGCTCGATCAACAACAACACCCCTTCAACACCTTATCTTTAGTGGGCTCGATTAGTAGCAACACCCTTTCACCACCTTACTTTTAGAGGGCTTGGTCAGCAGCAACACCCCCTTCATCCATTCAGCTTCAAGGGGCTCAGTGAGCAGCAACACCCCATTCAGCAGTTCACTATCAGGGGGCTCGGTCAACAACAACACCCTATTCAACACTTCAACTTCAGAAGGCTTGGTTAGCAACAACACCCCCTTCAGCATATCATCTTCAAGGGGGGGGGGGGGGAAGGGGGCGATTAGAAGCAACACCCACCTTAGCACCTCATCATCCAGGGGCTCGTTCGGCACCAACACCCTTTCAGCACCTCATCTTCAGAGGGCTCGATTAGAAACAACACCCCGTTCAGCACCTTATCCTCACAAAATCTTTATCATCCTCTCATCATTTATGAAGATGAGATGATAAAGATGAAGTGTTGAGGAAGAGGTTCCAAATATAAGGTGTTGAAAGAATGTTGTTGGTGACCCAGCCCTTTGAAGATGAGGTACTAAGGGGGTGTTGCTGCTAACAAAGATGGTGTTACTGTTGAAGTACTGAATAAGATGTTGTCGCTGACCAAGTCCCCTGAAGAGGAGGTGTTGAAGGGGTGTTGTTGCTAACCGAGCCCTTCCAAGACGATGAACTAAGTTAGGTGTTGCTTTTGATCGATCCCCTTGAAGATGAAGTGTTGAATGAGGTGTTGTTGCTGACCGAGCCCTTTAAAATGAAGTGCAGAATGAGATGTTGTTGTTGGCTAAGCCTCTTGAAGATGAAGTGTTGAAGGGGGTATTGTTGCTGACCGAGCCCCCATAATGTGAAGTGTTGAATGGGATGATGCTGACCAAGCCCCTAAATGTGATGTGCTGAAGAGTGTGTTGTTGTTGACCAAGCCCTCTAAAGATGAGGTGCTGAAGTGGGTATTGCTGCTTAGCGAGCCTCCTGAACAACAAGTGCTGAAGGGGGTTGGGGTTGTTGTTGACAGAGCCCGCTGAAAATGAGGTGTTGAAGCGGATGTTTTATCTCTATTAGGGTATTATACCCTCATCACTTTAAGCCAAAGATAGAAAGTCCTATAACACCAATTTGGATTATAATCACTAATTTTCCATAATACTTGTACAATGATAACATTATCTGGACTATAGCCTCTGTTATATGCCAGCCACAAAATGATCTTGGATCTCTGAAAACATAGAGTCAGACATAACTCTTATTATGCTTATATAGAATTAGACGTAACTAAATATCTCTCTATAAGGTGTGGATTGGTTTTGCCAGTAATTATGAATGTTAGTTTGACATAAGCTACAAAAACATTCCACAAAACTACGTTATTTGTAGTAATGTTCTCCACAAGTATATTGACTGCAAAAACTGCAAACCAAATCTATAAACACAACAGAACATGAGAATGCAAAAAAAAATTAATACTACCATTCTTGACCCCGTAGTCAAAGCAATAATTGTCTCTAATCATCCTAAAGAAGATACAAAATTTTCTGATTTGATTACACACAAATATGAGCAAAATCATAACCATATTAAGACTACCAACAATCGATCCAATTATACAAAGAAGCATAGACTCTAATTAAATGATCACTTACCTTAGTTGGATTAAAAAAGGAACCCTTTTCCAATGGTGTTGAACTAATTGAGGCTATTGAATCTCTAGAAATGGGATTCAATACCAAAAAAAGTCAGATTATACTATCAGATTATACTAATCTTGACTCTAATTATCATTCTAGTGATAAAAATAACATAGGAAGCCACCCTTTTCTCTTATGAGAAAGCTGAAACAAATTTATAAATAATTTAAAGAGATCGTGAATAAGAAACTCAAAGAGGCTAAAAGAAATAAAAATAAAAATCATTTGATTATTATAGCCCTAAACATTTTTGATCTAACCAGTCCCCCTAGTTGTTAAAAATGACTATTAACATCTTAAACTAGAACATTCGCGGGGTGGGTAATAAAGCCTTCATTAGAAGGATCAAATGTTTAAAAATCAAAAGTAAATTAGATATAGGGTCAAGCTATATATACCCAAAACTCGTTTAAGTTTACCCAATTTTGAGTTTACCCATTTTTGGTATAAGTTTACCTAATTTTAGACAAAAATACCCTTTTGGGGATATATAAGCCTTTTTTTCTTTTACTAAATATCTCCACTTCATTTTCTCTCTAAATTCCATATTCACTCTTCCTTCTCTCTAACATATCTCTCTCTAAATTTTCTCACAAATTTTCCGGCGAAGTAAATATTTTTTAAAATTTAATTTCTTGGTTAATTATGGATTTTTTTTATTGTTTAGACTTTAATTTTTGTGATTTTGTTAGGGTTTTTAGTCAAAAATATAGATTAGATTTAGATTTAATTTCAAAATTAGATTTATGTTTAAATAAGGTAAAAAAATAAAAAATTCGTCATTTTTCCAGCCCAGAAAATGGTCGGCACCGGTGCAGGCCCAATGCACCATCGGTACGACAAGATCTGTACCGATGGTGCAAGCCTTTTTTTTTAAAAAAAACTTGATATTTTTTTAAAATAAAGTCTTTAAAAATTTATTTTTTAAAAAATATCGTCCCAAAATTATTAATTTTTTTCAAAAAATTTGTTATATTAGTGTTTATGTATGTGTAATGGTTATAATAACTTTAACTTAAGTGTTAATTGTTTATATAATTTTTTATGACTAACTATAAATTTTTTGTTTATTTTAGGTATTTGATCAAGTAGTCTCTTACGCGTTGGAAGACCGTTTTCAGTTTTGACCTAAATATTTATTTATCGTCGTACAAATATGATAAAAAAAATGAATAAATACACTCAATAAATAATGGGATTAATTTAAAAAAATAATTAAACACTAATTAATAAAATCTCATAAAACTTTTATAAATATATAGTAACGTAACAAGATTTTTGGAAAATATATATACCAATATATATATATATTGAGATTTTATTAATTAAAGTTTAAATATAATTATATGTTAGGTATTATATATACAAAATTGATAAGTTACTATATATATTTATTAAATTTATATTTTATTTTATTAATTAAAGTTTAAATATCATTATATTTTAGATTATATATATATATATATATATAATTTGTACGTTACTATATATCTATATTTGTATGAGGATAAATAAATAATTAAGTTAAAATTCAAATTTTTTTAAAAAAATCACATCTATTAATTTTCAAATACATAAACTGTTAATTAAAAATATAAATTATATACATAAATATTTAAAAAAACTGAAAACGGTCTTCGAATCCGGAAGAGAGTACTTGATAAATACCTAAAATAAACAAAAAATTAGGTAAATGACACACTAAGTACGTTTTGGCCAAACCTATTACTATCTAGTACCCAAAAATGGGTTAATGCTCACTTAATACCCATCTCATTAAACATATCTGATGAGAGAATAGATGAGTATGGAATATATTGAATCTTGAATCTGATGTGACTAGAGAGAGAGTGTCGAGAGGGAAAAAGCCAACAGAATATAATAATGTGGAATGTCCCACCTACCAAGAATAAAGAATCCCATTTTATAGTATGGGAAGGTGGATCCGTTTATGTCATTGGTGGGCTTACTTTATTTCCCTTTTAGTCCCTTATTACATACATTGTTTACAAATTACTCTCTAATTAATGATAAAAATCCTAATAGACATTTTAACTTCCTTCTATTCACCATTGGCTCCTTGTTCTTATTATCGGCGAATTGCTCCCTTATCAGTAGCCCCCCAGTCTTCGGGAGCGGAAGGAGTGAAGACTTTTAGACGGTTTAGCTCAAAATGCCTCTGTACCTTGGCCTCTGGATCGATCTCGACTTTCTTAAGGACAGAACTTCCCTTCCATCTGACGCCCGCCCGTTCACATTTTCGTTCGATGGTTGGGTGCAGATGCTTTCCTTCCATCTGATGCACGACCCTTCTCGTTTGTACAGATGTGGTCGGGAACGCTTATCCCGCACATTGTTCTTAAGTCGTTTTGGGTCTGCTTTCGCTCCTGTGTGACACCTTTATGGGCCTTGATCGGTCACATCTTTTCGGGTTGGGGTGGCCCATCTAGCATCTTTGTCTGACCTAGCTAGCCCATGCCTGCTGCGTTTTTCTGACCAAGAGCAACACGTGTTGACCGACTACTCGAGGCGTGCTTGTTTACACAGCTTCTCAATAAACCCTGTCGACTTCCCGTTGCTTTCCACCGCTTGGACTTCCCCGTGCATGCAACGGCTAGAGAGAGTTGCCTATAAATACCTCATAAACAAACATTGCTCTCAGAAGCGTTCTAGATAGAGAAATTGCTGCTCGGATTTTTCTAGAGAGAGAAAGCTCGTTTTATGAGACATAGTAACCCGAAGCGGAAACCAAAACCCAAGAAGAAGCAACCAGTGTTCGGATTTGTGGACTGGGCTAGCTAGGAAAATGGCCCCCCTTATAGCCGAGAGAATCTGAGGCTTTTGCTGCGGACCTGGTTTCCTGATGGTAAGCTTCTCGCATTTTTTTTTAATCCGAACCTTTGTACAGTGTCGAAGGAGTTTGTCCAGGGGCTGAAGAAGGACTACTTTAAAGCGGGCAAGGTTACCTTCCAATTGTTGAAGAATTATGCCAAAAAACATTGGGTCATCAGAGGACTCAATCGCAAAGACAGATGCACCTGATGCACACCTGTTTTTCTGAAGCGTAACAAGGCGCCTAGCAAGCGCCCAAAATCTGACGATAAGGTCGAACAAGACGCTATCGGTGCTGAAGAGGCTGAGGCTCGCGGTCCTCAGGATGAAGCTTATGCTGAGGGCGATGAAGCGCCACCGACCCATGATCTGGCGTTGAAGCGGAAGGGAAAGGCCGAGGTGGATGGAGCTCGGGCTAGGAAACCTAAACGCTCAAGGAGAGAAAGTGGTTCGGTCCCCGGTGTTGAAAATGCCACTGTTCCGGAGCTCTTCGATCAGTATGAGAGGGTTGACGGAGGTTCGAAGTTAGCCCCTATGGTGGTAATCCCTGATGATGTTAGCCCATTGAAATCCTCGAACCCTGCCGCGGCGTCATCGAGTGGCACAAAGTACCCGGTGTTGTCTATGCTCGGAAGTCCGCACACTTTCCCGCTGCAGGGAACCGATGGATTGGCCCTTTCTTTGTACAATTTGCTTGTACCAAGCGCCGGGAGATTGAGCTGGGCCAGAAGCTGGCGGGCACAGAGGCAAGGGTTGTTGGTCTGGAAGAGGAGGTGCAAAAGGCTAACGCGGCTCGGAAACTAGCGGAGGGGCGGCTTATGGAGGCCGAACAAGCCATGGCACAAACAAAGAAGGTCGTGGAAGATCGTGCCGCTGCCTTGACGCGGGAGATCCATGATCTGAAAGCTGCGAACACTGTCTTTGCCGACAATTGCAAAAAGTGGATGAAGAATGAGGCAGCTGAAGCCAAGGCTGCCTATGTGTTGTCGTTTCATAATCGCTTCGCGGGCCTTCCCCTCGGGGCGATGTGGCTGGATGTGCCGGAAGAGGACAGCCCTTCTGACGTTGTCTGTGAAGATGAGTCGGACGACACCGGGTCGGAGGAAGATGATGCGTGATCCCGACGACCCTTTTTTTGTTTTATTGTTTTTTTTACTTTTGGGGACTGCGGACTCCCCTATCAATCTCCCTCTGTAAACAAAATTCTCAGACAATTAATATTTCTCGCATGTTTATATTTTATTGGGTGTTGTTTTGTATAATATTTTTATAGATGTATGCTAGGGTCGGATCCCCGAGAAATCAGTGCTGGATTGAAAAATTTTCGTAGGGTCGGTAACGTAAAATATGGATTAGTCGAAAACTGAAAAACCCATAAAGGTTGTGTTGATCAAAATAATATCGAAAATTTTCCCAAAGGGTCGGGAATTGTAAAATTTTGATCAGTTCTAAAACGGAAAAACCAATTAAGGTTCTGTAGATCAATGTAACATTGAAAATTTCCCTTAGGGTCGGGAATTTTAAGATGTAGATTAGTTCGAAAACTGAAAAACCAATGAAGGTTCTGTAGATCAATGTAACATTGAAAATTTCCCTTAGGGTCGGGAATTTTAAAATGTAGATCAGTTCGAAAACTGAAAAACCAATGAAGGTTCTGTAGATCAATGTAACATTGAAAATTTCCCTTAAGGTCGGGAATTTTAAATGTAGATCAGTTCGAAAACTGAAAAACCAATGAAGATTCTGTAGATCAATGTAACATTGAAAATTTCCCTTAGGGTCGGGAATTTTAAGATGTAGATCCATCAAGGTTAGTAAGGACAAGCGTCGACCAGCTCGTCAGCTGACCTAGTTTGTAATACTTCAAAGATTGGAAAGCAAATTTTTTTGATTAACTCTGACAAAGAGGGGTCGGGTGTTAACGATGCCTCATTAAAACCTTCTCGCGCCACCGATGTAGGAAAGAGTGCATCCCCGACCAATAAGTTCTTACACACAATGTTTAACGAAATACAGGCATGTAAAATTACTCTAAATACAATTTCAGATGTTCGATGTTCCATGGCAGTCTTAACGAGTGCCCGAGTTTGTTTTGCAAACGATATGTCCCGCTCTTAATTCTTTCTATTACTTTTTATGGTCCTTCCCAGTTCGGGGCGAGCTTGCCGAGGCTTTTGTCTTTGGTGTGCAGAAAAACGCGTCTCAAAACCTTGTCACCGACTTTAAACTCCCGACGGCGTACTTTAGACGCATACCGACTTCTCATCAGGGTCTGATAGTGTAAAGAATTTAGCCGAGCCCGACTCCATTTTTCTTCTATGAGGTCGAGAGCGAGCCGTCTGTCGTCTTTATTTGTGTTTTCATCGTAGGTACCGATCCTGAAAGACGGAAAAATGGATTCTGCCAGAGTGATCGCGTCCATACCATATACCAGAGCATACGGTGATTCCTGAGTTGTCGTCCGAGGGGTGGTCCAGTAAGCCCATAACACTTCCTGTAGGTAGTCCGGCCATTTGCTAGCCTTTCCTTCGAGGTTCTTTTTGAGTTCGTCCAGAATGTTTCGCTTGGTGACATCGACTTGCCAGTTCGATTGAAGATGGAATGGAGCAGAAAAACATTGTCTGATCCTGTGAGTCGTGCAAAATTATTTCATTTCTCTGCTGTCTAATTGCGGTCCGTTATCCATGGTAAGCCTCTGGGGTACCCTGAACCGACAACAGATGTTGGACCAAATAAATTTGATGATGTCTTTTATCTTAGTGGCGGATAGCAGCTCAGCTTCAACCCATTTGGAAAAATAGTCCACCGCTACCACAATAGTCTGTCTCCCGCCAGATGCCATTGGTAGAGGTCCTACAAGGTCGATTCCCCATCGATCGAAAGGCAATCCTTCTGAGATGGATTCCAAAGGAACTGCGGGTACGTTTATCGCGTTCGCGAATCTTTGACAAGTATCTCAAGTTTTCACTATTTGCTGTGCGTCCGCTGCTATCGTCGGCCAATAAAATCCGGCGAGAAAAATTCTTCTAATTAAGGCTTTGTAGCCACAATGAGCCGCACCCTCTCCATCATGTAGTTCGGATTATCTGTGACTCGTGGACCCCCAGACACCTTAGCAATGGGCGGCTAAATGACTTTTTGTATAATATATCGCCCAACAACACGTAACCTCGGGCCTTGTTGCGAACCTTCCGAGCCGATGCGCCATCGCCCGGTAGTCGACCTTCGGCTATGAAAGTTATGATATCACGTCGCCAATCTGAAATAGTTACCGAGGAAATTTGGCAAGCAATTTCTAGTCGTTTATCAAGCTCCTGCCTTTTGATGATGGATGGATTCTCTTGCTCGGTTACCCAGGGGTAATTGCTTGAGCAGGAAGCTGATGCTAAGGAGTCTGCTACCATGTTCTTGCTTCTCGGGACATGTTCGTACGTGATTTTGACAAATGAGGCGGCTAGCACTCTTACCGCTGCTAAATACTAGACCATATGCTCTTTCCTGGCTTCCGAGGCCCCCGAGGCTTGGTTTATCAGAAGCTGGGAATCACTGATGAGGCGTACTTGCCTCGCTCCACATACTAGTGCTAGCCGCAGTCCGGCCAGGGCGGCTTCATATTCGGCTTCGTTGTTTGAGATAGGAAATCTGAATCGGATGGCCTGGTGCATACTGATGCCTGTTTGGGGTGATTATTTGTACGCCCGCTCCACAACCACTGACGTTTGCCCCCCCATCGGTGCGGATGATTCACTCATTTGGTTCGGCCTCTCCAGACGGTGCATCCTGATCCGGACGCTCGGAATGGAACTTTGCTAAAAATCAGCTAGAACTTGGCCTTTGATGGCTGTCCGAGGCTCGAAGTTGATAAAATGGAGCGCACTTGTCAGACGAACGAGAGATAAAACGATTCAAAGCAGCCAAACGCCTAGTCAGGATCTGGACTTCCTTGACGTTCTTAGGTGAGGTCATACCAGTAAGAGCTCGGAACTGGATGGGATCAGCTTCAATCCCCTTTTCGCTAATAAAGAAGCCTAGGAACTTACTTGACCTGACCCCGAAGGAGCATTTTTTGGGGTTGAGCTTGAGGTTTATACTCCTGAGGTTATCAAAAGTTTCTCGCAAATCGGAAAGATGGTCCTCGTCCGTGCCGCTTTTGACTAACATATCATCAATGTAGACCTCCATATTCCTTTCGATTTGGTCCTCGAATGTGTTATTAACCAGCCTCTGGTACGTTGCTCCGTCATTTTTCAGTCCGAACGGCATGACCTTGTAACAATATAGGCCTCGGCCCATTATAAACGTGGTGTTTTCCTGATCTGCTGGGTGCAACTTGATCTGATTATATCCGGCGTATGCATCCATGAATGACAGTAGTCTATTTCCCGAGGTCGAATCTACCAATTGGTCAATCCTCGGCATTGGGAAAGGGTCCTTTGGGCACGCCCGATTGAGGTCAGTGAAATCCACACACATCCTCCACTTTCTGTTTTTCTTCTTTACCAGAACGGGATTGGAGGTCCACAGCGGGTAACTTGCTTCCTTTATGTGCCTGACGCTCATCATTCTTTCGACTTCGCGTAGAATAATGTCTGCCTTTTCCGGGGCAAAAGCCCGACGCTTTTGAGACATAGATCTGATGTTTTTGTTGACAGTTAGCTTGTGAATAACACAAGACTCTGGGACTCCGGTTACGTCGCTCGAGCACCATGCGAATAAATCTAAATTCTCCCGTAGTAAGGACAACAACTGTTCCCTGAAGATCGGCGACAAACAGATCCTGATCTGCAAAACTTTACCTTCGGCAAACGGGTGTTGTTCACATTCTTCGTCGGTAGTCAAATAACTAGGATCTTCCCTAGGATCATCAACGGGTAATGACCCTAGGGAGAGCCCCTTTAACTGCTATTCCCGTGCCTGATCCATCTCTTGATCCTTTTTGGGTGCTAACGTCGCTCGATAACACTACCGCGCTGCTTTCTGGCTGCTTCGGACTATACCCACGTTGTTTCCGACTACATATTTCAAACACTGATGGACTGTGGATGATACCGCATGCATTCGCGATATCCATGACCTGCCGAAAATTGCATTATGGGAAGCCGGTGCGTCTACCACCACGAATAAAACGGTGACCTCATTCTTAAATGAGCCGCAGCCTAGCTGAACGATGCCTTCAAATTCTCCAATAACGTCAGTTGCTGACCCCGTAAATCCCACAATGGTACGATCTGACCGCGTGATGACCGGAGGTGTCCTAAATTTGGCGAAAGTGGATGCGAAGATTATGTTGGCCGAACTACCGGTATCCACTAAGATACGTCGGACCTCCTCCCCCGCAATGGCCGCCCCAATCACGATGGCATCCTCGTGAGGGCCGGCTATATCTCTCATGCCGTCGTCGTCAAAATACAGGATCGGTGACGGGATGCTTTTGGAGTGGGGGTAAGTCTGAGCCTCTAATTGGGTGGTTAGATTCACGATATGCCTTTTTCTGGAAGAGTGTGTGGTACCTGCCATAGAATCTCCACCGAAGATATTCAGAGATTCAAAGAATTTACAAAGGTTTTTTACATTACCGATACTCTCCTCAGTTTCCTCCTCGATGATCCCGATGATGTTGCGATTTGTCTCGGGGTCGAGGTATTCAATTGAAACATCAAAAGGGTCGCTGACTTCGGAAATGGTCATAGCAGTTTCGGGCTTCGAAATTATCACGACTTCTCTCGAGGTTGTGCTCTGTTGGGCTTTCTTCTTTACATATTCTAGGAGGTTTCCGTTCTCTATGATTACCCTCAACCTAGTATATAAGGGTTAATTTGTGAAAAAGGGACTCTTTTGGGCACAGAACCTTCTTAGTACTTTTGAATTTTAAATTTTGAATTTTGAATTTATTAGGCTCTCTCTCTCCTCTCTCCTAACCTAACAAACAACCCATTTTTCAAGAACGTCTGTTCGTTGCAAAAAACGGCGACGTTATTACACTCTTTCTAGCGATTACATCCTAACCACCGGCAAACTCCGATTAATCACCGGCGAACCATATAACAACCGTCGGCTGCACTTCCGACCACCGACCAACTGTTTTTTCGACGAACTCTGTAATTTCTGGTAAACAGTTCCAGCTCGTCATCATACCAATGTTACACATCTTCATCCGACATCTTCCATCGAGTCAATCTCCTAGCTCGACCGGTGCACCACTAAGGTCCGTCGACCTCACCGTTGGTAGCAGCTCCGACGTCTGGAAGGTATAGAACGGTATCGTGTTTCATTTGAAACTGCAAATGTTTTTTTCCATTTTCGATCTTGATAATAGATGCACTGGCGTATCTAATGTATGTTAACGGCAGGGAATCGATTATTTTCTGTTTCTGGTCGATTCAAACCATCGATGCCGGCTCCGATTACATTCTAGTAAAAAATTTCAGTTTTCCACCTCTGTTATATAGATTGCGATTTGTGTTGTCTGGTAAAGGTTGCTATTTGTGGGTTGTTATTGTATCTTAAAGGTTGCGATTTGTGGGTAGATTTGTATGTTTGTTATTGCTAGATTGGTATAGTTCTCTGAATGTGGCTGTGTTTTGTTTGTCATTGCGATTCTACCTAGGGCTCACGTATGGTATTTGCGATTTGTGCATGTCATCTCTGGTTACTAGATGAGAGTGTTGTCATTGCGATTTTAATGCAGTGATTGATAGATTAGTTTACATATCCTGAGAATTTAGTTATGCTAGGTTGCTAGATGTCTTCAAACATATACCATGACTACATTTACTTAGCTCTGTAACACATTCGGCTGTTGTACGTTAATGGCAGGAAATCGATTAAAATCTGTTTCTGGTCGATTCAAATCATCTATACCGGTTCCGATTACATTCCGGTTGGACATGAGTCTGCACATGTTGGATTTGTTGGAGAAGGAATGTTGACATCTACTATCTGTGGGGATGGCCGAGAAAGAATGCTGGATTTGTTGGAGAAGGAACTTAAGTTCGTTTTTTTGTTCTTTTTTATATCATTGGATAAGCACTCCTTATATTTCAATTTGTATGTTTTGAAACTGTTAATATTACTTTGTACAACGTCTCGTTGTATCGTTAATTCTATTCTTTACTAGTGTTTGACATTGCTAGATAGGATATGATTACATTGCTAGATACTTGTTATATCATTTGTAGTTGCATTGAAATTTTGTTTCTGATGCCACATTGCTAGATACAGTGTAATACCTCATTGTATATAAACCTACAATGAGATTGCTAGATACGTGTATATGAAGTTGCTAGAAACAACATTTTCCAGACATGAACATTCCACTAACATGAAGTACATGGACGTCATAATCAGCATCAAAACAGTGGTATATGACATCGATATTGCTAAATACGGGGTTTTGTGGTTGTGATTGCGGTTGATTTATTGCATTCGTTAAGGTTCACTTTGTTTTGATAGATTAGTTATCTCTAAATTGCAATTGTGAATCCTAACTGCCATTACAACTGCTCCACTTAACTTCTTAACCAAAAAATTTAAGATAGACAACACAAATACTAATAAAACCATAACATTAATAGAACATCAGTCAATGCATTACATCTTCCAAATACACAATACCTCTCATGCTTTATAGTTGGTACATCATTAATATGATATTGCGATTTACACCTATTAAACACTGCTAGATATATAATATTTGAAATTTAAAACCACAACTATATATCATTGCTAGATGCAGCACTTTTTAGTTGCTAGATACGACATATGGACATTGATAGATACTTGAGTACAAGTCTGATAGATATGAAATATAGACATTGCTAGATGCAGCACTTTTTAGTTGTTAGATACGACATATGGACATTGATAGATACTTGAGTATAAGTCTGATATATATGAAATATAGACATTGCTAGATACATCACTTTTTAGTTGCTAAATACGACATATGGACATTGATAGATACTTGACTATAAGTCTGATAGATATGAAATATAAACAGTGCTAGATGCAGCACTTTTTAGTTGCTAGATACGAAATATGGACATTGATAGATACTTGACTATAAGTCTGATAGATATGAAATATAGACATTGCTAGATGCAGTACTATATAGTTGCTAGATACGACATATAGACATTGCTAGATACGTGAGTATAAGTCTGATAGATACGACATATAAACATTTCTAGATACGTGATTAATAGTTTGATGGATACGAAATATAGGCATGGCTAGATACTTGAGTATAAGTCTGATAGATATGACACATAGACATTGCTAGATACGTGAATAATAGTCTGATAGATACGAAATATCGACATTGCCAGATACCTGAGTAGAAAAACATTTCCCTTGGTAGAAATACTATTAAAATTGCTAGTAAAACAAAAGTTTGTAAATAAGTTCAGATTAATTGTCTAATACGCCCATCCTTTGTTAACTGAATCATACATCCTGCTCCTAAAAAATGAATTACATACTACCATCGTCTGTTTGTGTTTCGATCATTCAGGAAATGCTTAAATATTTCAGCTCTTGTTTCGGTGGGCATTTCCTTTCCATATTCCAGAGGAACATACCCTTTCTAAATTATGTCTTTAGCGTACTTACAAACAAAAACACCACAGTCAAGGCTCCTCTTCTCCTGCTGTGGGATATTTCTCATTGTCTTTATTTTGTATCCACATTTTACATGACGGATGTATTTTTTCTTCATGCAATATGCCAACTGCAAAATCAAGTCATTCATCGTTAGATTGCGATTTACGATGCTATGTCATTGCTAGTCGCAGACATTGCTAAATACGGCAAAACATATTGTCCACATTGCTAGATCAGTACAAAATCTCTGCATATGCACAAAAAACTTCCTCAACTCTATACATTATTAGACGTTCGTACTTCCACCAGCTGACATTACGATTGTAGGTTAAACAGAATCTAACCAGTGCCATCGATGTTGTCGGACGACACTATCGACACTAACAACAACTAAACAGTGCCATCTTGTCATGTCTAACTACTTACGCTAGAGTAACACTATGTACTACAACTAAATTTCAACACCATGGAGTAACACTAACTCCGTACTGTAACCGAAACGTCAAAAGCTCGCCGGAAAAGGAGAACTGTCCAATACATAACTGTATCGACAGTCAGTACTCCGACGACGTCGATACAATCTTGTTTTATCACACAGACAGTCACACAGAAAGGCAGCACGAACGAACGAAACCTAAACCCCTAAGATTTATTTGTTCTATAGTTCTCAAGAACTAGATCAGATTTAGCCTTGGCAGAGGCTAAATCGACATAAACAATACAATATCTACACAAACCAATTCATCAAACTTTGTGCTGACAATAAAATAGTCAAAGATATTGCTAGATACGGCAAAAAATATTGTCCACATTGCTAGATCAGTACAACATCTCTGCATATGTACAAAACACTGCCTGAAGTCTGTAAGGTTGATAGACATGAGTACTTCCACCAGCACACATTGCGATTGTATGGGAAACAACATCTAACCAATGCCATCGATATTCTCGGACGGCACTATAGACCCTAACAACAACTAACCAGTTCCATCCATCCATGTCTAACTACTGGAGTAACACTACCTACGACAAGTAAATTTCAACACCATGGACTAACACTAACTCCGTACTGTAAACCAAACCACAACATCTCGCCGGGAAAAATGAGAACTGTTCTATAGCCATAACTGAAGGACAGTCAGTTCTCCGGCAACAAAATCGAAACAGAAAGACAGTACGAATGTCGAGTAGACACTAGTTACGTTTCGAATCATTCAAACGTACATGTTCGACGAAATTCAGTACTATGGTTTGAAATACTAGAACGTACATGTTCGACGGAGTAGAATCCGGTAGATGGTCGAGTAGATGGTCGAGTAGAAGCCGGTACAAGTTACGGTGGACGGAACAGTTACCGTCGACGGCGACAAAAAACGTACCTGTTCGACGGAAACAGAGGCGGATGATGGTGTTGTCGATGCAGTTACGGTGGCCGGAACATTCAGTATCGTTGACGGGTTTGGGTGGCCGGAACGGTTACGGAAGACGGTTCAGTCGTAGAAGTTTCGTTTCGGTTCAAAATCGTCTTTTAGGTTCGCTCTCGTTTTTGTGTTTCTCGCTCCTCAAATGTAGAAATGTGAAAAGTGGAGGGAATTGGAACCCAAAAGTCAGATTAGAAGGTGAAAAAAGTGGATTTCAACCAAAAATCCCCCTTTTATACCCTAGAGGGTATTTTTGTCCAAAATATGGCTTTAGGTATTTTATGGAACTAGTCTAAAAGTGGGTACCATTTTGGTATTTGAAAGTTGACTAGGTATTTATGGGTAGTTTCCTCAAAAAATTATGGTTAGTCATAAAAATTGTATAAACAATTAACACCTAAATTAGAGTTATTATAACCATTAAATACATAAAACCTAAAATAACATTTTTTTTTGAAAAAAATTGATAATTTTGGGACGTTAGTTTTAAAAAAAATCTGTAAAGACTTGATTTTAAAAAAATATTAAGTTTTTTATAAAAAAAAAAGGCCTGCACCATCGGTGCAGGTCTTGTGGTACCGATTGTGCATTGGGCCTGCACCGAATTTTTTTTACTTTATTTAAACATAAATCTAATTTTAATTCATGAGGTTCCAAAAAAACAAAAAAAAATCATTTTTACCTTAATTCGGGTTGGTTCATGTTTGATTTTGTGTTTTTATTAAAAAAAGTTAATTTTTTTTTAAGAGAGTTTGAATATTCTTGATGAAACTTTGAATGTTTAAGAACACTTTGAAGAACTTCACAAAATTGTAGTAATATGGGGTTTGATCTACTAAACCAAAGCGTTTTTTTGGGTAAAGATAGTAAAATATGTAATTTTGTGATTTGGGTATATTTAGGATATACTTAGTGTTTTTTACTCAATGTCAGTTCCGTAATTAAATGGATGTATGAGGATATTTTCGTCTTTAAAAAGTCAAACAAAAGTCAACTATGTTTTTTGGGTAAACGTAAACCACATTTGGGTATATATAGCCATACCCTTAGATATAATTTATCTTTAATAACCCTTTATTGATAAGGATAAATTGCCTAAAATTACTGAGATTATTGGTTATCCTAACTTTACTTCTAATTTTAACAACAATATCTAGATTTTAAGGAAATAGGTCTTTAACGTAAACATTATCATGGACTCCCAACAGCTCGTTCATCCTTGAGTCAAATATCAAAACAAATCTACAACTTGAAATTTAACCATAGTTTATGCCAAATGCCAAAGACACCTTGGATTAGACCATTATAATAGTCTTAGAGTTCTATCTTCTTCCTCTAATGAATGACTTGTCATGAGAGAATTTAACACTGTCTCCTCTACTCATGAACATCTAAATTTCTCTTCCCTTTGTTTAAGAAGCGAGGATGAGTTTAATGAAGCCTTAATAGATTGAAATTTTAAGGATGATGGCTATGTTGGTAACAAGTATACTTGGACCAATACAACTAAGTGGAAAATATTAGATATGGTTCGCTACAACCACAAGTGGTTTGACTACTTTTCATAAACAAAAGTTCTTCATCTTGCTAGAACTTGTTTTGATCATTGGCCTTTTAGTATCAACATTTCTTGAGAGCATTTCTAGGAATCCTTTTCGTTTTCAAAATATGTGGACCCTAAATGATGATTTCCCATCTGTTGTTGAAAAAAAAATGGAATCAAATCATTAATGACAACAAAAATACCATCTTTTGGAACAAACTAAAGAGACTTAAGTCTACTCTAATAGTGGAGCAAGAATAGTTTTGGTAATATCTACGATTCAATCTCTGAAGTTGACGATACTATTAATTATCTTGAGATATATTATCAAAACTCTAACTCTCCTAAATATAAAAACACCCTTGATAAAGTTAAGTTAGTTCATTCACATTTGTTAGCCAAAGAGGAATCCTAGTTGCTCAAAAAATCTCATCATAATTGGATAAAAGAAGGTGATACTAATACTAAAACATGTCATATATATGTAAATAAGAAGAGGAAAAACAATATAATTAGTAATATATGTGATCATGGGAATTGGATTTTTGATAAAAAAAACCTTCTTAGTGACTCAGGTTAAAGATATTTCAAATCCTACCTTACAGAGTCTTTTTCTAATTCTAATTTGTACTCTCTTCATGATTTAATCCTTAATCTAATTAATAAGGAATATAATCGAACTCTTATGGCTACCCCTAACATGGAGGATACTCATAGTGTTGTCAAAAATCTTAACAACTTTAGTGTTGCTAGAATTGACGGTTTAAACAACATATTTTTTAAAACCTGCTACGATATTATTAAAGTTAATCTTACTAATGCTCTTCAATCATATTTGCGTGGTCATGATATTCCTTATCAAGTTTTTAATTCTCTAATCTGTTTAATTCCTAAGTCTAATAAACATCATAGAAAGATTTTAGACCTATTAGCCTTTGTACTCTTCTTAACATAATCTTATCTAAGCTTTCGAATAATAGACTTATTAAACTTCTTCCTAATATTATTCTTATATCCAAGACAATATTCTCCTTGCTAAAGAATTCATTCATGATATAAAACACAAAAACAATGGGGATAACATAATGATAAAGGTTGACATATCAAACTCTTTTGACAAAATATCCCTCAACTTTCTCCAAAAAAATCTTATCGATGTTTGGTATCTATTCTAATTTCATCAACATTATTACTAATATGATCAAAATGATTCATATCTATATCCTTAGAAATGGTAAATCTAGAGGTTACTTCAAAACTATGAGAGGAATAAGACAATGAGACCCTTTGTCTCCTAGCTTATTCATCATAGCTAAAGAGTATCTAATTAGAGGCCTTAACAAGCTTTTCAATGATAATAAAACTATGACTTACAAGACCAGAATTACTATCATTGTCCCTTATATCTCTTTTGTTGATGACCTCCTTATTTTTACGAATGGACTCTCTTCTCTTACCTCCGTCCTGCAGCATTATAAAAATAGCTCGGGTCAGTTCATTAACCACGATAAGACCAAGATCTCTTTTATCAAGAATTAGGGATAAAATCAATGAATGGAATGGTAAACAAATATATTATGGTGGTAAACACACACTCATCAATTATGTCCTAATATTTTTACCCATATATTAGATTCACAATAGTACTCTTCTTAAAATTGTAATTCAGAGGATTGAAACTAGCCTTAACAGCTTCTTATGAAGATCCTCTTCTGAAAACATAAGTATATATTGGACTAAATGTTCTAACTTGACTAAGTCTTTTGGGGAGTGTGGTCTTAATATTAGATCTATGAAGGACTTGCACGATATCTTCTCTTGTAAGATATGGTTCAAATTCAGACCTCAAAAGTCTCTATAAGCCAAGTTTATGGCCATCACTGATTGTACATATAATCAACTGTCATTACAAGTCAATTATTCTAATTAACATTCTCTTACCTTGAAAAGAATTATGTCAATAAGAAATATTGCTGAGAATGATATTTTTTGGTAGCTTGGCAAATAGGATATTGATTTTTGGCTTGAAAACTGGAGCAAAGCCTCCTTCATCAAGATCCTTCAAAATTAAAATAATAGCTAGTTTATGAACGATTATTTCAGTTCATATTCGGATAGACAAAACAAAAATTGGAACTTGAATAAGCTTAGTAATCTTCTAACCCCTACTAAATTTAGAAGTGTGAAAAATCTCAAAGTAAACTATATGGTGGATGACATAATAATTCGTTGTTATCGAAATATGGTTCATTCAAAACTAAGGATATATAACATCACTTTAAACAGACCCACAATAATTCCAATCTATTTAAGAGAATGTAGAACAATATTTGTCCCAAAGCAATTGCTTTGTTCTATGTTGGAGAGCTCTCAAAGGTTGGATATTAACTCACAACACTCTCCAAAAAATACATATGACTCTTGTCTCGAAATGCCAATTCTATGATTCCAATGAAAATATAAAGTATTTTTTTTTGTTGACTATAACTTTGCTCGAGATATATGACTTTATTATAGAAACATATTCAACCTTTATATTGCTAAGTACATGACTTTATCATACAAACATATTCAACATTAAAGAGCTAATTATGGTCTATCAAGAATGATGTTCACATTATAACTATCATTTTTACTAAGTTTAAAGGTTCCATTCTAAATGCATCTTCTCTCATCCAATATATCAACCACATGGTAATAAATCTTGACCAAGCTATGCTACTAAAAAATTATCACTGGTCTAATGATGAGCATATTGCCATTGTTATAGGTTTTTTTAATCATCTGACTTCTTCGAAAAAAGTCAGTGTTCTTAACTAGACTCCCCCAATTCAAGGTAGATACAAACTTAATTTTGATGGATCTTGTTTGCATAATAGTGACGCAAGTGATAGTGGTCTTCTAAGAGATAGTCTGGGTTTTATAATCAAAGGATATGGCATGTGATATGGTAAAACTAATCCTATGGTGGCTGAGTGTAGAGCTCTCTTAGATGGTCTCTTAATCTGCAAAAGTTTAAACATAGACATAATTGATATTGAATCTAATTCTAAAATACTTATTGAGTAATTCAATATAGGTAATTCCCCTTGGACACTTGATCCATACATATCCTGATGTAGAAGTATGATGACAACTAATATGACTCTTAACCACACTTATAGAGTCCAAAACAATACAACCGATTGGCTTGCTAAATGGATTCTTAAGTGTGAAATAAAAGTTGACGTCAATCAATCTCAGGTTCTTAATGCATTAAATTCCATTATATTTCCCAAACATTTAGGCATGAGCTACATAAGACTAAACACCTGAGCTTTATTTCTACAATGTTGTTATACAATAATATCGAAGCTTACCACCCTATTACACTAACCTAATTAGCAGGTTTATCGTGAAGAGTTCTTATCTCTGTTTACATTTCATTTTTGTCTAAGCAAAGTTTTCAGGTAAAAGCAAAGCATCATATTCATAAAGAGTCCTGGAATTTCTACTTTAAGATAATTGTACTTTCAAGAATATTTTAAAAATCTCAAGAGTATCTTACATGTCATCGATCGCATACAAGATGGATCATAAATCTCAAGCTCAAGTTATTCAGATTAGTTTTCAAAATCATACTCTAAGTTCTTCAATTTCTTATACACTCCTCGAATTGGCTTATTGCAAATTCATAATGTTCCTATTCTTCCGTTTAAGTCTTTGCATACTAAGTGTTAAATGAACCTCCTTCTTTAGGGTGAAGCTTTTCAATCAAATTCCGGAGACTTCTCATATTCATCCAAATCAGTGTCTGGATCTTCATGAAAATTAGCTTTCAGTGGTTCAGTTTCCATTGTAATGTAATGGAAAAAGCTGAATTCTAATTTCCACTGTTTGGCGCCGAATTTTTCATCTGTAACCAATCACCTCTTTTTGCTACTCTGTTCTCCAATTTGAAGTTAGTAATAAAAATATCGTTTGTTAAAAAGTATACATAGGTTAAATGCACATTTTTTAAAGTTAATTATACATAAATATCTAACCAAATATCTTGTTGCAACCTTAAATCCAAAAATGGTAAATTACCAACAGATATTTGAACCATAAGTTTGGATAAAAATATTATATTAGTATAAATAATCTTTTTAGCTTAGAAATATTTTTTCCCTCATTCGAACCAAAAAAAAATCATATTCTTCTTTCTCTCTTTATCCATCACTCATTCGTAAACCCATAAACCAAAGAGCTAGCTCGACCGTCAACGAACGCCGATTTAAAATGTGAGTCGGCGTTTGAGAAGACTTTTGCACACATTTTGTTCGATAATGCAAGTATATTGAAAAATAGTGTTCCTCAACCAATCATCATTGTCACTGTTCACTCTAGGCGGAAGACATACATGCCTTATAACCATTATTTTTCAAATGTCCCTTGCGTATATGTTTTTTGCGGTAAGTTCATCAACAACGTTTTTCTCTTCTTCGTCATACTTTGGCTCGCCTTGAAACTAAAATTTAGTAGCTTATGTGAAAAAGCCCCTTGAATGTTGAGGTGGTTTAGGGCAGTGCGCCGCAATATATGCTGGCTCATGACAACAAAAACACTTTTCTTGTGAAGAAGTGCAAACACGAACAGGCGTTCTAGTTTACAGTGTCGAACTAAGACCTGAAATTGGTCTAATTCGGAACGATGTAGTCGGTGCTCTCAAAATATATCCATCATATGGTATTCGCGAGAGGGATGTCTCCAAGTTCAAGGCACGCTCATTGCTTCATATACATTGACAGAATCAAAGAGGTTTAGAGAGCTTGAAGTTGTTGCCTTATTCCCTCGATATAGCAGGATACCAACTAATTATCCTTGGAATATTCGTCAACAGAACTAGAACCATGATTTAGGTTTTGTAATTCTTGATCTATAATACTTCCATAATTAATAGGTAAAAAAACTTACCTAAGATATTTAACAAGTACCCTATGTATAAGTTTTTTATTTTCCTTTGCTTAATCTGGTTTGTTTCAGTTGTTGCCACCAAGATGCAGCTCGAATCCGAAAATTGGTTGCGACTAGTTTTACCGTTTTGTTGTTTGAGAAGACTTTGAAATCTAGGATCTCCTCCAGAGTTGTGACCAAATCTATAACTCTTTAGGGTGAAGACCCCCGTAGAATTCCTGGATCTCGACTTTAAACCATTACTCCCACCAATTTCTTGTAGTCTCATTTAAATCGTGATCCATATGTTGCTCAAAGTCATGTTTGTGATGGTTTTTTTGGAGGAACACAAGCCTTGTCCTATTTTCTTCTTAGAGAAAAATGATTCTGACCCATGCCATAGTCTCCTTTAGAACCCGACGATAAGTTGATGGATTCTGGAACTCGAAATCTGGTGCTTATCCTTTGCATCGTTGCTTCCAGTTTCTCCATTAGTTCACCTAGCTTGCTCAGTTGTTCCCCAATCGCCTCGAATTGTCGTGTGTTGGCGTGCTCCATCAAGTCTACACAATTTAGATCCTCTAGATGGTATATGTCATTTATGTTGTGCTCTTCCCCCAATATATTCACGGCGGCATAACTCGCACATGCAGGAATCTTACATTATATACCAAACTGATAGAGTCAAAGTAACAAAGAATAAGTAAAGTTGGGTAAACCCTAACCCTAGGGTGTATAGAACTCTAAAATACAGAAAAATATTTCTTAAATTAACAAAAGCTCATTCGAAAGCCGAGTTTCAAAGCTTAAATAGAAACACTCTAAATGTAATAAAAAATTATATAAATATCCAAAAACAAAAATAGGCCCCACCACAAATTTATCCCTCGATAGTTTGCATTACGGTCTCTGTGCTATATCTCTCGCTAGTTCATAACTATCACATTCACGTGGATCTCCCATCTATCACATTCATGTGGATCTCCCATCTAATCACCTTCGCTCTACTTTAGAAACATGCAGTTGTTGAACTTATTATGTACGACCCGAGGCAGAACCAGCCCTAAAGGTTTCTTCGGTGGAAGCACCATAAGCTTCACTTTATAGACCATATCGATCATCAACTTCCCATCGATTTCCGTAAGTACTAGGTTGATTCTCTATTGCCTTATTCTGTGGCATGTTCTTTTCATTGAAAACCACGTCCCTGCTTATGAAAGCCTTTTGATGTCCAAGTTAAATCACTACAACCTATACCCGTTTACTATGTCGGATAGCCGAGGAACAAAAAATTTAAATGGTTTTTGTCAAAGATTATCCAGCTTCCAATATGCGTAAACGGTACATCCGAACACCCCCAAACGTTCTAGCTTAGGTTTATCACCATTCTAGGACTCTTAAGGATAAATAAACTTAAACGTCATAGATGATATATGCAGTCATTGTCATGACTCTTCCTATAAACTTAAACGTCATAGATGATATATGCAGTCATTAACATAGGGTTGAAGAGTCCCACGTATGGTTGGGTGTCTAGCAATGCCATACTTCGCAGAATAGCTAATAAAATTCTTTTTAATATATTCCAAACCATTATTAGTACAATCCTTCTTTATCATCTTCCTGATTTGATTTTCTACCAAAGTATCCCAATGGACAAAGGCATCAAATGCTTCATCTTCGGTATTCAAAAGTAGAACCCATACTTCCTTAAAAAAGTCATTCATCAACGAATACCTTACACCACCTATGGTAAGTTCCAGTGCTCGACTTCAAAAGTCTGAATAAACATAATCATGTACTCCATTAAAGTTTTGGTTGCTAGGTAGAAACTTCACCGTCTTGCTCTTAGCCAAAACACATTTTTCACAAAAGCTCAGATTCTCAACTACTTTATCATCTAACAACACGTGTTTACTTAGTTCACTAAGTCCCTTCTCACTCAAATTACCCAGCCAATGATGCCACGACCTAGTAAATGCTTTCACCACATTAGACACACGCCCTACTACTACAATATATTCAAAAACTAATAAATCATTAATCTTAGAAGATTTCATAACAACAAATGAGCCTTTAAAATCCTAATTCTCCTTTAACTTTAAATTTCTATAGATTGAAATGATTAGATCCGTAGGATTTTTTTTTGGAACTCATGTTTCGTGGCTTTCCGGTTTTCCAGAAGAGATAAACTTCTTCAACTTAAAAATCACGATCAATTTACTTCTTTTACTATTGCTCCACGCTCACCGCACTACTTATTGGGGGCTAAACCAATATACCAATCGATTGTGGCAAGAACCAATACACAATTAAACAAACCTACGAAAAAACAATCTTATTACCTTATACAAGATGAGTAAGAAATAAAATAAAATGTAATAAAACGAACCACACAAGATCATACTTAACGTCGTCCGGATTGTGAAATAATCCTACATTCACGGGTAGCAAACACATTTTATATATAAGTAGGTTAGAGAAAAACTCTCCAAGAATAAAAGACTTAACCACTCTTTGTAAAAAAACATGACGTGATTCACAAAATCCTTTTTTCAATGTTCATCTCTCACCTCACTTATCTCTCAAAAGACTTAGAGTTATTTCATTCTCTCAGGAAATATCTTCTCACGTGATTGTCTATCTGCAATTACAGTCGCATCATAACACAGTCACGCAACATATTTCATAGGAATATCATATTATATTTATAGGTTTAGAGAAAACTAAATTCTTCATCAAACGCTTCAGATTAAATCCATTAATCAACAATTAAAATAACTCATACACCATTAATTTAGGAAGGTCTAATTAACATAGAAGACCTAGTACATATAGTACTATGCTTTGGCACATGTACTATAGTTCAGCGCTTCAAATCAAAGTGGTGCTTCTGATTAGTATGCTTCAACCCAATCTTGCTTTGATCATTTTTGCCTCGACCTAGCCTTGCTTCGGCTCAACACATATTTCTTTCGACCCAATGGTTACTAGTTTTCTACAACTTGTATCAGCCCTTAGGATCAGTAGATGTCCCTACAACTAAATCACGGCTCAAGCACCATAGAGTTTCAACACTTCTTGCTTATATATGTAATAGTAAATCCAACACACATACTATCCTCCAACAATATCTCCGTCGATGAGTTACGCCTAACAACAACGAAAATAGTATAGCCAGAAAAAACTTTTACACATATTCTTCTCTTCTTTCCCAAGGTTTAAGTTTCGAGGTGAGTAATGTAGTTTGAAGTTCTAATAAACACTGAAAACTGAATTGTGTATATAGCAAAAACAACCTTTATATACACTAAAAACAATCAACAATCTAATAAAAAAATATAATAAAGTAAAGGATCATCAACAACGGTATAACCTCCATCAACAAAAAGATTATGACCACTGACATATCTCGACTCATCACTTGCCAAGTAAAGAGCTCCATTTGAAATATCTTCCGCCTTAAGTACCACACCTTTCAAATTCCCCACCGAACTGAGCTTATTACCGATCTCCTCTTCACTGCATCCAAGCGCTTGGGTCACTAAAGGTGTCCCAATCCCGAAAGGAGATATGCAGTTAACCCTAATACTGTATTTGGTGTGGATAAAAATAGCCTGAGGGTAGGCTAGTAATTTTAAGTGGAGTTTCAGGGTGGTGTATGGGTGTTTCAAGGTGGAGAGATAATTAAGCAGCTTGGTAGCAGTTAATTTTCATTACCAGAAGTTAATGCTGGTGGTTGAGTATTTATAGTGTGATGTTTGGGCCCTTATGGGCTTTCGGGTCAAGTTTAATGGACCCGGGTCATGCTTAAAGACCCATGAGTTCTAAGCAGGAGGACATGTAGCTTAGTCAGGAAGTGTTTAGGTTTTTTAGTACTTTTGTCATAGTTCGAACAGCCTTAGGCTCACATTGTTTCGAAATGATCTGTCTGGTCCAAATGATCTGTCCGGTATTCGGAGAGAATTTACACTGACCTGCCCTTCCGGGGAGATGTCCTGGATTCGGACTCATCTAGAGCCCCCTTTTTAGGTGTTTGAGCAAGTGTCCTTGTCAAAGAACTAAAAAACTGTCCGATTACAGGAAGTGGTTCTTAATTCAGAGAGAGTTATGGGTATACCCGGACAGGTCAAACGTTACGAATCCCAAACGGTTTTTGCCAGAGTTAATGGGACACGTGTCACTCCCTGATTGGTCACTCCAGCCGTTTTTTCACCTTGAATTTCGCATCACCTTCTTTAACAAGTTACCTCTTTAATTGCCAATAATGACATCAGCGCCGCCTTTTAATCATTGCCCAACTTTTCGAATTCTCCTAGGAATCAACTCCTTTTTTTTCACATTTACTATAAATTCTCATTCATTTTTCATTGTCTCACTATCTCTTTCAAATTTCACTCTGCATTTTCACCCAGAGCTTTATCTCTCTAGAACGAAAATTTCCTTGGCTGTTTTATGTTTACAGCAAGAACAGCTTTGATCAAAGGCGGTTGGCTCAATCTTTCGGAGTTGGAGAAAGCACAAAGGGTCGAGAAGGAGAAACGACTAGCAGCAGGGCTACCATCGTCGCCTGTTGAGAAACCAGCCTCCTCTATTGCAGAATCTGATAGAGGCTCATCCTCTTCCAAAGGTACCAAGCCTAAAAAGCTCTTTCAATCCACCCTTTCTCCCATAGTATCTGGCTCTTCAGTTCAGGAGTCAATCCCTGCTGTTGAACCGGGAGTTATTGCTACAAGTGTTAGGAAAAAATCATCTTTTATTGCCATGGGGTCTGACTCTGACCACTCCCCGGAGAAATTAGTCATCAAGAGGCCAAGCCGGTTAGTTAAAGGGCTAACCTCTAAAAACACTCCCTCAAAATCGGGGGCAAAAAATAGTGAAACTGGGTCTGGGGCACCCATTAGAGTTCCTCGGGAGAGGCCGTCCAGTCCGGAGGCCAGCAGCCCAGTACCCCCCAAAGAACCTTCTGCCTCAGAAACTCAACTTGAGGTGAGAATTCAAATTAACACAGGCAGCCAACAGTCTGGAGGCGCAGCTATGCCAAGCTTCAATCCTCCTCGGACTACTTCTACAGAAGCTCCCCCAACAATTATGGAGGAGAGAATCCTTCGGACAAGCTGATACTGTTATTGTTGTTGCCAAGAAGGGCAAGGAAAACTTATATCTGAGGCATCCGGACCTGCCGGAGAGCCTTGAAGGGAGAGTGGGGCCATGCTTTCATAAAGTTGAGCTCAAGTATCTCTTGGCCTTGCTGAAGACCAAGTATGCGTTCATCCATACTTCAGATCTGGGTAGATTGCGCACAAAGTGGGGGATCCCTGAGAACGTAAAGATAAGGATTCCCATCGATCCGGAGACCCCGATGGATTGTAAAAGGAATGAAATAGTCTTCTTTACGGAGCTATTCAACTGGGGACTCAGGTTCCCACTGGACCCGGAGATAGTGCGCTACTTTCACTTGGTCAAGCTCTGCCCAACACAGCTAAGCCCCAATGGATGGTTCACCTTAATGTCATGTATCATGGCATCTAGGTTATCTGAGATCCCTCTTCCCATGGAAGAGTTCGCAGCAGTGGCCAACCTGTGCAAGCATCATCAGTTCCCTTTCTACCATTTCAACATGGGGAACGACCTTAAAGCTGTTAATGATCTCCTGGAATCGGAGAGTAAGTGGAGGAGCCAATTCTTGTTTGTCAGTGGCTCATGGGAAAATGGTAAGAGAATCAAGGCCGGAGAGAATCCAAGCCTTCTCAGGAGTAGATGGAGGAGTGACCGTAAGTTTTTTCACTTTAAGTTTCTGTTCGAATCTTTTTTTTTTTAAAGTTAAGTTTGTACTAACCAATTTCTCTTTTGTTTTAACAGAGTTGCCAAAGGAGTTCGGGGACTACCTGAAGGCCGGACAGACTATATGCGGCAAAATTAACGCTTGGGCCGCAGAGAACTAGGAGAATCGGTTCCACAAGGCCTTCACTCCTGGAAACCTAGCAAGGTCTCACCTGTGGAACACCACAGGTCGAAGAGACCTAACTTGGGAGGAGTTCACCACCCAACCCGATGAAGACATCGTGCTGAGAAGGTCCCACGAATTGGATGGGACTCTCTATCTGCCTGCCCGGGCCAAAGCCCCAAGCAAAATGAAGGGCAAGAAGAAGAAAGGCAGGATGGTGGTAGGTGATACTGAGAAGGAGGCCCCAACAGACCCAGAGGGACTGGCCCAGGTTCAAATTGATGCAGCCCTTTTACAAGTGGTGGAGCAGGAGAGCGAAAATCAGGAAGTGAACCTCCCAAAACCTCCAAGGGCTTCCAAGAGGACTCGCAAGCAAGCAAGTGAAGGTGCTGACAGGGAAGCCAAGAAGAAAAAGACTTCCCAAGGAGATGAGATTGCTCTCCGGGATCCGGAGCCCTCTTTCCCTACTGACCCAACATTGGACGAAGAGATCCCAAGGGACTTTCAAGAAGAGATTCCAAAGGAATTCCATACAGATGAAGTTGAGGGAGGAGAGCTTAACTTGGATGAAATGGACATCACCGGTCTGGGTGGACTTGGTGAATATTTTCTTGGCCGGCCCAGAGACGAGTTCGCAGGGCCCTACATCCCTCCGAGTAGCTCCAACACGGTCAATTTTAACGGTAAGACTTTCATGGTTTCTAGCGAGAAGGATATTATAGCCCATTCTCTACTTAGCAATGTACAGCCAGTGCTTACTTTGGAAAGGCAAGTCCGAAGTCAAGCAGACACTATCAAAGACCTCAAGTATGATAAGGAAAAGCTGTCCGGAGACCTCCGTACTGCCACCACCAATGCTGACTTGCTTAAGGAGGCAAATGAGGAGCTGAAGAAGAAGCAAAATGAAAGAAACACAAAAGTTGCCACCCTAGAAGAAATTATAAAAGATCTTCAGGATAAGCTGTCCGGACTAGAGAAGGACCTGACAATCTCAAGGGGAGAAACTGCAGCAAAGGAGAAGCTCATCACCAACCTGACCACTGACAAGATCGCTTCAGAGAATGCAGTGACTCAGGCTGCTAAAGAAAAGGTTGCTTTGGTGAGGGACCAAGAGGCCACAATCAAGGCCAAGATCAACGCCTATGCCAGGGAGATGATACAAAGCGAGGAGCTAATGATTCAAAGGGTGAAGTCTGATATGGTTCTCCTGTTCCACGAAAAATTCCCGAAGAGGAGACTGGGGGATTATGGCGCTATGTGGATGATGATGACCTTCCCTTTTATACTATGGTTGACGAGGGATATTCCAGTGAGTCCTCGTCTGATAATGAAGAGGAAACCGGAGAGAGCCCAGGTGAAGAAGAGATTGATCCCAAGGGCAAGAAGATAGTCGAAGAGAGGAGTGACATCAAGGGCAAGAAAGCAGATGAGGGCGAGCCATCTTCAAAGGCTCAACCTTAACTTATAATTTATTCTGTTTATCTTTTATTCGAACTAAAGTCCTTGGAAGACCAAGGCACTCTTTTTGTGATGGTGTCCGTATTATTCGGACAGATTTTTTGTACTGTGCCCAAACTTGTTCAAAAAGTCCTTGGAAGGCCAAGGCAATTTTAAGTTGTTGAATGAATGTTTTTATTCTGCTCAACCATCCTCTTCTTTCATTATTTGTTTAAATAGCTGGAGTTTAAGTAGATTTATTGTATTGTGAGAGTATTAAGACTCTCCGGCTAGAATTTAAATAGCCCTTAGATCTTTTAGTCCGGGTAGTATGATAAGAGATAAAATTTTGAAAATACTTAGAGAATTTTGAAGAAGGCACCAAATTTTATTGAAAGCTCTCCGTGCCACCGAAGAGGGGAAGGTATGCCCCCAAATATTTACATGGATGTTTAAACAAGTAAATATTTACACAGGTGTTATTCCAAGTACATTCGAAGGTGTTCAATATTCCAAGGGTGAGTTAAAACCCTGCCATCTTTGTCTTCCAACCAATAAGTCCCAGGCTTGATTCTTTCAACCACAGTATACGGACCCTCCCAGGTTGGGGCCAGCTTTCCGAAGAGCTTTTCCTTAGTGTGCAAGAAAACTTTCCTTAATAATTTATCTCCTGGTTGAAAATCTCTCCTTTTAACCTTAGAAGCAAACCTGCTTCTTATCAAGCCCTGATAGTGTGCAATTCTAAGATGAGCTTTAACCCGTCTTTCTTCGATCAAATCGAGCTGATTTCTAATTGCCATCTCATTAGCATGTCCGGAGAAGTTATGAACACGAAAGGAAGGGAGTGTCTTCTCTATGGGGGCTACTGCATCCATTCCATAGACCAAGGCAAAAGGGGACTCTTGTGTTGCAGCCCCAGGTGTTGTCCGGTAGGCCCACAAGACTTCTTGTAGATAACTAGGCCACTTCCCAGCAGCCCCTTCCAAATTTTTCTTTAAACCGGACAGTATTGTTCTATTAGCCACTTCAACTTGCCCATTGGCTTGTGGGTGGAAAGGTGAAGAAAAGCAGTGCTGAATACCCCTTGAGGCACAGAAGCTTTCCATTTCTCTGTTGTCAAACTGTGGCCCATTGTCTGTTGTTATCTTCTGTGGGACACCGAATCTGCAACATATGTTGGACATAATGAATTTTATGACAGCTTTTGAGGTTGTCCCTGCCAGGGGAGCTGCTTCTACCCACTTTGAGAAGTAGTCAATGGCCACAATTATAGTTTTACGCCCTCCGGACGCCACAGGGAGAGGCCCAACCAAGTCCAATCCCCATCGAGCAAAAGGGATGGGCTCAGAAATTGACTCCAAGGGAATGGCTGGTACATGAATTTCATTGTTGTACCTCTGGCATGGGTCACACCTTCTTACCAGCTCCTTAGCATCTTTCATGATTGATGGCCAATAGTATCCGGAGAGTAACTCTCTCCTTATTAAAGCTCTGAATCCACAATGGGCTGATCCCTCACCATCATGCAATTCGGAGAGGACCACTTGTGACTCATCATCCCCTAAGCAACGTAGGAGGGGTTTACTATAGGATTTTTTGTACAACACTTCTCTCAACATAATGAAGCCACGAGCCTTGTGTTTCAACGTTCTGGCTTGTGACTTATTTGAAGGCATAATACCATCGGACAGATATTGTATGAGAGGAGACCTCCAGTCTTGAGGCCGATTCACTTGTATTTCAAAAACTTCCTCTTTTCCACCCTCACCAAGTTCAATAGAAGGGCTTTCAAGCACATGGATCCATGGGTAGGACTCCGTATATGTTATTGTTGCCAATGAATCTGCTAGCTCATTTTCTGCCCGGGGGATGTGCTCATAGACAACAGCTTTAAACTTTAACGCTTCATTTTTTAGGAGGAGTAAATACTTGACCAATTGTTCCTTTCTAGCCTCTGATAGGCCCAAGGCATGGTGGACAAGCAACTGGGAGTCACTTAGTAGCTTGACCCTTTTAGCTCCACAGATATAGGCCAACTTTAACCCAGCTGTGGCTGCTTCGTACTCGGACTCATTATTAGACGCCCTGAAAGCAAAACAAATAGCTTGGTACATGTTGTCCCCGTAGGGGGAAGTGAGACATATTCCTGCCCCAGATCCCATGGTACTAGATCCTCCGTCTGTTCGGACAATCCACACTTTCTTGTCTTTTGAATCAGTAGGTTGCTCTGAATCCCTATCAGAGTGGAATTCAACCAGAAAATCGGCCACAGCTTGGGCTTTTACTGCTGTCCGGGGAGCAAAGTCTATGTCGAAGTCCCCCAACTCTACTGACCACTTTGTCATTCTGCTTGAAATGTCTGCTTTTTGAAGGACATTCTTTAAAGGGAAAGATGTCCGGACGATGATAGGATGAGCCTGGAAATAGGGCCTCATTTTTCTTGCAGCTATCACCAAAGCCAATGCCAGTTTTTCGAGTTTCAAGTAACGCCTCTCAGCATCAATAAAGCTTTTGCTGATGTAGTACACTGGGTAAGGATGCCCATCGACCTCTCTTACTAATACTGCACTGATGGCACAACTTGAAACAGCCAGATACACAAAGAGAGTCTCCCCATCAACTGGTTTGAACAAATTTTTGGGAGAGGAAAGATGTTTCTTGATTTCATTGAATGCTTCATCACACTGTGGTGTCCATTCAAACCCCTTTGCACCCTTCAAGGTTTGAAAGAATGGAGCACACCTGTCTGAAGACCTGGAGATGAATCTGTTCAAGGCAGCCAATCTCCCCGTTAATCGTTGTACTTCTTTAATGTTTCGAGGAGGCTCCATCTGGAATAAGGCATCGAGTTGGTCCGGGTCAGGCTGTATTCCGTGCTCACATTTCAGGGTTTAATTTTAAATTCACCTTTGCTAAGTTGGCAAAAGTTTCTTGGAGGTCGGACAAGTGCAACTACTCATCCACACTTTTTACCATCATATCGTCAATATAAACCTCCATATTTCTTCCAATTTGATTAGCAAATGCCTTGTTAACTAACCTTTGATAAGTAGCCCCAGCATTTTTCAAGCCAAAAGGCATCACCTTGTAGCAATGTAGACCCCTATCAGTGACAAACGTGGTGTGCTCTTGATCTTTTGGATCTACTTGGATCTGATTGTACCCGGAGAAGGCATCCATGAAGGAGAGCAGCTTGTTCCCAGAGGTAGAGTCTACTAACTGATATATCCGGGGAACCGGATACAAATCCTTCGGGCAAGCTCTATTGAGGTCTGTGAAGTCAATACACATACGCCATTTGCCATTCTTCTTTTTCACCAAGACAGGATTGGCAGTCCACAAAGGGTATTGAGATTCTTTAATATGCCCCATCTTTGTGAGTCTGTCAACCTCTTGCACTATGACATCAGCCTTTTCTTTTGAGAAAGCTCTCCTCTTTTGTACCACTGGTGCCACATCCCTCCGGACAGATAGGTGATGGGAAATCACCTCTGATGGAACTCCAGTAACATCAGCATTGCACCAAGCAAAAACGTGCTGATGGTCTTTCAAGAATTTCAACATCTCTTCTTTCAACATTGGTGGCATTTTGGACCCTATCTTGACACTTTTTCCTTCTTCCAAGCAGTGCGTTTCAACCTCTTCAATCGGAATCAACACTCCAGGGGTCTCTCTGGGGTCATCAATTTCACCCTCACCCCCAGAAAGGCCCTCAAACTGCTATTGATTATTTATACGGACTGCCCCCAGCGTTCGTGGAGCCAAGGCAGTGGCATAGCATTCTCTTGCAATCTTTTGGCTACTCCGGACAACCCCAACCTGTCCCTGAACAGCATACTTTAAACACTGATGGACTGTCGAAGCCACTGCATGCATCCTAGAGAGCCAAGATCTCCCTAGAATAGCATTATAGCAAGTGGGACAATCCACCACAATGAAGAGTATTCTAACCATTTTCTTGAAAGGGCCCCTGCCCAATAACACTTCTTCTTCAAACTCCCCGATCACATCGGCTGAGCTACCCGTGAAGCCCACGATTGATCTGTCCGACTTCTGAATCACAGCTGGATTTTTCATTTTCTTGTAAGTGTTTAGAAAAAGGATATTGGCAGAGCTTCCAGTATCCACCAGAATTCGCCTTATCTCATTGCCCCCTATAGATGCTCCTATGACTACAGCATCCTCATGAGGGCCAGCAATATCTCTCAAATCATCCTCATCGAAGACTATGAATGGGAATGAGTTTGGTAATTGATAGGATGTCATGCCTCCTTCTAGCTGGGAGGCTAAATTATGAACATGCCTCTTTCTTGAAGAAGCAGTAGGAGCATTCATTGTGTCCTCTCCGAAAATCGTCAGTGACTCGAAGAATTTAATGAGCCCGGAGACTGTCTTAGAACACTCCTCTATGGCACCCACCTTATTTCGTGTTGGATCAGCATCCAAGTATTCAGATTCCACATCAAACCTTTCAACTATTACCATGGCCCCCTCCGGGGCCGCATTACTTGGACCAACCCGGTGAGTGTTGTCAGGCCTGTTGCCTCCTCTTCTTTTAACGTATGCACCCAACTTTCCCCTTTCAGTCAAGTTTTGTACTTCTTGTTTCAATGCTATGCAATCATCAGTGGTATGGCCAATATCATTGTGGTATTGGCAAAAGGAGTTGTTACGATGTTCTTGGGGAGACTGCAAGGTTGCTGGTCTCCGGTAGTGTACCTCATCTTTTGTATTATCGAAAATGGTTGCCACACTTTCTTTGAGTTCTGCAAACCACTCCGGCTGGACCCATGGCCCCCTTTTGTTTCTTGATTGCTGACTTTGAGCAGGAGCTGCTGGCGGAGACTGAGCTTTTGCCCTACCATGCCCCTGTCCGGTTTCTCTGGCTTTATTCCCGGACTGGTTTTGATTTGGAGTTGGTGCCACCGGGGTGGATCTTACCTGTTTGTGCACCCTGGTCTTTTTTGTTTCATACACGTTTATTTGCTTGCCAACTTGATTTAGAAATCCTCCCCAGGTCATGGCTATCTTTCTGGTCACCGAATCAGCCAGGTTGCCTGGGTTCAAACCTTGTCTTAGGGATGCTATTGCCACCTGTTCGAAGCAATCAGTCAACCCATTCTTTGTGTTCACAAAACGACTTATGTACTCCTTTAATGACTCATTTGGTTCCTGGGCGCAATGGATTATGGTGTCTCCATTACCCTTCAGCTCCTTACTCCCCACAAACTGCCTTCGAAAGGCCACCCAAAAAGTATCAAAGTCTTTAATACAACCCTGAGGCAGGCTATTGTACCATTTCAGAGCACTCCCCGTAAAGGATTGGGAGAATGCTCTACAGAGTAGTTTATCATCATCATCAAAGTTCATCATGAAGTTCTTGAATTGCTCCAGATGATTGTCCGGATCAGTACTGCCATCGTACTTCTCCATCTTAGTACTGTCAAACCTCTTGAGGAGGTTTCCGGACAGAATTTTAGAAGACAGTGGAGACTGCCTCCAATTCCTTCCACGACTGAACACGGTATCCTCATTGGGAGTTGCAATGATACCTGGCTCATCGTGGAAAGCAAAGGGATCCATCAGCATCTTGTCCACATGCCTCCGGTTGTGAGATGACCCCTTGCCAATATCCCTTTTCATTCTTCCATGGTGATCTCTTTTTCTTGAATATTTCTTAACTTGCTTTTGCTTTTTCCTGGTTCGACCCTCATCACTGCTGGAGGACAAGGATTTTTCATTCCCCTCACTGTCCGAAGAGCTACTTGAAGATTCTGAGCTTGAGTCAGAGCTCTCCACAGGTTTCGACCGGTGAGACTTTTTAGAACTAGCATGTGTCTTTTTGGTGCTCACATGAGTTTTCGAAGCCTCAGGCTCCCTAGGGTTGTCGGTGTGATGAACAACCGATGCCTTGGATTTTTCTTTCATGCCCATTTTGGCCTTTTCAGCCCTCAGAGCTTCTATTTCAAGCTTTAACCTGTCGCGCTCTTGGACTTTATACTCATCGTTTTCTTCCACCACTTCGAGCAAAGCTGGTGGAAGCACTGGATTATCCGGATTCATTCGGACAGAATTTCTTGGCAGGTTTTGAATGCTTGATTCAGGCACCTCTCTCCTCCCACTGTGGTCGCCAATTTGGTGTGGATAAAAATAGCCTGAGGGTAGGCTAGTAATTTTAAGTGGAGTTTCAGGGTGGTGTATGGGTGTTTCAAGGTGGAGAGATAATTAAGCAGCTTGGTAGCAGTTAATTTTCATTACCAGAAGTTAATGGTGGTGGTTGAGTATTTATAGTGTGATGTTTGGGCCCTTATGGGCTTTCGGGTCAAGTTTAATGGACCCGGGTCATGCTTAAAGACCCATGAGTTCTAAGCAGGAGGACAGGTAGCTTAGTCAGGAAAGTGTTTAGGTTTTTTAGTACTTTTGTCATAGTTCGAACAGCCTTAGGCTCACATTGTTTCGAAGTGATCTGTCCGGTCCAAATGATCTGTCCGGTATTCGGAGAGAATTTACACTGACCTGCCCTTCCGGGGAGATGTCCTGGATTCGGACTCATCAGTATTGACCCCACTCGGCTGCAGCACTTTTAGTTAATCCTAACACACCGTGCTTCGAACAAACATATGCAACAGATAGAAAACCAGTTAGCCTTGTTTGGCTGCAGTAGCAGTAGATATTATACTACCTATTTAGAAGTTTCAATATATTAGAATTTTCGTATTTTATGTTTTTAGTTAGTTTCAAAACATTACCTTTCCGTGATGGTATCATTGCACGAGCCGCATGTTTCATGCCAAGGAAAACTCTGGTAACATTGACATTTATGATATGTTCGAACTCATGTTGTTGAGTTCCCGTTATGCTTGTTTTAATGTTATTTGATATACTCGCATTGTTAAACATTATATCTAGTTTACCATGAGTTGAAACTAATTTTTCAACTGTGTTTTATATATGATCTTTGTGGGAGACATCTGCCTAAATCATCTTGAATATCGGCAATCACAACTTTAGCACCGTGTTTGGCGAATAGTTTAGCGGTGGATTCTCTAATTCCACTAGCTCCTCTAGTGCTTATTGCAACTTTACCTTCTAATCGACCTGACATACATACCATCATAATAAAACTCACTTATCGTGCCATATCATGCAAAACCATGGTCAGATTTAATACAGACAAATGTAACATTTATATCGTGTGTTAGAGATCATGGTAGTTCTAGGGTTTCCATTGAAGAGGTGAAGAATGAAGAAGATGAGCTGCTTGAAGAAAACCCTAAACTCAGCTCCTCACTTATGACCTAATTATAAACGATGTGTCTGTTTGTGTTTTGGTGTTGGATCGGGTCAGCACTCAAGACTTGGCCTAGATCACGTTAGTAGACTATCCATAACCTATGTCCAACAAGAAACTAATACTTGGGTTTATTATATTGTTATAACCAAACACACATGTAACCAAACAAAGTTCAAATTCACTAACAACCTCACATGGGAATATTCCCAAGGTTGTTAGTGACTATGCTTGTATATAAGCAGCATTGTTCTATGCTGCTGTATTAAGGAAAAATATTCTACATTTACAAATCCTTCTTTTTCTCATTCAATCTTACTTGGTATCAGAGCCACTCTTAAGCCTTCAATGGCTACTCCAAATGATTCCCCATCCTTTATCTCAGACTCTATTAGATCTATCTTCTCTCACAACTCATCTTTCCCCTCAAAAAACCTGCACCTGCATCGAATTAGCAGTGTCAATAACATTCGACTTGATAGAAGTAAGTATCTGTTATGGAAAACTGTTGTTTTGCCTATTATTAAAGGTAATAAACTATGGAGTTATATTACTGGAGAAAAGATCTGTCCTCCTAAATTTGTTACAAACACTTAGGGCACTGTCACTGAGAATCCAGAGTTTGAAGAATGGGTGCCAAAGGACCAGCTTCTACTTGAGTGGCTTTACTCCACTATGAGCCCTGAGATAGCAGCTCAATTGATGGAAGAACAGTCAGCTAAAGGTCTTTGGGAGGCTGCTGGCAAACTGTCTGGTTCACAGACTAGAGCAAGGATTACTTACTATAAGACTGAGTTTCAAAGAACTCGTAAAGGAGCCTCAACAATGTTTGATTGTCTAAACAATATGAAATTGATATATGACAACCTAATCCTAGCTGGTTGTCTAACTTATATTGATGATCTGTTAACACAAGTTCTTGCAGGTATTGATGTAGAATATACACCTATTGTGGTCAGTCTTGCTGACAAGGAGGGACTAGGCTGGCTTGACTTGCAAACAAGTCTGCTCACGTATGAAAGTACGCTTGAGCAACTCAGTGTCTAATATCAACATTTCTATTGCAAATGTTACTCACAGGAGTGACTCAAAGTAACAACTTATTTACTCTAATCAGAGAGGGAATTTTCCTAATAACAGAGGGGCTAATCAAAGAGGGTACAGAGGCAGATCTGGTTTCAATTCTAACTATGGCACTAGATGAATGAGTATTTTCTACAGGGGCAGAGGAGGAAGGTTCTCATAGAACAAGCCAACCTGTCAAATTTGTAGCAGGTATGGTCACTCTGTTGTTGTTTGTTACTACATGGATGATCCCTCAGTTATGGGCTCTACATCATCAGAACAGGCTAGGTCAGAGGGATATCAGAATTCTCTATTGGCTACACAAGACTCTACAGGTGAAGGGGTCTGGTATGCAGACAGTGGTGCTAGTCACCATGTCACAGGGAGTACCAGTCAGATGGCATAGAAGTCTGAGTACTCACGTAGAAAATCTATTCTTGTTGGTAGTGGTGAGAGACTTCTCATTTCCCATATTGGTCAGTCTACCCTACACTCTTTAACCAGGAAACCTATTTGCTTAAAAAATATTCTTCATGGCCCTAGGATTAGCAAAAACTTATTTTCTGTTTTTGCAACTAACCAATCACAATAATGTTTTTGTAGAGTTTCATAAGGGTTTCCGTCTTGTGAAGGAGAAGGCAACAGGGAGTATCCTGCTCAGAGGGAAGTCTGAAGATGGACTATACAAGATGGATATCTTCTCTAAGTCACAATATGGCCTTAATCTAGGTGTTCCTAGTGTTTTCTCTACTAGTGTATCTGAGTCTGTTAAAGATGGATGACAGAAGAAGCTTGGCCAGCCATCTCAGAATGTCTTAGATTCTGTTCTTAGGTCATGTAAGCTGAACTCTGTATTGAGCAATACAATCACTTTTTGTATGGCTTGCCAGTTAGGCAAGTCTCACAGTCTACCGTATTCTAACTCTAGTTCTCATGCTACAAATGTTCTTGACTTAATACATACTTGGATGTATGGGGCCTTGCTCCTATTCAATCTATTGGTGGATGTAAGTACTATGTATTGTTCTTAGATGACTTCTTTAGGTATACTTGGTTGTATCCTATCAGGGATAAAAGCCAAGTGTTTGAAGTATTCAAAAACTTTAAAGTACTAGTTGAAACTCAGTTTGAAAGGTTCGTCAAAGCTGTTCAAAGTGACTGGGGGGTGAGTTTAGGCCCTTGCTTTCAGTAGCTAAGGAAAGTGGGTTCTTACTACGTAGGTCTTGTCCACATACCTCAGCCCAGAATGGTAGGGCTGAGAGAAAACATAGACATAATGTTGAATCTGGGTTAACTCTCTTAGCTCCGGCTCAACTACCTTACAAGTACTGGGTTGAAGATTTTGAAACAAGTGTTTACTTGATAAACATGCTTTCTACACCTATTTTTCACAATAAGTCTCCATTTGAAACACTTTTTTCACAAAGAACGTAACTATCTAAGTCTAAAAACCTTTGATTGCTCTTGTTTTCCCAGCCTAAGACCCTACCAAAGACATAAATTTCAGTTTCACTCTATCAAATGTGTCTTTCTTGGCTGTAGTCAAAGTAAAAAATGCTATAAGTGTCTTAGCTCTAATGGTAGGGTGTTTGTCTCTAGAAACGTTGTGTTTAATGAGGATGATATTCCCTTTCATACTGGTTTCCTAAACACACATCAAAATGAGTCAGTCTATAGGTCCTCTGTTCATCTGTGGCTACCTAGTTTTCCTACAGGTCTTGTGACAAATGAAAAGGTATCCTTTGGAGGAGTCTAACTCTGCAGCTCCAATTGAACAGCCTACACCTTTATGCCTTGATCACTTGCAGCAACAGAGCTCTACTCCAAGTCCTCTACCTGACTCTCCTAAGGTAACCAGTCTATCACACTCACAGGCTTTATCTACGGCTACTCCATCACACTCAAATCCCACACACATCAGCAACAAACAACTTTCAAAGTTTACACCTACACTGACTATTGAATTACCCCTTCCCAATCCTAATCTTTCTATCCTTTCCCAAACACTATAAAGCACCCATATGATGCAAACTAGGCAGAAAAGTGGCATATCTAAACCTAAACTACCATATGTGGGGTCTCTTGTTACTACTGATAAAAATATTTTTGAACGTACTTGATTCTCTGAGGCTATTGGGCATCCTAAGTGGCAAGAGGCTATGGTGAGTTAGTATAAAGCACCACTAGCTAACAACATATGGTCTCTAGTACCAATGTCTGACTCATCTACTGTCATTGGCAGTAAGTGGGTCTATAAGGTCAAATATGGTCGGGAGGGTTCTGTTCAGAGATACAAAGCACGCTTAGTGGCTAAGGGCTTTCACCAAACACCTGGTGTTGACTTTTATGAAACTTTCAGTCTAGTTATTAAGGCTTCTACTGTCAGGTTAATTCTTACTATTGCTGTCTCTAATGGCTGGACAGTAAGGCAGCTTGACATAAATAATGCTTTTCTTAATGGAGTGTTACAAGAAACTGTCTACATGACACGGCCGCAGGGTTTTGTTGACTCTTCTCATCCTACAGACTTTTGCAAACTACATAAAGCTATCTATGGCCTGAAGCAAGCTCCTAGAGCTTGGTACTCTAAGCTAAGGGATACACTTCTAAGTTGGGGTTTTTGCAACTCAAAAGCTTATTGCTCCTTGTTCTTTTTGGTCTCTAAGGCAACTATTCTACTTATTCTGGTATATGTAGATGATACCATTGTGACTGGGAATGACACAGTCTGCTTGAATTAGTTCATTCACAATCTCAACTCTACTTTTTCTCTCAAAGATATGGGGCCACTCCATCTATTCCTGGGAATAGAAGTTCATCGTGACCAGAGAGGCTTCTACTTAGCACAGCACAAGTACATAGAGAACTTACTGCTTACACAAGGACTGTCCATGCCCAAGCCCTGTCCGTCTCCTATGGTAGCTGGTACTCAGCACTCCTCTCATGATGGTTCGCCTCTGGTTTTCCCTACATAGTACAGAAGTTTGTTAGGTGCCTTACAATATCTGACTCACACACGACCTCACATAGCTTATGCTCTCAACAGTCTGAGCCAACATCAACAAAACCCCACATCTATACATTGGCAAAGCTTAAAGAGAGTGTTGCGTTACCTTTCTGGCACTCGCTGGTTAGGTCTTCACATCAAAATGTGCTACTAGTTACAACTTCATGGGTATTCTGATGCGGATTGGGATTCGTCTCCTAATGACCGCCGTAGTGTTGGAGCGTACTGCGTCTTTCTTGGAGAAACCCTCATCTCCTGGTCCTCAAAAAAACAAATGTAGTGGCCAGGTCCTCCACTGCGTGAGAATATCATGCATTAGAAAATCTCTCAGCAGAATTGATATGGTTGAAATCGTTACTTACCGAAATTCTGATTCCCCTCATTCCACCATCAGTCATGTGGTGTGACAACCTAGGGGCTAGTTCTCTTGCTTCCAATCCCGTTTTTCACGCTCGCACCAAGCACATCGAGTTAGATGTGCACTTCCTCAGAGATCAAATACTGCAAGGTCTGGTTCAGATCCGGTATGTGCCCTCACTTGATCAAATTTCTGATTCTCTCACCAAAGTGTTACCTTGCTCTCGTTTTCTTTATCTTCGTGACAAACTTGGGCTTTCGGAGTCGCCGCTGCATTTGAAGGGGATGTTGGAGATCATGGTAGTTCTAGGGTTTCCATTGAAGAGGTGAAGAATGAAGAAGATGAGCTGGCTGAAGACAACCCTAAACTCAGCTCCTCACTTATGACCTAACTCTAAACAGTGTGTCTGTTTGTGTTTTGGTGTTGGACCGGGGCAGCACTCAAGGCTTGGCCTAGATCATGTTAGTGGACTATCCATGGCCCATGTCCAGCAAGAAACTAATACTTGGGTTTATTCTATTGCTATAACCAGACAGATGTAACTGATTATTATACATGTAACCAAACAAAGTTCAAATTCACTAACAACCTCACATGGGAATATTCCCAAAGTTGTTAGTGACTATGCTTGTATACAAGTAGCATTGTTCTATACTCCTGTATTAAGGAAAAATATTCTACATTTACAAATCCTTCCTTTTCTCCTTCAATCTTACTTCCTGGATGTTCAATGTACGAACACTAAAGACTAATCTGATTGGTATTGTCTGAAATCAAAAGAGCCGAAGTAATCTCGCACAGGCTTATGCACAAATATAATTATTTTAAATTTATAAGGTAGAAGATTTAGTCATAAATGTTAAAATCGTTTAATCACTGGACTTCAAAATCAACCTTTCTAAACCTCTCCGTTTAGCAAAATCTATAAATCTAATATCTAAAAATATGATTTTAGAGTTCAACGACCCGAATCGTAGATTAACTAAGCAGCTCTTTAAGCTTAGTCGAACACACCAAAGATGAGTAATTAAAGATTTAGGTTGTTGTAAGAGATAGTAGTAGACTACTCACCTTCTTGTTAAAGCCGAAACAAACGAGGCTGCCATTGTTTTTACATATAAATCGATCCGCTGTAACCGTAGTTATTTTGAGTTTCGACCAAAATCATCAAAAGTAGTTTCCGTGTTTAAATTGATACATTACTAACACTACGCAGGAAGAAAATGGTATTAAGTTTATTTTATTTTATTATAATAATTTATTGAAAAAAGGATTTATTAATTTTGGAAGGTTTTTAATAGTTTCTTTGGCCCGTAAACTCGATTTGAATATAAACAAAGAGGCATTGGACCGGTGCCTAAAAAAGTAGCCGAGATGGTTCAGTAAGGGATCCTTGTGACCCAAGATCATGAGTTCGAATCTCTTTATCTTGTCCGCATTCATTGCACTCTGAGTAGAGGCCGAAGATTCCTTCTGAATAAAAAAAATCATTGAACCTTAATAAGTAATAATTGACCAAAACTCTTTAAGTATTCTAAGAGCGCCAATTTGAATTTCACTCTAAATTCAAAGTGTGCCTAAATTAACATTTGAGCATTTGATTTTAGTTTGACAAGAGATATCATGAGAGTAATTGGTATTCTCAAATAAAATAATATTATCTTTCTTTTAGATTAGTCTATCAATGTATATCTGATTTTTTTTTCCAAAAGGTGGTTCATCATTTAAAGTTACAAGTATGATAAAAATTGACAGAATCCATTGGATTTTATGAGATATTTTGATGTTGAGATTGAAAGAGATCCATTAGTTATAAGTTTTCAAGACTATTGAGATGTATTTGGTTCATATGGAATTTTCAAACTTCTCTAATCATTTTCTATCTTTTATAGGATTTCAACTTGCGATGGAACGAAGTTATACAAGATATTTTCATGAAGTCCTTTTCTGGGTTGATGTAAAATATTTTAGATTTTTCATCTAAAAATCAGAGCTAACAAGGATAAATTAAGTTAGATATCGGTACCTGCTTAATATGAATGTTAGTAATACATAATTAAATTGTTGATAAATATAACTGTATGGTTTGAGCTTTAAATAATTGTGTTAATTGATTTAGATTATAAGATTTAAAAGATGTAGTTAAACTATCAATCCTCAATTCTTAAGTAGCCATCATTTAGGATTTCCAGTAAAGTAATGGCTCATAGTTGAACACGAGTCTCATCCTGGCTAAGATCTTGTTTCGATTTACACTGTAATGTTCATTTGGTAATCCAATCAGCAGCTTAGTTTTGCTACTTATAGATGTGTATTAGAGTCATACGGGGAGATATGAGTTTTCTACAACAAATATGAAGCTTTCCTTTTTGCTAACATTTCAAAAAGGATGATGAAGTTAATTTCAATGTCTAAATGATGAAAACGTTTTTTCTTTGCATATTAGCAATCAATCTAAGAAGGCTCTACATTCGAAAATAATGGATGATTGTTTTCCATTAAGTCTACCAATAACAGCAAAAATATCACCCTTATTATTTTCATTAAGGCTCCCTCCACTAGATTCATCATTTAGTAGACATGAACTATTCAAGTTAAGTTTAGTTTATTGCTTGTCGGAGGTACCCATTTTATTTTAGTAACCTTGCTAATATTATTTAAGTAGTGGAAGATGACAAGGTCATAAATGTCTTAGTTTTATCGTGCAGGTGCGTTTTAATGAGTTTAGCGCACTCAAGCCTAGGAGATAATGAAGAGAAAAAATTCAATAATACTTTTGACATAAGTGTTTTGATCATGAAACTTAGATTTGTTTCGAGATGACCATATAACCCAACAAATAATTGGGGGAAGAATGGTTCAATATGGGTACCGTTTTTTGTAGACTAGAACCAACATCTAATAAGATGGTGTAAAGACATAGGACTTCTAATTAGGGTACCTAATAGACCTACAAAATATTTCTAAACTTCCGATGTAGTATTGCAATGGACAAAAAGATTATTGATAGTTTCTATGCCATCACAAAATTGACAATTATAAACAATATTGAATTTTTATTTAAAGTATTATATCATGAGAGATGAAACCTTTTTGCAGCCTCCAAAGAGTGAATGAGCATTTTTTTGGAGTAATATTATTCGAGATATTTTTAAAGAGATTGAAGGTCAGGCATTTACCTATAATATTATTCCAAATATCATTATCATTGAAGTAACATTAGATCATATAGTCTATTTGACTAAGTCCTCTTTATCTTCATGTATATGTATTTTCTTGATTCTTCCAATATTAGAGGGCATGACAGCACCCTTTAGTTAATTCAAGTTTCAGGCTTCATCCTGCCAATATATATTTAATTTATGTACCAATTATTGTTAGAGTCATCAGTTGGAGTAATGAGGGGATTTATATTCATTCATTCATCTAACTAAAGATCAATATCTCCCTTGCCTAAAATCTAGAAAATAAACCACTCAACAATATCTTTGATGCCTAATATTCTTTTCCAAGTTTTAAAGTCTTTAGTATTGACTTGAATTTAAAGAGGGTGTATGGAAGAGAAATATATTGCGTACATATATTTTGACCATAACCTTTTGTATTCTCTGAATTTGAACCAAAGCTTACACGAAATGAGTTTTGCAAGTCCTCGAGCCTTCTTAAATTTAAACCATATTCCTCATATGGTTTACAAAGAGTAGACCATCTTGACATTGTTATAGTTTGTTTATGATTAGTAGTTTCCCATAGGAATCTATTGAACAACTTATAAATTTTAGAAACGACACATTTAAGCAATTTATTTTAGTAACAAACATTGTGTTGGGAATATGGGGGTCCGGTCCGCATATTCTGCCTCTGTATATAAGTATGAATAATCCGATCTCAACACTAGTATGATATTGTCCGCTTTGGCACCCGAAGGCCCTCACGGCTTTGCAATTGGTCCACTACCAAAAGGCCTCATACTAGTTGAGGTATGTTCTTACTTATATACCACTGTTCCTTCCCATGTTTAACCGATGTGGGATGTGGGACTTTGGTCGCCATCCTAACAAATCCTCCTCTCGATCAAAGTACCACTTAGCCTCCTCTCAATTGAGTTTCATCTGCTCACTCTAATCAGAGATTGCTCTATCTGAGCAATAGAGCTTTTTACAGCGGATATACTGCTCTCGACCATCCGTCCTTGTTCCTTAGCTCCACTATCCACTCCAATCAAGTACCACTGCTTGATGAGTCATAGACGCTCTAGCTCCACTATCCACTCCAATCAAGTACCACCACTTGATGAGTCATGGACGCTCTAGCTCCACTATCCACTCCAATCAAGTACCACCGCTTGATGAGCCATGGACGCTCTAGCTCCACTAATCACTCCAATAAAATACTACCGCTTGATGAGTCATGGATGCTCTGAACTAGGATGTATAGAGTATATCATTCACCTTGAGCATGACTACTGGTTCATCATGTTCGACCTCCTAGAATATTACCACCATCGCGTTCCGTCTGGGCCTGACGCTCTGATACCACGTGTTGGGAATATGGGGGACTGGTCTGCATATTCCGCTTCTGTATATAAGTAAGAACAATCCGATCTCAACATTAGTATGATATTTTCCACTTTGGCACCCGAAGGCCATCATGGCTTTGCAATTGGTCCACTACCAAAAGGCCTGATACCAATTTGTTAGGATGGCGACCAAAGTCCCACATCCCACATCGGTTAAACATGGGAAGGATTAGTGGTATATGTTCAATCGGTAGTAACCAATTTTGTTATTAAATTACTATGCAATTATCAAAATGGCTCAAGCACAGAACATATACGAAAGAAAGATTTAAATGAAACACAGGATTTAACGTGGTTCGACAATTGTCTACGTCCACGGGCGCCGCCAGAGAAAAGAGTTTCACTATGATAGAAAAGGTTACAGATTTCAGATCGTGTTTTGTGTCGCCCTAGTAATCGATTTATAGGGAATTAATAGACTTATTAGACAATGTGCCTAATGGGCTCATACCACAAGACTAACTCAAGTGATTGCACAATATCACTATCACAGACACAAAACTGTACTGTCGGACACAGTACACTGTCAAGGCACTATTCGACTCATTTAGAACAAATCTTCCCCTTGAGGCAAATATCCTTCCTTCACTATCAACAAAGAACCTTCTCTTATTCTGACTCACCAAATGCCCTTAAGGCATTCACTCTATACTGCGAACACCGATCTAGTTTAGGCACTCCCTAAACTTTGGAACTGATACTGCCTTGGTCATTATATCTACTGGATTATCGTATTTAGACACTTTCTTTACATCAACAATTCCCTTTGATATTATATCACGAATAAAATGATACATGACATCTATGTGTTTTGTACGCTCATGGTACATCTGGTTCCCTGTAAGGTGTATGGCGTTTTGACTGTCACAAAATACTTTTGTAGTAGTCCTATCCAAGCCCAAATCTGACACGAAACCTTGCAACCATATTGCCTCTTTAACTGCTTCTGTTACCGCCATGTACTCTGCCTCTGTTGTAGACAAAGCTACAGTAGCTTGCAAAAGTGCTTTCCAACTGATCGCACTACCAGCTAGAGTAAATATATATCCTGTTAGAGATCTTATTTTATCCATATCACCTGCAAAATCAGAATTAACTAAACCAACCAATGATCCTGCAACATCATTCAGTGATTCACCAATGTCGGTCTTGTTAAAAGTTAAGCCAACATTCATAGTATTTTTTTAAAGAGATTCAATCTCTTCCCCCCATAGCACCATTCCATCAATTTGTCTCTGAACTCGCTATAGCTTCTTTGTAGCTACTAGGTTCCTGCATCTCAACTTCTTCTGCAACTGACAGAGCATATGCAACTAGATTCGCATACCTTTTTAGAAGTCTAATATCTCTTCTTTCTCTGCCCAATGCTATGTTGTAAGGTTGTTGTTCTGGTTCAGGCGCATCATCGTCACAATCATCCGATGTTGACGTTTCACCTCCTAATTCTGGATCCACCTCAGAACCACTTGAATTATTGGACCTGCTAGGAACTGATTCTACTTCAAGCTCCACTTGTTTACTCACAACCGATCCTGATTCGACCATTTCTCCTACTTCCTTCTGACTGTCTATAGAAGCAAACTCATTAAAAGTAACGTCCCTACTGATGAGAAAACCTGGAGACTTTGGAGAGGTACACCATAACATATACCGCTTCACCCCAGTAGTATATACTAGAAATATGCATCTATTTGCCCTCGGCTCAAGCTTACCATCTTTCACATGAGCATACGCATGACAACCGAACACCCTCAAATGTTCATAATCAGCCGACGATCCAGAAAAAATCTCAAAAGGAGTTTTATAATCAATAGTCGCTGATGGAGACTGATTCACCAAGTTACACGCTGTATTGATAGCTTCAGCCTAAAAATCATTTCCTACACCGGAATGCGAGAGCATACTTCGTGCCTTGTCACAAAGTGTTCTGTTCATTCTTTCTACGACTCCATTCTGTTGTGGTGTTCTAGAACAAGTGCGATGGCGCACTATTCCCTCAGCTTCACAGAACTCGTTGAACTCACGACTGCAATATTGTAACCCATTATATGTCCTAAGACGTTTGACAAAGGTTCAATATGCCTCATCTTTCGTTTTGAGAAAGTAAACCTACACCATCTTTGAATAATCATCAATCAAACTCATGTAGTATCTGGCTCCGCTCTTGGATGGAATTCTGTTTGGACCCCAAAGATCTGAATAAATGTAGTCCACTGTGCCTTTAGTCTTTCTTACAGCCGATTTGCTGAATTTGACTCTAGTTTGTTTACCAAACACTCAGTGCTAAAAAAATCCCAATGATTCTGCTTTATACCCTTTCAAGAAATCTCTCTTTCCCAAAACAACTAATCCTCTGTCACACATGTGACCAAGACGCCAATGCCAGAACTTATTTTGATCCTGCCTACTTTGGCTATTACTCCCTGATGATGCTACTGCAACATCGCCCATAACAACACTCCCCTGCAGAATGTAAAGACCATTCTGCAAACTGCCTTTCATGCATACCATTGAGCCTTTTGTCACTTTGATTACACCATCTTCTCTATGGTACTTGTAACCCCGAGAGTCTAGAGTCCCAAGAGAAATCAAATTTCTCTTTAACCCAGGAACATGCCAGCACGTCAAGATTCTAACAATTTCGTCAAACATTCTGATTCTAACGTTACTAATACCACAAACAGTCAACGAATGATTTTTCCCTAAATAGACAGTTCCCTGCATTGGCTTGTACGTATCAAACCACTGCTTGAACTGACACATGTGATATGTAGCGCCAGTATCGAGTACCCAAGAGTTTTGCCCAAATTCTGAACTCAGGGACAATACATCTCCTTTACCACTGTTTTCACTATCGTCGGAATCGTTCATACCTTCAACAATGTTTACTGTATTTTCCTTTTGATTTCCCTTCTTACCATTTAGTTTCGGACAATCTCTCCTATAATGACCCTGCTCACCGCATTCATAACAGTTTGAGTGCTTCACCCTTGACTTGGACCTCCAGTTCTTCCTTCTTAAAGAACTCGCTTTGCTTCTAGATCTTCCCCTAGTCAAAAGACCTTCCCCTTTAGCTTGATTGTCTGACTGCAACTGTCTCATCTCCTTTGATTTCAGTGCCCCTTTGACATCTGCTAGCGATAACTTATCCTTACCATACATAATGGTATCTACGAAGTTTTCATAGGGAGTTGGTAAAGATCTCAATACAAACAAAGCTTGTTCATCATCCTCAATATTGATATCTATGTTCTCAAAGTCCATTATAATTGATTTGAATTTATCTAAGTGCTCTGTTATGGACATACCTTCTTTCAATCTGAAATCATACAAATGTTTCTTCAAGTATAATCGGTAACTAATGATTTCTCTGAGTAAAGATCTCCTCGATTTTTCCATGCGCATGCAGCAGTCTTCTCACCACTAATCTTGCGAAGCACATTGTCTTTCACACTCATTAAAATCCAACGCAAAGCCCTTTCTTGAAGATCTTGTTTTTCCTCTTCTTTCATCTCTTATGGTAACTTATTCTCCACAGCCTTCCACAGCCCTTACAGTACCAATGAAGATTTCAGTTTAATCTTCCACAACGTAAAGCTAGATCCGCCATCAAATTTTTCAATCATGTATTTTGTTTTTGTAGACGCCATTGTGAAACCCTAATTGCAAAAGCCTTAATTTCACCACATGGCTCTAATACCAATTTTGCTATTAAATTACTATGCAATTATCAAAGTGGCTCAACCACAGAACATATACGAAGGAAAGAATTAAATGAAACACAGGATTTAACGTGGTTCGACAATTGTCTACGTCCACGGGCGCCGCCAGAGAAAAGAGTTTCACTATGATAGAAACGGTTACAGATTTCAGATTGTGTTTTGTGTCGCCCTAGTAATCTATTATAGGAAATTAATAGACTTACTAGACAATGGGCCTAATTGGCTCATACCATAAGACTAACTCAAGTGATTGCACAATATCACTATCACAGACACAAAACTGTACTGCCGGACACAGTACACTGTCAAGGCACTATTCGACTCATTCACAACATATTGTTAACGGAGCGTATGATGATTTTAAGATATTCGAGAGGCAGGAAATTACGTTTATAGCCAGTTTGGGATTATGTTAACTTGATTCTTTTTAGGCATTCTTAAAGATGTGATAAAGGAGGTATTCTCATTGTTGATTAATTGGACGGACATGTTTTGGTAGTTTTGCAGGAATAAATAGAGTCTATAGAAGTTCTTTATAGATCCTTTTACAAAGATGATATAATCACCTGCAAAGGCTAAGCAAGGTATGTCCATTAAACTCCTAGTCTTATATCTCATATATATATCATTATTGAATAATTGTTTTATACATCGAATAAGATATTCTTCAGGAATGATGAAAATGATGGGAGATATGGGGTCTTCATGTCTTACACCATTGAAAGATTTGAAATATCCATAGAGTTCTCCGTTTATAATTATAAATAAACAAACAGAACTAACGCCCTTCTTTATCAAGTCTAAATTTTGTTTATTAAATCCAATGGCTTCCAATATGTGAAGAATAAACCTGAATAATATCATATTAAAATAGTTGACCATATTTATTTTGGAAATAACATTACCAACTTTAGTTTTCTTGCTTTAATCATAAGTTAATTCTTGAGTTCTCAGGATATCCTCATGTATGTTACTGCCTTACAAAGCCACCTTGCTCCTGAGGTATGATATAAGGGAGAAATGTAGCTAATATATGATTAAGAATTCTAGAGAGTATTATATTGAAAACAGTGCAGAGGTTAATAAGTATGAATTCATGTCAAGTTTTAGGTAAGTCAACTTTAAGGGAATATTATAGTGGCATATATGCCCTGAGAGGTAGTGTGGCCCTTAATATAATAAAAATCTATTGCACACAAGTTCTTAGATATGATTAACCATTAGGATTGATAAAATTTAGCATTGTTTTGATTCAATTAAAAAAAAAATTAGTTGGGGAAACCATAAGATTTTGATTATCTTGATCAGTAATAAAATTAGGTATTATATATTGATGGCTTTCATGATCCATATAATTTGGTTAAGACGAAACTTTCACAAAATATCAGCTTCCGAACTATTGTACCATCTAACATCTCGGTTTACTTAGTTCACTGAGTTCTTTCTCACTTAAATGCCCCAACCGATGATGCCAACAAAAGTAGAATCTTTCACCATATTAGACACACCCTCAACTACTACTGTACACTCAAGAACTACCAATTATTAGTTCTATAGGCTTTCATAACAATAAGGGAGCCTTTCGAAGTCCTAAATTTGTCGTATCCACCCTTATAAGTAAACCTCTTCTCATTGAACAATCCAATAGAAAGAAGATTACATTTAAACTCAAATATATACCTTACGTGTTAATTACTCTCTCAAGTCTTGTAGCCAACTTGAGTCGTACCTTTCCACTCATTTTAACATCGCAAGATTCATCATACCTAAGGATGACCCTTCCATTATCAATCCTACGTAGGCCTTCAAACCAATAATTATTGCAAGTCATGTGAAATGATGCACCCGAATCTAACACCTATTTATCACTGTACGTGCAATAATAATAAGTCCTTAAACCATCAGCGTACGCACAATAATCAAACATCACCGCAACATTTTCGAATCTAGCATTCTAATAGTTGTTACTTTTTCCTTCTCTAGGCGGTTCTAATTGATACGTCTTTTCTTTTTGGATATTCAACAGATTACCTTTAAACACGTCCCATCCTCTTTGGACTTAAACCAAGAATGTTTTCCTTGCCTCTTACTTGAATCTCTCATTAACTAATGACCTCTCACAATCAGTTTATGCCCCTCTAAGTCACCCTTTATAACACTTTTATTTTGAAGATATTTATAATTCAAATGGTTCTTGACTTCGACCATCATTAAATAGTCTTTCCCGTAAAGTATGGTTTCCACGAAGTGCTCATACATATTTGGTAGAGAGCTGAAGAGGATGATAGTTTGATCATCTTCCTCCACCTTTTAGACTAGTTGTATGCTACTATCTTGAGATATCTATGCTACTATCCACTAACATCGTGTAATTTTGTTTTTCAGATACATTCTGCTCACTAAGGACTTTTTCATGTAAATCGCCTCAAGACGTTTCAATATTCATAAGGTCGTAGAATCTTCAGATACCTCTTGTAGCACTTCACAATATCAACCTGTGTAAAGTTATCGTCAATAGAAGTCGCGAATCTTTTATATACAATGTAGGCTTTAACCTTAATTCTTTAAAAATTGAAATCATTAGATCTGTTGTTTGTTTCTAGGCTAACCTTTATGGAACTCATCTTTTGTGGATTTTTTCTTTTTCCAAGCGAGATCTATATCTAAAACCTAACATCGCAATCGATTTACTTCTTTATATGTTTCTCAATGCTACCGCACCACTTGTTGAAGGTGAAACCAGTACACGGATTGATTGTGGAAACAACAGAGATACGATTAAATGAACAGGCACAAGAACGATCTGATTGTCATATACAAAAGGAGCAACAAATAAAAAAAATTGTAATAAAACCAAGCACCAAGACGATATTTAAAGTGGTTCAGATGTGAAAAAATCCTAGATCTACGGGCAACATTCACTCTTTTATTTATAAACAAGTTAGAAAAAGACTCTCCAAGCATAAAGCACTCAATCACTATTTGTAACAAAAGATTACGTGATTCACAAAACCCTATTTTTAGTGTTTATCTCTCAACTTACTTATCTCTCAAAAGACTTCAAATTATTTCACTATTTGAGGGAATATCTTCTCACAGTAATTGTATATTTACAATTATAGCAGCATCATAACACAGGCACGTTTCATATTACATAGCAATATAGTTTTCTATTAATACATATTCAGAAACCCTAATACTTCATCAGACGCTACAGACTGAAATAACTCATACTCCATCAATATAGGACGGCTCAAGTGATATATTCCATCACTTTAGATCAAAATGGTGCTTGTGATTAGGTTGCTTAGACCATCCTTGTTTCGACTACCGTTGTTTCGACCCAGCCTTCTTAGGCTCAACACATATTTTCTTCGACCCAATGATCATCAGTCTTCTAAAACTTGTATTAGCCCTTAAGATCAGTAGACGTCTCTACAACTAAGTCGCGGCTCAAACACCAAAGAGTTTCAAGAGTTCTTACCTTTACATGTAAGGATAGGTCGAATCCTCATGTAGTCATTCAACAATACCTCTGTTGACGAATTACTTCTAGTCTACCCCTACATTACTGAAAATCATATACGCAGAAAAGCTTTTATAAATATTCTTCTCTTTTTTCCTAAATTTTAAATTTTGGGTGAGAAATATAGTTTGAAATTCTAATAAACACTAAAAACTGATTTATTTATAGAGCAGAACAACCTTTATATACATTAAAAACAATTAGTAATATAATTAAAAATGGAATACACTAAGCGATCATCACTGACATATCTCGACATATCACTTAATTAAGTACCATACCTTTCAAATTACTTACCAAACTAAACTTATTACCGATCTCCTTTTAATTACATCCAAGCTCTTGGGTCACTAAAGAGTACCAATCCCAAAAAGAGATATGCAATTAACCGTAATATCGTATTGACCCAACTTAGTTGCATCACTTTTAGTTAATCCTACCACACCGTGCTTCGAAGAAACATATGCAGCCGATGGAAAACCAGCTATCCTTGTTAGTTCCGAAATATTATCTTTACGTGCTAAGAAGATTGCATGAGCTGCGTGTTTCATGCGAAGAAACAATCCGGTAACATCCACACTCACGACTCGCTCGAACTCATGTTGTTGAGTTTCTGTTATGTTTGCTCTAAATTGATTTGTTATACCTGCATTTTTAAACATTACATGTAACTTACCATGAGTAGAAACTGCTCTTTCAGTTGTGTTTTTTATATGATCTTTGTTAGCGACATCACAATAAATATACGTGGAATTTGATAGACCAATCGTTTGGCAGACTGATCTGCCTAATTCATCTTGAATATCGTCAATCAAAAATTTAGCACCATGTTTGGCGAATAAGTTAGCGGTGGATTCGTCAATTCCACTTGCTTCTTCGGTGATTACTACAACTTTACCTTATAACCTACTAAAACTTTTACGGTTTTATGCACGAGAAGAGTTTCCAGAAGTGAAATCCTGACCACTATTTCTACATTGATGATATGTTAGTAGTAAGTTCAGATATAAATGATATTGGAAGATTGAACCTACAATTTTTAACAGAATTTGACGTGAAAGACTTGGGTTCAGCGAAGAAAATCACAAAATATAAGCATATGAGAGCTTTGCAGTTATCTTAATCGGAGTACATCAATCCTACTTTACATAGATTTAACATGGGTGATGCCAAGCCAGTTGTTACACCATTGGAAGGTCATTTTAATTTATCCAAAGATCAATTCCCTAAGACAGACGAAGAGAAAGATTCAATAGAAAAGGTTCCTTACGCCTTCGCTATTGGGAGTTTGATATATGTAATGGTCTGTACGAGACCATAATTGGTCATGTAGTTGGATTTGTGAGAAAATTTATTTCAAACCTAATGACAATTCATTTAGAAGCAGTAAAAGTGGATTTTGAGGTACCTACTAGGCACCTAAAGAAAGTGTGTACTTTGGTAAGGGAGAGTTAACGATACAAGGCTATGTAGATGCAGATTTTTAAGGTGAAGTCGATCACCAAAAAAGAACCACCAGTTACATATTAAATGTTGGAACTAAAATTATTAATTGCATGTCAAAGTTACAAAACATTGTCACTCTATCCATTACAAATGGTGAGTATACTTAGGTGGAATTCAGATAGAAGAAAAACTTTTTGCATTATGATCGTCAATAATGCAGTTTACTTGGCGAATAATTCAACATTTCATTTGAGAACCAATCATATCGGTCTCTGTTATCATTTCATCATATGTTTATTAGAAGATGATGTGCTAATAATGAAAAATATTCAAGGAAGCACGAATCTAGTTGATATATTGACAAAGAGAGTAGCTATTGAAAAAATTAAAGTTGTGTTCAACTTCAGTTTGTCTGGAAGAGTAACAAGACCGCAGAGATCTGCTGATAAAGGTGTAAATATAAATTGAAACCATTCTTAAAGAAGGAGAATGTTAGACGATGGTTCTCAAGATGTTTTGAATTTTGAGGCCAATGAGATTTTAAGTGATTTAGAGATTTCCAAATAGTAAGAATGTTTTATTTCTGATTTTTCTCACACCTTTACATTCTGTTTTTGCAGATATATATAGTACAAGTCTATGGTGAAAGCATCCAATGCAGGTTGTTACATTGGGAAGCACTCCTGGGAATATTCTTTTGTTAGTAATGGCTGTATAATTTCTTGTTTGTATATTAGAGAGAGAGAGCTTTGAGGATAGTTAGAACCAGGACTCTAATTCTTACTTGGGCTTTACTAGCCTTTTATTCAATTTGGGTTTTGTTATTTCTTTTTGAATTGCTTGGGTTTGTTGGACCCGTTGTTGGGCTCGGGTCTTTATTAGTTGTCCCAGGGTATAAGTTACTTAGGGATTAAACCCTAAGTACTTTACCCTTATTTGAAGGCACTCAGACCCTTTTCTTCTCGAACCTTCACAATGGAATCACACAGCTCCACTTGTCCTTTTATTCCTCCAAAATTTAGTAAATCCTTCTCTTCACCTTGTACCTTGCTTCTGGTTCTCATTTCCCTCCTCAAACGAAGGATTGATTGTTCAGTCCATGTTTGTCACGACGAAATAAGAACCGGATTTGAGGAAGAGGTTTCGTGAGCAGATCGGCAATGTGGCCATGAGATGGTACATATCGGATGTCAAGAGCCCCTCAAAGAACTTGATCCTTGACGAAGTGAATGTAGAGTTTTATATGCTTTGTCCGGGCATGGAAGACAGGGTTTCAAGCAAGGGAGCTAGCGCCCAAGTTGTCGCACCAGATCACTGGTGACCGAGAAATTAGAAAATTGAGTTCTTTCAGGACTGAAACCAACCAAATCAGTTCTGGACATAGATTCGCAAGTGCACGGTATTTGGATTTTGTATTGTATCATGCCACGACATGATGTTTCTTGTAGGACCAAGAAATAAGGGTGTCCCCGAAGAATACACAGTAGCCACCCACTGAGCGCCGATCATCAATAGAGAAGGCCCAGTCCGCATCGGTGAAACCTCGCAATTGCAACTCAGGGTTGGGTTTGATGTGAAGCCCTAGTGAAACATTCCCAGATAAGTACCGACATACTCGCTTAACAGCATGTAGATGAGTAGTTGTAGCGTTATGTTGAACCTGACTTAGTTTATTGACTGCATAGGCAATGTCTGCTCTTGTGTGAAGTAGATATTGCAGGGAGCCTAAAATGCTTCCGTATTGTGTAAGGTGTTGCAGTAGATTTCCATCACCAAGATAAAGAGGAGGAGTGGCACGCATTGGAGTGGAGCACGCATTTGCACTGGTGAGTCCCATTGTGTGTAGTAGATTCAAAATGTATTGTTGTTGGGATAGGTAAAATCTCGTAAAGTCCCTTACCACTTATATCCCCAGAAAATAATATAGGTCACGTAAGTCTTTAAAAGCAAACATAGAATGTAGTTTGTTGATGAACTTTCGAAGGTGACTGGCTTGGTGACCTATAATTATGATATCGTCCACATAGAGAAGTAGGATGATTTTGAGTTGGCTCGACTAATAAAAGATGAAACCCCACTAAATTAGGGTGTACTTCAGTTTGGAATACCAAGCCCTTGGGGATTGTTTCAATCCATATAAGGCCTTATGAAGTTGACAGACATGAGAGGGCCTATTAGTTTCTACAAAACCTTCTGGCTGTTTCATAAAGACAGTCTCTGTGAGTTCACAATTTAGAAATGCGTTGTTAAAATCAAGTTGTTTGACTACATAGTCCTTTGACACTCTATAGTTTGAACCGGCCTGATGGTGAATGCCTTAATCACCGGGCTGAATATCTCACTGAAGTCTACACCATGGGTTTGATGAAACTCCTTTGCCATTAGCATGGCTTTATAGCGTTGAACTTTCCCATCAAGATTAGGGAACTAGAGACCAACACCTGTTGTGAATTAGGGCATTGTATTCATCCTGCATAGCCTTATACCAAATAGGATTAGTGATAGCATCAGAAAACTTAGTTGGCTCTGTAGAAATCCTTGAAGTAGCAGTGAGAAGACCTAAGAACATGCACTTAGGTTTACTGATTCCATTTTTGGATCTTGTTGTCATGGGATGTATGTTTGAGTGCTGTGATGGTGTAGGCTCTGGGATGTGTGGCTCATGTAGTGATTCGAGAGTAGGTGGCCTTTTGGGTGATGTTATGAGTGTTTGATCAGAGGGGAAGATGACTTATATGGGATGGTGAGTGGTAGGTTTGAGTAATGGTAAGGTAGAAACTGTGTCTCCAAGACTGTTAGGAGAGAGGGGTAATGTGTTTGTATTTTTGTGAGTTGGTGACTGTGATATGGTGGGTGTATGCAGTGTGTTTGGTAGTGAACTGGTAGAGATAGGGTAGCTTAAGGGTAACAATCTAGGCATAGGAGCTGAACTAGATTGACCAGATATAGCAAGACTATGATTAAAACTAGTTACACATTGTGACTCTGGTTGTTTAAGATGTAGGAAACCAGTGATAAAAGGAAATTAGAGTTCTTAAAACACTACATGTCTAGATATCTATATTCTGCCAGTTGAGCTAAGACACTTGTAGCCTTTAACAAGCGCAACCAAAAACTTTTAAGAAGGAATAGTCTTGTTTTGGTGTTTCAAAAGGTGATACATCTCCTAGGATAGGTGTAGGTAATCTGTTGATTAGGTACACAGTAGTGAGGAAAGCCTATGTCTAGTATAAAAAGGGAACTTTAGACTGAGCCAACAAAATTAGCCCTGTCTCAACCAGGGTGTGAGGACAGGCAATCCTAAGGAGAATGCCACATTCTGTTGCAATAGGTACAAAAGACCTAAACTCTCCATCTCACTCATATTGAAAATCTTTGATTTTCTTACTGAACTGATTTTCAACAAATGTTTTAAAAGTTTTAAAAATAGTGAGAGCTTCTTCTTTCTGTCTAAGTGGATATACCCAACTGAACCTTGAGTAATCATCTACAAAAACCATGTAGTAATTGAAACCAGTTTTAGAAATAGTGGGAGATGGTCCCAATAGGTCTGAATAAATTTGGTCTAGGACCTGTTTAGAGTGAGATTCAGTTTTATTAAAAGGTAAAGAGTGAGATTTCCCAAGTTGACAGGAGTCACAAAACAAGTTTTCATTTCTTTGAATGGTAGACAGATTACATTGTTTCAAAATAATACCTAAAGTTCTATCTGAAGGATGGCCTAACCTCATGTGTCATCCTTCTTTTAGGTAAACAAAGACTCTAGACTCAGACTGACCCTCCTGTAGGCTACAATCAGTAAAACTTTTAAAGACTGACAAAGAACTTTGACGCTAGACTTGCTATTCCTGGTGAGTGTGTCCAGCTGATAGAGACCTTGATTATTTGTCCCTATAAGCATCACCATCCATGTTCTCTTGTCCTTCATAAAAAACAGTTTTTGTGAAATTCAACATATATAAAGTAAGATGATGAACAGATAGAAGGTTTTTCTTGATTTTTGGCACATGTAATATGTTTTGTAGAGAAATTAGGCTGCTTTTAGATGCTTTTAGGTCAGTTTTGCCTATATGACGTATACTAAGTCTTTCTCAATTGCCAACAACAATAGAATTCTTACCAGAGTACTCAGTTTTCTGAGTCATAAGATGTGGAGACCTTGTCACATGATGGCTTGCTCCACTGCCCAGGAACCACGCGTTCTCTTCTGTTAAGTCTTGAGTAGTTAAATAGGCTCTTTGCTCTTTGGTTTTCTTGTCCTGAGGTGTATGTATAGTCCCCATAACACTGCGATCATCTCTGTAGTAGCAATATGGACCTGTATGTCCATAACGACCACATATTTGACATGTTGGTCTGTTTGGAGTGGTGTACTTGCCACTTGTGCCTCCCTTGTAAGTAGATCTACCACGCTGATAGTTGTATCTCCCTCTATTTGACCTGCCTTGTCCTCTATATGCGTTTTCCCTTCTATGATTATTAGATTTGTTGTTGTAGCTGTTTTGCTTATTGTCACCTCTGAAGTTTGTTGTTGCTACATTCAAGCTTGCCTGACTCTGAGTGGTCTTGTTCAGTTAGATCAGTCTATTCGCAAAGGTTAAGAGAGTAGACTGCAAATCCAACCAGTTATACACCTCCCTCTCTGCCAGACTGACAGCAATGGGAGTTTATTATAAATCTAATCCAGCCAGTATGTGAAACACAAGGTGATCAATGGGTAGGGGAGATCCTGTTAAAGCAAGATTATCAACCAGATTCTTCATCTTGTTCATGTAATCCTCCATAGAACTTCCTTATTTTCGAGTCTTTTGAAACTCAGATCTGAGAAGCATTATTCTCGATCTTGTTTGTGACCCAGTTAGTCTCACAACAGCATCCCATAGACCCTTTGCAGTTTCCTCTTCCATGAGGTGAGATGCAACTTATGGGGTCATACTATTGAACAACCAACCCATAATAAGTTGGTCTTTTTTTATCCAGATCTTGTATGCTAGATTTCAGGTGACATTTCCATCTATGTCAGTAATGTTTTTGGGAGAACATGGTTTCTCACCAGTGATAAAATCTCCTAAGCCATTTCCTCTTATCATTGGTACGACTATAGTCTTCCATAGCATAAAATTGTTTCTATCTAACCTGATAGAAGTAAAGGATGCCATCTTGTTCATTTTCAAGTGGCTGCCTTTATCATTGAGGATATCACCACAGTAAGGAGCTGTGACAATATTTTCAGTGGAGGAGGGTGAGTCATTGCTTTCCATTCTTCAGGAAATGAAAGTCTGCTCTGATACCAAGTGAGATTTTTTGAGTGATTTAGAGAGTAGATTTTCAGAGAGTAAGAATGTTTTATTTCTGATTTTTCTTACACCTTTACATTCTGTTTGTGCAGACATATATAGTACAAGTCCATGGTGAAAGCATCCAATGCAGATTGTTACATTGGGAAGCACTCTTGGGAATATTCTTCTATTAGTAATAGCTATACTATTTCTTGTTTGTATAACAGAGAGAGGGAGAGCTGAGAGGAGAGTTAGAACGAGGGCTGTAATTCTTACTTGGGCTTTACTAGCCTTTTATTCAATTTGGGTTTTGTTATTTCTTTTTGAATTGCTTGCGTTTGTTGGACTCGTTGTTGGGCTCTGGTCTTTATTAGTTAGCTCAGGATATAAGTTACTTAGGGATTAAACCCTAAGACCCTTTTCTTCTCGAACCTTCACAGTGGAGTCACACAGCTCCACTGGTCCTTCTCTTCCTCCAAACTTTAGTAAATCTTTCTCTTCACCTTGTACCTTGCTTCTGATTCTCATAATAAGAGTGAAATTATTTAGTGAGTTAATGGTATATTAATCAGAGTTAAAAACTTTTGTAATCGTTTCTTCTTCCATTGTGTGTTAAAACTCTATGTAAAAGAAGTAGCTAGGTTTCGTGAGTGCATTGAAAATACTGAGTAACATAATTTAGTAAACTTCGTTAATAATTGATGTGTTTTTATTTTAGTGTTGTTTTTGTGGTTTTCTCATCATCCTGATTACATAAAAATTGTGTATTTTTCTCAACGAAAAATAACCGGGTGACATTATAACCTTGTAACGGATAGAAGATTTTTTGTAAACTGAATAAAAAAAAGACTAAAAACCCCATTTGATTTAAGATCACATTTGAATATAAAAAAATTATAATACAAAATATAATTTCAAAACAAATTCTTTCTCAAACTTTATTTCTTACTTTGGCATTTAGTTTGAACATATATTTCTTTATCACTTATCAAAAATCGAATAAACTAAATGGTCATCAACAACGGTATAACCTCCATCAACAAAAAGATTATGACCACTGACATATCTCGACTCATCACTTGCCAAGTAAAGAGCTGCATTTGCAATATCTTCTGCCTTAAGTACCACACCTTTCAAATTCCCAACCGAACTGATCTTATTACCAATCTCCTCTTCACTGCATCCAAGCGCTTGGGTCACTAAAGGTGTGCCAATCCCGAAAGGAGATATGCAGTTAACCCTAATACCGTATTGACCCAACTCGGCAGCACCACTTTTAGTTAATCCTACGACACCGTGTTTCGAACAAGCATATGCAGCCGGTGCAAAACCACCTAGCTTAGACTCTGTGCTAGCAGTAGATATTATACTACCTGTTTCAAGTTTTTTTAAAAACTAAATAATTATTACTATCTGCCCCAAACTCTAATATACGATATTTTTAGATTCTTCAATACCTTTACGCGCTGGGATCATGACACGAGCCGCGTGTTTCATACCAAGAAAAACTCCGGTAACATTGACACTCATGACTCGGTCAAACTCATGTTGTTGAGTTTCGGTTAGGCTTGTTTTAATGTTATTTGATATACCCGCATTGTTAAACATTATATCTAGTTTACCATGAGTCGAAACTACTTTCTCAACTGTGTTTTTTATATGATCTTCGTTGGAGACATCACAGTGAATATACATGGACTCTGATGGACCAATTGTTTGGCAGACTGATCTTCCTAAATCATCTTGAATATCGGCAATCACAACTTTAGCACCGTGTTTGGCGAATAGTTTAGCGGTGGATTCGCCGATTCCACTAGCTCCTCCGGTGATTACTGCAACTTTACCTTCTAGCCTACCAACATATATAGAACATCAGAGTTAGACTCACTTATCGTCCCATATCATGCAAAACCATGGTCAGATCTAAATACAGACAAATGTCACATTTATCTCCTGGATGTTCAATGTAGGAACACTAATCTGATTGGTTTTGTCCGAAATCAAAAGAGGCGAAGTAATCTCACATCAACTTATGCACAAATCTAACTCTTTTAAATTTATATGGTAGAAGATTTAGGCAGCTATTCAAGCTGAGTCAAACACACCAAAGATGAATAACTAAAGGTTATTTTTCCAAATATAATCCTTTCCATTTCTCTAATATGCTCACTAGTAGTGGTCTCCAAACTACTTTATCAAATAAACGGAGAAAACCACTAATGGATTCAATGAGAAGAATGATGGATGATATTTCCCTAGGAAAGAACATAATTTAGGTTGCTGTTAGCGATAGTACTACTCACCTTCTTGTTAAAGCCGATACAATCGAGGCTGCCATTTTTTAAGTATAAACTCGATACGCATCCGCTGTATGTGGATATCCTTTTCTTTCTGACCACAACTGCGATTATACACGTTGATATTTCCAATTCTATTCTTATGGGGTGTCCCTTTCCACTATAGCTTTCGGAGATATAATAATTAGACTCACGTGGGCCTAGTACCGTAGTTATTCTGACGTTTCTTTGGTTGATTAGTGGTAGGGTTGGTAAATGGGTACCTGCTCAGAATTTAAATGGGTCTAAATAAATTTGGCACATTTATTTAAATGGGTCTAAATAAATTGGCACGTTTACTTACACGTTATGCAGAAGTAATTATCTGTAACACGCTAGCTGCGAGACACATTTACTAGAAAAAAAATGTCTATAAGCTTATTATTATAAAAATTATTTATTTTATTTTTAAATATGGTAAGAAATATTATTATGATTATTGTAAGATTAGGAATATTATTATTATAATTTGAAACTATATATTTTTATTGTTTTTTTAATTATAATCATATATTATAATTATAAGTTATATGATTTTGATTTTGATTATGATTTTGAGGAAGAGGAGATTGGATTTAGGCCTCCAAGAACCTAAATCCATTTCTTGGTTTTAAGGCCATGGGCCAGGTGTCTAACGTCAAGATGAAGCCTCTGAATAGTTATTCTTTTGACTAACCCTAGTTCATCATCGATCTCTTTGCAGCCAGTCTAAACCCTCTCTCTCAGTTTTCATCAGATCTATACCCTTCATCCACATAAAATCGATACAGCCATCAAAAATCGATTTCTTTGATTCTCGCCTAGAAATCGAACATGCAAAAGTTGATCTATGTTCTTCATCTTGAAGAACAGAATCGGATAGATCCACCCTCATCTCTGAGACCTTCAAACCTCAACTCCTCAAAAATTCGGCCACCAAACAACTTCGTTTCAAAAATACAGCCACCAAACCAGATCTCACAACCTTCAAACCTCATTTCTGAGGCTCATTTCTTCGAAAACCCTATTTTCGAAAGAAATGTGTCTTCTAATAAAGATTCATCCAAAGCCGGAAAGGAGTCTGGTAGTGAGGAGGTTCCAAGAACTTATGCAGAAGTTCTAAGATCGGGAAAGGAGACAACGCTTTCATCCATTGGTGCTGCTGAGGGCTTCGTTCACGACAAGGTGGAAATCGGAGCTGAGGAAGGGTATCTGTTCGTTAAATTTTGCAAAAAAGATAAGTCTTTCTTAAACTCTCTGTCTAAATACACGTTGATTGCTAAATTTTCATTTGGTTGCCCTCCTGCTGTAGAATTTAGGAAATATCTAGATTCTTTAAAGCCTATAGGAAATTACAGTCTATATAAATGGGATTTTAGGCATGTCTTTGTGGAATTTGATAATTTGCTAGATGTAAAAAGTTTCTGGAAGGTTAATGTTAGGTCTTTAGGGCAGTATATGTTTAGAATATTAAAATGGAGTCCTGATTTTCACCCTAAACGCGAGTCACCTATGACCCCTGTTTGGGTTTCCTTTCCGAAACTGCCTGAATTTATGTACAATAGAGATACTATAGAAAACTTAGCTAAGGCAATAGGGTTTCCTCTAAAATCTTGGCTACCTTTTAGAAATAGGGCAAGTTACAATTGCTGTGAAGTCTGGACAGTTCTGGATGTCTCCAGTATTCTTCCTAAGAAAATATGGGTTAGTTTTGGTGATAAGGAAGGGTTCTGGCAAGATATAAGTTACAGAAATAAGCCTGATTATTGCAAAAAATGTAGACATCTAGGTCATAAGGATATTGGGTGTAAATCAGAGGATGTAGAGTTTAAGAAATCTCAGAATTCTAAAAAAGTTGATGTTAATTCTATGGCTAAGAAGAATGATAACATTTGGATACCTAAAACTAAAAACAACAAAGAAATTAATAATACGCAACCTAAAATGGATGAGTTAGTGATTGTTAAAAATAGTGATAAAGGCAGTGGAAGTTCAATGATTGTTGATAGAGTTTCTAATAATTCAGATTGTATTGTTGTGCAGATAGAAAATGTTGATAGTAATAAGGATAATGAAATGCATGATAGTATTGCTATTTTGAATAAGGATAAACATTATGGAAATAATACTAATGAGTCTGCTAATCATTTTGATAATAACTATGCTGTTAAAGATAGTGATATGCTTGTTGTTTCTGATGTGGCATTGAATGATTGTAATTTGGCTGAAGGTGATATTTTTTCATTGAATATTGTTAATGCTTTTGACAGTGTTGTTGAACATTCTGATTTAAGAGATAAAGAGTCTTTTTCTAAAGTGGATTCTTTGACTTTGAATAGTTGTAATACAAAAGATGTTATTGTTAGGAAATATAATACTTTAATCATAGATAGAAATGCTGATTTAATTGATTCTTTGCCTTTGAATGCAAATAAAGACATGATTAGAATAGATGATGTTTCAACTATGGATTTACATGCTGTTTTAAATGATCCTTTGTTTTTTAGTGCAAATAAAGACATGGTTAGAAAAGATGATGGTTTATTGGTAGTTAGACATGCTGATTTAAATGACACTTTAAATGACATGATTAGAAAAGATGTTGGTTCAACTATGGTTAGACATGCTGTTTTAAATGTTTCTTTGCTTGCAAATAAAGACATGGTTAGAAAAGATGATAGTCTATTGGTAGTTAGACATGCTGATTTAAATGACACTTTGCCTTTGAAATTTGTTGTTAAACATTCTGAGTTAAATTCTAAAGAATCAGTTGCTGAAGTTGATTCTTTGATATTGAATGATGTACAAGATAATACTGTTAGAAAGAGTATCATTGAAGATACTAACTGTATTAATGATAACAATTCATTGTCTTGTAAGCATGTTGGTTCTGTAGTGGATTCTTTGTCATGTAATATTATTGATAAAGTTAATGACTCATCTGTTAAAGACAATAACATGTCAATGATAGTTGATGATAATCTGCCATTGAATGTTTGTACTTCAAGTGATGATAATCTGCCATTGAATGTTTGTATTTCAAGTGATGATGTGATCCTTAATATAGTAAGAGAACCAGCTGTTAAGAATACTGCAAATGTGCCATTAGAGATTCAAAGTAAAACTTTAAAATTTTCTAATCATGTAGAAAATCCAGTTAAAATAACTAATGAGGATATAATTAATGAAATTGAGACTATAAAGTTGAATAATCCTTTAAAACCTTTGTCTGATAATGAATTTGAAGAAGTAAATGATGCTGTAGATGATAATAGAATGAAAGATAGGACTAGTTTAAGTGAGTCTAATTCACCTAATCAAAGAAACATGTTAAAAGAGACCTCTAATGCCAGTTTAAGAAGATCTGCTAGAAACAGAATGTTAACTAGATCAAGGAATTTTAAAAGGTCTTTAGGATCTTCTTATAGAAGTTTTAGATGACAGTGTTATTAAATTGGAATATAAGGGGTATTGGTAACTATAAATCATTAAGAAGATTAAGGCATTTAGCTAAAAAAATTGTTGTTGACATAATTGCTCTTCAAGAGCCTTTTATATCAGTAGATAAAATTGTCTCTGTTTGTGCAAAACTTGGTTTTGATTCTTATTTTGCAAATGTAAATAATAAAATTTGGAATCTGAATGTAGATGGTTCTTCTCTTCTAAATGGTGAAGCTGGTTATGGTTTTATCATTAGGAATAGCTTAGGTTCTACTATTATAGCTAAAGGTGATCTAATAGGTAAATGCTCTGCTATAATGGCAGAGGTCATTGCACTTATAAATTGACTCATATATTGTGATGATAATGACTTGAACTGTGTTGATGTTGAAACAGATTGTCTAGAATTGTTTACTATGATGGAAACTGGTAGATATCCTTGGTATCTAGATAAGTTGTTGCAGCATTGTAGAACACTTTTTAAACCACAAATGACATTGGAACATATATATAGAGAGAAAAATTCTGCTGCTGACTGGGTAGCTAAATACGCATTAATAATTCATTCTAGATTCATAGTAAGATCATCACATACTTTGAAAGAATTAATTGCAATAACTCTGTTGGAATCATTAAACTTAGGACATTTTAGGTTTTTTTATTAACTAATTGGCAAGTTGAAAGACTTGACAGTTAATGTGTATTGATTTTATAGAGCAGGTGCAAGACTGATGGAGTATAAAGTAATGGGAAGCAAGGGGATAAAGTCTGTAAAGGTTGGGCAACAAAGGAAGATAAGGAAGGAAAGATAGGCAGCAGGGGGAGAGAGGCTTGAAGGAAGGCAGCAAGGAGAGAAAGACTTGAAATAAGGCAGAAAAATTACTAAGATTAGATTGATTACATATGTATAAGTTAACTACTCAATTTAGTTCTACTTAGTTAAGAAATGCTTAACCAATCAATCCTGGTTCTGTAATGAACAAGTTGTAAACTTTTTAGATTGGATTCAATAAAATTTCATTTCTTGGGGGAAAAAAAGTTATATGATTTTGATTTTATTATTGTATTTTAATTATTATTATTATTATATGATTATAAATATTTGAAGGGTTGTAATTATTTTATAAACCAAAATCATACTTTAAAATATATTTAAAAATATTATTATAATGTATATGATTATAAATTTATTATTACTGGTTAGTATTATTATGATTGGGTTATTAATATCTTAAGGGTTGTAATTATTTTATAAACCAAAATTTTAAATATTACGATAGGGTTATAATGTTATTATTACATTTTGAATATTATTATTATGTTTTTATAAATATTACAAGTGTTGATAACCTATTATAAACCAAAATCATATCTTATCATGTTAAAATATTACAAGTTTTATGATTATAACTTTATTATTACATTTAGAATATTATTATTATTATGACTTGGAGAGCAAAAACGAGTTTTGGTGTTAAGCTTTGGAGCACCGTTACACGCTACTTTGAAAAAATAATTCTTCGAGAGCTATAACCCTCGAAACGTTGGAAATATATATATATATATATATATATATATATATATATATATATATATATATATATATATATATATATATCTTGGTAATTATCAACCTTGTTATAATATGAGTAAAAGTGTAGTGAAGATTAAGTTGAATATGTATATTTGCGAGGTAGAACAATTTAGGCATATCATTGACCTAAAAAAGAACTTAATATCAGTAGGAAAATTGGCTAGTGAAGACTACACTACGATCTTCCATGGTGATAATTCAAAGATTTCAAAGGATGCAATGATGTTTGCTTGCAGAAAAAAGGTGGCACTCTTTACAATACAACAAAGATGCATTGTTCAATTGTCGTTGCAACAGGAAACGGAAATCCAAATATGTCTCGTCAGAGACTTGGCTACATAAGTGATACTATGATGAAATTACTCACTCGAAAGGGAAACTCCATGTCTAATTTCAATTAATATAGACATGTGCGAAGATTGCATACGTGGAAACCAGAAATATGTTAGTTTTTAGACAAATGGGAGAACCCCAAAGAAAAAAAAGCTAGGTCTTGTTTATTCTTATGTTCGATGGCCAATAATTTTTTCATTTATAAGAGAGAAGCACTACTTTTTTACTTTTATCGATGATCATTCTCAAAATGTATGGGTTTATTTTATAAAACATAAATCTGAAGTGTTTGATATTTTTAGAAGATGAAAATTTATAGTTGAGAATAAGACAAATTTTAAATATTAAAAAGCTCATAACCAACAATGATGGTGAATATGAGGACACCAGATTCAAGAAGTTTTGTTATGAGAGTGGGATTATGATAGAGAGAACCATGTCAGGTAAGCCTTAACACAATGGTATTACTAAGTGTATGAGTCGAACATTAACAGAATGAGCCATAAGCATTCATATACGCCAGGTATACCGAATAAATTTTGGGCAAAAATAGTAAACACAATGGCTTACTTAATCAACCGAGGTCCATTGGTTCCCTTAAAGCATAAAATACTCGATGAGTTATGAAGCTTAATATTATTATATCAATTTTGAATATTGTTTCCATAAGACCTTTATCTTGAACAATTGGACGTGAAGACTGCATTTCTTCACGAGAACTTAGATAAGGAGATATACATGTATCAACTAGAAGGTTTGTTAAAATAACGGAAATAAAACATTATAGAAAGACTTGAAAAAAGTTGGTATGGTATAAAACAATCGCTAAGAGAGTGGTACAAGAAATTTTACAATTTTGTGCACCATAAGATTTTCCGGAAGTGCAATATTGACCATTGTTTCTATGTTGATGATATGTTAGTAATAAGTTTAGATATGTTAGTAGTAATTTCAGATATTGATGATATATGGAATATTGAAGCAAAAATTATCAAAAGAATTTGACGTGAAGGACTTTGGTTCAACGAAGAAAATCACAGAAAGATAAGAATATGAGAGCTTTGCGGTTATCTTAATCATAGAACATCAATCGTGTTTTGCCTAGATTTAACATGGGTGATGCCAAGCCAGTTGATAGACCATTGGAAGGTCACTTTCGTTTATCCAAAGATCAATCCCCTCAGACAGAGGAAGAGAAATACTTTATGGCTAAGGTATTGGCAGTTTGATGTATGTAATGGTTTGTACGAGATCAAACATTGGTCATACAGTTGGAGTTGTGAGAAGGTTTATGTGACACCTATGGAAAAATTCATTCGGAAGTAGTAAAAATGGATTTTGAGGTACCTACTAGGCACCTAAAGAAAGTGTGTGTAATTTGGTAAGGGCGAGTTAAAGGTACAAGGCTACATAGCATATTTTGGAGGTGAAGTCGATCACCGAGAAACCACATCGGTTATATATTCAATGTTGGAACTATAAGTATTAATTGGATGTCAAGTTACAAAACATTGTCACTCTATTCACTACAGATGGTGAGTCTGTAGAAGTGCCAGATGATATGGCTTCAAGGTGTGTGAACCTAGTTGGAATTCAAATAAAAGAAAAACTTCTTGCTTAATGATCGTCAAAGTGTTGTTTACTTGGCGAATAACTCAACATTTCATTCGAGAACCAAACATATCCGTTTTCGTTATCATTTTATCAGATATTTATTGGAAGATGAAGTGTTAATACTGGAAAAGATTCAATGAAGCAAGAATCGAGTTGATATGTTGACAAACACAGTAGTTATTTCAAAATTAAAGTTGTGTTCAAATTCGGTTTGTCTGCAAGAGTAATGAGACCGCAAAGATCTGCTCATAAAGGTGTGTATTCAGATTGAAACCATTATTCAATAGGGAGATTGTTAGACGAGGGATCTAAGGATACTTTGAATTCTGTGACCAGTAAAATAATTTAGTGAGTCATTAATGGTTTATTAATGAGAGTTAAAAATCCTTGTAATCGTTTCTTCTTCCTCTCTCTGTGAACTCCATTAACAATTTATGTGTTTTTTATTTCAGTGTTGTTTTCTGTTTTCCACATTGACTGATTACAGAATAATTAGTATTTTTTTCAACGGGTCACAACCAGATGACTGTGTAATCTTGTAAAGTCAATAAATAAAGACTAAAAATCTTATTTGAGGCGAGATCACATTTGAATATACCAACTATAATGATTCAAAACAAATTCTTTTTTGAACTTTATTTATTATCTTGACATTTATTTTCAATATATATTTCTTTATCACTGATCAAAGATCGGATAAACTAATGGATCATCAACAACGGTATAACCTCACTGATCAAAGATCGAATAAACTAATGGATCATAAAAAACGGTATAACCTTCATCAACAAAAAGATTATGACCACTAACATATCTCGCCTCATCACTTGCCAAGTAAAGAGAAGCATTTGCAATATCTTCTGTCTGAAGTACCACACCTTTCAAATTACCATTCGAACTGTACTTATTAACAATCTCCGGTGACATTGACACTCATGACTCGTTCGAACTCATGTTGTTGAGTTTTGATTATGTTTGCTTCAAAATTATTTTTTATACCTGTATTGTTAAACATTATATCTAGATTACCATCAGTCGAAACTGCTGTTTCATCTGTGTTTTTTATATGATCTTCGTTGGAGACATCACAATGAATATACATGGAATCTGATGGACCAATTGTTTGACAGACTGATCTGCCTAAATCATCTTAAATTTCGGCAATCACAACTTTAGTATCATGTTTGGCGAGTAGTTTAGAGGTGGATTCACCAATTCTATTAATTCCGAATCAAACAAACCAACTCTATAAGATTTCAAAAAATTGTAAATTATGATATAATTTATTTATTTTTGTTACATACTAAAATGTTCCAAAAATTCTTTCGGAAAAACGTAATTAAATTTTTTTAGAACTTTTCGATGTATGAATCAAACAAACCAAGTCTCCATTTTTATATCTAAAAAAATTAAAATCATGGTATATTTCTTTTTAGTTACTAAAATATGTGGGATCATAAACTTGACCCGGTTACAGGGTCCAACCCACTCAATAAAGTTAATCTAGAAAGCATCTTCTAGAAACAATTGAATTAATATTTATTTAGGATTGTAGGTTGTGTGTAAGACCATCTTTAGGTTAAGTGAAAGACACACTTTTATGTTGAGTGTATGAAACACTTTTACCTTGAGTGTAGTCTTGAGGCAGAGCATTTAAGTATCCATATCTTTGATGGTGGATCCTTGTCTCCACTATGGTTCTATAAATTTTGGAGCTATCCCACTATCTAGAGTATCACACAAACACACTAAGAAGTAAAGGTAGAGAGAAAGTTAGAGTGAGAGAAAAGAGAGACAAGAATTCTCTCTTGAGTGAAAGAAAAATATTTCTCTTCTAGTGTGAGTTCTAAGAGTGACTTGTAATATTTCTCCTTTTCTATCTATATCAAAGTTGTTCTAAGAGAGTGTTTGTTTGTTTTAAAGAAAGTGTATCATCCTTCCAAGTTCTAACACTCAACAACAACAACTACGATAACTAAAGTATCAAGATCAAAGCTCTCATTGGAGCACATGATGTGTGGGATGCCATAGAAAAAGGGTTTGACGAACCCGAAGATGAAGCAAGCTTCACTCAATTGGAGAAAATAATTTTTAAGGATTCAAGAAATAGAGACAGAAAAGATTTCTTCCTCATTTATCAAGCATTAGATGATGATGGCTTCGAACAAATTCAAGTGCATCTTTCGCCAAGCAAGCGTGGGAGAAATTAAAAATCTCTTAAAGAGGAATCGAAAAGGGGAAAAAAGTATGTCTCCAAACATTAAGCGGTGAATTCGAATCCTTACATATGAAAGCGTCCGAATCTATTTCGGAATATTTCTCAAGATTAACAAGTATTTCTAATCAATTAAAAATAAATGGTGAGAAGTTAGAAGATATGAGAGTAATAGAAAAAATAATATGTTCATTGGATCCTAAATTTGAGCATATCTTCGTGACAATTGAAGAAAACTAAAGACTTAGAGAAAATGATGATTGAAGAACTCCAAGTCTCATTACAATCCTATGAAGATAAGCATAAGTAGAAGCAAGAGATCACCGAGAAACTCCATAAAATAGAACTTAAGGACATGCATGCAAATCAAAGGGATGATAGAAACCAACGTGGCCAAGGTAGAGGTAGATGCCGCAGACGAGGTGGTTATCATGGTCGTCGATGTGGCTGGAATCACAACAACAATAATTCCAACTACAACTACGAGAAACGAGAAAGCTCAACACGAGATCGTGGAAGAATAAATATGAACTCGAGGTATGATAAATCTCAAATCCAATTTTATAAATGTCAAAGCTTAGGACATTATGCTTTCGAATGCAGAGGCCCCAACAATAGAGTTGCGGAGAGGGCCAACTATGTAGAGGAGGAGACATAGGAAAAAGATATATTACTTGGTATCTTGACACCGGTGCAAGTAACCATATGTGTGGAAAATGAAGCATGTTTGTAGAGATCAATGAAGCAGTGAGTGGAAATGTCTTTTTTGGAGATGATAGCAAAATATCGGTTAAATAAAAAGGTAACATTCTTATTCGTGCAAAAGATGCTAGTCACCAAATAATTTCAAATGTTTATTACGTACCTATCATGAAAAACAACATCTTGAGCTTGGGATAACTCCTAGAAAAGGGCTATGATATTCATATGAAAAATCATAGTCTTTTTATGAGAGATGACAAAGGAAATTTAATTTCTAAAGTTCGAATGTCAAAGAATAGAATTTTCCATTTGAATATTCAAAATGATGTAGCAAAGTGTCTTAAGGCTTGTTACAAAGATTCCTCGTGGCTATGGCATGTTCGATTTGGTCATCTAAACTTTACAAGTTTAGAGTTAGTTTCCAAGAAGGAAATGGTGAGAGGGTTACCATATATCAATCATCCTGACTATGCGAAGGATGTTTACTTGGAAAGTGATTCAGAAAAAGCTTTCCAAAAGAGTCGGAATCAAGAGCCAAGAAACCTATCGAGCTTATTCATACCGATGTGTATGGTTCAATCAAACCGAGCTCTCTTGGTAAAATTAACTACTTCCTTCTATTCATTGATTATTTTTCAAGAAAAACTTGGGTATATTTTTTGAAACATAAATCTAAAGTCTTTGAAATATTTAAGAAGTTCAAAGTAATTGTGGAAAAAGATAGAGGAAATAAGATTAAAGCCACGAGATCTAACCGAGGAGGGGAGTTCACATCCAATGAATTCCAAGACTTTTGTGAAGCACGTGGAATTCGTCGCCGCTTGATAGTTCCCAGATCTCCTCAACAAAATAGTATGACAGAAAGGAAGAATAGAACAATCCTGGATATGGCGCGAAACATGCTCAAAAGTAAGAAACTGCCTAAGGATTTTTGGGCGAAAGCAGTGGCATGTGTGGTCTACTTGTCCAACCGATCTCCAACAAGAAGTGTTTGGGGAAAGACACCACAAGAAGCGTGGAGTGAAAGAAAGCCCGGAATTTCTCAAGGTTACAACTCGATGATAAAAGAAAAAGTTTTATTTTCATCAGTTACGACTCAAGTTCCAAAGGTTACAAGTTGTACAACCCAAACAATAAGAAGGTTGTGATAAGTCGAGACGTGATTGTTGATGAAGAAGGCGAATGAGATTTTGGGTCTCATACAAATGAATACAAATTTTTCCTCCGAATTGAAGAAGATGAGCAGACACTGAATGAGCAATCAGAAGATGTTGTAACCCCGCATGCTTCACCAACATCATCTACTCATGAAGACTCGTCACCTTTATCATCGTCAAATGATAGTCAAAGTGAGAGAGTTTTAAAACGTACAATAAGCCTTAGTGATCTTTATGAGATAAGTGAACCAATGGATAACCTTAAAATCTTTTGTCTCTTTGCTGATTGTGAACCAGTGACATTTCAAGAAGATACACAAAAGAAACAATGGAGAGACGTGATAGACGAAGAAATTATAGCCATCGAGAAGAATGACACATGATAACTCACCTCACTTCCCAAATGGTGCAAGATAATAGGTTTCTGGTGGTTATACAAAACAAAGAGAAATGCTAAGGGGGAGACTGAAAAAATACAAAGTGAGGCTTGTTGAAAAAGGCTATAGTCAAAAGGCGGGAATTGACTATGATGAGGTATTCGCCCCCGTTGCCCGATTAGAAACTATTAGACTAATAATTTCTTTGACAGCTCAAAACAAGTGGAAGATACAACAAATGGATGTAAATTCAGCATTTCTAAATGGCTTCCTTGAAGAAGAAGAAGTCTACATTCAACACCCATTAGGCTATGAGGTCAAAGGTCACAAAGATAAGGTGTTAAAGCTAAAGAATGCTCTTCACGGGCTAAAACAAGCATCAAGGACATGGAACAGTAAAATCGAAAAGTATTTTCGAGAGAATGACTTCAACAAATGTCCTTACGAAGATCAAAGATAAAGATATTTTAATTGTATGTCTTCATGTGGACGAATTGATCTTCACCGGAAGCAGCCCAAGTATGTTCAATAAATTCAAGGAAGTAATGACGAAGGAATTCGAGATAACAAACTTGGCGCTCATGGCGTACTACCTTGGCATTAAATTTAAACAAAACAAATATGGAATTTTCATCTCACAAGAAAGCTATGATAAAAATATCCTGAAGAAGTTTAAGATATAAAATTGTAGCCTGATAAGCACACCCATGGAGTTTGGAGTCAAAATATCCAAACATGAAGAAGGAGACAATGTAAATCTGACATTATTCAAAATTTTGGTAGGAAGTCTACGCTATCTAACTTGCACGAGATCGGATATTCTTCATGCAGTTGGATTGGTTAGCCGCTACATGGAATCTCCAACAAAAACTCATTTTAAAGCTGCAAAGAGAATCCTTCGCTATGTGAAAGGTACAATTGACTTTGGATTACTCTATTCCACTTCTAATTATTACAAACTTGTTGGTTATAGCGATAGTGATTGGGGTGGAGACATAGACAATCGAAGGAGTACTTCTGGATTTGTATTTTTTATGGGAAATATTGTCTTCACATGAATGTCAAAGAAACAACTGATTGTCACGTTGTCCACTTGTGAGGCGGAATACGTTGATGTTACTACATGTGTTGGTCATGTAATTTGGCTCAGAAATCTATTGAAAGAGATAGACCTAACACAAAATGAGCCGACTAAAGTGTATGTCGACAATAAGTCAGCCATCGCCTTAGCCAAGAATTTGGTGTTCCATGATCGAAGCAAGCATATCGACGTTCGCTACGACTACATAAGGGAGTGTATTTCAAGAAAGGATGTGAAAATTGAATATGTGAAGACAAAAGATCAAGCTGCCGATATTTTCACCAAGCCACTGAAAATCGAAGACTTCAAGCAATTAAGGAAACTACTAGGAGTCACGCGATCAAGTTTAAGGGGGAGTGTTGGATCATAAACTTGACCCGGTTAAAGGGTCCAACCCACTCAATAAGGTTCATCTAGAAATCATCTTTTAGAAACAATTGAATTAATATTTATTTAGAATTTGAGGTTGCGTGTAAGACCATATTTAGGTTGAGTGCAAGAAACAATTTTATGTTGAGTGTAAGAAACACTTTTACCTTGAGTGTAGTCTTCAGGTAGAGTGTTTAAGTATCTATATCTTGGATGGTGGATCATTGTCTCCACTATGGTTCTATAAATAGTGGAGCTCTCCCACTATCTAGAGTATCACACAAACACACTAAGAAGTAAAGGTAGAGAGAAAATTAAAGTGAGAGAAAAGAGAAACAAGAATGCTCTTTTGAGTGAAAGACAAATATTTCTCTTCTAGTGCTTGTAATATTTCACAATTTCTATCTATATCAAAGTTGTTTGTTTGTTTCAAAGAGAGTGTTGTTTTATATTTTCTGCCAACAAAATATTCCAAAAATATTGTTTTGAAAAAACTTAACAAAACAAACTTAAAAAAATTCGGTTTCTAAAACAAAAAAATTAAATCTCTGTTATGGATTTCAAAAAATTATAAATTATGATGTAATATTTTTTAACTTACTAAAAATTCCAAAAATCTTTAAATTAATAAAAAAACTCCAAAAATGTTCAAATCAAACAATAAAAAACTCTCCACCGGCAAATATCAAAAAATAAAAAATAGGAATATACTTTTTTTATTTATTTGACCAACTATTTTTTCTAGAAATAATTTTAAAGAAAAAATAAATTAAAACACTCTGCTGACACATAATCTAAGGGTATACACCTTCATTACATAATATCCCTGATTAGAGAACCTGTTTCACAGTCCAGATAAAAAGGATGTCTTCGAAATAAACTCTTATCAATAAGCAAGCAAACTTCTGACTGGTTGCCGATAAATATTTCTTTTTATGCTGGCTCGGCAAGAGCGAGAACCAGGTGGGCAGCGGTAATGTCAGAAATTGTACATATATGTATCTACTTATTGGGTCAGTAATGTAATTTCAGATGAGGAACAAACATCAAATATGGAAATGTTTATTGACCATAACAAACATTTATATCGTGAAATAGATCAACAACCTAATCAAAAATCGAGCAAACTAAAGGGTCATCAACAACGGTATAACCTCCATCAACAAAAAGATTATGACCACTGACATATCTCGCCTCATCACTTGCCAAGTAAAGAGCTGCATTTGCAATATCTTCTGCTTTAAGTACCACACCTCTTAAATTCCCTACCGAACTGAACTTATTACCGATCTCCTCTTCACTGCATCCAAGCGTTTGGGTCACTAAAGGTGTACCAATCCCGAAAGGAGATATGCAGTTAACCCTAATACCGTAGTGACCAAACTCGGCTGCACCACTTTTAGTTAATCCTACCACACCGTGCTTCGAACAAACATATGCAGCCGATGGAAAACCAGCTAGCCTAGAGGCTGCACTAGCAGTAGATATTATACTACCTGTTAAGAAATTCAAATATATTAGAATTCTGGTATTTTATGTTTTTAGTTAGTTTCAAAACATTACCTTTACGTGCTGGTATCATTGCACGAGCCGCATGTTTCATGCCAAGGAAAACTCCGGTAACGTTAACATCTATGACATGTTCGAACTCATGTTGTTGAGTTTCGGTTATGCTTGTTTTAATGTTATTTGATATTCCCGCATTGTTAAACATTATATCTAGTTTACCATGAGTCGAAACTACTTTTTCAACTGTGTTTTTTATATGATCTTCGTTGGAGACATCACAATGAATGTACATGGAATCTGATGGACCAATTGTTTGGCAGACAGATCTGCCTAAATCATCTTGAATATCGGCAATCACAACTTTAGCACCGTGTTTGGCGAATAGTTTAGCGGTGGATTCGCCAATTCCACTTGCTCCTCCGGTGATTACTGCAACTTTACCTTCTAGCCTATCCAACATATAATTAAAGATTTTAAAACCAAAAAAAGCAAAATATGAGGTGCTGCAAGAGATAATACTACTCACCTTCTTGTTAACGCCGATACAAACGAGGTTGCCATTTTTATATCTTTCTCCTGTAATGAAGAGAAGAATTCTACTCGAGTGGACTAGATGTAGTTATCTGGAGCTTCACCGACAGTCAACAAAAATGGGTTCCGTGTTTTCTTTAGGTACAACAACACGTGCTTTATTACAAACATGAATAAAACGAAATATGAGTGTTATTTATTTGAGTAAATATACTAAAATTATAAATTATAAATTATAACATACCCGTCAATTTTAGAATATAAAAAATTATTTCAAATCCATGTTTTTTTTTGTCAAATTTGTTCTGATAAATACCATAATTTAATTAATATTATAAATTTGTTTTTTTTATATTATTAATTAATTTAAACTATTCACTATTGTTTTTATTTAAATTAATAATAACAACAATAATTATTATTATTATTGATAATAATAATAATTATAATAATAATAATAATAATATTATGAACAACAACAACAACGTGGATATATTATTATGGTTTAGTTTATGTGAAACGGAGATTGAGCAGTTAACAAATTATATATTTATAAATCACTGTATTAAAAAATAAATATAAAAAAATAGTAAAAAGACAATACCATTGTTGATTTTGGTTGAATCATGTGTAGATTGTGTTATAGAAAATATCTTATATCCATATGAAATAAATAATGATATTTTTCAAACTGTTAAGATATGCGGTTAAGTGTAATTTTTATTTAGTCTATATATATAGTTACATGTTTCCATAATATATGTATCGATTGATTCGTACAGGACTAATTACATCATTATCAGTAGCTCCCTAGTTTCAATTAATAAAACGAAAGAAGACTAATCAAATGTTGTTTAAAAAAATCTTGTGTTTTTCGTACAAGTCATATTTTATACTTTTTTTTACGTGCCAAACACTATGAAAATCAAATAAATATTCATCATTTTGAGCCATATTTTCCGTCGATAACTGAGCTTCTATATTAGCTTGGACATAAGATGTTGATATGGATATTTTTGGAATTTTCCAAGATGACAAAAGTGATATTAATGAGCCTACACATCTGAGAAATAATATATTTATTGAAAGTGTTGACGAGAGGGTTTGTGTGGAGGAAGATGATCACATTTTCCCCTAATGTGTTGTTGATTCTTTGACATATGCCCCTCCTACTATAATTTCTCTTGGAAGTTCTTCCTCTCCGTCTAAGGCTATACTTCAATTGAAATCTTAGGGTGATATTTTAAATAATAACTCTTTTACTTTCTAATAAAAATGTCAAATTCTCTGGCCCTTCAATCGAAAGTTTATGCATTAGAGGCTTTGAAAGAAAGTTCTTATGATTTGCTTGCAAATGCAAGAGATATTGCTTTTTTAGATGTTAAAAGACGTGCAAAAAGACTTTACTTCTTTGCCAACTAGGTACATTTGTGTTTTGTGGTATAAATTGTATGTTTGTTAGTGCTATCCAAGGGTATTGTTGTGGTTGCTAACCCAATTTTATTTTGTTAGGGTTGAGCAAAGTCGAAATCAGGTTACTTCGGATTGTTTTGAAGATAGAGAGGGGAATGGTTTACATAAGAATATGTCTGAGGTATACTCTACCTTAGTAACCGATTATGTTACTTCACAACCTTCAGTTTTTCCTTGATTTTTGTATATAATTTGTATTTTTTCCATATTTTCCCCTATATTGTATTCTCATTCCAGCCATATATTTGTTCTAAGGGTTTTTATGAGTATTTTTTTGTATACGAATCCTTGCGTCTACAAAACATTTTGAATTCTCTATTTTTATACAAACTAATCAAGTATATCATACCGAGAATTATGTTTTTAGAAGAACATGGTTTTTACTTGAATTTTTCTAGAATTTGCCATATATATTTTCTAAAATATTCTCTTATTTTCAAGAAAATGTAGTTTTTTTATTACTGATTAAATCTTGGTTACCGGTTTTTTGTTATTACCTTTTATGAGGATTCATGACACGTGCTCATTATTTTAATTATCCATGTTTGAATTGATGATCATTTAATCGTCTAAAATATATCATTTTATATGGAGTTTTGATTAATCCCTAAGTACTCAATTGTTTTCTTGTTGTTTATAGAATGAATTTATTTTATAACGTTATTTATGTTATATCGGCTATATCAAATTAGATATGAACTAATGTTTTGGCAAGGAAAGTGTTTTATTAATGTCAAATTCCTTATTAAAATTTTCTCGCGCCACTCAGAAAGGAAATAGGGCATCTTATAGTTTAATAAATAGGATTTACACGAGTAGTAAGGTACAAACTCTTTAGTCCACAGGATTATGGTAGAGTATATGTTCCAGGGATGCCACACTTAATTTCCTTCGCTATCTAGCAATGTTTATATCCATAAATGGTTGTTTGCATGTTGGGTTTAGCCTCTTGTGTTAGCGGAAATACTATTCTCATTACTTTATCCACTGGTTCAAAACATCTAAACCGAACTTTGGAATTATATTTATTCCTCATCAATGCATCATAGTGATCTTGTCAAAATTTTGCATTGATAATGTTTTATTCAATTATGTCTATTGATATTCTTCTATTTAAGTAATCATTTTTTTTTCATTGATGGTGTAAGAATTTATATTTATACTACAACCTTCATACCATATACTATGCAAAATGAGTTTTATTTTGTGACAGTCCTTGGTATCGTTCACTATTATCATATAACATTTTAGTGATTTCCCTCAATTATTGGTCTGGTAGTCACTTAGACTTGTCCTTTTGCTTGAAGATGAAAAGAAAAAAGATCGCATTTTCTTAATTCCCATGTCTGTGTAGTATTGTGTGACAATATAATTTTGGAACTATGAGTGACAATATAATTTTGGAACTATGAAGCATTATCACTGGTGATAACTTTTAGACTAACATACCTGCAACATATACTTGTTTTTAAAATAAAATCACCTCTCCTCCCGTTATGTGTTGTAGTATTTTTGCTTTTACCCATTTGTAAAACTAATCTACGGTGACAATTAGATATTTTTTTTCCTCCATAAGACAACGAGAATGACACTGAAATGTCAATACCCCATCTTTCAAATGGAATTACTTATGTTATTTTTATTAATAATACCGTTGAAACTTGGACGAATTGGCGAACCTTTAGCATGTATTGTTTGTCCTCACTTTATTCTTTGCATGTTTCATTATTGTTGGCCAGTATTAACCATGTAACAATATTATTTTAATCAAAGCTTTATATCCTCAAGGTGTTCCTTCGTCTCCTTTAAGTGTTGGATAATATTATCCTTTTTTGCTTCGACTCGACCTGTCATTTGGCTAACTGTTATTTAGAAGTTAGTTAGAAGTATAACCTTTTTCGCTCCACGTATATTTTCCAAACGAAGGCCCGCAATGATAGCCTCATATTTTGCTTCATTGTTTAATCCTGAGAATCTGAAGTGTATGGATTAATTTTAATTATTCTATGTCGAGAGGTGAATTGTATTTGTGCTTATGATCCTTGATTATTACTTACTCAATCAGTCACACAACTCTTCATGTAATTTTTAAATCCTTATTTATAATAATTGGTCTTTCGGATTGAAATTCAGCTAGGAAGTGAGCTAATGCATATACCATTATTATTGTTTTATGTTGTAATTTGATATCATGATACCCTAGTTCTACTGACCACTTAGTCAATATTAACGAGGCTCCGGGATTTAAAATTCATTCCTAGAGGGGAAGAGGTTTCACACAATTATAGTATGTGCTTAAAAATATAGTCTTATTTTTCTATACATTAGACATCCATAAAAGATAACATTTTCTTTCCTAATGTCTCATCTACAAGACATCCATTTTTGATGGTGAATACTAGTCCTTTAGACATTATTTACTTCATTTCGTGAAGTCCACGTAGATTATCATTTCTCATTTTTTTGTTATCTTTAACCAAAATAGAATTGACTGTCCATATTGGTACAATTCTGGCGATCTTCAGGGTTTTTCCTTGTTCCATGATAACTTCCTCCACCTCTTCCTCCGACTGAACTATGGTGTGATTTATTTTGGGCTGAGAGTAATTTGGTAAAATGTTTTGAGTATTAAATATTTTGGTATTATGTAGTGACATATTTGAGCAGCTTGGTTGTATTAAATGTTCATTACCCCCATTAATGAAAGTGGTTGGGGTATTTATACTCTTAATTAAGGACCCATGGGCGTTCGGGTGGAGTTTAAGGACCAATTTACTTATTAAACTGATTAGCACATAGCTTAGGAAAAAGGTGTTTAGGTGTGTCTTTACTTTTGTCCTGTCTGGATAGTTCAGTGGCACGTTTATGTCCGAATTACCCTTGTCTGGATATCTCGGTAGGCTGTGACTGAATATTCCAAACTCATCAGTAGCCTCTTTTTTAGGTCTTGTCAAATATCTTTGGCATGACTAAAAAATTTTACTTAGCCAGCGATGATTTTGTCTGACCTGCCTATGCATCTAGTTCGAAGTTTGTCTGAACTGACTTTTTCCAAGAATTCTAAGAGTATTCTTTAGGATCGTGGAACATGTGTCACAATTTGATTCGACCTACCAACCGGTTTTTCACCTAGATTGGCGCTCCCACTAAACCTAGAAAGTAACATATGCATTTAATTTTCCTACATCTGCGCCGTTTATAATCATTGCAAAACCTCTTCAACTCCTCCTAGGTAACAGTTACCTTTTTCTACTCATATAAAAATCATTTTTTTCACTATTCTATTGTCTTCACCACTCAAAAACCTTCTAGAGAGCTTTCCACCCTCACTTTCAAACTTGTTCTTGGATAGTTTTTTGTTCACGGCTAGAAACGCTCTTGTAAAAGGCGGCTAGTTGAACTTGTCAGAGTTAGAGAAAGCAAGAAGAGTCAAAAGGGAGAATCGTATTGATGCTGGTCTCCCAGTCTCCCCAAGAAAAAATTCTGGTGAACCACCCCAACAAACTGACCAATGGTCATCCTCCACCAGAAACCGAAAACCAAAACTGCTGTTCAAACCAATCCTCTCTCGAATTCCATCAGGTTTTTCTGTTCAAGAGTCCTAACCCTTCCCTACCAAGGAAAAAGCAGTATCGAGTGTTAGAAAACCTCCCATTTTTTAGCCATGGGTTCAGATATTGAAAAGTCTCCAGAAATATCAAATCCACGCCGGACGATTCGTCTGGTGAAATCCCAGGCAACTACCTCCTTCTCAAAACCCTCTAGATCAGAGGCTTCTAAGGAAATATCCAAAGATAAGCCCTCCGGATCGGAGGTGTCTAAAATAGCACTACAGGATAAGCCCTCCGGATCAGAGGCATCCAAGATAGCCCTTAAAGTGAAGTCCTCTGGAGCTCAACCCAAATCGTACCCCATACCTTTGGAAACAACAGGTGCTCATTCATCCGGAGAGCCTTTGGTGCCAGAACCTGATCCCATCCCATCCACAACAACTGGTAGACGTTTTACAGTGATGGAAGACAGTATCGAAAAGGCCCCCTTCGAACTTGAAGCCTCATGACAAACTGGGGATGTTGCCTCTCATATGAAGGGCAAAGGCAAAGTTAAAGTTGGTGTAGCCCATCCGGACCTCCCGGAGTGCTAGGAGGGCAAGGTAGGGCCTTCTCCAAGAACATTAATGTTAAATATTTGTTAGCCTAGCAGAATATAAATTATGTATACACTCATACTGCTGAGTTGGGACGGATCCGGACAAAGGGAGGATCCCATAATCAGTGAAGGTGAGGATACCAGTCACGCCAGAGACTCCAATAGACTGTAAACTCAACGAGGTGGTCATCTTTACTGAGGTGCTAAACTGGGACTTGGGTTCCCATCAGACCCAAAAATTATTAGGTACTTCCACCTGGTGAAGCTCTTTCAAAGTCCATTGAGTCTGAACGCCTGGTACTCTCTCCTTGCCTGCATAATAGCATCGAGGTTATCTAAAATCCCTCTTCCCATGGAGAAATTTGCCGCTGTGGCAAGTCAATACAAAAATCACCACATCCCATTTTATCATCACAACATGGGAATAACTTCAAAGTGGTGGATGATTTATTAGAGTTTGAGAAAAACTAGAGGACACAGTTCTTATTCATCAGTGGGTCATGGGAGAATGTCAGGAATATGAAGGCCAATACCAACACAAGTATGTTGACTAGCAGATGGAAGAGTACGAGTAAATCTTTTGTCTTTGTATCTCACGTTGTTATTTTTTTTACCTACAAGTATTTTTCTCCTGATTTCGCTGTTACTTATTTTTCAGTGTTGCCGAAGGAATTTTCCGGACACATGGAGGAGGGGCAAACAGCTTGTGCCAAGTTGAATGCATGGGATGGAGAGTGTTGGTGGAATGCCTTCCACAACTCCTTCACTTCTGGCAACCTGGTGAGGTCCCATCTGTGGAACACCACAGGTCGGAGGGATCTTTCATGGGAAGAACTAACCACAACCCTCCTCTTGGTGTAATTCTAAAGCGGACAGAAGAAAGGGATGGTAAACTAGTCTTTCTCTCTAGAGCCAAGGCTCCCAGCAAGATGAAAGGGAAGAAAAAGAAGGCTGCAACAGAGGAAGTTCCAATTGTCACATAGGGGACCGGTTCGGGGAACAAGGGGGGAATCAACGCTACCTTGCTCAAGGTAGTAGAAACTGAGACGGTCAAGGAGGCAAGAGAATCATAAAACCCACCAAGGCCTCCCAAAAAAGACCAAAAAATAAGAGCAAGTATTGATGAAAAGGTTGTCAAGAAGAAAAAGGTCACCTTAGGGGAAGAAGTAATTCTTCGTCCTTCAGAGCTCTACCTCCACCAGCCCTTATTGACCCCATTCTACCAGAGAAAGCTTCAACAGGCCCCTAGTCTGGAGAGGATATTGGAGGAGGAATTGATGGAGTGGACATCAGTTCCTTTCAAGACATCGATATTTATTTCAACGAATCTGAGAAGGATGACTTTGCTGGTCCCTTTCGTCCTTCAAGCTCTTCGAACATGGTAACTTATAATGGTAAGTCCTTCTCCATCTCTGGAGAACAAGACATTGTGGCCCACTCTCTTCTTGGTCACATCCAACCAGTGTTTGACCTAGAGAGACAAGTGAAGAGTCAAACTGCACTCATCAATACTCTCACTACTAATAAAGAGTCTATGTCATCCAATCTTCTTAATGCTAATCAGAGCATATAAAATCTGAAAAAAGAGATCGAAGCACTGAGGAAGGACAAAGAAGATCTGTCAACCAAGCTTGCCACTTCGGACCAGTACTGAGCTGCAAGCTAAGTGCTCCGGTTTGGAGAACGATCGCACAACAATAAGAGAAGACTTGAAGGTTAAAGATGGAACCATTTAGACCTTGTCCGGAGAGAAAAATTCCCTAGAAGGTACTGCATCTAAGGTGATCAAGGAGAAAAAAGACTTAATGAAGGAGCAGGAAAAAACTATTCAGGAAAGCATTGATAAATACACTAATGAGGTCATAGACTCCTTAGAAGCAAGGTATGCTGAGGTCAAGTCTGACATGGTGCTGCTCTTCCATGAAATATTTCCGAAGAGGACCCTTGGTCCACTGTGGAAATTCGTAAACTATGAAGAGATCCCATTTCACACCATGGCAGATGGTGACAAGCTTAATTATAGTAGTGGAAGAAACCGGCGAGAGTTTTATTGTCGAACTCAAAAGTCCAAAGAAAGGAAGTGATAAAGGACAGTCTGAAGGGAACAAGTCCTGCGGTTTTAAACATTTTTTGTTTTCTTACTCTTCGGAACTACTAAAGTCCTTGGATGGCCAAGGAATTTTTGTAATGTTGTCCGGCTTGAGTTCGGATAACTTTCTTCTTACGACACTTAAAAGTCCTAAGATGGCCAAGGCATATTTTGTTATTTGGTAACGTTATTAAGTCTCCGCCCGGACATATTTATTTATCAAATCTTGCTTTGTTTCATACTTTGTTTCAATTTTAACAGCTAATGTTTAAACAACCCCAATTATTTCAAAAGTATTAAAGTGAGAGTGTTTAATATCTCCAATGACATGTATTTAATGGTCATGATTCAACCAGATTAATCCGATCTGTCAAAGATCCATAGAATTAAATCAAAGACTTGTACTTGAAAATAATTGTAGTTAAACCACATCGACATTTTAAGAAGGCATAATATTTTATTGAAAAAACCGGACACCTCATTAAAACCTCCCCGCTTCCTCAAAAGATTACTTGACTTTTAACAAGTAAATATTTACACAACTATTATTCTAGATATAATCTCAGGTGTTCAATATTCCATGGGTGCTTCAAAATTCTTCCATCTTTGTCTTGAAGCCTATATGTCGCAGGCTTAAGCTTTTCGGAGACCTCATAAGGGCCTTCGCAGTTCGGAGCCAGCTTACCGAACTGCTTCTTCTTAGTATGAAAGAACACTTTTCTCAAAACTTTATCTCCTAGTTGAAAATCTCTTCTCTTGATCTTAGAAGAAAATATGCTTCTCAGCAAGCCTTGGTAGTGGACTGTTCTAAGATGAGCTTTAACCCTTCTTTCTTCTATTAAGTCCAACGGATTCCTAATTGCCATCTCATTGTCTTCTTCTGAATAGTTTTGGACCCTGTAAGATTGTAGGGTTGCTCCCATAGGGGTAACCGCATCCATCGCATACACCAAGGCAAAAGGAGATTCATGCGTAGCACATCTAGGAGTAGTTCGGTATGCCCACAATACTTATTGCACATATCTTGGCCACTTTCCTGCAGCCCCTTCTAAATTCTTTTTTACACCGGACAAAATAACTTCAACCTGGTTATTTGCTTGTGGGTGGAAAGGAAAAGAGAAGCAATGCTGAATACCCCTGGAGGCACAGAAATTCTTCATATGCTTGTAATCAAACTATGGCCCATTATCAGTGGTAATCTTTTGAGAAATCCCAAATCTGCAACATATATTAAATAAGATAAACTTTATAACAGCTTTCGAAGTGGTTCCTGCAAGAGGAGCTGCTTCTATCCACTTTGAAAAGTAGTCAATAGCTATAATGATAGTCATGCATCCTCCTGACGCCATTGGTAGAGGCCTAACTAAATTCAATCCCCAACGAGCAAAAGGTACTAATAGACTCCATAGGCAGTGCTAGGACATGAATTTTGTTACCATACCTTTGACAAGGATCACATGTTTTCACCAATTATTTAGCATCTGCCATTATGAACGGCAAATAGTATCTAGCCAACAAAACTCTCCAGGTTAGAGCCCTGTAGCCACAGTGTGTTGATCCTTCTACGTCGTGTAGTTCGGATAAAAAGGTTTGGGATTCTTCAACCCCCAAACATCGCAGGAGAGGTCTGCTCAAGGAGTTTTTTATACAAAACCTCTCTTATGATTAAAAAACCACGTGCCTTGTGCTTAATTTTTCTTGCCATAGTTTTATCCAAAGGCAAAACCCCACCGGAGATACATTGAAGCATGGGAAATCTCCAATCTTTGGACTGAACTACTTGTATACTTAAACTCTCATCTTCTTCCTTGTTCTGATTTGATTGTATGGATAAGAATTCTTGTATGTGAATCCAAGGGTAGGACTCAGAGTATGCCATAGTTGCCAAGAAATATGCCAGTGTATTTTCAGATCTAGGAATATGCTCATTACAAACATTCTTGAAATTGGCAGCCACCTCTTTGAGGATGAATAAGTATTTGATCAGTTGTTCCTTCTTGGCCTCAGACTGAAACTTTTAGCCCACATAAGTGAGCTAACTTAAGACCAACTATAGCTGCTTCGATTCAGGCTCGTTGTTAGAGGCCCTGAACGCAAAGCATATAGCCTGAAATAGTTTATCATCGTACGGAGAGGTTAAGCAAATTCCAGCCCCGCAACCCACTTTGTTTGATCCACCATCAGTCCGAACTACCCATTATTTTTTAGTTTTCTCCTCTGAAGCTTGTTTAGAACTTCTATCTGAATGGAATTCCACTTAGAAATCAGCAACAGATTGAGCCTTGATAACAGTTCATGGGCAAACTCAATGTCATAATCTCCCAATTATACTGACCATTTGGTCATCCTGCTTGATATGTCTGCTTTCTGAAGAACGTTCTTTAATGGAAAAGATGTTCGGACCACGATAAAATGAGACTGAAAATATGCCCTCAATTCCTTGCAGCTATCACTGATGAGTCCGAATTCGGAATGCTCCCCGGAAGGGCAGACCAATGTAAATCTCTCCGTAAACCGGACAGACACTAAGAACTTAAATCGGACAGGACTTTTGAACCGGACAGATGACTTCGAACACTGTGAGCCTAAGGCTGTTCGAACTATGACTAAAGTACTAAAAAACCTAAACACTTTCTGACTAAGCTACCTGCCCATCTGCTTAAAACTCATGGGTCTTTAAACATGACCCGGGTCCATTAAACATGACCCGAAAGCCCATAAGGGCCCAAATATCATACTATAAATACCCAACCACCGGCATTAACTATGGGTAAAAAAAATTAACTGCTGCCAAGCTGCTTAATTCTCTCTCCACCTTAAAACACCTTGAAACACCTTGAAACACCCTCACACCACCTTGAAACACCTTGAAACACCCTTACACCGCCTTAAAACTCCACTTGAAATTACTTGCCTACCCCCAGGCTATTTTTATCCTTACCAATCACTAAGGCTAGTGCCAGCTTTTCAAGCCTCCGGTACCTCTTCTCATCATCTATCAGGCTCTTGCTAATGTAGTACACCGGACGAGGATAATTTTCCACCTCTCTTACGAACACTGCACTTATAACATATTCTAATACAGCCAAGTATACATAAAGCGTTTCTCCTTCTACAGGATTAAAAAGGGTTTTGGTGAAGACAAGTGCTTCTTTATTTCATCTCAAGCTTGGCTGCATTTTAGAAACCAGTTGAAATCTTTAGCACCCTTCAAAGTCTGAAAAACGGAGCACACTTGTTTGAGGACCTTGAAATAAAACGATTTAAGGCAGTCAATCTTCCTGTTAGCCTCTGGGATTCTTTAATATTTTGAGGGGGGTCCATCTTCAACAGAGCATCAAGTTGATTTGGATCAGGCTGTATCCCTTTCTCACTTATTACATACCCCAAAAAAAATTCGGATTGCACACCAAAGACACACTTTTCTGGATTCAGCTTTAAGTTTAACTTAGTTAAGTTGGTAAAAGTTTATTGAAGATCAATTATGTAAAAATATTCTTCTAAGCTTTTAACCATCGTATCATTGATGTATACCTCCATATTCCGGCCAATCTAATCAACAAATGTTTTGTTCACCAACCTGTGATAAGTAGCCCCAACATTCTTCAACCCAAAAGGCATTACTCTGGAGCAATGAAGACCCATATCTGTAACAAAGGTAGTGTGGTCCTGGTCTTTCGGATCCACCTGAATCTGGTTATACCTAGAGAAGGCATCCATGAAGGATAATAACTTGTTTCCAGATGTTGAGTCCAACAACTGGTCTATCCTGGGGACTGGATAAAGATCTTTTGGCAAGCTCTATTGAGGTCAATAAAATCGATACACATACACCATTTTCCATTCTTTTTTTTAACTAACACTGGATTGGCAGTTCATAAAGGATACTTGGACTCTTTTATGTGCCCTATCTTGGTAAGTCGATCGACTTATTCAACTATTTCATCAGCTTTCTCCTTAGAGAAAGCTCTTTTTTTTGCATAACAGGTGCAACATCACTTCAGATAGACAACTTATGTGATATAACACTTGCAGGCACTCCAATCACATAAGCATTACATCAAGCAAAAACATGCTGGTCATCTGCCAAAAATTATAACAATTTCATTTTCAGTTGTGACGCCATCTTGGAGCCAATATTAACACTTCTACCTTCTGCCAAAAAGTGGGTTTCAACTTCTTCAACCGATATTAAAGCATCAGGGGCCTCTCTAGGGTCATCAGTTTCGCCTCCCCCACAGAAGGCCCCAATAACTGCTAATATTCATTAACCCAGACTGCTCCCAAAGTTTTAAGAGCAAGTGCAGTTGCATAACACTCCGTAACTATCTTTTGGCTACTCTGGATAACTCCCACTTGCTCTTAAAGCGCATACTTCAAATATTGGTGGATTGTTGAGGCCACAACATGCATCCTAGAGAGCCAGGACCTCCCAAAGATTGCATTGTAGCATGTGGAGCAGTCTACCACAACGAATAACACCCTGACCAGCTTTTTGAAGAGCCCCTTGCCCAACAGCACTTCTTCTTCAAATTCCCCGATTACATCTGCAGAGCTCCCTGTAAAGCCTACAATGGTTCTGTTTTACCATTGAATAACGACCGATTTTTTCATCTGCTTGTAAGAACTTAAAAAAACGAATGTTGGCTGAACTGCCAGTGTCTATCAAAATTCATCTAATATCGTTGCCTCTAATAAATGCTCATATCACCACAACATCCTCATGAGGCCCAGTAATGTCCCTTAAATCATCCTCATCAAAGACTATAAGAGGAAAAATAGTTTGGGACTGGTAAGAAGACATGCCCCTTCCAATTGAGTAGCTAGATTATGAACATGCCTCTTTCTTGATGAAGGACTGGGTGCCGTCATGGTATCCCCTCCGAAAATGCTAAGTGACTCAAAGAAACTAATGAGTCTGGACACCATTCTAACCTGTTCCACTATTACCCCCACCTTATTCTGAGTTGGGTCAGGCTCCAAATACTCTGAATTAACATCAAATCTTTCATGGATCACCATTACCCCCTCTGGAGCCGATGTTCCTGCATTGTTCGTACGGCTAGCTCGAGGAGCATTGTCTGGCATGTACCCACTTCTTCTTTTGACATAGACACCCAACTTGCCTCTCTCAATGAGATTCCCCACTTCCTGCTTCAAAGCGATACAGTATTGGATATTATGACCAATATCATGATGATACTGGCAAAAATAAGTATTACGACTCTCTATTGAAGATTGTAATGATGTTTGTTTCCACAAATGGACCTCATCTTTAGTCTTGTCATAAATGGTTGCCACACTCTTTTTTAATTCATCTTTTATTCCTTGAATGCTGGCTTTGAGCTGGATTTGGGTTAGACTGAGTCTTCTTTGCCCTGTTGGGCCCTTGTCCGGTCTCTTTAGCTTTGTATCCAGACTAGTTTTGGTTTTGATCTGCTGGGGCAGACTTCACGTGACGGTGCACCCTAGTTTTCTTAGTCTCATCCCCGTTGATATACTTTGCCACCTGGTTTAACAAACCACCCCATGTCATGGCCTTCTTCCTTGTCACTGAATTAGCTAGATTCCTAGGGTTTAACCCTATCCTCAATGAACCTATTGCCACTTGCTCGAAGCAATTAGCTAACCCGTTCTTGGTATTTACGAACTGACTGATATAGTATTTTAATGACTCATTTGGTTTTTGGGCACAATGGATGATAGTATCTCCATTTCCCTTCACCTCTTTACTTCCCACAAACTGTCTTCGGAAGGAAACCCAAAATATATCAAAGTTTCTGATACAACCCTGGGGAAAACTGTTGTACCAGTTTAGAGCGCTTCCCGGAAAAGATTGGGAGAAAGGCCTACACATAAGTTTGTTATCATTATCAAAATTCATCATGAAGTTCTTGAATTGCTCCAGATGATTGTCCGGTTCTTTACTCTCATCATACTTCTCCATTTTAGTACTGTCAAACCTCTTGGGTAGGTTTCCGGACAAGATCTTGGCAGACAATGGTGATTGTCTCCAATTCCCACTACGACTAAAGACTGTGTCTTCATTAGGTATTGCAAAATTACCTGGTCCATCATGAAACGCAAAAGAATCAATCAGCAGCTGATCCACATGCCTGTGACCATGGCTGTGAGATGACCTTTTTCCCAAATTCCTTTTAAGTCTTCCATGCCTATCTCTCTTCCTTATAAAAATTTTAACTAGTTTTTGTTTCTTTCTGGACCTTCCCTCATCACTGTTTGATGACAAAGACTCTTCAAGCTCAACCTCGTTCGAAGACCTACTGGAGGACTCAAAATCTGAGATTTCCACCGGCTTAGACCAGTGAGACTTCTTAGAACCGACATTGATGAGTCCGGATTCTGTCACCATGGTTTAATTGGGAACCGGACAGGGTCAGTCCGGACAAAGTCTACCTAACCGGGCAGGGCAATTCGGACACCATCATCCATTGGACTGTTCGAACAAAACTAAAGTACTTAAAACCTAATCACTTCTTGACTAAGCTGCCTGCTCTCCTACTAAGAGCTTATGGGTCCTTGAACTTGACCCAGGTCCATTAAAGATGACCCGAAAGCCCATAAGGCCCAAATATAAGGGTATAAATACCCAACCACCAACATTAAATGAGGGTAATGAAAATTAAATACAACCAGGCTGCTTAATTCTCCCTCTACACTCTACCCAAATATTACATACTCTCAAACTTCCACACAGTTCTAAACAAAAATTACAAACTTACCCTCAGACGAAAATAAACCACACCAAATTGGCGACCACAGTGGGAGTACGACGGTGCCTGAATCAAGCATTCAAAACCATCTGAAAAAGTCAGTCCAAATGAATCCGGACGCCCCGGAAGTACCACTAGCTTTGCTTGAAGTGGTGGGTGAAAATGATTAATATACCATCGAGAAGCGTGATAGATTAAAGGGCGAGATAGAAGCTCTGAGGTCAAAAAAGGCAAAGATGGGCATAAAAGAGAAGTCAAAGGCATCAGTTGCTCATCATACCGACAACCCTAGAGAGCATGAGCCTTCGAAGACCCATATGAGTACCAAGAAGACTCATGCTAGTTCCAAAAAGTCTGACCGGTCTAAGCCAGTGGAGAGTTCTGACTCAGACTCAGAATCTTCTGGTAGCTCCTCGGACGAGGATGGAGTTGAAGAGTCCTTATCCTCCAGCAGTGATGAGGGTCGATCTAAAAAGAAGCAAAAATTGATTAAAAAGTATTCAAGAAAAAGGGATAGACATGGGAAATTAAAGAGGAGTATAGGCAAAGGATCATCTCACAGCCGGAAGCATGTAGACCGGATGATCGTGGATCATTTTGCCTTCCACGATGAACCAGGTATCTTTGCAACTCCTAATGAGGATACTGTTTTCATTCGTGGCCGGAATTGGAGACAATCTCCATTGTCTTCCAAGATTCTTTCCGGAAACCTCCCTAAGAGGTTCGATAGCACAAAAATAGAAACATACAATGACGGTAAAGATCCGGACAACCACTTGGAACAATTTAAAAACTTCATGATGAATTTCGATGATGACGACAAGTTGCTTTGTAGAGCATTCTCCCAATCCTTTACGGGGAGTGCTCTGAACTGGTATAACAGCCTACCGCAAGGTTGCATCAGGAATTTCGATACCTTTTGGGTGGCCTTTCGAAGACAGTTTGTTGGGAGTAAGGAATTGAAGGGCAATGGGGACACAATAATCCATTGTGCCCAAGAACCAAACGAGTCACTGAAAGAATACATAAGTCGTTTTGTGAACACCAAAAACGGGTTGGCTGATTGCTTCGAGTAAGTAGCCATAGCATCTTTGAGGCAGGGCTTAAACCCTGGAAATTTAGCTGATTCAGTGACCAGAAAGAAAGCATGACTTGGGGAGGTCTACAGAATCAGGTCGGAAATCAAATCAACGTTGATGAAACAAAGAAAACTAGGGTGCACATGCAGGTGAGGTCTGCCCCGGTTGCACCAAACCCCAATGAAAATCAGTCCGGGAACAAGGCAAGGGACACCGGGCATGAACATAACAGAGCTAAAGCTCAGTCTCAGCCAGCTGCCCCTGCCCAGAGTCAACAATCAAGAAATAAGAGAGGGCCTTGGGTTCAACCGGAGTGGTTTGCAGAGTTAAGAGAAAGTGTGGCCACCATTTGTGACAAAACAAAAGAAGAAGTACACTATAGAAGGCGAGCTGCACTGCAATCTCCTAGGGAACATCGTAACAATTCTTTCTGTCAGTATCATAATGATATTGGCCATACCACTGACGATTGTATCGCTTTAAAGCAAGAAGTTCAGAACTTAATTGAAAGAGGAAAGCTGGGGGCGTATGTCAAAAGAAGATGAGGAAATAGGCCCGATAATGCTCACCGGGCTGGTCCGAACAATGCTGCTCCGGAGGGAGCTATGGTTATAATTGAAAGATTCGATGTAGAATCAGAGTACTTGGATTCTGATCCAACTCGAAATAGAGTGGGTGCCTTTGAGGAACGCTGTAAAATAGTCTCTAGGCTTATTAAGTTTTTTGAGTCACTCACAATTTTCGGAGGGGTACTATGACAGCTCCTACTACTTCTTCTAGAAAGAGGCACCTCCTATCAATCACAAATTCCATTTCCCTTCATTGTTTTCGATGATGATGACTTAAGGGATATAGCTGGCCCTCATGAGGATGTTGTTGTCATATGAGCATCCATTGGAGGCAATGACATAAGACGAATCTTGGTGGATACTGGGAGTTCAGCCAATATCCTCTTTTTAACCTCTTACAAAAAGATGAAAAATCCAGCTGTAATCCAGCGTTCGGACAGGTCAATTGTGGGTTTCACTGGGAGCTCAGTAGATGTGATCGGGGAGTTCGAAGAGGAATTGTTTTTGGGCAAGGGCCCTTTTATGAAGATGGTTAGAATACTTTTTATTGTGGTGGATTGTCCCACTTGTTATAATGTTATTTTAGGGAGGTCTTGGCTCTTTAGGATGCATGTAGTGGCCTCTACAGTCCACCAATGTTTGAAATATGTTGTTCAAAGACAAGTGGGAGTTGTTCGGAGCAGCCAAAATATTGCAAGAGAATGTTATGCCACAGCACTGGCTCCACAGACGTTGGGGGTAGTTCGTATAAACGAAGAATAGCAGTTTGAGGGGCTTTCTAGGGGTGAGGGTGAAATTTATGACCCCAAAGAGACCCTTGGAGTATTCATACCGGTTGAATAAGTTGAAACGCATTCTTTGAAAGAGGGAAAAGTGTTAAGATAGGGTCCAAAATTCCATCCGAACTGAAGATTAAAATGTTGAAGTTTCTAAAACATCATCAGCATGTTTTTGCTTGGTGCAATGCTGATGTCACTGGGGTTCCAGCTGATATTATATCACACCACCTATCCATTCAGAGAGATATAGCACCTGTGGTACAAAAGAGAAGGGTTTTTTCCAAGGAAAAGGCTGATGTTATTGTTCAAGAAGTTGATAGGCTCACTAAAATGGGCATATAAAGGAGTCTCAGTATCCTTTATGGACAACCAATCCGGTCTTAGTGAAAAAGAAAAATGGCAAGTGGCGTATGTGCATTGATTTCAGAAATCTCAATAAGGCTTGCCCAAAAGATTTATACCCAGTCCCCCGGATTGATCAGCTGGTGGATTCCACTTCTGGGAATAAGCTACTGTCTTTCATGGATGCCTTCTCCGGGTACAACCAGATTCAAGTAGATCCGAAAGATCAGGAGCATACCACATTTGTCACTGATAGGGGTCTTTATTGTTACAAGGTAATGCCATTTGGGTTGAAAAATGCTGGGGCTACCTATCAGAGGTTAGTGAACAAAGCCTTTGCTGATCAGATTGGAAACAATATGGAAGTGTACATTGATGACATGATGGTAAAAAGTGTGGATGAAGAGCTACACTTGACAGATCTCCAAGAAAATTTTCCTAGCTTAGTAAAAGTAAATTTGAAACTAAATCCAGAGAAGTGTGTGTTCGAAGTACAGTCCGAGAAATTCTTGGGATATATAATAAGTGAGCGAGAGATACAGCCAGATCCAGACCAGCTTAATGCCTTATTCCAAATGGAGCCTCCTCAGAATATTAAAGAAGTACAACGGTTGACTGGAAGGTTGGCTGCTTTGAATCGATTCATCTCGAGGTCTTCGGACAGATGTGCCCCGTTTTTTCAAACTTCAAAGGGTACAAAGGGATTTGACTGGACTTCACAGTGTGATGAGGCCTTCAATGAGACTTTATAGAGATACACTCTTCGTATACTTGGTAGTTTCCAGTTGTGCCCTCAGTGCTGTATTGGTAAGAGAGGTGGATAATTACCCCCATCCGGTGTACTACATCAGCAAGAGCTTAATAGATGCAGAAAAACGCTATTTAAAGCTTGAAAAATTAGCATTAGCCTTGGTAATTGCTGCAAGGAAGATGAGGCCTTATTTTCAGGCTCATCTTATTCTCGTCCGGACATCTTTTCCCTTGAATAATGTTCTTCAAAAGGCAGACATTTCAAGTAGAATGACTAAGTGGTCAGTGAAGTTGGGGGACTTCGATATTGATTTTGCTCCTCGAACAACAATCAAAGCCCAAGCTCTGGCTGATTCCTTAGTTGAATTCCACTCTGATAGAGAGACGGAGTAAACAATTGAAATGAAAGATAAAAAGGTCTGGGTTGTCCGGACAAATGGTGGATCAAGTACTATGGGATGTGGTGCAGGGGTGTGCTTGACTTCTCCATTTGGTGACAAGATGTACCACGCTATATGTTTTGCTTTTAGGGCTTCCAACAATGAGCCTGAATACGAAGCAGCTATAGCTGTTTAAAGTTAGCTTATATTTGTGGTGGGGCCAAAAGGGTCAAGCTGATGAGTGATTCCCAGCTTCTTATCCACCATGCGCAAGGTCAATCTGAGGCAAAAAAGGAGCAACTAGTGAAGTACTTACTTCTTCTTAAAAATGAGGAACTTAAGTTCAAAAGCATTGTTTATGAGCATATACCCCGAACAGAGAATGAACTAGCAGATTCCTTGGCAACCATAGCATACACTGAGTCATATCCTTCGATCCATGTGTTGGAGTGCCCTTCCATTCAACTCAATATGGGTAAAGAGGAAGAAATTTTCGATGTACACATGAAACAACCTCAAGATTGGAGATTTCCTCTCATGTAGTATCTCTCTGATGGCATCTTGCCTCCGGATAAATCACTAGCAAGAAAAATGAAGCACAAGGCTCGTGGTTTTATCATACTAAGAGACATTCTGTATAAAAAGTCTTACAGTAAACCTCTTTTGCGATGTTTGGGAGATGATGAGTCTCAATTAGTCCTCTCTGAATTACATGATGCTGAGGGATTAGCTCACTGTGGATTCAGGGCTCTAACAAGGAGAGTTTTATTGGCTGGCTATTATTGGCCCTCTATAATGCAAGATGCTAAGGAGCTGGTGAGAACGTGTGACCCATGCCAGAGATATAGCAATGAAATTCATGTCCCATCCATCCCTTTAGAGTCAATTTCTGAGCCTATACCTTTTGCTCGATGGGGGTTGGATTTAGTGGGACCTCTTCCTATGGTATCCGGAGGACGCAGGACGATAATTGTTGCTATTGATTATTTTTCGAAGTGGATTGAAGCAGCCCTACTGGCAGGAACAACATCAAAAGCCGTCATAAAATTCATATTATCCAATATCTGTTTCAGATTTGGTGTTCCACAGAAGATAACAACAGACAATGGGCCACAGTTCGACAACAAGGAAATGGAGAGTTTCTGTTCCTCTAGAGGTACACAACATTGTTTCTCTTCACCTTTCCACCCACAATAAAATGGTCAAGTTGAAGTGATTAGCAGAACTATACTGTCCGGTTTGAAGAAAAATTTAGAAGGGGCTGCTGGAAAATGGCCTAGTTATTTACAAGAGGTTTTGTGGGCCTACCGGACTACTCCTGGGGCTGCAACACAAGAATCACCTTTTGCCTTGGTCTATGGGATGGATGACATAGCTTCCATAGAGGCAACTCTCCCTTCCTTTCGAGTTCACAATTTCTCCGAACATGCTAACGAAGTGGCAGTCATGGGTCAGCTTTACCTAATAGAGGAAAGACGAGTTAAGGCTCACCTTAGAGCTGTACACTATCAAGGTTTGATGAGAAGCAGGTTTGCTTCCAGAGTTAAAAGAAGAGATTTTCAGCCGAGGGACAAGGTGTTAAGGAAAGTCTTCTTACACACTAAAGAGAAGCTGCTCGGCAAACTAGCCCCAACCTGGGAAGGACCTTATATGGTCATTGAAAGGCTCAAACCGGGAACATGCTGGCTAGAAGACAAGGATGGAAGGGTTTTGAATCACCCTTGGAATATTGAACATCTCCGGATATACTTAGAGTACGAGAGCAATGTAAATATTTACTTGTTTAAAAATCCATGTAAATATCTGGGGGCATACTCTTTCCTACCCTGGTGGCGCGGGGAGGTTTTAATGAGGTGCCCGGGCTTTTTATAAAATTTGATTCCTTCTTAAAAAATCGAAGTGTTCTTACTTTGTTTCTTGTCACAACATCCGATTTGAATTAAAGGAATGATGACTACTTAAACATTTGTCATCGGAGAATTTAAACACTCTCGCTTTAGAATGTTTATGAAATAACTAAGGGCTGTTTAAACATTAGCCACTAAAATGGAAGCAAACCATGAAAGAATACGAGAGTTGTGCAAAACAAAGATATTCATTGAAATAACTCAAGTGCCTTGGCCTTCCAAGGTTTTTAAAACTGTCACACAAAACAAAAGATCTATCCGATCAAAATGCCGGACACAATTACAAAAATGCCTTGGCCTTCCAAGGACTTTAGTTCGGATTAACGTAAAAGGTGAAAAGATAATTCATAATCTAAGACTGAGCCTTTGAAGATGGCTCAGCCTCACTTGTCTTCTTCTTCTTGGGATCGTCCTTCTCCTCATTTGGGCTCTCCCCGGTGTTCTCTTCTTCGTCAGAGGAGGAAGCACTAGAATAATCATGCAAATCTCCATCAGCCATAGTGTCTAAGGGAAGGTCTTCGTACTCTACATGAAGCCACAAATCTCCCAGGTTCCTCTTCGGGAACTTCTCATGAAAGAGCAAGACCATGTCCGACTTCACTTTGGCATACATTTGATCTTGAGTATCTATTACGTTGTTGGCATAAGCATCGATCTTGGCTTGAATTTTAGCCTCTTGCTCCCTTAGCAGTTCAGCCTTCTCCTCTGCATCCATGGACACTGTGTTCTCAAGCGCAATCTTGTCACTTGTCAAGTTATGGATGACTTGGTCCTTGGCCTTCGTCTCCTCTTTTGAAGAGGTGAGATATTTCTCCAACCCGGACAACTTTGTTCGAAGGTCTCTGATAGTATCTTCTATGTTAGCCTCCTTTGTAACCCAACCCTCCCGGTTCTTCTTTAACTCCTCATTTTCTCCTTTAAGAATGTCAGCATTTTAAGTGGCAGTAAGGAGGTCGTTGGACAACTTCTCCTTGTCAAATTTGAGATCTTTGATAATATCTGCCTGACCTCGAACTTGTTTCTCCAGAACAAGCACTGGCTGAACATTACTTAATATGGAGTGAGTTATAATATCCCTTTCACTTGAAACAATAAAAGTCTTACCATTAAAAGTAACGGTGTTCGAAGTGCTTGGAGGGAGGTAAGGCCCGGCAAAGTCATCTCTAGGAAGATTTTCAAAATAGTCACCAAGACCATCAAGCCATGTGATGTCAATACCATCAATGCTGAGGTCTCCTCCTCCAACTTCGTCAGTTTGAAAGTCACCAGGGATCTCCTCTACTCTTGTCGGATCAGTAAGGTCAACAGGGGGGAGAGGCTCCGGAGGCCGGAGAGAAAGTTCATCATCCATGGATGTCTTTTTCTTTTTGGCCTCCCTCTTCTTGTTCTCTGCTCCATGTTTTCATTCTCTCTTGCGAACCCTTAGAGGTTTGGGAAATCCTACCTCTTCCCTAGCAATCTCATTCTCCACCACTTCGAGGAGAGCAGCATCGATCTGGCTTGGGGCTGGCCCCTCTGGGTTTGTTGGAGCAGCCTCCTCCACCTCGGCAGGGTTAGCCTCACTTGCAACCTTCTTGCCCGTCACTTTCTTGCCTTTCATTTTACTCAGGGCCTTGGCTCGACCTGGCAAGTATAATGACCCGTCCGGTTCATGTGTTCTCTTGAGGACTACATCCGGAGGGGGTGGAGTGGTGAGTTCTTCCCAGGTCAAGTCCCTCCGACCAGTAGTGTTCCAGAGGTGAGACCTTGCGAGATTACCTCTGGTAAAGGCATCATTGAAACGGTTCCCTCACTTTTCAGCAGCCCAAGTGTTGATCTTGGTGCAAGTGGCCTGCCGAGCCTTTAGATAGTTATTAAAGTATTTGGGCAGCACTGTAAAAAAAAAAACAAACCCAGTCACTTAAATAGATTTGATAAAAATGAAAATGAGAAGTGTAAGGTGGGATTCTTACAATCACTTCTCCATCTGCTGGTAAGAAGACTCGGGTTGACTCCAGCTTCGATCTTCTTTCCATTTTCCCAAGCGCCACTCACGAACAAGAAGTGAGTCCTCCAATTCCTCTCTACTTCGAGCAGGTCATCCACCGCCTTATAGTTATCACCCATGTTGAAGTGATAAAAGGGGATATGAGGGTTTCTGCAGAGACCAGCCACAGCAGCGAATTCCTCCATCGGGAGAGGAATTCCAGAGAGCCTAGAGGCCATAATATAGGCCATGAGAGTGTACCAGGCATTAGGGCTCAGTTGTCTTGGACAAAACTTGATGAGATGGAGGTACCTAACTATCTTCGGATCCAAGGGAAACCTTAGTCCCGAGTTAAAAATCTCAGTAAAGATGACTACTTCACTAACTTTGCAGTCCATTGGGGTTTTGAGGGTCTATTCGGATCCTAATTTTCACGTTCTCCGGAATCCCCCACTTCGTTCGCATCTGACCCAGTTCGGCTGTGTGGATAAATGCGTAGTTAATTTTTTGCAAGGCAAGTAAATATTTGACACTGACCTTGTGGAAACAAGGTCCAACTTTTCCCTTTAAGACCTCTGGCAGTTCTGGATGCCTGAGGCATAGTTTTTCTTTGCCTTTATCCTTCTTGGAAACACCAGCATCACTTCTCAGTCCGGAGGCTTCAGACTCGAATGGAGCCTCTTCGACAGAATCCCCCATAACTTCCTCCATTACCGAGGAAGGGTTTTCAGTTGTGTTTGGGAGGGGGAGTTAGGAGTTGGCTCAGTCTGACCTCTGGACTGTTGAGCTTCGATACTTTCCTGAGCTCTGGCCTCCGGTTGGGGCTCAGATGGGGTGGTTTATCTTCGGTGGCTTGAGCTAGTGGCCTCCGCACCGGACAGCCTATCCTTAGGTACTTTTATGGGTGCCTCTCACCCTATATTGCTGTCATTGGCCCCTGATTTTGAAGGGGTGCCTTTGGAAGCTTGCCCTTTAACCAGCCGGCCTCTTTTTCGATCCACCAGTTTTTTGGGAGAGATATCTGCGTCTGACCCCATGGCAATAAATGGGGAAGGCTTTTTGAAACTGATAACTGCTAACCTTGGTTCAACAGTGGGTTTCGATTCTTGGACTGATGAACCTGAGACAATGGGAGAAAGGCTTGTTTGGAACAATCTCCTCGGTTTAACACTTTTGGTAGAGGAGGAGCCCTGGTCAGTTCTGTGTTGGAGATTACTGGTTTGTCGATGGGGGAAGCAGGTAGGCCTGCAGCAGTGCGCCTTTCCCGTTCAATTTTTTGTGCTTTTTCTAATTCTGATAGGTTAAGCCACCCGCCTTTGATTAGAGTGTTCCTAGCTATGAACATAAACGCACAACCAGAGAAGAAGAACTCGTGTTTGAGAGAGAAAACTCTGAAAGTTAGCAAAGTAAATATTAAGATGGTGATAAAATAGTGGAAAAGTGTTTAATTTATAGTAAACCCCAAAAAATGTACTTTGATTCGTAGGAGAATTCAAAAGGATTAGCAATGATTAAGAAACAGCGCTGATGTCACCTTCATTTAATGAAGAGGTTGCTTTTCAGAGAAGGTAGGAGCGAAAATCAAGGTGAAAACGGCTAAAATAACGAATCAGAGTGAGACCCTTTGATTCTCAAGAATTTTTTCAGTTCGGATTAAGAAAATAACACTGTTCGAAGGACCTGTCCGGATGTAACCATTTCCAGTAACAAACTGTTTTTTTGGTCTTGTCCAAAGATTTTGAACACCACCTGTAAAATGGGCTACTGATGAGTGTGGATTCTATCACCATGGTTTAAATGGCAACCGGACAGGGTTAGTCCGGACAAAGTCTACCTAACCGGTCAGGGAAATTCGGACACCATCATCCATTGGACTGTTCGAACAAAACTAAAGTACTTAAAACCTAATCACTTCTTGACTAAGCTGCCTGCTCTCCTACTAAGAGCTTATGGGTCCTTGAACTTGACCCGGGTCCATTAAACATGACCCGAACGCCCATAAGGCCCAAATGTAAGGGTATAAATACCCAACCACCAACATTAAATGAGGGTAGTGAAAATTAAATACAATCGGGCTTCTTAATTCTCCCTCTACACTCTACCCAAATATTAAATACTCTCAAACTTCCACACAGTTCTAAACAAAAATTACAAACTTACCCTCAGACGAAAATAAACCACACCAGACATTAGTCTTTTTTGTACTCAAATGAGTCTTTGATGATGGATCATTCTCCCTAGGATTGTCGATATGGTGGGTGGATGACGCCTTTGACTTCTTCTTTAAACCCACTTCTACGTTTTTAATGGCCCTCAACGCTTCAATTCCAGCTCTCAACTTATCTTGTTCCTCTATGGTGTATTCATTTTTCTCCCCAACCACCTCCATCATATGTGGTGGAATTGGTTGCTCCTTCGGATCCATCCGAACAGGTCTTTATGCTGGTTTTGAATGCTAGATTCTGCCACCTTCTTCTCCTACTATGGTCGCCAATTTGGTGTGATTTATTTTGGGCTGAGGGTAATTTGGTAAAGTTTTTTAGTATTAAATGTTTTGGTATTAAGTAGTGAGAGATTTGAGCAGCCTGGTTGTATTAAATGTTCATTACACTCATTAATGAAAGTGGTTGGGGTATTTATACTCTTAATTAAGGAGTCATGGGCTTGCGAGTCAAGTTATGAAACCGGATCGAGTTTAATGACCCATTTACTTATTAAGTTGATTAGCACATAGCTTAGTCAAAAGGGGTTTAGGTGTTTTTTTACTTGTGTCCTGTCCGGATAGTTCAGTGGCACGTTTATGTCCGAATTACACTTGTCCGGATATCTCAGTAGGCTGTGACTGAATAATCCGAACTCATCAAACTAAACATGGCCTTCTCTGGATTCATCTACTTTAAGACTGATGAGTCCAGATTTTGTCACCATGGTTTAAATGGGAACCGGACAGGGTCAGTCCGGACAAAGTCTGCCTAACCGGGCAGGGCAATTCGGACACCATCATCCATTGGACTGTTCGAACAAAACTAAAGTACTTAAAACCTAATCACGTCTTGACTAATCTGTCTGCTCTCCTACTAAGAGCTTATGGGTCCTTGAACTTGACCCGGGTCCATTAAACATGACCCGAAAGCCCATAAGGCCCAAATGTAAGGGTATAAATACCCAACCACCAACATTAAATGAGGGTAATGAACATTAAATACAACTAGGCTGCTTAATTCTCCCTCTACACTCTACCCAAATATTAAATACTCTCAAACTTCCACACAGTTCTAAACAAAAATTACAAACTTACCCTCAGACGAAAATAAACCACACCAAATTGGCGACCACAGTGGGAGAAAGGGATTTGAGTGGACTTCACAGTGCGATGAGGCCTTCAATGAGATTAAGAGACATCTGTCCTCCCTCAAGAATTTATTTAAACCTGTTGATGGAGAGACACTCTTCGTATACTTGGCAGTTTCTAGTTGTGCCCTCAGTGATGTATTGGTAAGAGAGGTAAATAATTACCCCCATCCGGTGTACTACATCAGCAAGATCTTAATAGATGCAGAAAAATGCTATTTAAAGCTTGAAAAGTTAGCATTAACCTTGGTAATTGCTGCAAGGAAGATGAGGCCTTATTTTCAGGCTCATCCTATTATTGTTTGGACATCTTTTCCCTTGAATAATGTTCTTCAAAAGGCAGACATTACAAGTAGAATGACTAAGTGGTCAGTGAAGTTGGGGGACTTCGATATTGATTTTTCTCCTCGAACAGCAATCAAAGCCCAAGCTGTGGCTAATTCCTTAGTTGAATTCCACTCTGATAGAGAGACGGAGTAAACAATTGAAATGAAAGATAAAACGGTCTGGGTTGTCCGGACAAATGGTGGATCAAGTATTATGGGATGTGGTGCAGGGGTGTGCTTGACTTCTCCATATGGTGACAAGATGTACCAGGCTATATGTTTTGCTTTTAGGGCTTCCAACAATGAGCCCGAATACGAAGCACCTATAGTTGGTTTAAAGTTAGCTTATATTTGTGGGGCCAAAAGTGTCAAGCTAATGAGTGATTCCCAGCTTCTTATCCACCATGCGCAAGGTCAATCTGAGGCAAAAAAGGAGCAACTAGTGAAGTACTTACTTCTTCTTTAAAATGAGGCACTTAAGTTCAAAAGCATTTTTTATGAGCATATACCCCGAACAGAGAATGAACTAGCAGATTCCTTGGCAACCATAGCATACACTGAGTCATATCCTTGGATCCATGTGCTAGAGTTCCCTTCCATTCAACTCAATGTGGGTAAAGAGGAAGAAATTTTCGATGTACAGATGAAACAACCTCAAGATTGGAGATTTCCTCTCCTGCAGTATCTCTCTGATGGTATCTTGCCTCCGGATAAATCACTAGCAAGAAAAATGAAGCACAAGGCTTCTGGTATTATCATACTAAGAGACATTCTGTATAAAAATTCTTACAGTAAACCTCTTTTGCGATGTTTGGGAGATGATGAGTCTCAAGTATTCCTCTCTGAATTACATGATGGTGAGGGATCAGCTCACTGTGGATTCAGGGCTCTAACAAGGAGAGTTTTACTGGTTGGCTATTATTGGCCCTCTATAATGCAAGATGCTAAGGAGTTGGTGAGAATGTGTGACCCATGCCAGAGATATAGCAATGAAATTCATGTCTCAGCCATCTCTTTAGAGTCAATTTCTGAGCCTATACCTTTTGCTCGATGGGGGTTGGATTTGGTGGGACCTCTTCCTATGGCATCCGGAGGACGCACGACGATAATTGTTGCTATTGATTATTTTTCGAAGTGGATTAAAGCAGCCCCACTGGAAGGAACAACATCAAAAGCTGTCATAAAATTCATTTTATCCAATATCTGTTGCAGATTTGGTGTTCCACAGAAGATAACAACAGACAATCGGCCACAGTTTGACAACAAGGAAATGGAGAGTTTTTGTGTCTCTAAGGGTATACAACATTGTTTCTCTTCACCTTTCCACCCCTAAGAAAACGGTGAAGTTGAAGTGGCTAACAGAACTATACTGTCCGGTTTGAAGAAAAATTTAGAAGGGGCTGCTGAAAAATGGCCTAGTTATTTACAAGAGGTTTTGTGGGCCTACCGGACTACTCCTGGGGCTGCAACACAAGAATCACCTTTTGCCTTTGTCTATGGGATGGATTCCGTAGCTCCCATAGAGGCAACTCTCCCTTCCTTTCGAGTTCACAGTTTCTTCGAACATGCTAACGAAGTGGTAGTCAGGGGTCAGCTTGACCTAATAGAGGAAAGACGAGTTAAGTCTCACCTTAGAGCTGCACACTATCAGGGTTTAATGAGAAGCAGGTTTGCTTCCAGAGTTAAAAGAAGAGATTTTCAGCCAGGCGACAATGTGTCAAGGAAAGTCTTCTTACACACTAAAGAGAAGTTGCTCGGCAAACTAGCCCCAACCTGGGAAGGACCTTATATGGTCATTGAAAGGCTCAAACTGGGAACATACTAGCTAAAAGACAAGGATGGAAGGGTTTTGAATCACCCTTGGAATATTTAACATCTCCGGATCTACTTAGAGTAGGACATCAATGCAAATATTTACTTGTTTAAAAAGCCATGTAAATATCTGGGGCATACTCTTTCCTATCCTGGTGGCGCGGGGAGGTTTTAATGAGGTGCCCGAGCTTTTTATAAAATTTGATACCTTCTTAAAAATTCGAAGTGTTCTTACTTTGTTTCTTGTCACAACATTCGAATTGAATTAAAGGAATGATGACTACTTAAACATTTGTCATCGGAGAATTTAAGCACTCTCGCTTTAGAATTTTTATGAAATAACTAAGGGCTGTTTAAACATTAGCCACCAAAATTGAAGGAAACCATGAAAGAATACGAGAGTTGTGCAAAACAAAGATATTCATTAGAAAAAACTCAAGTGCCTTGGCCTTCCAAGGACTTTAAAACTTTCAGACAAAACAAAAGATCTATCCGGTCAAAATGCCGGACACAATTACAAAAATGCCTTGGCCTTCCAAGGACTTTAGTTCGGATTAATGTAAAAGGTGAAAAGATAATTCATAATCTAAGACTGAGCCTTTGAAGATGGCTCAGCCTCACTTGTCTTCTTCTTCTTGGGATCGTCCTTCTCCTTATTTGGGCTCTCCTCGGTGTTCTCTTCTTTGTCAGAGGAGGAATCACTAGAATAATCATGCAAATCTCCATCAGTTATAGTGTGGAAGGGAAGTTCTTCGTACTCTACATGAAGCCACAAATCTCCCAGGTTCCTCTTCGGGAACTTCTCATGAAAGAGCAAGACCATGTCCGACTTCACTTTGGCATACATTTGCTCTTGAGTATCGATTACTTTGTTGGCATAAGCATCGATCTTGGCCTGAATTTTGGCCTCTTGGTCCCTTAGCAGTTCAGCCTTCTCCTCTGCAGCCTTGGACACTATGTTCTCGAGCGTAATCTTGTCATTCGTCAAGTTATGGATGACTTGGTCCTTGGCCTTCGTCTCCTCTTTTGAAGAGGTGAGATCTTTCTCCAACCCGGACAGCTTTGTTCGAAGGTCTCTGATAGTATCTTCTAAGTTAGCCTCCTTTGTAACCCAACCCTCCTGGTTCTTCTTTAACTCCTCATTTTCTCCCTTAAGAATGTCAGCATTTTGGTTGGCAGTAAGGAGGTCGTTGGACAACTTCTTCTTGTCAAATTTGAGATCTTTGATAATATCTGCCTGACCTCGAACTTGTTTCTCCAGAACAAGCACTGGCTGAACATTACTTAATATGGAGTGAGTTATAATATCCCTTTCACTTGAAACAGTAAAAGTCTTACCATTAAAAGTAACGGTGTTCGAAGTACTTGGAGGGAGGTAAGGCCCAGCAAAGTCATCTCTAGGAAGATTTGCAAAATAATCATCAAGTCCATCAAGCCCTATGATGTCAACACCATCATGCTAAGGTCTCCTCCTCCAACTTCGTCAGTTTGAAAGTCACCATGGATCTCCTCTGCTCTTGTCGGATCAGTACGGTCAACAGGGGGGAGAGGCTCCGGAGGCCGGAGAGAAAGTTCATCACCCCTGGAGGTCTTTTTATTTTTGGCCTCCCTCTCTTTGTTCTCTGCTCTATGTTTTCGGTCTCTCTTGCGAACCCTTCGAGGTTTGGGAGATCCTACCTATTCCCTAGCACTCTCATTCTCCACCACTTCTAGGAGAGCAGCATCGATCTGGCTTGGGGCTGGCCCCTCTGGGTTTGTTGGAGCAGCCTCCTCCACCTCGGCAGGGTTAGCCTCACCTGCAACCTTCTTTCTATTCCCTTTCTTGCCTTTCATTTTACTTGGGGCCTTGGCTCGACCTGGCAAGTATAATGACCCGTCATGTTCATGTGTTCTCTTGAAGACTACATCCGGAGGGGTGGAGTGGCGAGTTCTTCCCAGGTCAAGTCCCTCCGACCAGTAGTGTTCCAGAGGTGAGACCTTGCGAGATGGCCTCCGGTAAAGGTATCATGGAAACGGTTCCCCCACCTTTCAGCAGCCCAAGTGTTGATCTTGGTGCAAGTGGCCTGCCCAGCCTTTAGATAGTTATTAAAGTCTTTGGGCAGCACTGTAAAAATAAAATAAAAGACGAAACCAATCAGTTAAATAGATTTGATAAAAATGAAAATGAGAAGTGTAAGGTGGGATTCTTACAATCACTTCTCCACCTGCTGGTAAGAAGACTTGGGTTGACTCCAGCTTCGATCTTCTTTCAATTTTCCCAAGCGCCACTCACGAACAAGAAGTGAGTCCTCCAATTCCTCTCTACTTCGAGCAGGTCATCCACCGCCTTATAGTTATCACCCATGTTGAAGTGATAAAAGGGGATATGAGGGTTTCTGCAGAGACCAGCCACAGCAGCGAATTCCTCCATCGGGAGAGAAATTATGGAGAGCTTAGAGGCCATAATAAAGGCTATGAGAGTGTACCAGGCATTAGAGCTCAGTTGGCTTGGACAAAGCTTGATCAGATGAAGGTACCTAACTATCTCCGGATCTAAGGGAAACCTTAGCCCCCAGCTAAAAAGCTCAGTAAAGATGACTAATTCACTAAGTTTGCAGTCCATTGGGGTTTCAGGGTCTATTGGGATCCTAATTTTCACGTTCTCCGGAGTCCCCCACTTCGTTCGCATCCGAACCAGTTCGGCTGTGTGGATAAAGGCGTAGTTGATTTTTTGCAAGGCAAGTAAATATTTGACACTGACCTTGTGGAAACAAGGTCCAACGTTTCCCTTTAAGACCTCTAGCAATTCTGGATGCCTGAGGCTTAGTTTTTCTTTGCCTTTATCCTTCTTGGCAACACCAGCATCACTTGTCTGTCCGGAGGCTTCAGACTCGAATGGAGCATCTTCGAAAGAATCCCCCATAACTTCCTCCATTACCGAGGAAGGGTTTTCAGTTGTCTTTGGGAGGGGGAGTTAGGAGTTGGCTCAGTCTGACCTTCGGACTGTTGAGCTTCGATACTTTCCTGAGCTCTGGCCTCCGGTTGGGGCTCAGATGGGATGGTTTCTCTTCGGTGTCTTGAGCTAGTGGCTTCCGGACCGGACAGCCTGTCCTTAGGTACTTTGATGGGTGCCTCTGACCCTGTATTGCTGTCCTTGGCCCCTGATTTTGAAGGGTTGTATTTGGAAGCCTGCCCTTTAACCAGCCGGCCTCTTCTTCGATCCACCAGTTTTTTGGGAGAGATATTTGCGTCTGACCCCAAGGCAATAAATGGGGAAGGCTTTTTTAAGCTGGTAACTGCTAACCCTGGTTCAACAGTGGGTTCTGATTCTTGGACTGATGAACCTAAGACAATGGGAGAAAGGCTTTTTTGGAACAATCTCCTCGGTTTAACACTTTTGGTAGAGGAGGAGCCCTGGTCGGGTTCTGTATTGGAGATTACTGGTTTTTCGATGGGGGAAACAGGTAGGCCTGCAGCAATGCGCCTTTCCCGTTCAACTTTCTGTGCTTTTTATAATTCTGATAGGTTAAGCCACCCGCCTTTGATTAGATCGTTCCTAGCTGTGAACATAAACTCACAACCAGAGAAGAAGAACTCGTGTTGAGAGAGAAAACTCTGAAAGTTAGCAAAGTAAATATGAAGATGGTGATAAAACATTGGAAAGGTGTTTAATTTATAATAAACCCCCAAAAAGGTACTTTGATTCCTAGGAGAATTCAAAAGGATTAGCAATGATTAAGAAACTGCGCTGATATCACCTTCATTTAATGAAGAGATTGCTTTTCAGAGAAGATGGGAGCGAAAATAAAGGTGAAAAACGGCTAAAATAACGAATCAGAGTGAGACCCTTTGATTCTCAAGAATTTTTTCAGTTCGGATTAAGAAAATAACACTGTTCGAAGGACCTGTTCGGATGTAACCATTTCCAATAACAGACTGTTTTTTTGGTCTTGTCCAAAGATTTTGAACACCATACGAAAAATGGGCTACTGATGAGTGTGGATTCTATCACCATGGTTTAAATGGGAATCGGACAGGGTCAGTCCGGACAAAGTCTACCTAACCGGGCAGGTAAATTCGGACACCATCATCCATTGGAATGTTCGAACAAAACTAAAGTACTTAAAACCTAATCACTTCTTGACTAAGCTGCCTGCTCTCCTACTAAGAGCTTATGGGTCCTTGAACTTGACCCGAGTACATTAAACATGACCCGAATGCCCATAAGGCCCAAATGTAAGGGTATAAATACCCAACCACCAACACTAAATGAGGGCAATGAAAATTAAATATAACCAGGCTGCTTAATTCTCCCTCTACACTCTACCCAAATATTAAATACTCTCAAACTTCCACGTTCAGAGTTAACTCTCTTAATACTGTATTTACACCTTTAAAGCATATTAAGAGTCTTCAGCTTTAGAACAGTTATGCTACTCCCCTCACTCTTTCATATGTTTCTTGGTATATGATATCTAACGAGTTTCCAATATTGATCATCACTTTTGATCTTTATACCATATAATTCTACTAGGATTAGTAATATATTGTTGTGGGGAGAAGTTATTCCTCTAAATTATAATATATGAAGGACATATCTAGGTATGATATTTTGTACAAAATGTACGAATATTTTCCATTGACATATTATTTCAATTTCATCAGCGTACCTCTACCTTAAATGTTTTGTTATTCTACAGTACGGATATCCTCCAGAAATAACTCATATTATTCGTCTCTTCAAATTATAGTCATTCTTCCTCTAGTTGCTATTCTTTGGTCATGAGATTTATTTGAAGCGCTTCTTGAGCTAATATCAAGGCATGTGTTGCAGCGCTATGTGAGCCCTGTCAATGTTCATTCATTTGTTTCTTTTGGACAAAATCAGTAATTTATTTCATCTTTCAAGACTTGAATTTAATCCTGCAAGACCAATAATGTTTAGTAAAATGACCTATGTCACCGTGGAACTTATAGTATTTGTGTGTGTCCATGTTCTCTAACAGCCCGAACAACTTTCCAAGTCTATAATACTCGATGGAGTTCTTTCTCACAGATCACCGCTGATGACTCCGTTAATTCTCTGAATGGTCCCATGATGGTTGATCTTCCCCTCTGGTACTTCATGCATTTTAATTACCTTTTAGCTTTTCTTTTTGGTATTAACTTGACCTCTGTTTAATCAAAGCTGGAGCACAACTACTCATTGTTTTTTCATTTTTGTGCTTGTTTGTGTCACTGTATCTGTCTTGCTTGCCCGAAGGCCTTCCATTAGTTTGTCAATGTTTCCTAGTTTCTTTGCTCTAATCATTTTATCATTTTTGATGATGCGATCTCCTTGGGCCAACAAATCTTTAAAATTTAATGTTTTATTTTTTATGATTGCGTAAGATAAGGTCCTTTATTTAACTTATTATCTGAAAGCTGCTATCACCACAAATCGTGACAATCCTAAAACTGTTATATTGTTTTAACAAATTTTTTGGTGTAATCCCTGAGACTCTTACTGTCTTTTTCCTTGTAATGAACTATGTAGTCCCCATCTCTTTGATTTCTTTACATACAAATTGATTTTGAATTGTTGTTTGAATATTTTTGTAATTTTTTATACAACTTCGAAGAAGGCTATTGAACCATTGTATTGTTGTTCCTCTTAGGGTTATGGTGGAAGCTCGGAACTTGATCTTATTGTCTCCTCCGTATAGGAACATCTTATTGTAAAATTGTTAGATATAGTATTGTGGATCTTATTTTCCATCATAGTTACCCATTTTATGATTATCATAAAATGATTGCACAAGTCAGTATAATATCTTTTGGTCTAAAGGGGACTCATCATATGCTTGAGGCTATTCATTCTCCTAGAAATTCTTTATATCATTTATGAATGGGTAAGCTTGTTGGAACCCTCATCATTTTTATTATGAGCCCTTTATTTTTATTTTGTCCTTCAGTATGCCTCTCTTGTTGTATCGATTTGGTTGTATGTATCCTAATTGATATGATGGAGTGTTATGTGTTGATCAAGGTACATTATATCGTTTTTTCCTTGAGCATGATATGGTAGATATCCTGGTAGAACACTTTTACTACTTTCTGGAATATCTGGTTAGGTAACTTAACCTGGATAATTAAATTGTACAAAGTTTGGGTATGGATGATAACCTCATGGAGGCATAAATCCTTGTGGTGGTGGTGCATATCCTGAGATAGTAGATTGATGATAAATCTAACAACTATGATAACGCTTGAACTGTCTACGTTTGATGATATTATTCACCAACTAATCACTCGCTATAACAAGAAAATAGAGAACATCTCTCTTATGAGATGGTTTTAGATACTCTAAGGGCCGATAGACATAAACAAACTCAATCACCACGGATGTTAGCATACTCATTCAAGGAGCCGAACTTCTATTGATTATTAAAAAAATATGTTTACACCCAAGCTAAACCTAGTAATAGAGGGATAAAGCGTTATCTGGGTTAATTAGTAGTTTTGCGGAACCTTCAATTCCACTTTACAATACCTGTTTAGACCCACAATATAATTGCCACAACCAATTATTGATCTCCCTTGTAAATCTCCAGATCCTGGGCATGCCGATCCAATATGTAAAATAATCTCATCACATCTTCATTAACACTAGAACTTTTGGTAGGAAATCTACCCCAAACGTTCTATCAATAGAACATGGGAAATAAGATATGGCATGCAACCCCGAGCAACATATCGAAAAAATTTAAAATAAAATATTGTGGTTTGGCGTAGATGATAAGTTCTCTAGTTCAGATTTCTCAACTACCTTCCAAGGTAGCACCGTAAATTTGTTTAACTAATTACGTACGATATCTATTCATAATTTTGGAACTTTTTATACTGATTTCAAAGACAGTTTATAGCGAGAAAGTTAATCTAGGAAGAAAAAGATCATATAATTCACTGCAAGCTTGAGGCTAACGAGAGCTTGTACGAATATAATAAAAGATTTACTAAAATGAAAAACAACCTCGAAAAAATGCATAATCTATTGGCTTGTGTAACCTATGAAAATGTATCCTTCCGTAGTTGTTGGCCGAACATATCATGGAATATAATATTATAACCTTCAGATAACTTTTAGCCCATGTAGAGTGGTAAGTAAATATGGAAAAAGTACAAGGCTGATAAAAAAGGACAAATACATATCCTTTATACCACCTAGAATACGTGCAACCTGTATCTCTCCTCATTTATCTATTCCAAGAAGGTAAAATTATTATTGAATCATGGCCACGAAGATATTCTTATCAAATCCAAAATTCTCGAAATGAGAAAAAAAAACCCGCAATGAGTCAAGATTTGCAATAAAAAAAGGTTTGAATATTCATTATATCGAGCTTGATAAAGGCTTAACTACGATTTATGATCGAGTTAAATATGTATTATGGTTCCAAATAATGGAGAATATACAGATTCTGTGAGATCAAGAAATTCGAATTAATTCTGCAAATACCATAACGATATTTGTCACCACACTCAATAACGCAAGCACCTGAGAGATAAGATTTAATAAATTATTGAAAATTGATATATTCTCGAAATTTTTAAAGATCGAGCCCCTCCTAATTTGAAATAAACTCTAAGAGCTCAGTCGTCAGTGTCCGGGGTCGAACTGCACATGCAATACTTGAAGCTACAGCTCCCTAGGTGGTCGAGGCTATTACAGTTTATTAGTCTTCCTATAAATAAGATGAACTTCTATGTAATAAAAATCTAGTGAAATAATAAAACTTATATTTTATTACAAAGTTGTATATTGTCGTTTTATTATTTAATTTACTCATTTATACAGTCTGATCATATTAATCAAATATAGCCTCACCAAATTGGAAAAACACTTGCAGGAATCACCATTTTTTTTAGAAATTAATATAACAATTACGACTTGAGAGGATGTTAATACCCCACGAGGATGCAGTAAGCATCATCATCAAAATGGTTAGGTCCAAATTCAGAAGAATCTTACTTGACACATACCTCTTTGTAGATATCCTGTTAAGAAAATGTTATAACCTCATATGAGGCATAGTACCTGTCTCACCATCTGGAAGAGTCATAACAAGTTTCAATGGAGTCGAGTCTATAGTGCTTAGCAAACTAAAATTAGATGTCACCATGGGATATAAAAAGTACCGAAATAAAATATAATACCTCTTTATTATAGTATATATTATTATATCGTACAACATCATTTTTAAGCATATGTATCTTAATCAAATGTATGCCACGTGTCTACCATATATCCACGACTAACATATATAATAACCAAAATGATCAATATGACAGCCAATACAAAGCTATAAAATTTTATTCTACTTATCTTTTCTCATCTCAAATAGCAAACAACTAGGACTCTCGTAGTCTTAAGTGATAAAAATATTCAAATGGAGGAAGCTATAATAGTATAGCATGAGGATACACTAGATTATTAACCTTTTTATTCAATAATTTGGATATTTTGGCTTTGTCTATACATGATGTAACATGACTATGGGCCTTGATATCATGCTACAAATTTTCTATTGACATTAATTATCAGTCGATAAAATAAATATACAAACACTTCTCTCATGAGAAAGTCAAAGAAATCATGTTCAAGGTCAATCGATTAAGCTAGAGGTTCATATCACGAAAGCTCTAAAGCGTTTGAAGGATCAATTATCGCTTCAAGGACTTTTATGGACTTTTATCGCTTCAAGATATCATGTTCAAGGACTTTTATGGACTTCACACACCTCAACCTAACATATTTAAAGGATCAATTATCGCTTCCATAATTGAAAAGTTAGTCCATGCCACTTTGAGAATAAGATATTGTCATTCATGGAGTATATTTAAGGTGTAATAAAATAGAGATTCTTATTAGTAGTACACTGAATGCATAGTCCGAGACTAAAAGGTGCAAGTAATGAATTTCTCATGGTCAAGGTTTGGTTAACACTTCGGGAAAATTCAACAACATTTTTCAATTATAGAATACTTCATCACATCTTTGAGTTTATTCACATTTTCTTGTTTTTATTAGTTTTTAGAAGATTGGTTGACACTTGTCTGATAATTTTAATAAAGGATTCCTAAGTAATGTTATCCTTAAGTAAATAGTTAGACTTCTTTGGCGTTTCTTGGTGGCTCTATTGCTGCAAAGTTGGCAAGTTGTGTTGGATCGACCATGATTTTTCTTCCACTCGCCATATAGCTAAAAAAGTTGCCAAAATGTACACCGAATGTGCACTTATTTGGATTAACTTCAAATTTGACTCACATGAGGTAGTCAAATATCTCAGATATGTCTGGTAGTGATATTTTTCACGGAGGCTTGTTACCTATATATCATCAACGTGTTGATATATCTTTGAGCCCATTTGATTTGGAAAGATGTTTCTCACGAACCTTTGATAGATTGCCCAATATTGCTTCAATCTAAAGGGAAGTACTATGTAGAAATGTAGTCCTCTTTTGGTGATGAAATTATATTTCATGGTCCTTAACTCTCATATTTATTTGATGATATCTAGTAATAATATTCATGAATGATAGAATTGAGTTTCCTCATTTTATATCTACAAGCTAGTCAATCTTATGTAGTGTGGGTCCTTGAGGCATTATTTTTTAAGTCTGTAAAGTCTAAACACATCCTCCATGTTCCAATTTTTTCACCAACAAAAGGTTAGCCATCCACATTGGATAATAAGACTCTTGTATGTGTCCTACGACTGTCAATCTGTCTACTTCTATAACGGTTGCCTTTGTATTTTATTGGAAGTAAGATTTTGTTTTTGTAAAATAAACCTAAAGTTAACGTTGATGTTCAACTGGTGACAAATGAATTTTGCCAGGACTGTTGATACATCCTGCTTACTTCATGCAAATATATTTAAGTTCATCTAAAAAAAATTAAAAAGCATTACCTGATATTGGTTAGGATTTATCGGTCGATGTTTCAGGTTTTTTATGTTTCTATTACTACAAAGTTCGCACATTTCCCCAAATTCACCAACCAATTTCATTTTTAGTCATTTTCCCTCTTTGAATACTCTCTTCATGTTTTGGTTGTTAGGATTTAATTACCATTGATTTTGCATATCACTCCATCGATCATGACCATTTTTCCATTTATAGGGTATATATGAAATGTAGATATTACGACATGCTTCTGATGGAGCCAAGATTTTTATAATATGATATTATAAAAAAAATGGTGTATCCACCATCATACTAACAGGTATTTGTTTTGTGAACTCTTTCTTTTCTAAAGAAACATCTATAATTAGCTTCCCTAGAATAGCTGGATTTGCTCCGCTGAAGCCAGTCATGATTTTTTGACTTGGGATCAACATTAGGGATCCTTTCATTAATTCATAAGTAACTGTGTACAAAATGTTTGCAAGATCCTAGCATTGATCATCATCCACTTGAATACTTTTTCTAGTTTTACCGTTGTCAATACTACATCACTATATGGAAACGTCACTCCTCTTAGATTGTCATCCGATAATGATAGGTTCATATACGGATTCTGGTACAAGTATGGTGACGTTTTCCTTAACATACCATCTCGATATCTTTTGCATACCTCGTTTTTTACTTTTATAAAACTCTAAAGTATGGATTTCCTTTGACAATCATTCTTATAGTTTTTCTGTTTGGATCTGGATCCAAGTAAGTTTTTTATTTTTCTGCCTCAGCCACTATGATAACATTTGTATTCATCGGTTTTTTCTTATTCGATTGGGAGCAAGGCTTATCTTATAAAATCACTGGTATTTTTCTGCCTCAGCCACTATGATAACATTTGTATTCATCGGTTTTTTCTTATTCGATTGGGAGCAAGGCTTATCTTTCTTTCTTTATCTGTAACAAACTCAATGAGTTTGTCCTCGTCAACTAAAATCTAGACTTGATCCTACAAAGAACAACACTATATAGTAAAATGACTAAAATCACCATGTAACTTATAGTATTTATTTTTGTCTCGTTTCTCTTTTGATCCATGTAACTTTCCAGCCCGGTTGTAGTTTATTGTATCCTTAGTCTTTTTATAAATCTTCGCCAACGCCTTGGTCAGCTCAGTAAATGGCCTGCTTATTAGGTAGTCAACCTTCTTGCTATTTTTAGTGCTCGAGCCGCTTTTAGAATTCCCCTTATAAATTTTGGACTGACTTGGTTTAAGATGGCCAAAGTTGAAGCATTGAAGTTCCTCGATGCATCATTATTTTGTTTTTTTGTGCTATTGTATCTGTTTTTCTTATCGAAGAGCGTGTAGCCGGATTATTGTCATCCTCTAGTTTTTTTCATCTAGATATTATATATAATTCAACATATCGCCCAACATGGGCTAGTAGATTTCCAAAATTCAGAATTCAGAGTTTTATTCTTTATTATTGCATGAGAGATGAAACCTTCTGATTTTTTTCATGAATTCTACTACGGTCACCAGATCGTAGCAATCTTGTAACTTGGACTTTATTTCCATAAAATATTGTATGTACTACCTCAAACTTTCATTAGTTCTTTATATACAATGGATTATGTAATCCATATTTCCATTGATATTCTTGGAGCTTATAGAATGATTTATGAATGTCATATAAACCATATTGTAATTATTTTATGCATTATTTTAGGAGACCGTGAACCACTACATCGTGCTCCCTCGGAGGGTCGCGACAAGGACTAAACACTTTATCTTATCATCATCTCCATAATGCTGCATCTAGATGTTGGACTATTAGAAGTGATCCTTCAAATCTAATTTGTCGTAGTACTTGTCCGTTTTGTGGTTTTCATAAAATGGTGGCATTATGCGATACAAAATCTCGAGAGATAATGAGGACTCTTCATCAGGATGGAAACCTCATCCTCATAGTAATCATTCAAGACATTTGAATGTGTATGTATGTTGAAACCCTGATTCTTTCTACTTTGCAATAACACTGAAATCATCCAGGTACACAATTTGGTTGTTGTTGTTATCCATATACCATGTTTGAAGGGTAACCTTGTGGTGCTGTATGATTTTTCTCGAGAATCCATGATTGGGAGGTTGGGAATCTTGGATTTGAGAGAATCCATGGTAGGACAACTTGATTATACTAAAATCTTTGGTAATATCCTCAAAACAAGTGATATCCTTGTGGAGGAAAAAAACGTATCTGAAAGGAAGCATCGAATATCCCTGATGCGTTTCATTCTATGTTTAGGCCCCAGTGTTCACAATTGGTGGAAGTGATGGGACCTCCTTATCCTCATGTTAAGTCAACCTTGGCTCCACAGCTTTTTCCATACTTCTGTTATGCTAAAAAGTAGGAGTTCATCTTCTTCTTTTTTTATTCTGGAAACGTTTTTCGTCTCCTATTGTTTTGGCTCAAAGACCCTTGATCCTAGTTTTATTTTCCCTTCTTATGAGATGCATTAAAGAAATGCTTCATATCTTGAGTTCCATTTTCCAAACGATCTTCCGGTATTGTAGGACTGCAACATATTTTTCTTCATCGTTCACAATTTGCATAACATTTTTTATCTTTAGAGCCTGTAAAATTAATTGTTCATGCATCAAACAAAAACTATTGTCATGTTCTTCATTTAACTACTGAGCTAGTAGCTCAATTTCAGTATGAGGCATTGCATAATATTTTTTGATCGTCGAGGCCTTAGGTTATCCATCAGGATATTCCATTTCCAACTCCTCGTCTACAGACATATTGGTTTTTTCTTTAAAATTCGACATCAGCTAGTTCGAGCTTGAAATTTGTTTTAATTTTGTTTGGAAAGAAAATATGTGTTCCAACAAAGGAACCTAATTGATGTGGAAGATTCTAAATAGTATGCTTGAGTTGAAACCGAAATAAGAATGCAAAAGAATTAAAAATATGGAAATAATAAAAAGGATTTCGAGATATATAAATAAATGAATGGATTGTCGTTAACGTTCCAAAACTTTTATTTATAGTGTTTGCTGTTACCGCAAATATTTCATATACATTAGGTAGATTAGATGTTATTTTCAATAACTAATTAGATTATGTAATTCATCGTATTTTTATGAGGTCTTTTGGGCTTTAAGTTCGTAAAATAATGATGAGCCAATCTATTTGGGCCAGACTATATACACAATTATTTTTTAGACAAAAAATAATTAAATCAAATATATAAAATCAAATTATTAAATTAACAAATAGTCAAAATATAAAATTATGTTATTAAATAATTAACATATACGAATATACACATTATACTTATAGGCATGACTTTTAAACATGTAGATAAGTGTGTGCTAAAATAAATAAAATTATTAATCTATTAAAATAAAGGCTATGCTATTTCTCTAAAAAAAATTATTGGATCTTCCATTGCCAGATCTCGAACCATTTTTTGTCAGATCACTCACCAAATTTTGGATCTTTTTAACATTTTCAGAAGAAAAAAAACTACCTATAAATACTTTTTGATAGATCTCTCACAATGTTCCTCATGTTTCTCAAAATCTTTCTAAAACACAACAACTTTAAGGTATGTCATAGTGATACAACTTTAAATTACTTGTTAAAAACCCTCATGCGTCATCAGGGGGAAAGAACGCATCTACAAATTATATAGGTGATAAAACTTTAAATGACTTATATTTCAAGGATGTCTAAGGGCGCGTCCTTCTGCATCGGCAAGACGATAAGTACTGTGGTGTCTCTTAGAAATGATGGTGTAACGGCCCTCCTAATTAGGGATTATCTTGCCAATAGCTTTATCTTCTGATCCTTGACAATTTTTCTTCACAACAGATTTAACTACTTGTTGGATTCATGGCTTGAGGCGGTAATTAAAACGACCCCTCATCAGACTTCGATATTGCTTTGTTCGCTCACGTGCTTGGACGAGACGCTCCTGTGTAAGGTGCACATTAATGGCTCGGCCGATATCTTTAGTGGCTCCGGTATAATAGCGATCAAATGACTTGGTATAATAACTTCTACCAGTAACACGGCTTTGATACCGTAAACAAACGCAAAAGGGGTTTCACAAGTTATAGCCTGCGGGCTAGTTTGGTAAGCCTATAGTACTTCGCTTAGTTTGTCTGTCCATTTCCCTTTGGCACAGTCCAGATTCTTTTTTAACCCATCCAGCATCGTCCTATTAGTGGCCTTTACTTGCCCATTTGGTTGCGGGTAATAAGGGGTAGAGAAGTGTTGGTCGATGCTATAACGCTTGCAGAATGTTGTGACCACAAAATTTTGGAAGTAAGGGCCATTATACGTCATCAATATTCGAGGGTTTAAAACTGAGACAGGATCTGAGGATGAATAAAGTTACAATGTAAAACTAACGTTTCCCGGTTGCGTCGGCAGTGGACTAACCAAGTCAATATCCCATTTATCAAAAGGGCAAGATATGGTAACATAATGCATTAGTTCGATTGGAAGGTGACCAATATTAGTAAATTGTTGACATGTGTGGATTTGTTTCCCGGTTTGTCTCAGTGTCTCCAGTATGCAAGTCACGCAGAACTGTGGTAGCTTCTTCTTGATTTAAGCATCAGAGCGATGGTTGTGTCACACTCTTTCTATAAATGATATCATCTAGAATACAATACTTGGATGCACGCAACTATAGTGCCCGAGCGGTGGCTTAATCAGTTAGGAGCGTACTATATCGAAGGTAAATCAAATAAGGTAGCCTCCAATCGTTAGTTGCCTCAATCGTTCAGATGGTGTCATGCAGACTATAGTCTCAGTGGTTGGAATTTGTTGTATGATGATAAGTGGATTTTATCCCAAAAAAGCTATTTTAGCGAATGCATCGACTGCAGAGTTGTCAAAGCGGGGCACCTGATCATAAAAAACTTTAGTAAACTTATATTCATACTCCTTTAAGACCATCAGATAATTGCGAATCCTCTCTTTTTTGGCATCGTAGGTACCATTGGATTTGTTGAAACCCGACTGATAATCGGAGCGGATCATAAGTATTTATCCCTCGCATATCAAGGCAAGCTTCATGCCTCCAATAACCGCCTCGTATTCAGCCGCATTATTAGTTACTGGGAATTGAAATGGATGTCTTGGTGGATTTATTCACCTGATGGTAACCTTAGGATAATTGCAGTGTTGCGTCATAACATACTTGAGGCCCCATCAGTTTCAATGATCTATTTCATATTTGTGTGATCGAGCAAGGGTTCAACTAGGGAAGAATCAGCACGGGGCATGGAGAATTATGTAAGGAAATCTGCAATGGCTTGCCTCTTGATCGTACTACGAGGTTCAAACTTGATATCATACTCCCCCAATTCAATGCTTCGTTTAGTTTAACGGCTAGAGGCATCGGGTTTCCGCAATACATATTTTCAGGGAGAAATACGTACGGACGGTGATAGTGTACCCCTGAAAGTAGGGGCACATCTTTCGAGCGACAATTATCAGACCCAATGCTAGCTTTTTCAGGTTATGATAACGAGTCTCCGCATCAACCGGGGTTCACTGTTGTAGTATATCGGGGATTGGATGCCCTCTAGTACCCTTACCAAAATCACGCTAAAGGAAAAATGAGAGACAGATAAATACAAAGAGCTAAAAGTATTTATTGGTTTGGTTTATTTTAGGCTCGGGGTAGTTGGTAAAGTGTTTTGTGAAGTTTAAAGTATTTAGTGTTTTGTGTGAAGAGTAGTAAGATAATTAAGTAGCATGCTTGTATTAAATGTTGATCACCCTCGTTAATGAGAGTAGTTGGGGTATTTATACTCTTAATTCATGATCCATGGGCTTATGGGTCAAGTTATGAAACCGGGTCGAGTTTAAGGACTCGTTAGTTGTTTAAGCAGATTAACAAATAGCTTAGTCAAAAGATGTTTTACTTTTGTCCTGTCCAGATTTTTTACTGGTGTGTCATTGTCCGAATTACCCTTGTCTGGATTTTGTAGTGGGCTGTAGTTGAAGTTTCCGAACTCATCAGTAGCCCATTTTTTAGGCCTTGCCAAATATCTTTGGTACGACTAAAAAATCCACTAAGTCAATCTCAACTTTATCTGATCTGCCCAATCGGTACGTATTGATGAAGTTTGCTTTTAACATCAACTTAGTTCGAAGTTTGTCAGAACTGGTTTCTCTTTCCAGAAATCTAAAAGTTTTCTTCTTAGATCGTGGGACACGTGTCGATATTTGGTTCGACCTACCAACCGCTATTTTTCCTAGACCGGCGCGGCCACGAAGTCTAGAAAGTTACCTAGGCCTTTGATTCTTCACACATTTGCGCAACCTTTAGTCATTGCAAAACCATCTTCAACTTCTCCTAGGTAACAGTTACTTTTTTACTCTTATGTATATTCTCTTTCACTATTTCATTGTCTTCCACACTCAAAGCTTTTTTAGAGAGATTTCTATTTTTACCTTCAACTTGTTCTTAAGAGGTTTTATGTTCACAACCAGAAATGCACTAGTTAAAAGAGCTGGTTAAATTTATCAGAGTTACAAAGAGCGAAAAAGGTAGAAAGAGAGAATCTCATTGTTGCTAGCCTCTCGGTTTCTCCAAGTGCGAAATCCAGTGAACCGAATCAGGACGCCGATCAAAGGTTATCTTCATCTAAAAACTCTAGGCCCAGACAGCTACTTAAACCAAGCCTTTCACCCTTTCTCTCGGGTTCTTCTGTTCAATAATCCCAACCTTCCGTGCTTAAAGAAAAAGCTATTTCAAGTACCAAAAAACCCTCTCCTTTAATTGCTATGTGTTCTGATGCTGAAAAGTCTCCGGAGAGGATAACCCCTCGCCGGACAATCCGCCAAACTAAAACCCAATCTACACCATCACTGACAAAACCCTTCGGATCGGAGGTATCCAAAGTAGACCCAAAGGCCAAGCCCTACGGATCCCAAATTCAATCAGACACTATGCCTTCAGAGGAAACAAACGCTTAACCATCCGGATAGCCCCTTGTGCAAGAAACCGACCTGCCCCCTTCCAAAGTAGTTCATAAGTCTTCCACAGTGATAGAAGAGGTAATGGAAGACAGTATTAAGGAGGCCCTATCTGAGACCGAGGCCTCAAGTGAAATAGGAGATGATTCTTCTGACAGGAAAGGAAAAAGTAAGGTGAAAGTCTGCATGACTCATCCGGACTCACTTCCGGAGTGCTTAGAGGGCAAGGTAGGCCCATGCTTCAAACACGTTAGTGTCAAGTACCTGTTGGCTCTACAAAACATAAACTACATCTATACTCACACTGTTGAATTGGGCCGGATCCGGACAAAATGGAAGATTCCGGAATCAGTGAAGGTAAGGATACCTATCACTCCGGAGACTCTCATGGACTGCAAGCTTAACGAGGTGGTGATTTTTACCGAATTGATGAACTGGGAACTTTGGTTTCCATTGGACCCAGAAATCGTCCGGTACTTCCACTTAGTTAAACTCTACCCTAGCCGGCTAAGCCCCAATGTCTGGTATTCTCTCCTTGCTTGCATCATGGTATCAAGGTTGTAAAAAATCCCCCTCCTGATGGAGCAGTTTGCTGCTGTGGCAAGCTTGTGTAAGAATCATCAGATTTCATTCTACCATCACAATATGGGGAACAACTTCGAAGTGGTGGACGACTTGCTGGAGTCCAAAAAGAACTAGAGGACACAATTTCTGTTTGTCAGTGGAACATGGGAGAACAGTTGGAAGATTAAGGCCAACACCAATCCTAGCATGTTGACTAGCAGGTGGAAAAGTACTGGTAAGTTCATTTCCTCTCTTTGTCTTTCATATGTTTTTTTAAATTATAAGTGTTTCCATTCTGATTAAATGGTTTTAACTTTTTAGTGCTACCGAAGGAGTTCACCGGACACTTGGAGGAGGGGCAGAAAACTTGTCCAAAACTCAACACATGGGCTGCCAGCATTGGACGAATGCCTTCCACAACAGCTTTACATCGGGTAATCTTATGAGGTCCCATCTGTGGAACACCACGGGCCAGAGAGACCTAACATGGGACGAGCTGACTACCCTTCATTCTCCTGGTGTAATTCTCAAAAGGACAGAGGCGAAGGATGGAAAATTTTTCTTACCCTCCAGAGCAAAGGCGCCCAACAAAATGAACAATAAGAAGAAGAAGAAAGCTGCAACAGAGTTAGGTCAAGCAGCCGCAGAGGGGAGCTCAGGGAGCCAAGGGGGAATTGATGATGTCATGCTCAAGGTAGTAGAGGCTGAGACAATAAAGGAGGCTGGAGAGTCGTAGAACCCTCCAATGCCTCCTAAGAAAGACAAAAAAATGAGGGCCAGCAGCAACGAGAAGGCTGCTAAGAAGAAGAAGGTCACCATGGGAGAAAAAATAATTCTTCGCCCTTCGGAGATCCTACCTCCACCAGCCCTTGTTGATCCCACCTTGCAAGAGAAAATCCCAACAGATTCGTAGTCCGGAGAGATTGTCGGGGGAGGGAATGAAGAGGTGGACATTAGTGCCCTTCAGGAAATTGATTTATACTTCAATGATTCTGAGAAGGATGACTTCGCAGGTCCCTATCTCCCCTCCAGCTCTGCCAATATGGTGACCTTTAATTGTAAATATTTCTCTATTTCCGGAGAGCTGGATGTCCTGAGCCACTCCCTCCTCAGTCACATTCGATCCGTACTTGATCTGGAAAGGCAGGTGAAAATATAAACCAATCTCATCAACTCCCTCACCCCTGACAAGCAATCCCTATCAACCAACCTCTTAAACACTAACCAATGCATAGAGGAACTGAAGAAAGAGATGGAGACATTAAAGAAAGATAAGGAGGACTCAGCAACTAAGTTAGCCACACCGGAGGCAGCCAGAACTGAGCTCTAGACTAAGTATTATAACTTAGAAACAAGCTTTACAATGCAAAAACAAGAACTACACACCAAGGATGGTGTCATTCAAAACTTATCTAATGAGAAGGCTAAGTTGGAGAACTCTGTTTTAGAACTGGTCAAGGAGAAAGAAAACTTAAAGAACCAGCAGGAGCAAGCGATCCAAGCAGGTATTGATAAATATACAAATGAGGTGATTGATTCTTTGGAGAAAAGATATGATCAAGTCAAGTCTCACATGGTACTGCTCTTTCAGGAGACTTTTCCGAACAGGACCCTTGGTTATTTATGGAAATATGTGGAATATGAGGACCTTCCAGTTCACACCATGGCATACGGCGACAAGCACAACTACTCCAGTGGAATCAATTCCACTACTGATGATGAAGAGGGAAGTGGTGAGAGTTCGAGTGCCGAACTCAAAAGTCCTAAAAAGGTAAAGGTGATGAAGGAACGTCCGAAAGGAATAAGCCCTAAGGTCTTATATTATTTTTTGTCTTTTTTGAACCGTTAAAGTCCTTGGATGGCCAAAGCATATTTTGTAATGTTCAAACACTTAAAGTCTTTGGATGGCCAAGGCATGTTTTGCTTTCATGTTCGGTTTGAGTCCGAATAGGTTTAATTTATCAAACCTTATTTTATTTAATACTTTCTTTCTTTTAAACTTTTCATGGCCAATGTTTAAGTAGCCCCTAGCATTTCAGAAGTATTATAGTGAGAGTGTTTAATATCTCCCATGACATGTATTTAATAGTCATCACTTAACCCGGTTTATTCGATCTACAAAAGATCAAAGGTGTTGAACAAGTTATTTGTACTTGAATTGAATTGTAGTAAAACCACTCCAAATATTTTAAGAAGGCATCACATATTATAAATAAAAAACCGGACACCTCATTAAAACCTCCCCGCGCCACCAGCGTAGGAAATAGTATGCCCCATAATATTTACATTCATATCTAATAAGTAAAATTTACACAGAAATTTTATTCTAAATATAACATGAGATATTCAATATTCCATGGGTGCTTCAAAACTCTTCCTTCTTTGTCCTGAAGCCTATATGTCCCAGGCTTAAGTTTTTTAGAGACCTCATAAGGGCTTTCCCAGTTTGGAGTCAGCTTACCGAACTAATTTTCCTTGGTGTGCAAGAATACTTTTCTTAATACCTTATCTCCTGGTTGAAAATACTTCTCTTGAATTCGGAAGAAAATCTACTCCTCATCAAGCCTTGGTAATGTGTTGTCCTTAAGTGAGCTTTAACCCTTCTTTCTTCTATCAAGTCCAACCGATTCCTAACTGCTATCTCATTAGCTTGTTCAGCATAGTTGTGGACCCTGTATGATGGTAGAGTAGCTTCTATGGGGGTAGTTGCATCCATCCCATATACCAAAGAAAGAGGAGATTCTTGTGTAGCAACCTGGGGAGTAGTTCGGTACGCCCACAATACTTCTTGCAAATAACTTGGCCACTTCCCTGCAGCTCCTTCTAGATTCTTTTTTAATCCGGACAGAATAATCCTATTGGAAACTTCAACCTGGGCATTTGCTTGAGGATTGAAAGGAGAAGAAAAAAAATGTTGAATTCCTCTAGAAACACAAAAACTCTCCATATCCTTATTATCAAATTGTGGCTCGTTATTTTTGGTAATCTTTTGAGGGATCCCAAATTTGCAACATATATTGGATAAGATAAATTTAATGACAGCCTTCAAAGTGGTACCTGCCAAAGGAGTTTCTTCTATCCATTTTGAGAAGTAATCAATAGTAACTATAATAGTTTTACACCCCCTGGATGCCATAGGCAGAGGTCCAACTAAATGCAAACCTCAACGAGCAAAAGGTACTTTCTCAAAAATAGACTCCATAGGTACTGCTGGCACATGAATTTCATTTCCATACCTTTGACATGGATCACACTTCTTTACCATTTCTTTAGCGTCTGCCATTATGGATGGCCAATAGTACCCAACCAACAACACCGTCTGGGTTAGTGCCCTGTACCCATAATGTGATGATCCTTCTCCATCATGTAGTTCGGATAAAATGACTTGAGACTCTTCAACCCCCAAACAACGCTGGAGAGGTCTACTGAAAGATTTTTTTATAGAGAACTTCCTATATGATCAGAAAACCACGAGCCATGTGTTTAATTTTTCTTGCCATAGCTTTATTTAGAGGAAAAACCCCATCAGAAATATATTAAAGAAGGGAAAACCTCCAATCTTTAGGTTGAATCACCTGTATACTTAAACTTTCCTCCTCTTGTTTGTTTTGACTAAATTGTATGGATGGGCCTTCTTGTATGTGAATCCAAGGGTAAGACTCAGAATATGCTATGGTTGCCAAAGAATATGCCAGTGTATTCTCTAACCTAGGAATATACTCATGCCAAACACTTTTGAAATTGGTTGCCACCTCTTTTAGGATGAGTACGTATTTAATCAATTGCTCCTTTTTTGCCTCAGACTGACCTTGAGCTTGATAGATAAGAAGCTGATAGTCAATCATCAACCAAACTCTCTTAGCCCCACATAGGAAAACTAATTTAAGACCAGCTATAGCTGTTTCATATTCAGACTCATTGTTGGACACCCTGAACCTGAAGCATATAGCCTAGTATATCTTATCACCATATGGAGAGGTTAAGTAAATTCTAGCTCCACACCCCATTGTGTTTGAACCACCATCAGTTCGGACTGTCCATTCTTTCTTATTTTGCTCTTCTGAAGTTTGTTTGGAGTTCCTGTCTGGATGGAATTCTACCAAGAAATCAGCTACTAATTGGGCCTTGATAGCCGTTCGTGGGGCGAAATCAATTTCATAATCACCCAACTCCACTGACCACTTGGTCATTCTGCTTGATATATCTTCCTTTTGAAGAATATTCTTCAGTGGGAAAGATGTCTGGATAATGATGGAATGAGACTGAAAAAACGGCCTCATCTTTCTTGCTGCAATTACTAAGGCTAGTGTCAACTTTTCAAGCTTCAAGTACCTCTTCTCAGCATCTATCAAAATTTTGCTAATGTAGTACACCGGACGCGGATAGTTGTCCACTTCCCTTACCAATACTTCGCTTATAGCACATTCTGACACAACCAAGTGTACATAGAGTGTTTCTCCTTGAATGGGATTAAAAAGAGTCTTTGGTGAGGATAAGTGTTTCTTTATTTCAACAAAAGCTTGGTTGGACTGCGGAGACCAATTAAAATCTTTAGCATTCTTCAAGGTTTGGAAAAACAGAGCAAACTTGTCCAAAGACCTTGAAATAAAACGATTCAAAGCAGCCAACCTTCCAGTGAGTCTCTGGACTACTTTAATATTCTGAGGAGGATCCATTTCTAGTAGAGCATTAAGTTGATCCAGATCGGGTTGTATCCCTTTCTCACTTATCACATACCCCAAAATATTTCCGGATTGAACTCCAAAGACACATTTTTCTGGATTCAGTTTCAAATTCAAAGTTTCCAAATAAGAAAATGTATCTTGAAGGTCAATTATGTGCAAATCCTCCTCCAAGATTTTAACTATCTTGTCATTTGTGTATACCTCCATATTTATGCCAATCTAACTAGCGAATGTTTTGTTCACCAACCTCTGATAAGTAGCCCCAACATTTTTTAAACCAAAACAAATCACCTTGTAACAATGGAGACCTTTATATGTTATAAAGGTAGTATGATTTTGGTCCTTCAGATTGTACCCATAGAAAGCATCCATGAGAGGCAGCAACTTGTTTCCAAATGTTGAGTTTACCAACAGATCTATCCGTCATTTCCCGTTCTTTTGCTTGACCAACACTGGATTGGTAGTCCATAAAGGATACTGGGATTCCTTTATGTATCCTATCTTGGTAAGCTGATCAACTTCTTGGACTATTACATCAGCTTTCTCCTTAGAGAAAGCTCTCCTTTTCTGCACAACAGGTGCAACATTACTCCAGATTGACAGCTTGTGTGAGATAACGCTTGCAGGTACTCCGGTTACATCACCATTGCACCAAGCAAAGACATACTCATTTTTCAATAAAAAGGACAACAATTTCTTTTTCAATTTTGGCGCCATCTTGAGCCAATTTTGATACGTCTACCCTCTGCGAGGGAGTGGGTTTCAACCTCTTCAACCGGTATTATAACACTAGGATCCTCTTTGGGGTCATCAATCTCACCCTCTCCCTCAGAAGGCCCCAATAACTGCTAATATTCATTAGTCTGAACTGCTCCCAAATTTTTAGGAGCAAGTGCAGTTGCATAGCACTCCCTTGCTATTTTCTGACTACTTTGGACATTACCCACTTGCCATTGAACTGCATACTCAAACACTGGTGGACTGTTGAGGCTACAACATGCATTCTAGAGAGCCTGGACCTCCCAAAGATTGCATTGTAGCATGTGGGGCAATCTACCACAACAAATAACACCTTGACCAACTTTTTAAAAGGCCTATTTCCCAACAGCACATCTTCCTCAAAATCCCCGATTACATCCGCAGAGCTCCCTGTGAAGCCTATAATGGATCTATTTGATCGTTGAATAATGTCCGGATTCTTAATTTGCTTGTAGGAGCTCAAGAAGAAGATGCTTGACGAACTGTATGTATCTATCAGAATTCGTCGGATATCCTTTCCCCAATAAATGCTCCTATCACCACAGCATCCTCATGAGGCGCAACAATATTTCTCAAATCATCCTCATCAAAAATTATAAATGGAAGAGGTGTTTGGCACTGATGAGAAGACATGCCTCCTTCCAACTTAGTAGCCAGACTATGTACATGCATTTTTCTTGATGAAGAAATGGGTGTTGTCATGGTATCTCCTCCAAAGATGGTGAGTGACTCAAAGAAACAGATCAATCCAGACACCGTTTTGGTCTGCTATGTTATGACCCCTACTTTATTCCGAGTTGGATCAGGATCCAGATACTCATAATCAATATCAAATATTTCAAGGATCACCATTGCCCCTTTTTGAGCACATGTTCCCACATTGTATGTAGGGCCTCACCGAGGAGCATTGTCAGGCCTGTTTTCACTTCTTATTTTGACATAAGCTCCCAGTTTGCCTCTTTCAATAAGATTCTACACTTCTTGTTTCAAGGCTATGCAGTCTTGAGTATTATTGCCTATATCATTATGATATTGGCAAAAGCAAGTATTTCGAATCTCTCTAGCGGACTACAGTGCTGCTGGTTTTTGGAAATGAACTTCCTCCTTGGTCTTGTCGCATATTGTGGCTATATTCTCTTTCAATTCTGAAAACCACTCTAGTTGAACCCAAGGAGCTCTTTTATTCCTTGACTGTTGGCTCTGAGATTGATTCTGGTTGGACTGAGTTTGTTTAGCCCTAATGGACCCTTATCCGGTCTGCTTAGCCTTATATCCAGACTGGTTCTGAGCTGTTGTCGTGGACCTCACTTGATGGTGCACCCTGGTTTCCTTGGTTTCATCCACATTACTTTGTTTTCCCACCTGATTCAATAAGCCACCCCAAGTCATGGCTTTCTTCCTAGTCACCGAATCAGCCAGATACCCACGGTTCAACCCTTGTCTCAAAGAAGCAATTGCCACCTGTTCAAAGAAATCTGCTAATCTATTCTTTATATTTACGAAGCAATTCCTATTATGAATGAAGCCTGTGTCTTCATTAGGCGTTGCAAAAATACCTAGTTCGGTCTGAAAAGAAAAAGGATCGATTAGCAACTGATCAACATGCCTGTGGTTGTGAGATGACCCTTTGCCTAGATGCATTTTAAGCCTCCCATGCCTATCTCTCTTTTTTGAATATTTTTTAATTAGTTTCATTTTCTTTCTGTACCTCCCTTCATCACTTCTTGATGACAAAGACTCCTCAAGATGAGTCTCGTTCGAAGATCTGCTAGAGGACTCAGAATCTGAACTTTCAACCGGCTTAAACCGATGAGTCTTCTTAGAAATAACATGGGTCTTTTTTTAACTCAGATAAGTCTTTGCTGAGGGATCATTCTCCCTAGGGTTGTTAGTATGATGAATAGCGGACGCCTCTGATTTCTCCCTTATACCATTTTATGCTTGTTTTATGGCCCTTAACGCCTCTATTTGTGCTCTCAACTTGTCTCACTCTTCAATGGTGTATTCCTTGTTTTCCCAAACTGTTTCCTTCACTGGTGTTGGAGTTCCCTGCTCATTCGGATCCATCCGAACTGGTCTTTTCTACTAGTTTTGAATGTAAGATTCAGGCATCTTCGTGCTCCTACTGTGGTCGCCAATTTGGTTTGGTTTATTTTGGGATGAGGGTAGTTTGGTAAAGTGTTTTGTGAATTTTAAAGTATTTAGTGTTTTGTGTGAAGAGTAGTGAGATAATTAAGCAGCCTGCTTGTATTAAATGTTGATCACCCTTGTTAATGAGAATGGTTGGGGTATTTATACTCTTAATTCATGATCCATGGGCTTATGGGTCAAGTTATGAAATCGGGTGGAATTTAAGGACCCGCTAGTTGTTTAAGCAGATTAGCAAATAGCTTAGTCAAAAGGTGTTTTACTTTTGTCCTGTCCGGATTTTTTAGTGGTGTGTCATTGTCCAAATTACCCTTGTCCGGATTTTGTAGTGGGTTGTGGTTGAAGTTTCTGAACTCATCATTTATTGCGATGTGAGAAAACTATTTAATGATTCAAAGGCTTTGTTACCTTCCTCGATTGACACAAAAAATTTAGCACATCGGAGGACATCAAAGAACGGTTGGCTCTTATTTGAGGCCCTTGATATCAAACTGGATAATGCAGTGAGGTGTTGTGTCAGGCATTAAACTTCCTTTATATTCTTTGGGGTATCATCTGGGTAACTGCTTGTAGTTGGGTAAGGTCTGATTTTATTCCCCTCTTGCTGACTACATACCCTTGGAATTTTTAACTATTGACCCCGAAAGAACATTTAACTAGGTTGAGATTTAGGTTAAACTATAGTAAGATGTCGAACACAGCTTGTGGAACGTCTAGTTGTTTATCGATCGTATCCATTTTAAAGATCATATTATAAATATATGCTTCCATATAGGGACATAAGTGGTTTTTAAAGATATGGTTCACGAGACGTTGGTAAGTAAAACCTGCATTTTTATGCTAAAAGTCACCATGGTGTAGCAGTATAGTATAGCCCTCTCTTGGTTTGAAATATCGTGTGTTCCTCATCTCATGGATGAAAACGAGTCTGATTGTACCCCGAGTACGCATCCAAAAACGAGAGGAATTCAAAACTAGAAGCTGAGTCTAGTAATTGGTTAATACGAGGCAGTGGGAAAGCGTCTATAGGGTATTTCTGGTTCAAATCTATGAAGTCGACGCACATGCGCCACTGCCCCATTTTCTTCTTGACTAACATGGGGTTTGCGACTCAGACGGGGTATAAAGCTCGGCGTATATGCCCAAGTCGAAATAGTTTATCTACCTTAGCACTTATAGACTCTTGTTTCTCAATGAATAACTAACGACATTTTTTTGTTCAGGCAAAAATATCCAAATTTCTTTCTAACAGGTCTATTAACGAATGTTTAAAAGCAGGATTCATATTTTTACGTAAGCGTAAAGTACGGTCTTTAGCCACAAGTTCATCAACTGTATCATTAGGCGCAGCATCGGGTTAATCATCTCCCTTGGATCATCCATAGGATCAGGCGATGGGATTCTTGTGCTAGTTTCTCCTTGCTCCCCCTCCCCGGTTAATTGCTATCAGATAGGCTTAGTTGGGTCAAGGGGTACTTGATGCATGTTTGGAAGCGCAAGGAGTGGCCTTTATACGGTGTGACCACGATCGATCGATGATAGCATGGTAGGAGCTGGGGGCATAGGAGATCATGAACCGCATCTTAAGTTCCTTCATGTAGCACCATGACCCATTATGATCATAAGCTCGACCTCCTCGATGCACTAAGATGACTTCTCTTTGTATCCTACTAAAGTACGCTAGGTGGGTTTATATGGTGGTACCTTTAGCATGCAATAACTAGATTTGAAAATTATATTGGTTGAGTTGCCCCGGTCAACTAAAACCTTGGTGACCATTACTCTTTCGATGTCCAAACTAACCGTTAAAGCATCTTCCTGTGGTGTGACGACACGCGCAAATCATCATCGTTAAAGGTAAGGTGTACGTCATGGTCACAGTAGTTATAGTAGGAAGAGCCCTCAATAGCCTATACTTCATGGTCAGTTTTAGCTCTCTTTCTAGACTTTGTGAATACCCACTGCTACTTGGCAAATTTTCTCCTCTAGAAATTTGGATAACCATTGTTGCTTTCCTTTGTCCATTCTTTTGTCTTTCAAGTTCACCTCATCGTTAGCTAGTTGGGGTTCTTCCCTTTGTTCAGACTAGCAATAGTGATATTGTTGTTTAACAAACTGGTTGAGCTCACCATTGCATATCAATCTTTGAATCTCCTCATTAAGCTGCCAACATTCATCGATTGGGTGACCATGATCATTATGATAAGAACAAAAGGGCCTGCTTAAACGTTTGTGGTCGGGGGCACTCATAATACGGAAAGGCTAATACATTGTCCTTCTTTTTGTCTGATTATAGATGAACGAGATCGTTTTGGTTAAAAGTTTAAATCGTCGAGTTGGGTTTTTTTAATACGTAGGTCGGCAGTTATCGATACCACGGGCACTCTCACGGTGAGGCCCTTCTTCTATTCTTATGTTGTCATATGATCCCCCTTTAGTGTTAGACGAGAATCTTTCTGGCAAATCCCCCTTCGTACCATCGTCCACCCGGATAAATTGATCTACTTGGGCTAGAGATCACCCATTCTTGTTAATGGAAATTTGAACAGATTTGTGTACAGCTCCGCCTTCGGGCGAGCCCTCTCTTAAGGTAGACGACCGACTTATTTTGCTCCAAATCTGGCAACTCATTCATGGCGTTAACGATACCCTTGACGTAATTTTTTAATGACTCGCCTTTTCTTTGGTAGAGGTCTATAATGGAGTCGCTTTCAAGCCTGGAGCTCCTTGTTACCCACGAATCTATCTCTAAAGGCACCCCATAAAAGTGTGAAGTCATAAATAGATCCTTTAGTAAAACTGCTAAAGTATTTCATGGCATTACCTTTAAGAGTCATGGATAGGGATCTGCAGTGCATAACATCATCCGGGTTTGAAGCCATCATCAAATTGCATATTTTTTCTAAATGCCTTTTATGGGTCATCATGTGCCATCGTATGAACGGGTCAATTTTTTCCAAATGCCTTTCTGGGTCCTCTATTGTTCTTGCTTTATGTGTGTAACTGCTGCTTCAGCTGCTTGAATGTGGGCATGGTCACGGGGTTGCATGCTTCTATTTATGGTTCGACAAGGCCCACGACATCTACCGGCGCAAGCGATGTGATCTCTGGTGTAGTTGTAGTTGATGGTTGTCCACCGTGGGTTCCGGTTTCAATGTCAGTTGCGCCTGTAATCTCCGGATGGGTGGCAATGACAAGAGGAAACTTGATTTTCTCGTACACCTAATCCACCATAGTCCTCTGGTGGTTCGTCGCCTTGCTTCGCTCCAGAACTTCCCTTTCAATCCCAGATCATGTTACTACCATGGTTCAAAGAATCTCACTATTGTGTTTAATTAAAATTTCCCACAGACGACGTCAAATTTGTTAATATAACAAACAATCTGATAAGTAGTAATTTTACTGAACATGACAAAAAAGATGGAATTTTACATAGTCACAATCATATTTATACCGTTTACTAAGCAGTTTCATTTTCCCATTAATTACATAATTCCACTAATCTCGATAGTGAACCAGTATTTATGGTAATGGACCTATAATCATGGTCATAACTCTGGTCGTGGTATGTTACGTGAATCGTCTAGTCAATAATCCCTTTAATAAGTGTTGACTTCTTTTTATGATATCTTTAATAGTCGTTGCTGATGACTAAGCTTTACAGGTGTCGGTAGATGTGTGTCATTCCTCGATGGGCCTCGCTCTACCCGTTATTCTTTGTATGTGGCCTCTGCTCGGTTTCTTTATTAGGTGGGCGAACCTCGGTCGGCATTTGTTGATCTTTTCGTATGACTTTTGCTCGATTGCTTTTCGTAAGATGCTATCGACATACATCGGTTGGTCATCGATGCTGGTGGTTACTTCGATCTTGCCCGATGGTTTACTGGCTGTATTATTATGAAGTCGATACCCCTCGGTTTGGTCTCGGTCCTTTGCTACTCAATGTTGCGTAGGTGTATTGTTTATGGATCACCTCAGTTTCGCACGAGAAACCCTTGATTTGATCTTGCTTATCTCTTTATATTATTTCCATCTGCCTACCTCATGCTATCAAGTAATGAAGTAACATAATTCAAAATTCTAGTTAGTAGCCTTTAATACTTAACATTCCCTTTGTCTGATATAGTTTACAGTTCCTGATATAGCTTCATTTCTTAATTGGGTTTCCGTGTCACTAATTTAGTTTATAGACTAACATGCATTATGTAATGAATTGACTATAGCATCATCATCTATTGAGCATAAGCAATACTTACACGAGGAAAAAAGATCAACAATCTAATCAAAAATCGAATAAACTAAAGGATCATCAACAACGGTATAACCTCCATCAACAAAAAGATTATGACCACTAACATATCTCGCCTCATCACTTGCCAAGTAAAGAGCTGCATTTGCAATATCTTCCGCCTTAAGAACCACACCTTTCAAGTTACCTACTGAACTCAACTTCTTACCGATCTCCTCTTCGCTACACCCAAGAAGTTGCACTGTCAAAGGTGTGGCGATTCCATAAGGCGATATGCAGTTAACCCTAATCCCGTATTGGCCTAGCTCAGCTGCACCACTTTTAGTGAGTCCTACCACACCGTGTTTCGAGCAACTATATGCAGGTGCAAGAGCACCTAACTTAGAAGCTGTGCTAGCAGTAGATATTATACTACCTGCAAGAGTTAATAGAGAGATTTAAATTCTCTCGAATTCTAAAATATAATATATTAACATCTTATGGTACCTTTACGTGCTGGGATCATGACACGGCCGGCATGTTTCATGCCAAGAAAAACTCCAGTAACGTTGACACTCATGACTCGATCAAAATCAGCTTGTCGCGTTTCGGTTATACTTGTTCCAATGTTATTGAATACGGCTGCATTGTTAAACATTATATCTAGCTTACCATGAGTCGAAACTACTTTGTCAACTGTACTTTTAATATGATCTTCGTTGGAGACATCACAGTGAACGTACATAGAGTCTGATGGTCCAATTTCTTCGCAGACCGATCTGCCTAAATCATCTTGAATATCAGCAATCACAACTTTAGCACCGTGTTTAGCGAATAGTTTCGCGGTAGATTTGCCGATTCCACTTGCGCCTCCAGTGATAATAGCAACTTTGCCTTCTAGCCTACACAATTACCATATAATATATACTTCACTAAGAAGATTTAATGAACAAACGCTAATCACTAGTATAATAGGTCTCATAAAAAGAGATAATTGAAGTATTATAAGCAACAAAATATATAACGTTGGTTGCTGTATTGCTCACCTTCTTGTTAAAGCCGATACAAAAGAAGTGGCCATTTCTGATATAAAACGGATGCTGTATATTCAGATAACTTTTGTCTTCCTCACCACAAATACAATAATGTATTGATAGTTCTGCCACTCTGTCCATACGTGTGTCCTTCGGTAATTACAATATTGGAGAAAGAACGTTCTATAAAACTCGATTTAGTTGGACCACTTTGATAATATAGTTGGATAATAGGTATATGTCATTTGGGATGGACTGTAGTGATGTTTACATTAATTTATATAAATGTATGAGTTTCGAATTTCATTTGTTTTTTTCTCTGTACCATATTTCAACGTATATGGAAGAATTTTTAATTTTACGTGGTCCCGGAAAATTACCATATTTCAACGTATATGGAAGAATTTTTACTTTACGTGGTCCCGCAAAATTATTTATCAAAGTATATAAATATTGGTGGTTTGAGACGACCGACACTAAATCCACGAAACATATAATTTTATTTATTTTATTGTATTTTGTTGCAAGATTAAGAGTAATCACATTGCGTAAATAATCAGAATATTAATTAAACTTAATTACTATATTGATTTGGAAATAGCCGATGATCATATCAAGGTTTCTTCGAGAAATGGTTTCTTCTACTCTTTTCTTTTTCATCCGGCTTCTTTCTCTAAATCACTGAAGGCTTGTCATGGAAGGAGGAGAATGCTATATGTCCGGATGTCGATCTACTAATCACGTTTATTTTTAATTTCCTTCTCTTCGCAAATCTAATGCAAAATGTCCAAAGATTCGAAATAACCCCATGTTTGAACTTGTTACAAGCGGAGAATCGAAATCATTTATCAAAAACTATGATCTGCCAAAAAAGAAGTTGTTTGAGTCAAACTTATGCCAATTTGTTTAAATCAAATACTGCAAAGATAAATCATGAAAATGTTTCAGTTAGAAACAATAAAGATCATATTGAGATAACATTTGAGGCTAGAGATAAGGAGAAGTTGAAAGCTATCTCCAAACACACAATAGTCAGAAACTTTGTTTTGAGCAAACCAAATTTCAAGATAATCAACAATTTCTTGGAAAAATTTCACTTCCAAGGGGAATTTAGCGTTTTGAATCTTGACTTCAGGCACATTCTGCTTGAGTTCACTCTAATTGAAGACCTTAAAAAGATATGGTGAATGAATGTATATCATATCGTAAACAAATCAATGAAGATTCTAAATTGGGATCCCTACTTTAATCTAAATTACGAAAATCCTATAACCACAGTGTACATAAACTTACCCAACCTTCCTGAGTTCATGTATAATGAAAAGACAATCCTTGAGTTAGCAAAATGTTTGGGCATTTATAAATGTCTGGGTTCCTCCTAGGAATCGGGCTAGATTTAATTTTTGCAGAATTTGGGTTCAGATGGATGAATCTAAAAGCATACCTAAGAAGATGTGGATTGGGTTTGGTAAAGAGGAATTCTGGCAAGATCTTGTTTATGAAAAATATCCTGAGCATTGTAACTATTGTTATCACTTTGGGCATTCTGGATATATATGCAAGAAGCACTCTCTTCATCAACCTTCAGTATCCAAGACAAATCAACTTGTGGCTTCTGATTCCAAGACAGGTGAAACTTTGTTTAATTCTAAAAATGGGAAAGATCATGATCAAAGAATAAAATCTGTTATTATCAGCAAGGAAGAGAATCTAGTAAAACGTTCTGATGAAAATCTTGATAACAGCAAAATTCTATTGATAATACCAAACAAAATTAAATACCTAAGGGTGTTGAAGACTCTGAGATCATAGAGGCTCGTCACATGATTGAATTGGGATTTGTTGATTCCAGTTTGGTGTCCATTGATACTGATTATGTATCTCCAGCGAAACAAACCACTTGTAGTCTGCCTTCTTCTCTTGGAAACAAAACAGATGGTGATTATAAAGATCACAAGAAAAAATAATTCAGAAAGGTAAAGAAGTTGAAAGTCTTAAACTCTAAGGGGTTGATTACGCCAAAGCTAGTGCAACACAAAAGTGTTTCCAAAAATACTAAATCTTCTAAATGACTGTTACAATCCTAAATTGGAATCAGCGTGGAATTGGAAACAAGGAAACAATGGCAAGGTTAAAGTCTCTCAAAAGATCCTATAATCCTGATTTTTTGGCACTTCAAGAACCTATGGTTAACTATTCTAAGTTAGAGATTATCTCTAAGAAGTTGGGGTTCAAAGGTTATACTCATAACCTATCTAACAAAATTTGGGTGTTATGGAATGATGAGCAATACATCTATTTTCATGTAAATCATAATGGGTTGAACAAAGAGGTTTCAGTGATCTACGCAAAATGTACTAGAAATCAGAGAAGTATTATGTGGAACAATCTGAGATCTCTGGATGACAGTGAGGTTGACTGGATTATTATGGGGGATCTAAATACTATAGCTAGTTCTGATGAGCAGTTCCATTGCAATACAAACTATATTGCCAACATGGATGATCTTAATATTATTCAAGACTGTAATTTGAATGATGCAGGTTTTTGTGGCTATAAGTTTACATGGACTAATGACAGGCAGTGGAGAAGGTTGGACATGTTTCTATACAATAACAAGTGGCTAAACAACTATGGTTAACTTATTGTTTATATTGCTACCAATAATGCTAAATTCAAGTCAACTTCCAAGTTTCTAAATATGTGGGTTCTTCATGAAAATTTTATGAGTTTGTGGAGTCAAGCTCGGCTGCTGGTGCTTATGGTTCTCCTATTTCTAAGTTCTGGTTTAAGTTAAAAAGGTTAAAGGCTGACCTTAAGGGTTGGAACATAAGGGTTTTGGTAATATTTTTGACTCAATAATACTTATTGAGGAAGAAATCAGTTGTAAGGAAATTAATTACCAAAACACTAAAACTACAGAAGACATATTACTTCTTGAGAATGCTAAGGAAACTCACCTAAAGTTGCTAGCTAGAGAGGAAGAGTTCTGAGAGCAAAACAGCTCATACCAATTGGGTTAAAGATGGTGAAAAAATACTGTTTTTTTCACAATATGGTTAAGAAAAGATATAAAAGGAGTAAAATATGTAGAATTTTTAATGGCTCGGACTGGCTTGAAGATCCTGTTGATATTGGAAACTCTACTGTGGATTTTTTTAAGACCTTATTGGTTGATTTACCTAACCCTTGGAACTCAAATACTCTCTTTGACTTTATAACTAGACTGCTTAAAGAGGAGGATAATGCTAAGTTGATGACTCTCCCTACTGAAGCTGAAATCTATGTTATAGTTAAAAGCTTAAATCATAATACTGATGTTGGTCCTGATGGTTTTAATGGGAAATTCTACAATATTTGTTGGCCTATCATAAAATCACATCTTTGTGATGTTATATATGATATTTTCAGGGACATCTATATTCCTAAGGGAGTCTTTTCTACCATCGTGTGCCTTATTCCTAAGAACTCTTCTCCTAAATCCTGGACAGAATTTAGGCCTATGAGTCTCACTACCCTAGTTAACAGAATTATCTCTAAGATTATAAACTACAGATTGGCTATTATTTTTCATATCCTAATTTTTTAGGAGCATGGGTATTTATCAAGGGGAGATGCATTCATGATAGTATTATGACTTCTCGGGAGCTTTCTTTTGACTTAAACATCAAGACTATGAGGAGTAATATAATCCTAAAAATTGATATGGATAAATCCTTTGATAGGCTAGACCATAATTTTCTCTTATGTGTTCTTAAGCTGGGTTTAGTTCTGGTTTCATAAAGCTCATTGAGAATTTTTATTTCTCTGTTTTGGTCAATGGTGAGGCTAAAGGTTTTTTTAGGTCTAACAAAATTCTTAGACAAGGTGACCCATTGTCACCCAGTCTTTTTATTCTGGCTGAAGAATACTTACTAAGGGGTTTGAAACATCTTTCTCAGATTAATGAATCTACTACGTATAAAAACAGAAGTAATATGATCATACCTTGCTTGGGGTTTGCAGATGATCTCCTTATTTTTTTGCAATGGTTCTTTTAAATCTTTTACTGAAGTCCTCAATATGCTGCAACATTACGAAGAAAAGTCAGGTCAGAAAATTAACAAAATAAAATCTAAAATAATTATATCTAATAGCATGTTGCCTCACAGGTTTCGCCATCTGGATTCCATCCTTGGTTTCAATCACAGCCAGATACCTTTCAGATACTTGGGGACTACAATAAACAACAAAAAATTCTGTGAGTAATTTAAAGGACTTATTGATAAAGTTAGAAAAAAAGGTTGCAAAATGGGATTCATGAGTGCTTTCTTTTGGTGGGAGATTAACACTTATTCAGTCTGTTATTTTAGCTTACCTTATCTTCTCTATTCATAATTCAATTATCCCTAAAAATGTGATTCAGATAATTGAATCTATCTACAACAAGTTTCTATGGGGCTACAAGGAAAATAAAAATGCAATCTCTTGGTTGAAATGGTCCAGGATATGTAAGCCCTATGAGGAAGAGGGCCTTAATGTTAGAAGAATAAAACATATGGAAGAGGTGTTTTCTTACAATCTATGGTTTAAACTCAGAATGCAGAAGTCTATTTGGGAAAAACTAATCTACGCTACCTACTGCAAAAATTATCATTCATTAATTGCTCATAAATCTGCTAAACACTCGAAAGCTTGGCTCAGAATTTGTAAAGTCAGAGAAAATGCTGAGAATTTTGTCAGATGGATTCCTAAAGTTGTGGATATGGACTTCTTTCTTGATAAATGGTGTACTCATCTACCATTTATCAAGATATTAATGTTGAATATGGAATTAAATACAATGGGTGTAAAATAAAAGACTTTTGGGAGAATGGTTCTTGGAATCTCAGTAAACTTGAGAACGCTATGAATCTTAGTATTATTCAAAGCATTCTCAAAGTTAAGCTTACTGAAATGGAAGATGATTCTATAATTTGGACAGCTAGTACTGAGGGTTACTATGATACTAAAGAAACCTGGAATATTATTAGAAGTAAAGGTAATCAATCGAACCTTTATAAGAAATCATAGAATTCTGTAACCCCCAGAAAATGCTCATTTATCCTGTGGAGAATTTTGCAGAATTGGGTCCCTGTTGATACTATTCTGCAAAATAAAAACATATCTTTAGCATATCTATGTCAAAACCGTGTAAATACAGAATTTGTGAATCATGTATTTGTGAGCTGTCAGAAAGCCTGGGAGGTTTGGTCTTTCTTCTCAGTATTATTCAACATTTACATAACCAATAACATGTCATTCTCTCATCTTATAAGGTCATGGTATTGGTCTATAAATAAAAAGTTCAACTGAGATCAATTATACCTCATTTATAACATGGGTAATTTGGTACGTTAGGAACAAGAAAAAGCACGAGAATGTTATCCTAAGTTCTCAGGATATGATTCAACAAGTTATTCAGATACTGACTAATCTGGATAGAGCAAAGCTATTAAAAATAAAGTACTGGGGAATTGATGGGAAGATTGGCCCTGAGATTGGGTGTATTACTCATGTTAATAAACCTTTAATTCTTATATCCATAAAATGGGTGAGTCCAAAGCTTGGTAGGTTTAAACTAAATTCAGATGGCGCTTGCAATCTGACCGGTGAATATAGTGGAGGAGGTGTGGTCAGAGACAATGAAAGGAATTTGGTTTTTGGTTATGGTCGGCTTTATGGTAAGGGTATCCCAGTTGTTGCTAAATGCAGGGCTCTTTTGAACGGGTTACAACTTTGTTTTTCTAAAGAAATTTATCATTTGGACATCGAGTCAGACTCTTAAATTCTAATTGAGATGTTTCTTCATCGGAAAGGCCCCTGGTTTCTAAGGTCGACTATCTAATGTTGCAGAAATCTGATCTCCTCAAACATGAATCTGAATTTATGTTTTTAGAGAGCAAAAGAAAGCTACAAACTTGATAGCAAAAATAGTCCTTAAATTAAATTATTGTATGGATTTCGATCAGATCAGGCTCCAAGTCACCTTAAATTCATTATCTTACTCGAAAGTCTAGGAGTTGGGTATTTAAGATCAGATAGCAACTTATAATTTCTATAATAAAATTTGATTGCATGTTGTAGTACTTGTTGATTTCAAGTTGCAGTTCCTTGGTGTTTCTATCAATTGCATGTGGTGGTTTTTTTGGTACTTCTGTTGATTACATGCAGTGGTTTCCTTGTTGCTGATTCTTGAATGAAGTTGATTTTAAGATTTGGTTTTGTATGTTGGCAAGCTTGGTGGGTATAGAGAAAGTTTATGCTGGTTGAAGAGTTGAGGAAGAAGAAGATTTCTTCTCTAGGGTTATGGATTGTGGCTGTTGGTTGTAGAGTTAAGAAAGAAGAAGATTGCGTCTCTATGGTTAGAGAGTGTGGTTGTTGGTTCTTTCTTTTATTTTTTTTAGCGAAAGCCTGTTGGGTTTTTTTTAATCTGGATTGTGTAAGGCCTATGTGGGCCAACTTGTGTACTTTCACAATTAGATCATGAAATAAAGCAAGTCGATTTTATCGAGAAAAACAATTACTATATTGATTCGATTGTTATAAAAAAATATTGCGTAAATAGTTTGGACAAAACAACTATGTTCGAGATGCGTAATTAAAAATAATTTAGGGGTAAAAATAAGAAACTAAATCTTCAAAAATATCACTTATTGATTTTTTATGTTCGTCTTTATAAAGTAAAAATATTTTAAATTAGAGTTTGGAATATGTGAAGTTTTGAAAGTAAAAAATAATTATGAACACACCATATGATTTTATGAAATGCCTATTAAAGATGAATCTTTGCATGGATGTTTAAGATAAGATTGAGCGAGAGATGGCGTTATATAAAAGTAGTTAAGGCTCATTCAGTAGTGGCATGGCAATTAGAAGTGCTCGCGCTCTTACAGATCCAGGTTTCTTGCTTTCTTTATAATTTTTAACAGGTGTTAAATGAGTATATTTTTTCTAGTTACTTAAATTAATTTATTTTTTGTGTTAGTTGAATGGTGGATGAACTATGGAGCATCTACTCCAAACTTAAAAGAGTTTTCCATACGAGTACTTGGACTTGTTTGTAGTTCATTCAGATGTGAACGAAACTGGAGTTCTCTTGAGCATGTAAGATTTATTTTTTTTAATTTTATTTTAGAACGTTTAAAAGTTTTTATTGTTTACTAGGTAATTATATAATTTTATTTTCTCATAGATTCATAGCAAAAAAAAGGAACAAACTTGGTCAACATCGTTTGAATGATTTGGTGTATATCAAGTACAATAGATCTTTAAGGAGGCGATTTGCTTTACGTGATACCATGATCCAATTATTTTGCATGAGATTGATGATGTTAATGAGTGGATGACTGGGTTACCTGATGACTATTCGCCCGATACTACTTTTTTGGTCGATGAGGAAGTTGAAGAGCTCTTAAGAGTTTATGTTGGTGATGATGATGATCGGGGTGAATTAGAGTATAATCTTAGATCTAGCACTCCTAGGGCCACCCTTTCTACAAATAGAAGGCTTGTTGATGAGGAAGAGGACGATGAGATTACTCCTATGTGGGATGTATATGAGGCAAATGACCAATGAGATAAAGATAACTTAATTGATGATGATATTGAGTTTTTTTATGTTTAGTTTGAGTATTTTTATCTTTAATCGCATTTGAATGTCTTAAAATATTTGAAGTTAAGATTTTATAATATTTTTTATTGAGTTTTGGACTTAATTTCTTATTTTTTTAGTATATTATATATTATTTAATTAATAATATTAGTAAACAGAATAACTCTCGCCGCAACTTTTGTCCTGTCGCCGTAACGTTTTTACCCCTCTTCGTCGCGGGGCGTCGCACGTCGCTTAAAACTATAGAACACACCAACTGAAAAAGTAGAGACGAAATAATGTATTCATTTGTTAAAACCTGATTTGCTAGTTAATTTATGTTGAAATGTTGTAGATTCCACTAAAATTTGTTGTAAAAATATTTAATTCGAGAGATTTATGATTTTCGATTTTAGAGATGAAAAGTTACGAGTTGAGGAAGAAGATTCGAGTTCTAGTTTGTTCTGTTTTTATACCCGAGTGGTATTTTTGGTAGATCTTATGTAGCATGTTGTTTTCGTTGAAATTTAAAATCATGATTGCTATTGGTAGTTTTAATCTATCCTATATTATGATTGGTAGCTTACCTTATAAAATATATTAGTGTCTTGGTTTTAAAAATATTTGTATATTATATATTTGATTTATGTAAAGGATAAAATGCTTGAATTCTTAATTTATTGGTACACCAAATTTGTTTATGGTGTGACTCAATAAAATCCAAAAAATAATAATTTATGAGATTCAGATTTAGGATCCTCTCCCTTTGGAACTTGAAGGAAAGTTTGATCTTTTAGGCCTTTTGTGAGTAATTTATATAGGGTGATGATTGGTAATGGGGTTGATACCTCATTATGGTATGATCTTTGACTCATTTCCACTTCTCTCGTAAACCATTATGGAAAAAAATATCAAAAATTATAGGTTCCAGAAGAATCTCAAGGTCTCAAATATCATATATGACGGACTTTAGAACTGGCCATCGCACATCAGATCTGCGTGAGCTAAGAACCACAACAATCTTAAGAAAAATGATAATTTTATTCTCTCCATACCTCCTCCAAATATCAAATTCAATGACGTACATTATTGGACCGCCAAGAGAGAAATATAAAAAAAACATTAACTATCAAGAACACGTACAACGTCATTTGTATGTCCACCTTATGTGTTCGGTTGGCCGGGTTAGTATGGAATAAGTATAATATTCTTCATCACTCTTTCATCATATGGCTTACGATCCATGGTAAGTTTTCTACTAGAGATAAGCTTCGGAGTTAGGGTTTAAATACCTCTTCGTATTGTGTCTTATGCAAGTAGGATTTTGAAACTATCAATCATATCTCTATAACTCTAGTTCACTCAAAGTCTCTGGGACTATACTAGCTCAAACCTCATACGCTCGCTAAATGTTATTGGCTGGAACTCTTGGTTTTGTGAGATGTCAAATTGGTCTTCTTCTCGAAACCTTCATCATTGTGTGCTTGTTTTGACGCAGTTATATATCACATTATGCGGGAAAGGAATACAATAATTTTTTGTTCCCCTCATGCTCTTACCTCTACGGTTTCGTACCGTACTTTCTCGAAGCTTCGGTTCACATTTCTTGGCACAAAGATTGGTTGGCTGGTTTAATTTTATAAATTAACTCTCATTTATAAATCACCTCCTCCACATAATGGTTGAAATTGTTGCCCGTTGTACTCGATGTCGGATCTGGATCTGCTGCTCTTCTTTTATATAGACGCAAATATTGGTTACCTCTGATTTTACGTCTTTATTGTATCTCAGTTAGCCCATGTTTTCAGGTACAATCTCTTCAAGTCATCACTTTCTCTCTTTAGGCATTTATGTATATCCTTGGAATATGTCCCAGATATTTGTATGAACCTTCTAATTTTAATTTAATTTTTTTTCACCATTGCTTTTTATTTCTCAACTATATAAATAAATTATTTTATTTTTTTAAATATTTTTACATTATATATTGAATAGGTTAATGTACTAATAATTATCTAAAAATAAACATATGATTCATTTATTACACCGGCTATAGTTTACTACCTAACACCCAATTGGCTCTCTAATTTAACATCCCATACCAAAATTTCTTTTTATACCCTAAATATTCATTCTCAATATAAAAAAAAATCCAAAAGTTTTTTTTTCATTTGTCTCTTCGTTTTTATATTTCTCTCTAACAACATCTCGATTTTCTGTTTCCAATCTTTTGGTTCAAGATAGTTTGATCTCCATTATATTGATAAAAAAATTCATTTTTAATCTAGTATTACATTTTCAAGTGCTCTAGCTTTATTTGTTGCACAAAAGATTATGCTAAAATAACATAATTCAAAATTATAGTCCAGTAGCCTTCAATACTTAACATTCACTTTGCATGATATAGTTTACACTGCGAGATTTGGCCTCGTTTCTCAATTAGGTTTCCAAGTCGGTAATATTGTTTATGGCTAATCTATCAATAACCACTTGAAAATAAAAATATTTATCTATAACAAACCAGGGTTTGAAAAAGTAGCTGAAAACCACCTGGTATTAAAAATTAAATTACTGATAATCGGCTGAATTTTTTAAATATCCATCATACCCTTGGTTTGATCTATTTGTTTTCTTTTTCTCATTCGATCAATATGTTCTTCGATTCAAGATCATTTTTACTTTTTTATTTTGATCAATATATTTTGTAATTGTCAATCGTTTGTATTATTTTTGTTCTTCTACATTTACCGATTGTTTATCATTACACATGTAATATTTTTATTTTATATTTTTTGGTATTTTTAATTTGTATCGAGTTATTCTATATTTTTTTATAATTATATGATTTTTTTTAGTTATGCAACTTCTTTGATTTCATATATTCAAGTAAATATTTCGATAACTATTTGAAGAATAGTATTTTCTTTTTATTAACAGATTTGGTGCGAAATTATGTGTTAATTGGTTGTGAAATTAAGTTATATTTTGTTGTGTAAAAGAGTTTCGGAATTACGTTATAGATGGTTGCTTAAAAAAATTCAAAATTATATTATAGATGGTTACATAAAAGGGTTGCAAAATTACAATATGTTAGAGCATGCACAATCGTTACGTGTTAGTGAGTGACATGTATGAAAGATAAATATGATTTACATATTTTTTTTAGCTAATAGATTTGATTCTACTTTAATCATATCTGTTAAAAGATATTAGTAAAGGATAAATTCAAAATAAAGAAAATAAAAGAGAAAAAATGAAAAAATAAGAGATAAAAAAAATTAATTAATCAGCTAATATTATTTCCCCCTCATCTAAAATCTACCTTAATAGATTGATTGTAGTAGGTTTTTCTTAATATTTTGACTAAAAATTAAATTAACATATGATTTTACAGTTTCATTGTACATCATCTTAGACACTACATTGGACTGCAAAATTAAGAATATGTATGATTTCATGATTAGAAAGTGCATTTCGTTGTGAAATTACATATACTTAGGTTGTTGATTTATGTGAAATTTGGGTGTGAAAAGAGAAACAAAAGATTATATAGTTGAAACAAAAAACCTAATAAAAAATAACAACAAAAATATAAAAAAAAAACAAAAAAAAAATGTATGTTAAAAGAAGAGTTTTCTTCCTCCTCCACTTGACTAAATTTCCTTGATTTTGTTTACACGAGCATAATAAGGATCTTCATTGGGTAATTTTCATCTACGTACTATTCAACACATTGTGGAATAAAATCTTCATTAGCACAAGAAGATGAAAAGTATTCTTTCATTTGTGTTATTTTCTAGTATTTTTTTTATCATTATGGTGAGCTATCAATAACTATAGGAGCTATCAACTGGTTATAAATCATCATAATTGTTGAATCTCGAGTCATGAGAGTAGACAATAACTATAGGAGCTATTTAAAATAACAAAGTTTTTTCTCTATGAAAGCCTAATAAATGTATTAATTGAATTTATATTTAAAACCTTTGTAACCATGCACTTAGTTCTTAAAGCTTGTTTCTTTTTTTATGAACTAAGTGTTATAGTTATTTCCGCATTGATGATGATTTATCTACTTTCGTCAAATCAACAATTAATTACTAAGAAGTTTAAATATTGATATGGTAAAATGGGTGGGAAGAGGGTTGTTTATATTTATATTAAAAAATTGAAATCAGATATTTGTTAGATATAAAATTAAAAATTTGTTTAGTTGGGTGCAAATCACATTATAATGGGTTTCCTAATTACGTTTTAATTGGTTGTGAATTAACAAATTTTATTGTGTAAACAGACATTTGTTATTGTTTACTTGTTTGTGAAATTACGTTATAAATGGTTGTGGTTGTGAAATAACATTATATAAATAAACCATAAAAGAAAATTAATACACAAAACAAAAAAAAAGAGTGTAATTTAGAGACATACAATTTTTACCAAATAATAAAACAAAGTTAAGAAATAAACTAAATACTCTTCTATTTTTGGAAGATCTTCTTTTGTTTCATGCAAGATATCTTTTCGAATTATTTTTATAATAGCTTTATTTTTTGTTTATTAGTTTTCCGACATAATTTTTAAGACCGATATTAACCTATTCGTTTATTTTATTTTTGCAATTCTTCAATTCGTTAAATGACGTCTTCGTCTATATCTATATCTTCTTACTGAAAATAAAAAATGTTTCTTAAGCTCTGGTTGCGTATTTATGTGCAATTGTTTTGTGAAAATACATTTTTAAATGGGTTAATATAGTTGTTTAATTGTGAGTACCTTGAGTGCGAATTTAGGATTTGGTTGAGAAAAAAAAAGGAATATAGTTACCTGTTGTAATATATTCTTCAAATCGTTTAATTCTTTATGAATATTTTTTATTTCAGACGTATATATAATTCATGATGTGGGGGATACTGATTCTTTTTCTTTCGTTTTATCTACATTACAAAAGTTAAAATACATATAGATTTGTATCAAAACTAATTGTTATTTTTTGTTGCATAAATTTGTCAACAAATTGTGAAAAAAGAAAACAATTATACAAAACCTTTAAACGTGTGCACAAGTATTTCATACATTAAGTTTTTAGGTCAATCATATAATTGCGGAAACAATAATTGAAACTTGAAAAACGAAAAAGAGTAATTTCATCGTAAAAACCTAATTGAGTAGTTGCTTTGAGCTGATATTTTTCAAAATTCGCTAAAATTTATTGTAAAAATCTGTAACTCGAAAGATTTGAGAATTTCGAAAGAGAGTCGTGAATGAAAGAACAAGATGAGACTTCTTGTCTTTTTATTTTTATTTTTATACCTTATGAGTATTTTCAGTATATTTTATGTAGCATTTTGTTCCTAACTTGAAAATCGAAATTGTTGTCGGTGGTTTAGTTTTTTAGATTGTTCTTGTTAACTTATCTTTATCTTATATACTAATAAGCATTATTTAATGAATTACATTATTCTCAATAAAGCATAAACAACACTTACATAAGGGAAAAAGATCAAGCAATCTAATCAAAAATCGAAGAAACTAAAGGGTCATCAACAACGGTATAACCTCCATCAACAAAAAGATTATGACCACTAACATATCTCGCCTCATCACTTGCCAAGTAAAGAGCTGCATTCGCAATATCTTCCGCCTTAAGTACCACACCTTTCAAGTTACCTACTGAACTCAACTTCTTACCGATCTCCTCTTCGCTACACCCAAGAAGTTGCACTGTCAAAGGTGTAGCGATTACATAAGGCGATATGCAGTTAACCCTGATACCGTATTGGCCTAGCTCGGCTGCACCACTTTTAGTGAGTCCTACAACACCATGTTTCGAGCAAGCATATGCAGTGGATGTAAAGCCACCTAACTTAGAGCCTGTGCTAGCAGTAGATATTATACTACCTGCTAGTGTGAAAGAAAAATTAAAACTCTTATTATGATCTATCTAATTCTAACACATAATATTTTAATTCTTACGGTACCTTTACGTGATGGGATCATGACACGAGCGGCATGTTTCATACCAAGGAAAACTCCAGTGACATTGACACTCATGGTTAGTTCGAAATCAAGCTGTTGAGTTTCGGTTATTTTTGTTCCAAGGCTATCTGATATGCCTGCATTGTTAAACATGACATCAAGCTTACCATGAGTGGAGACTACTTTGTCAACTGTGTTTTTAATATGATCTTCGTTGGAGACATCACAGTGAACGTACATGGACTCGGATTGTCCAATTGTTTCGCAGACCGATCTCCCTAAATCGTCTTGAATATCGGCAATCACAACTTTAGCACCGTGTTTAGCGAATAGCTTAGCGGTAGATTGGCCAATTCCACTTGCGCCACCAGTGATGAGAGCAACTTTACCTTCTAGCCTATACTTATTTCCGGAAGATTTAATGAACAAACGCTAATTACTGTAGTTTTATAGGTCTTGTGAGATGAGAAAAATGAAGTATCAGAAGAAATAAAATATAATGTTGGTTGCTGTATTGCTCACCTTCTTGTCAAAGCCGATACAAAAGTAGTGGCCATTTCTGATATAAAGCCGATCCTGTATAGTCAGATATCTCTCTCTTTCTCGCAGTGAGATTCAGTAGTAAAAAAGCAATATGAGAGACTAGATCTGTAAAGTTTTTCTTTTTATTTTTCTCTGTTGATTGAATTATTGATACACTTATTGTCCTTTCTGCTGTCTTATCTTAATCAATAGCTAATATTGTACTATCAACTGTACAATTTCTAATTATTTGTCCTAAGTATTCAATGTCTTTCGGCTTCTGAGTGCGGGTTGGACAACACTGAAGTAGGCTTGTAGCCGGTTGAGTAAAAGAAAGCAATTTTGGTTTAGTTGACATGCCGAGGTCTTGTATTTTGTGTTGCGTAGGATTAGAGTTAGAAAGCCAACTGCAACTCAGTATACTCTTGTTTTGATCTCCCTCTCTTCTCAAAACATACAATTCTCGATAAAAATATGTTGCTGGAACAACATCTACCCTCGCTAAAAGTATTTGAGATTATCATAATCAAGAATATAACGTCTAGAGTTGGCGATTAAATATATTAAGCAAAGTGTCGGTAACAAAACTTGGCTAGTGACCTGAGCAAAAATAGCAAGTGATGGTTACCCACACAAAATAAAGACTAATTGAATATGCAACTAACTTCAGTGACGCCAAATTAGGACCGATGGCAAACACAAATAGCTTAAAAATACTAGAATATATTTAATGAAGAATTAACAGATTACTAAAATGTCCATCGTTGTTAAAGATTAGAGATTTTTTTGATGATTGTGTAGTTAAGATATTGTTAACATGCACATGTTCTACGTAGCATCTCAGTTGTTGTCTTTGTTAAAAACAAAGAGAGAAGTAGCCGCAGGAAGCGGCTAGGGTTTTGTGTTTATTAGAAAATGTTCCCTTTTGTTTTATTGATGCATTAGAGATGTAATTCAAGAATTGACCAATAGTAAGGCTCTCAATATATAGAGAACTTAGAGGCCTATACAAGGAAATTTAATACACTGAATATTCTAACACTCCCCCTCAAGTTGTATAGTGGGATCACCAATACCCAACTTGGATAATACTGATTTGAATGTTCTTGCAGCAACCGCTTTTGTCAGGATGTCTGCCAGTTGGTCTTCGGATCTAACAAACGGAAGTTCGACTATCCCATCTTCAATCTTTTCTTTTATGAAGTGCCTATCTATTTCAACGTGCTTTGTTCTATCGTGCTGTACCGGGTTCTCTGAAATCTTAATCGCAACTTTATTATCGCACATTAACTGAGTTGGACACTTCAGAGGGGATCCGATTTCTTTCATTATCTTCTTTAACCAAATTATCTCGGTAATCCCCTTAACGATTCCTCTAAATTCTGATTCAGCACTTGACAGTGATACTACTTTCTGTTTCTTACTCCTCCAAGTCACCATGTTACCTCCAAGAAGAGTAAAGTAGCCAGCAATTGATCGCTTGTCGTTAGGATTCCCTCCCCGATCAGCATCTGTGAATACTTCAACATCAAGGTGTCCATTTTTCTTAAAAATTATGCCTCTTCCTGGTGTGCCTTTGAGATATCGAATAATCCTCATTACTGCCTCCATATGGTGTTCCTGAGAATGATGCATGAACTGGCTAACTACTCCCACCGCGTATGCAATGTCGGGTCGAGTGTGAGCCAGGTAAATCAATTTTCATAGTAGTCTATACCATATGTTTGTGTATATCCTTTGGCAACCAATCTTGCCTTGTGTCGCTCAATGGTGTCATCGGATTTATATTTTATATTAAACACCCATCTATACCCGACTGCTTTCTTCCCTTGTGGTAACACACAATTCTCCCATGTACCATTCCTTTTTAGAGCTTCCATTTCGGTATTCATTGCCTCATGCCATTCAGTCATTTTCATAGCTTCTTGAGCTGTTTTAGGGATTTGTTCAGAGAGAATAGTAGCTGAAAACGCCTTTGAAATATTCGTCATTCCTTTCCTGTCCCTTTTTACCGGATATGTACAAGCACGAGGAACGTGTTCCGCTGAATACCGGTCAGGAGGAACCCCTCTATTTTTCTTGGGGGAAGAACCGGAGTTTGAGTTTTAACAAATGAACTTCCTGAAATGTCATGGTCAATAGCATTTTGTGAATTATGACATTGTAAATTGTTTACCTCTTGATGGATATTTTCTTCGGCTGATTCGATGGTAGTATCCATGGCATTTATTTTTTGTTGGACATTGTCTTCGGGAGAATCATTGGTGGTAAGAACTGCCTCGTCAGTCTCCTTTATGTTGGAAGAGGTGTGTTCGGTGGCGCCATCTACCGACTTTGTCGGCGCATCCTCAAAGTAACTTTCATATAGCAACCAGTCGAGTGATTCACTTACTTTCTCCCCCTGAGCACGAGATTGGTGGTCAAAAAATAATCGGATTCTAAGAAGTCACAGTTCTTGGTGACATGGATTCGACGAGTAACCGGACTGTAACACCGATATCCCATTTGATGAACACCGTATCCAACTAATACACACTTTTCAGCACAAGGATTAAGTTTGTTTCGACTAGTTTTAGAGATATGAACAAACACCGAACAACCAAAGACACGAGGTGGTTAGGTCATAACAGATGGAGTTGTAACTTGGGTGGCAACACTTGTAATGGAGTTTTATTTCCTAGACATCGGGTTGGTAGACGGTTCGTAAGATACGTAGCTGTAGCAAGAGCTTCTGGCCAAAGAGAATGAGGAACTCTAGATTCAATCATAATAGTACGAGTTTTTTCAAGTAAAGTACGATTTTTTCGTTCTGAAGTATCGTTTTGTTGAGGTGTGTTTGGACAAGTGGTTTAATGGATAAGACCATTTGTTTTGAAAAAATTATGCATTGTTTGGTTGACAAACTCTGTTCCATTATCAGAACGGAGAATCTATATTTTTTTCAAATTGAGTCAAAATCATTTTGTAAAAACAAACAAATATTTTTGGTACTTCCGATTTATGTTTCATTAAGTATATCCAAGTCATTCTTGAGAAATCATCGACAAATAAAACAAAGTATCTGATTTGATTGTTAGTGGAATTTGGTGTTGGACCCCAAACATCAGAATAGATTAGGGAAAAAGCATAATCAACTCTAGTATTACTTTGATTAAATGAGACTCTACGATTTTTTGCAAGAATGCAGGTTTCACATTTCTCATGAATAGAATTATTCAAAAAAAAGACTAGGAAACAAACTCTTAAGATGGCTAAAAGAATGATGACCAAGTCGATGGTGCCATAACCAAAGTTTCCTTTCGGTTGTTACGTGAGCAAGCATGGCATGTCCCTTATGAACTAACTCATCAACATAATAGAGACCTCCTTGTTCAGTACCACGCCCAATGATCTCCTTCGTACGAATGTCCTGTAAAATGCAAAAAAAAATGGATACATAAGAACCACACAGTTAAGTTGTTTTGTCACTTGACTAACAGATAATAACTTTAAGGATAGTGAAGGAATGTAGAGACAGATTTTAATTTTCATTTTTTCTGAAAAAATAATTGAACCTCCCCCTTTGACTTCACAAATTTCTCCACTAGCAGTCTCAATATGGGATTTCTTTGGAGATGACATGTCACTAAAGTATTTAGGATCATAAGACATGGTGTCCGTAGCCCCGCAATCAAAGATCCAATTCATTGATTTCTCAAACCCTTTACCTCCAAGTTTTTCATAGGAGTTCGCCGCCATTCCTCCAAAACCAATACCACTTCCTTGCTCATTTTTAGTTGGATCTTCACCGCCACTTGTAGACGAATCCTGTTTGACATTAGATCTGAAACGCTGGATATTTTTCTCCTTATGACCGTCCTCCCACCATTCTGGATAGCCAACCAGCTGGAAACATGTCTCTTTAGTGTGTTTCTTCATCCCACAATGAGTGCAATACAACTTGGAATTATCTTCTTTCTCTTTGGATCGGAATTTAAACCTCTGTGCAGAATCTTTTGCAGCCAAACCCATTCCAATTTCAATCGAGTCACTATCAGAAGAACTTGATTTTAATATATTAAGCCTGGCCACTTCCCTTCGTATTGTAGCATATGCTGTTTCTACGGAAGGAAGAGGACCCTTTTTCGGGATATCTCTCTTGACTTGTTCCAGCTTGTCATTAATCGCCATTAGCAATTGATAGAGTCTTTGTTCTTGAGTCTTCTTGTTGTAGATCTGAATGTCTTTTGGGTCTTTCATAGGGATTGGATCTCGCCTATCTATAGACATCCAGATGTTATGCAGTTTGTTCCACAAGTATTCTAGTGTATCGGACCCTTGCCTTAATGAATTAGCCCTCTTAGAAGGTTTTTCGCATTACAGTCTTCTAGGGAAACCCGGAGTACCCGTTTCTACAAATATCATAACGATGTGGGTCATGATACCCATGATTGCATAGCATTAAAACAAGACATGCAGAATCTCATTGAAAAAGGTAAATTGGGGGCTTATGTTAAAAAAAAATGAGCAGCAGTCCAGATAACGCTCCATTTAGCACCAATACTTCTCAAACGACTCCTTCAGTAGGATCTGGAACGTCCAGACAGGAGGATACCATGGTGATTATTGAAAGGTTTGATGTGGATTATAAGTACCTTAATCTGGATCCAGGTCAGAATCAAGTATGGGTGATAGTGGACAAGACTGCTACAGTTTCCGGTTTGGTTAAATATTTTGAGTCTTTAATCATATTTGGGGGAGATACTATGACCGCACCTTCAAATTGTTCAAGAAAAAAAGCATGTCAACAGCTTGACTACTCAATTGGATAGGAGAATATCCACACATCTGTACCAAACTCCATCTCTTTTCATAGTTTTTTATGAGGATGACTAGAGAAATATTACAGGATCTCATGAATACCTCGTGGTGATAGGGGCATCAATAAGAGGAAATGATGTGCATCGAATCCTAATTGACACAAACAGTTTAGAAAACATATTGTTTTTGAATGCCTATAAGCATATGAAAAATCCCTCGATTATTCAACGTTCAAACAGAACTATTGTGGGATTCACTAGGAGTTCGGCATAATGTAATTGGAGAATTCGAAGAGGGAGTATTGTTGGGCAAAAGGTCTTTCAAGAAAACGGTGAAGGTAATTTTTGTTGTGATTGACTCTCCAATATCTTACAATGCTATATTTGGGACATCTTGGCTCTCCATGATGCATGATGGTGCACAAGTGGGTGTTGTCCGAAGCAATCAGAAAGTAGCTAGAGAATGATATGTAACAGCTTTTGCCTCGAAGTCTTTGGAGGTAGTCAAAGTTAACAAAGAATAACACCTATTGAAGCCTTCCATCGATGAAATTCAAATTAATGATCCAAGGAAGGCTCCTAGTGTTATATTACCTATAGAAGAAGTTGAAGTCCATTGGCTGGCCAAAGGGAAAAATGTTAAGATTGGTACTAAGTTGCCACCAAGTTTGAAACAAAGCCTATTGTTTTTTTTTATTGAAAAATTTACATGTGTTTGCATGGTGCAATGATGATGTAACCAGAGTACCCGCTGAGGTAATTTGTCATAAGTTATCAGTTCGAACTGATGTTGGACCAGTTGTAAGGTCATTTTCCAAATAAAAAGTAGATGTGCTTGTGTAATAGTTTATCGGTTGACCAAAATGGGCCACATCAAAGAATCTCAGTACTCATTGTGGACTGCCAACTCTGTTTTGGTCAAGAAAAAGAATGGTAAGTGGTGCATGTGTATTGACTTCACTTATCTTAATAACGCATGTCCCAAAGATCTTTATCATGTTCTTCAAATAGATCAGTTGGTGGACTCTACCTCTGGGAACAAGCTATTGTCCTTCATGGATGCATTTTCAGGGTACAATCAGATACAAGTAGATCTGAATGATCAAGACCATACAACTTTTATTACAGGCAGAGGACTTCATTGTTACAAAGTGATACCATTTGGATTGAAAAATGTTGTGTCCACCTATCAAAGGTTAGTAAATAAAGCATTTGCTAGTCAAATGGGCAGGAATATGGAAGTATATATAGATTGATAAGATAATAGAAGTTCAGGGACTAAAGTGTAAACAATAAAAGGTTTAGTAATAGATTGAAAGGTTAAAAGAGAGATTTTGATTATCTGTATTTATTAAGGACTAAGTGTAATTTATCTATTAATGTAACTACTTACAGTTATACGTTAAGTACATGCGCCTCTATATAAAGGCCAGGGCTGAACTAATAAAGGGTTGAACTTTTGATTTTACTCATTTGTGTTCTCTCATTTTCTCTCTCTAAAATCTCTTTCTCTCTTTAAACATTCCAACTATTGTTCACTAAAGTTACTCTTAATAATTCAACTCACCAAATTTGCGACTCCACTGGGGATGACTGGAAATCAGTGTCTTTTCTTCTAGTTCGAATTTTGCTAATCCTGAAAAAAAAAACCTTAAAATTTTAAAATGAATCCTGAAAATAACCTATTAGTTCGATCAAAAATTGAAATGCTAAGAGAAGATTTACAAGTAAATTAAAGTAGACCTATAGGATATGTTCCGATCCAAAGTCAGTCAGATATTGAAATGCGTATGAACCAGCTTCTAGATAAAATAAACGTACTAAATGAGAAGTATGAGCAAAGGGAACATGAAATTCATTCGGCGAAGCTTAAATCTGAAGTGAGATAATTGAATGAGAAAACTAAAATTGGAAACCAGTCTTATCGATCTTGCACTGATCGATAGACTAGGAATGAGCAAAAGAAAGCGCACCTCAAAACTCCAAAAGAGCGCTATTTTTCTCGAAAAGGAAAGAAAGACAAACAGAAATGTATCACATCTAGTGACGAGGAGGTTAAGAGCTCTGCCTCCGGTTTTAAAAGGTACAGGATTTCTTCAAAGGAGGAAAGGTAACAGCCCCGAAAGCATAAGAAGGAACACAAATCCAGGACGGACAACGTTCCTCGTTGTTTGAGGGAATCTAGTTGGTGTGAAGGGAACACATTAAATCAGTATACTGAGACTTATCGGAATTTGTATGTGGTCATGGGAGTTAAGGATCAGTACGTGCAGGGTGTCGATTGGAGGAACTCTCCGTTGACAAGTGAAATTAGATCTATTACGCTTCTGAAGCGTTTTGATATTGCTAAGGTTGAAAAGTTCGATGGGATGCAGGATCCAGACGATCACATCGAACAATTCAAGAACTACATGATGAACTTCAAAGATGACGACACGCTGGTGTGTCGTGATTTTTCACAAACATTTAAAGGAACAACGTTAAAGTGGTACAATCGGATTCCGAGGGGATCCAGTTCGAGTTTCAAGGACTTCTATACAGCTTTTTCGAAGGCAGTTTGTTGAAAGCAAGGAGATGAGAGCGAATGGATATACGATTATCCAATGCAAACAGGCAGTTGGAGAAAAGTTGAAGGACTACACAAAGAGATTTATTCTGACTAAGGCAAGCTTGGATATTGTGAAGAAGTTGTGGTGATGGCATCTTTTTGCCAAGGTTTATTGTTAGGAGACCTTGCTAATGAGACGGCAAAAATGAGGGTTTTAACTTTTAGAGCATTAATGGCTCAGGTTGAAGACCAAATCAAAGTCGAATAGTCTACCAGGGTCCGAGGAGGACCAATTAATGCTCCGAAAAATTCAAGTATGGTAGTCACTAACCAAGGTCCGCCTACGAATGGTAATCAGCAAGCGTGTTTGAGGAATAATAATTTTCCACCTCGAATTGGGGGGGAGGGGGTATTCAAATCTTTACCCATCCTAAAATTACAAAAAACCAAGGCTGAATCAGTGAATTAGGCCATAGTATTATGCAGGCTTAAAATAAAGTGTGGCTGCAAGTTTTGACAAAAACAAGAGCTTCGTGAATTTTAGGAAGCCAGCTTCAATTAACAGGCCAAAAGAAGAGTGGAACAATAAATATTGCAGATATCACGAGGACATTGGTCATGATACCAATGATTGTATTACATTGCAAAAAGAAGTCCAAATTCTGATTGAAAACGGAAAGTTCTTGACTTATGTGAAGTCACAAGGAAGCGCTTCGAAAATTCCAACATCGAATTCACGGCCGAATAACCCAAGTGCACCAGCCGAGCATTTGATGATTTTAGATTCAAAGGCTGATGAGTTCGACGCTGCTTCAGAATACTTGGATAAAGATCCAGACAGGCTGATTTTGATGGTTGTTGAAGAGTCAATAAAGAAAGGGCATGTGCGAAGTTTGTGTGAATGTTTTTAGTCATTAGCCATTTTTAGAGGCCATTCAATGGCTGGTACTACTTACAGTTTGAGGAACAAATATGTTGTCAATTTGGCAACTCAAATTGAAGGAAGGATGTCCATTCTCTTATATGAAAAAAAGGTCATTCATTTCATCTTGTTCGATGAGGACGATTTGCGAGGTATTGCGGGCCGCACGAAGACGCGGTAGTTATTGGGGAAGAAGTGGATGGTGTTGAAATTAGACATGTGCTTATAGACACTTTAGTTCTGCAAATATCCTTTTCAAACCAACATGTGATAGGATGTGTAATCCTCCTCGAATATCTCAATTGGAGCACACGATTATTGGATTTACTGGTGTGACAGTGCGGGTGATTGGAGAACTTGAATGGGAGGTGAGACTAGGAAAGGGACCCTTCAACAAGAAGGTCCGAGTGCTCTTTATGGTGGTAGACTGTCCCAAAAGTTACAACGCTATTTTTGGAAGGTCTTGGTTGTCCATAATGTATGGGGTTGTGTCGAGAGTACATCAATGTTTTAAATATGCGGTTGGGGATTATGTGGGGGTCGTTCAAAATGACCAAAAAGTTGCAAAAGAGTGTTATGCCACTACACTTCAGATTCGAGGATCCAGTAGTGGAGACTTGATGAGTGAATATTAGTCAGAGGGTTGACCTCATATTTTGATGAAAGTGTTGACGATCCTAAGGAAACACCGGGGTCTTTAACAGTAAGTGAAGAAATTGAGGAGTATACTTTTTTCCGAAGGAAGAGTACTTCGAATAGGAACCTTACTGACCCCAGTTCTACGTCAACAACTGCTAGAATTTTTGTCTTTTAACTTGGACGTTTTTGCTTGGAAAACAGAAGATGTGACAGGGGTGCCGATCGAAGTAATTTGTTATAGCTTAGTTGTTGATCCAAAGGTGAAGCCGGTAATTCCAAAAAAAAAAACATTTTCAGCTGAGAAAGAAGAAGCAATAGTTTCTGAAGTGGATCGTTTATTCAGGGTCGGACATATAAGGGAGTCACAATTTCCCTTATGGACGGCAAATCCAGTAGTGGTAAAAAAGAAGAACGGAAATGGAGGTTTTAGAGATTTGGATTTTACAGACTTAAATCGAGCATGTCCGAAAGATCCATTTCTTGTTCGTCGAATAGCAATTGATTGATTCCACTTCAGGAAATAAAATATTAACTTTCATGGATACTTTCACAGGATACAATCAGATCCATCTGGATCTGAAAGACCAAGAATATACGACATTCATAACTAACTGGGGATTGCATTGCCACAAGGTTATTCCTTTTGGATTGAAAAATGTTGGAGCCACTTATCAAAGGTTGATGAATAAAGCATTTGCCACTCAGATCGGAAGAAACATTGAGGTTTATTTTGATGATATGGTGGTAAAAATATTGGTGGGTGATGCATATCTGGAGGGCTTAAAGTAAACATTTTTGAATTTAAGGGCAATCAGGTTAAAGTGTAATCCTGAAAAGTGCACCTTCGGAGTTCGATCAGAGAAGTTCTTGGGTTATGTTATCAGTGAAAGAGGAATAGAAGCTGGCCCAGAACAGTTAAAAGTTGTAATAGCAATGAATTCACCTCGAACTGTTAAAGAAGTGCAAATTTTGACAGGAATGTTAGGAGCGCTTAATAGACTTATTATTAGATTTTCTGATAAATGTTTCCCTTTATTTCAAGTGTTGCGAAGGCCAAATAGATTTTAATGGCCATCGAATTGTGAAGCAGCGTTTACAAGTATAAAGAACTTATTATCATCACCAGAAATCTTGTCGAACCCTCGAAGTAGATTTTGCACTAAGTGCAGTATTGATAAGTGAAGATTTAGGAATTCTGAAACTAGTGTATTATGTCAGTAAAAGTTTGGTGGCAGCAGAAAAGAGGTATTTGAAGCTCAAGAAATTAGCATTAGCATTGGTGATTGTTGCTAGGAAAATGCGCCCTTACTTCCAGGCTCATAATATCGAAGTCCGAACGTCATTCTCTTTAAAAAATGTTTTGCAACGTCTTGACATTTCGGGGAGGATGACCAAGTGGTCAGTAGAGTTAGGAAGTTATGATATTTTGTTCACACCTCGAACTGTAATTATAGCTGAAACGTTGGCAGATTCTTTTGTTGCATTTCATTTGAGCAGGTCGGATATAGAAGAAAGTCAGGATGTTGTACCAGCGAGTTCGATGTGGGTTGTTCGAACATATTGAGGGTCTAGTATTTCTGGATGCAGTGCTGGAGTCCAGTTAATTGATCCATCTGGAGAAACGATGCTTCAGTCCATCGAATTTGGTTTTCACGCCTCTAATAACGAAGTTGAATATGAAGTTGCTTCTGCAGGTTTGAGGCTGGCCAAAAATGTGGAGAAACTTTAGTGCGCTTAGAAACATACTCTCAGTTAGTAGCAAATCAAGTATCTCGAAATTCCGAGGCAAGAAAGGATCGCTTAATTTTGTATCTTCGAGAGCTTCGGAACTTAATATTACTATTTGATCATGTTGTTGTAGAACATATTAGTCGAGGAAGTAACATGGTGGATAATTTGCTACCAAATATTTCTTACAAGGAGGAGCATCCCTGGATTTTGTTACAAGAATGTCCTTCGATTTTGGTCCAGTCAGGCCAGTGTGATTATATAGAGAAATTGTTCGTCACTTCAAATGTAGTCCGAGATGATTGGCGAACTAATATTTTAAATTTTTTTGATTAAAGGGACATTGCAGATGATGTGAAATTGGCCAAAACATTGCGAGGCAAAGTCTTCGGATACGTAGTTTTGGATGGAATTTTATATAAGAGGGCATTGAATGGCAAGAGGTATTATCAGAGTTACATGATGGAGAAGGGTCAGCTAATTGCGGGTTTAAGATTTATCTCATCGAGTTTTCCTTGCATGGTTTTACTGGCCTTCGATCATGAGCGATGTCAAAAATTTGGTTCGAAGCTGCGATACTTGTCAAAGGTTTGCTAATTATATACATAAATTGGCATTTCCACTTATGTCCATTACCGAAGGCATACCATTTGACAGATGGGGAATTGATTTAGTGGGGCCTTTGTCGATGGCATCTGGAGGACAACAAATCATAATTCTAGCGGTAGACTATTTTACAAAATGGGCGGAAGCAGAACCGATGTCTGGGATGAAAGCAAAAGATGTAATCAAATTCATTGTAAACAGTATTTGTTTTTTCTTCGGAGTACCTCAAAGAATTACTATGGATAATGGCCTTCAGTTTAATAATAAGTAAAAATGACTTCATTCTGCGTATCGAAAGGAATTCACCAATGTTTTCAACATATTTTCATCCCAAGCCAATGGACAAGTCGAGATGACGAACCAGACGATTTTAGATGGTTTGAAGAAAAATTTGACAGGGACAATACGGAAATTGCCAAATTATTTGCAATAAGTACTTTGGGCTTATCGAACTACTCCTATGGAAGCTACAAAAGAAATTCCTTTTTCTTTAGCATGTGGAATGGATGTTGTTAGCCGTATGGAATCTACGATTACATATTTTAGAATAACCCAATATTTTGAAGCATCTAATGATGAAGCTAACAGAGCAAGTTTACATTTTATTGATGAAAAAAAGTTCGAGCTTATTTGAACGCAATCCATAATCAAACTCTTATGAGGAACATATATAATTTGAAGGTGAAAAAATGGGAGTTTAAAGCGGATGACAAAGTGCTGAGGAAAGTATTTTTGCATACCAAGGAGAAGAGCCTCGGAAAAAGGACCCCGGATTGCGAAGGACCTTATGTGGTTGTTCAAAGGATAAAACCAGGGTCTTATAGCCTTTGCGATATTCAGGGGAGAATGCTACAACACCGTGGAATATACAGCATCTAAAATTATAATGGGAGTAGCTATATTGCATTTTGAATTTGTTTCTTTTGGTTGAATAGCGCACTCTTTACTACCCATTTGGCCCAGGAAGGTTTTAATGAGGCGCTATGTATATATTCAACATTATCAATAAAATGCATTTTAGCCAGTGGTTGTTTACATGTGTTTATTTAAACTATTTTGATAACTCATCAAAGACTGATCATCTTTGAGTTTGATCAATAGTAGAATGTTCTGAAGTGTTTATTACACTTTTGAAAGAAGCAACCATATTCGAAGTGCTACATTCAATAAATGCAATCTGTGATTTTCGAAGTGCTACGTTCAATAAATGCACTGTGATTTTTGAAGTGCTACGTTTAATAAATGCACTGTGATTTTCGAAGTGCTACGTTCAATAAATAAAATGCTATTTTTGAAGTGTTACGTCCAATAAATGCACTGTGATTTTTTATGTGCTATGTTAAAAAAACATGTTATGATATTCGAGGTGCCACGTTCATTTAATGCACTAAAATATTCAATGGATTACATTATGAAAAATAATTTGAAGTATTATGTTATGTTTTAACTTCGAATAATTCATATAAATAAAGGATCACATGACTTAAGAGAAAATATGAAATACAAACAAAATCCCTTGTCATTTAGAGTAAATTCGATGAGTACAATGGATATGGTACTAATATGACGAATACAAAAAAAAGGGAAAGGTAACATAAATTCAAAAGATAGTAAAGTCATTCAGATGACTCTTCTTCGGATGATTCTTCTTTTGACGATAAGCTTGGGATAGGATCGAAGGCCTCACTTGGGCGTCGTTCGACAGGAATGTCATTCCAGAAGCTGGAAAGGTTTGTTTTCGGATATGTTGCATGAACTTCTCGAAGAAGGGTGATGGACCTCTCTTCTTTACCATTGTTGATAGCTGCCAACATCTTCTGGGTACATTCAGCTTCTGCGGCAGTGACAACAAGTTGTTTTTTCCTTCTCAACGTCGATTTCAATGTGGCTATCTCATCGGTTAGGTTTTTCTGTTCTTCTTTGACTTTGGTAAGAGAATTCTGAAGTTCATCGAATTTTTTCTTCTCGGCAGCCAAGTCCTCAAGGTGTTTAATCTTGAGTTGATTTATCTCTTCTTAGTGAGAAGTAGTGAGATTCTCTTTCTTAATTCAATTCTGCTCTCGCAAATGTCCTATAAGAAAAAGAAGTCATCTAATAAGCTCAGACCTTTCCATTTCAAATCCATGGAACTGATCTGTTACATGAGTTTGAAATTTTTCCCTCAACTGTTTCTCAACTTCAGGAGTTCTTTTGTAGCAAATCATGTCTTTGGCCAGTCGTTTCAGATGACTTTGCGAAGCTTCGATTTCTTGAGTAAATGTGTTCGCTTCAGTTTTGAGATCGGAGAATGGCTGAAGTGCAGCAAGGACGTCCGGGTTTGGTTCAATAGGAGGGAAAGTTGCTGGACTAGGGAGAGGAATGAGGTCCAAAGAGGTCGTAGGAACAAAAGGAACAGTGATTTCAGGTAATGATTCTGAGGAAGAGGTTGCAGATCTTCTACCAAAATTTTATAGACGAGTTTGGATTTCTTGAATGACAGGATCTTCCTCCGATAAGTTCTTGTGATTCATTGAAGTTTATAAAACTATCGAGAACAAAGTGATCGTCATCTTGATCATCTCACATCTTTTTCAGCAACTATAACCTTATTGTCATCAGGAATTCTGTCTTCGATGCTCCCAACTGTTTTCTTCTTTTTCTTCTGAGGACTGGTGGAGCTTTTATTTTTTGAGGGGGTAGCAGTTTTATTTTTTTCGAAGAAGGTTCTTCTTATGTTCCTTCTTCGATAGTTGAAAGCGTATTTTATTTTATTTTTCTCTTTGAGCGTTTGGGCTTCGGATTTCTTGAAGGGCTAGCACCACATGTACTAGCTGCCTTTTTATCCTTTTTTATCTTTTTCTTTTGAGGTAGGTGACTATCTGATCTGTTTTGGATGGGGAGGAATACCTTACAATTGGGATAGATTAATCTTTTTCAAGCTAGACGAGGGTTGGGCTATTCCATTAAATATTTAGGAGGAAAGGCTCCATGTGTGATCGGAAATAGATGGCTATTGAGGAAATTGATTGGTTGGAAGGCTGTGTGGAAAGCATTGCTCCATTCTACTTCAGCCCAAACAGCAAGCTTAATGAATATTTCTTTGGCTCTTACTCGATGAATGGTGTAGCGCCTTCGAATTTCTGAAAGGATCATATAAGTAAACAGTCAACAAGGGGAACAACAGTTATAATATTTGTTTTACGAAGAATAGTATTATAGTACATACGGCTGTTTCTCCAGTTGAGGTTCAATTTCGATGGGTTGGTATCAGATATTTATTTACCATTTTTCCATGCTCTTGAGATGAAGATGGATTTTTGCTTACAAAACTTGTCTGCTTCCAGAAGGTCATCAATGATTTTTAGGTCATCGACTAAGGTGAGATAGTAAAATGGAAGCTTTAGTCCTTTGGATATTTTTTTCAAAGATATGAAACTTTGATGTTGATCGGAATGTTAGAAAAATAAGAAGCCATGATTATAGACATAAAAGTGAACCATTGATGTGGTGTCACTTGAGTTTGGCACAGATTTAGAAGTTTGAAATACTCAACGATCATGGGATCTAATGAGAACCGAAGACCCCAATTGATGATTTCGCGCTAGACCATCAGTATGTTGTCTTTGTAGTCTAAGGGAGTCTCTCCCTTTTTGGGTAATCAAAGGGTAATGTTGTCTCCCATTCCCCATTATTTTTTCAGATCCGGTGCTTGGCTTTCTTGATAATATATGTATGGAACCTTTTCAGTTCGACAATATAGTCAGCATCGATAGATCTCAGATTCTTACCAATTTGTGCTCTTTCTTCATCAGATATAGTAATTAGAGCCTTGTTTATCTTTGATTTGTGGACTTTTTTCTCTATGGCATTATCTGATTCATTTTAGACTTCTTCGTCAGATTCAACTTCATTATCTAATTGAGTAGCATCAGAATCAAATTCGTTTTCTTTTGAGACCTCGTCTCTCAGTTGTGGGGGGTTCTTCGAGGGACTTTGTTGAGATAATGGGGTCTCCTCAACAATCTCCCTCGGGGGAGGAGATTTGGTGGAAGGATTTGGTGTAGCATCATTATCATCTCCTATGGCTATAAAAGTTCTTTTCTTAGGATCTCTTGAAAGATAAGTATAGAAATAGGTCACTTCGGATTGTTTTAAGAAAGATTGACTAGCTTTACAACTAGTTTGAGGTGATGACTTGGCAAGATAAGTGAAATTCGAGGAATAATTTGTGGGGTTTTTGGTGTCTGAGTTTTCGAATATTGACTATCTTCATCAATAGAATAAGGTGAAAAAGCATAACTTTAGATTGATCGAAGTTACCGTAATAATTGACTCTCTTCTGCTCTTTCATTTATGTAGAATTAATCGTAAGATCTGAAGACAAGATTGTCGTCAGGTTTTGGAGATTTAGTTTTTTGGGGAATTCTTGTTTTAGATCTTCTAGATCTTGGGTGTTTTCTCATACACAAATTAAAGATTGATCGGAAAATATGATTTTTTATGATGAAATAAACTAGAAAGTTTGAAGAAGACGTTGAAGGTAGCCAAAGTTTGGGAGTTTTTTTGTTTCTCTCTTACGAAGTTTGGGTTTTAAACAAAAAGTAAAATTGCTGACAAATTTATAGGAGGAAGAACATGTGTGCAGAAGTGGAAAATGTTTTGTGGTGATTGGATATAATTTGAAACGGTAACAAGGTTACGTGTTCAACATCTGTCATGCTAGCTGTAAGCCTAGCAGCTAGAAAATCATGATGAATTTAACGGTTAAATTTTACAAATTGACTTCGAAGTTAACTCAAGGAATAATTTTCTAGGGACATAATTCGATGTATCACTGCGTCTGACGAGATTCGGTGAGAAAAATGTTATTGATTTTAAGTTGTCAGACTTTGAAATAAAAAGTTATCGTTACCTTTGGCACGATTCGTAGACAATTAGTTCTCATTCACTTACTGACATGAGAACTATGAGGCATCGATAAGGAAATAGAATTTTATGGACTAAAGTGTAAACAATAAAAGGTTTAGTAACATATTGAAAGGTTAAATGAGCGATTTTTATTATGTGTATTTATTAAGAACTAAGTGTAATTTATCTATTTATGTAACTACTTATAGTTATGAGTTAAGTACTTGCGCCTCTATATAAAGGTCAACCCATAAGACCCATGTGTCAAAAAATTAGTATAAATACCCCAACCAACTTCATTTAATAGGTTGGGCTTTTTCCAAAAACATTAAATACAAGCATACACCTCCATTATCTCACTACTCACTACCCAAAAATCATATTCAACTCACAAATTCCCTAAAATACCCTCCAACCACAAATTATCCTTAGCATTAATATTAACCACTTCTGAATATGATTTGAAAGATTTTAAAGTATATGCCTTGATTTTCAGGTTAAGTTTGTGTTCATAGTTTGATAGTTTAATGAAGAATTCATAAGAATCTTTTGACCATATTGTATGTGTTGTAATTGGTTTTCCTAAAGGGATACTAGATGAATTTTATCCATTTTTAATGGTGGAAAAAATTATTCATCAAAAATCTTCAAGGTTCTTGGATCATGGTTACAAGTTTTTTAAATTTCAGGTTTCAAAACAGGTTGGAGAAGGTCTGGTTTAATATATTTTAAGGTAATGTAGACTGATTAAATGTTTGAGGTTATGATGAGGCATCATTACAAACTCTACCATGTGTTGTATGTTTAAGGTTGAGGGATTGATCAGGGGAGATTTAGATAGATTCATAAAGTTTTCAGTAATCTGGTAGAGAATGTTTCTTAATTGGATTTTGGAATTATTCTAAGGTCTGGTTGGATGATGTTTTGTTGAGGTGTATGAGATTCTCCTCCTGCCTCATCAAATGGTAGGGAGAAGGTGGCGTTGGGCCAAGAACCGAACAGATCACTGCCAGGGACGGTAGAGGAAAAACATATTCTAGGTTTTGAAATATCTTCTACGATTTTATGAGTATTTCCTTTTTTTTTAACTATTTGTTATGCTCGACTCTAGAATTTCTCATTAATTTTGGGTATGTCTGGTCACATATCCTAATTATCTATAACTACCAAAAACTTGTCCTATCAACAATATAACTAATTAAAAAATTAATTTGTTCTTAATGTCTGGTTTATCTAAAAATATTGTAGCTTTTATTCAGTTTTGGCAATGTATCTGAGTCTAAGTCATTCACCAAATTCAGAATTCAAATATTATTATGTTTTTATTTATATTATAAACAAAATTTTATCTAATAATAATTTGTTAATTTAGTGGATATATACCACCGTTTAAAATAAAAACAAAGGTTATGATACATGAACGTGTCATGTATCAGTGAAAAAGCACTTATAAATTATGAGTGACATGTATTATCATTTTGATCATCATAAAAAAGTTAATAATTATTATTAATTAAGATTTACTTTTAATAATTATAAATAATTATAATTTATGACGAAACAAATTAGGTAAATATCATCTAACTTTATATATATATATATATATATATATATATATATATATATATATATATTAGTAACAATATTTTTTAACGTAATTACCTCGTAATGTGAAGTTAAAGTTAAAATCTTATTCGAAATTCGGTTGAAATTAGAGTTTTAAAAAATTGATAAATATAACACAACTGAAATAGAAGACTAATAAAATCTAAAATCTAGAAAAATGAATTGATAAAAAAAATTAAAGAAGATAAAAAAGACGAAAAACAAAAATAATAATAATAATAAAAGAAAATGAAAAATATAATTTTGTATACTCATTAAAATATTTGGAATGTTAAAAAATGAATGTTATACAATCATTTTCTAATAAAAACGGATACATTTATTGATAAACCAATTACAGACCCATTAAAAACGGGATAAGGATCAACCCATATTAATAGTTAGCTCAAAGCCAATTACATAAGGGACAAATAAATGGGTGAAAAATTTGAAATTCCCTCCATCAAATTTTAGTCGTTCTTCTACCGCAAAATTGGTGAAAAAGAATAGACATAATCTCTGCAAATCCAGAAATTTTTTATCGACGAGAATCAGCTGAGCAAAATTGTAGGAGGTAACTCGAGGAGTATGGACAACAACCGAACGATAGAAAATTATCTCAGATCAGAAGAGCTAGAGAGATTCTCTAAAATCGCCCGGGAATCGATTTGAGAAGAGAAAAGCGTGACATCAAAAGAAGAATTTTCAGGCAAAAAGAAACTTGAAGCCTTCCACCAACTTGAGGATGATTCATTCAGAATGAATGGAAAATGAGATTGCATGCTTGAAGCACATGATGAAACAAGCACGGTTATGGTCACAATCTTTCAATTAGTAGTCATCCGGAGATATTAAAGTTTCTGATTTCATCTTCAAGATAAAATAATTGGAAAAATATATAGGCATATGCTTGTCAGAAGATTCTGCAGCTACCCAGAAAACTTAAAAAATAGTTATGTAAAATCTTAGAGAACAATTAATTGATGTTTCTGATATAACATCTACCAATACTTTCAAGAAAAGTAGTGGCTTTCGAATGATTAGGTGCATTGACATAGTTAACTTCTATTTTCATTTTGCATTTTAAAGTCCATTTAGCTAGCCAATGGGCAGCTTTATTCTGGACTGGGCTTATATGATAGAGAGTCATAAAAGGTCTAATGAGCTCTCTGCAACCTTTAAGAATAGGGTATTGAGGCGAAGGGTATTCACCTTTCAAAAGAAGGTTTACTAGTATTTGAGAATCGTTATTAATATCGACATTAACAAAACCGTTTTTCTTACAGATTAGGAAACCATCAAGCCGGGCACGCACTTCAGCTAATATCGGGGAGATTTTTTCATATATATTTCCAAGACCAGTGATAATAATCCAGTTGAATCTATTAAAAGAATGCCACCGCTAGAATTTCCATTCTCGAGGGAGGAACCATCAGCATTCAACTTTACTCTGTTCTTAGAAGGAGGAATCCAGGTATGATATGGGGGTTTTGTTGCTTTTTATGTGATTGAAACATCCCATCTCAGAAGAAGCACTTGATGTATCAGACCGGTTATTTTTGTTGAGAACTGAAGCATGATCTTAAGCCTGAACTATATGCTTAATCTAATTTATTGTAGTTAAAGAAGGAACAGATAGACCTTTAACCTTAGATTTTTTCATGGTTTGCCAAATAGCCCAGAAAATTATTTGAGGTAGAATAGAGTTGATGTGATTGTATTTTCTCGGCTTCTAGAACCAATTTCTCAGTATATGAACGATTTTCATATGTCTGCTAATGCTAATCTTGAAGATGTAGGAGAAGTGAGACCAAATAACCCAGGAAAAGTGGCACTCCACAAATAAGTGATTTGTAGATTCAATGTTAGAACAGAATTTTCATTTGAAGGCCAAAGTTATATCTAGCATCCAAATGAATATATATGGCCCAAAGAGACTCATTATTCCTTAAATTCATCCAAATCTTGCAAGAATATGTGTCATGAATATCTTTAAGATTTTTGACATTCAGACATCCTTCTATGAATGGTTTGCAAGCCTTAGACCAATTAAACCAGTGGATTTTGGAGGATTCTTTATTATAACCCCAAAGGAACTTGTTGAGGAGATTCTAAATTTTGTTAATGATGCCCTTAGTGATAGATCAACACTTGCGCCAGTAGTTAGGGATAGCTATTAGGACAAAAGAGACTAGGGTTAGTCTTCCACCAAAGTAGAGATTTTTCTCATCCCAATTAGACATATTCTGTCTGATTTTACTAATCACAAGCTCACAGTTAGAAGCTTTATTTTTGTTACTAAGAGTTATGCCCATGTATGAGGTAGGAAGAGAGTGTGAGGTGAAACCAAGGAGATTGGAGATAGTAGCGATTCTGACTGGTAGAGAATTCTTTGAGGAGATGATCTTGGTCTTGTTTTTGTTTATTGTTTGGCTTGAGAGACCTTAATAATCCTTCAAAAACTTACTTAAAACAGAAATGGTAGATGGAAAATTGTTAGTTAAAATTAGGAGGTCGTTTGCAAAAAACTAAAGAGTGAATAATAATAGAACTCCTTGTATCATATTTTAAAGTCTTATTTTATTCAAAAAGGTTGATGAGGCCTCCAAGGAGAACCTCCTCAACAATGATGAATATACTTAGGGGGATAAGGGATCCCCTTGTCTTAAGCCTTTTATAGTTTTAAAATAGCCAGTAACCTCACCATTAATAAGAATAGAAATATGAATATTTCTGATCATGCTTTCAACAAGATAGACAAATTTTGAATCAAAACTAAAGGAGAACAAAACTTTAATATTAAAGTTGTAGAATATTCTATCAAATTCTTTAGCCATGTGTACTTTGATATATATGTTCCCAGCTTTAACCATTCTATTGAGGTCATAAATCATTTCTTTAGCAATAAGGATGTTTTCATGGATTGACTTATTTGTTACATAGGCTCCTTAAATTTGAGAAATGAGTTTTGGTAGAAGAATAGAGATTCTGTTGTTGATTATTTTTTAGATGATTTTGTTGGTGAATGTACATATAATTATCGGTCTATAATGATTACAGGTTGTTGGATTGTTGGTCTTAGAATTGAGGCAAATGCCAGTAAAGAGGATGCTTTTAGGGATGTTTTGGAAATGGAAAAATGAGTTAGCAACATATAAATCTTTCTTAATTATCTTCGAGCAGGTAATGTAGAAACATTTGTTAAAACCATTCATGCCAACCACACTAGAAGGGTTTACGCTCTTGATAGTGTTGAAAATTTCTTCTTTTGTAGGATGCTTCATTAACATAGAGTTGTCCTCATTAGTGATCAGGTTAGGGATGTTCTTGAACAATTGATTGTTGATTAGGTTGTTGTTATTCATGTGGTTTAGAGAAGAATTGTCAGTTAATATCTCTTTAAAGTAATTTAAAATAGAATTACCAATCAGATTATCTTCAGTAATCCAAGCTGAGTTTTCTTTGATGCAATTGATCATGTTTTTCCTTCTTTTCTTCTTGACGTAGGAATGATAGGTTTTGGTGTTTCTATCACCATCTTTGAGCTAGTTTTAAGTTTTTTATGCCAATAGGATTCCTCAACCTTTAAAGCATGGAGAAGCAAAGCATTTTATTTGGATAAATTGTTGTTGCTTTCTGTATTGTTGTAGTTCTGAAGAATTTTATCCATGTGATTGACATTGTTTTCAGCCTCAATAACTTTCTCAAAGATTTTTTCAAAGTTGAGCTTGTTCCATAGCTTTAGAGCTTTTTTTAATCTCTTGATGTTGTTCCATAAAATGAATAAAAGGTAAACTTGCATGTCAAGTTTCCAGTTAGCTTCAAAAGTATGTAAAAATTCATCACTTAATGTCCACATATTAAGAAATTTAAAGCTAGATTTAGATATAATTTTATCATTAGTTATAGAGAAAAGGAGAGAAGTGTGGTCAGAACAGGTTCTGGCCATGTGAATGACTTTGGTGATTTTGAAGTAGTCTGACCACTCAGAATTGAATAGAGTACATTTTTATCTTTTCCATTTTGATTTGTTGATCCAGGCGAACCTAGTACCCACATATCCAACGTCTTTGAGAGAGCATTCTCTAATGGTTTCATTGAAATCTTCAGCACTCTCAAGGTATAAGGTACAACCTATATGTTCATTAGAATAGGAAATTGAGTTAAAATCACCAATTACCAACCATTCTTTAACAGAGTTAGAGATAGATTTAAGGGAATTCCAGAGATTAATTTCTTGTTAAATTTTTGGCATTTAGCGTAAACGGTTGTTAGATAAAAGCTTTTATTTAAAGATTTTTGAATGATTGTAGAGTGTAAAAACTAAGGGTGATTGATGATAGTGTTGATGCTAAAATCCTCAGACGAGAAGAGCCAGACCTTGTTGCTAGAATTAGAACAAAAGTTAGGGAAGCCAAGCTTGACAGCAATAAAAATGATTTTCTCATCTTTAATGAAAGGTTCTATAATGGCCACGATGTTCAGTTTTTATTTGTTATGATAGAATTGAGCCTTCTAAAGAAGCCTCGTTTCCAATGTCACAAATATTCCAACAAAGGAACTTAATCATGATGAGGATTAGGTTTTGAGGATTGACTTTCCCCAAAGAGGGACTTGATGATAACATTGCATTTCATTTTCTTGATGTTGACTTCCTTTAATCTTTGGTTTAGGAGAGCTTGAAAATCCTTATCAACATCTTTCTTCTTAAGGATGGGAGTTTGAGGATGACTCTCTATGTTATCTTGATTAGGAGTAGGACTATCAGATTCAATGTTGAAAGGTGGAGTATAGTCTTCTCCTAAATTCTTGATAGCATTGATAAGGTCTTCTTTCAAGATATTTTTAGTTTCTAAAGTTGTAGGAGATATGTTTCCTTGAGGAATGATCTCTTTAATGGTCTGGCTACTAGATTTAACATTGATAGTAGGATAAACAATGATATACTTAAGTTTGTTCTTCTGCATTTTCTTGGCTTCACTGTAAAATTAAGGAGTTTCCCTTTGTGTATAGTTGATTTCTTTCATGATGTTCTGCTCTTAGTGATTGAGTTTCTTAGTTGTTTCTTGATTAATCTTGCAGGATTCCTAATCATGGCCAACATGGAAGCATTTGCAGTATTTGGGAAGGTCCTTGTAACTTATGTGAATCTAACATCCTTCATTGCTACCAAAACCAACCCATATGTGGTGGTGGAGTTTCTTGGAGATGTCCAGCTCAATCTAAGCATAGCAGACGTTGAACAAAGCTCAATTCTTGGATGGGATCCAAGTTTTAAAGGGTTGACCAATAGAGGAGGCAATAGGGTTTATGAATTCTTCGTTATAGAGGTGTTCATGTAAGTTTCCTATTTTCATCCATATTGGCACAATAGAGCATTCATATATGGGTTAAAGGGTGGGAGTCATTTGAGAACTCTCATTGAACTTTCCTAAACACACCATACTCATCAGGACCAGATCTACATAGATCGGATTTTAGTGAGAATTATTAGAATAATTGTCTGGAGTCGCAGTTGGAATATGTAAATTCTCCAGTGAACTTTCATGCCGCAAAAAGATGGTTGAAGATTTGCTTTTTGGCAAACTTTTGAAGAACTTCCCGATCAAAGTATACTTTGATGACGTGATTAAAGTTTTTTTTTCACTTTCGGTAAACTGCAAAGATATATGATCATTTCTTTCTTACATGCTAATTGATTTGATTACAGGATTCAAATTTGATGGGTTAATAGTATCCGCAAACGATTTTTTACTTGAAATGTTGATGTTTCGAGAGAAGTTTTCTTTGTTACTACCTTGAATGATGAAATGTTGTGTGTACAACTAACATTCTTCATTAACAGAATTTCTTTAGAGTTGCAGGTGGGTGGGTGATATTCATTAGAGAATCGCAAAACGCTTGGCAAGTGAGAGATCTCGGGAAAAAAAAAATCTAGATAAAGAAAGGATCTTCAGTGGGTCTTAAATCGTTCCCGAATGTTATACAATCATTATAACAATATTTATATACAAAATCGTAATAAATAAACTAAAGAATAGTAAGTAAATAATACGATTCTTTTTGCCCCCATTGTTTTATCATAACAATAATTTTAAAATATGTTCTCTAAAATCCAAAAACAAACCAAACCAGTAGGTGGTAAACCTCGTATATTCAAAAATATCCGACACGTGAAACATCATTAAAATAGAACAACAACCATAAAAAAAAGAAACAACTTGATCTATTCTGCAGAACAATGGATTCCACTAACTTCATCTTCTTCCTCTTGCTAATCTCACCATTTCTAAACGAACCTTCCTCTTCTTCAGCCACTACTTCACTCGACTCACTGAGTCGTGACTTACTAGAATCCGCTAAAGAACCCGCGTTCTTCGAGTGGATGAGACAGATCAGGAGGACACTCCATCAGTACCCTGAGTTAGGGTTTGAAGAGCATAGGACGAGTCAACTTGTTAGAGACAAACTCGACTCGCTTGGGATCAAATATAAATGGCCGGTTGCCAAGACTGGTGTCGTAGCTACAATGGGCTCTGGAGACAAACCAGTTTTCGCTCTCAGAGCTGATATGGATGCGCTTCCTCTCCAGGTCTTCTCTCTCTAGAAATCATATAAAAATGTGATTTTGACATAACTTTTGAACTATACAATAAGATAATGAATCTGTTTTCTGAACTTTGCTATCAAAAGGAACTTGCGGATTTGGAATTCAAGAGCAAGATTGAAGGAAAAATGCATGCCTGTGGTCACGATTCTCATGTAGCTATGCTACTTGGTGCAGCTAAGCTATTACAGAACAATAGAGATAAAATCAAGGTATTCTTTATTGCTTAAGTTCTGTTTGGATCAACTAACTCATTAAAAGTTTGGAAAATGATAAATGTCACTGACTAATTTGAACAATTTTGAAGATAAAGCTTGCATTTCAGCCGAAATTTAAAGATTAAACTTACAAAGTGCTGACCATGTTAATAGGGAACAGTGAAACTAGTCTTTCAGCCAGGGGAAGAGGGTTATGCAGGTGCTCACCATATGCTACAAGATGGAATTCTTGACGATATAAACGGGATCCTTAGCGTACATGTTTTCCCACAAGTACCAACCGGAGCAATTGCGTCAAGAGCTGGTGTTGTGCTAGCTGGTGCTGGTCTCTTTTCAGCGAAAATTCAAGGAAAAGGGTCACACGCAGCAACTCCGCACTATTCACGTGATCCAATTCTTGCTGCATCTTCTGCCGTTGTTGCTCTTCAACAGATTGTATCCAGAGAAACAAATCCCCTTGAAGCAGGGGTAGAGTTTCTCTTTCTTGTGTTTGTAAGATAACTTCAGATCAAAAGAAACAAAGTGATTAATTTTTATTGTTTAATAATTTTTGGCAGGTGGTCACAGTTGGGTATTTCGAGGGAGGTCGAGCCAAAAATGTAATCCCAGATTCGGTGACATTTGGTGGAACCTTTAGAAGCTTGTCCAGTGAAGGTCTCACTTACATGCAGGCTAGAATTAAAGAGGTAGAAATAGAATGTGATATTTTACTTTACCAAACCAACCAATCAACCTTTGAAAGACCGAAAATCAAACTAGTAGTCGATAAGTAGGTGGTGAGCCACAATCGAATAGCTTGACATGGCTCAATTTGATAATTTTCGAGCTCAAGGCTCGAACTCCCTATCAAACTGAGCTCGAATAAAACAACATCACTCAAATGGCTTGAATATCTCCACATCCCTCGCTAGCAGCTTGAGATCTATATATCACTCAAGTTCGTATGAGTTCAGACCTAATTCGGCTCAAATAGTATTTAAATAAGTTAATCTTAATGATTTATTAATATCGCAATATTAAGATTTTCAATATTTTTTCTGATAAACCGGTTTTTTCTGATAAACCGGTTTGGGTCAAGTTTGGCTCAAATTCAATTTAAAATAAAAATTTCAAACTCGAATCGAGCTCTGACCTGAAAAAACCGAATTTGACCTGAGCCTAAACAATAAAGGTCGAACTCTTGGTCGAATAGCCAGATATGGATTGCCTCAAATCCAACCCTAGTAATAAATAATTCGAATCTCAATCTACAGATCATAGAGATGCAAGCATCCGTACATCAATGTAGTGCCGAGGTGGAGTTCAATGAAGGCATGACTTCTCCTCACCCCGTCATGATTAACGATGAATCTTTGTACGAACACGGAAAAAAAGTTGCAGAGGCTTTAGTCGGGGAACATAACATGCATGATTTCCCCATAACAATGGGAGCAGAAGATTTCAGCTACTTCACCAAGAAAACCGCAGCTGCAATTTTTGTGGTTGGGATAAAGAATGAGACAGCCAATTCAGGTCAGCCTTTGCACTCTCCTTATTTTGTTGTCGACGAAGAGGTACTTCCCATAGGAGCTGCTCTTCATGCTGCGTTTGCTATCTCTTATATCGATAGCCATGGCAGTGAGACTATTCGATCGAAAGATGAGCTGTAAACTATAAGACAACAGTTGTTAGAATATGAATGTGCTGTAATTTATGAAATCTAACAGCACGATTTATTTTCGCATCTCTGTCAAGTTATTTTTCTAGATCTAAATTTGAATGTTTTCTCCGTTCATCAATATCCACGATGAGGCGGAGGACAATTTTGAACTTGAACAAAAAAATATGACTTCAACACTTGGGGTCCAAACTATCAAATCTCAGCTCAGCTTCAGCTCAGTTAGGAATCAGTTTTTTGGGCAAGTCCCAAAAAATAAACCGCAAAATGCTTGAATATATATATTTAGTCGAGTACATTACACAAAAGCGATATTAGCGGAAAAACAAAATTCATTCAAAACCCTTACTTTGTAACACTAATGTTCTCTACAGTAGCTTACCAACAGTTGTCTTTGTAACTGAAGGAAGATCAAAACCAGAAAACACTGCAGCCTCTTTTAATTACATTAATGCATTTTTAGCTTCAACATTTCAGTCTAGTAGAATCACTGTCAATTTGATCTTACTGGGGAAGTAAGTACATCGATTACAACATCTAGCCTAGTGTATCAGTACTATTATACCTCAGAATTATATGTCAATTGATTCGAAAAGATTATGGTTGTTATATACATCGACCATGGGTGTCAGTTGGTCAATGAAAAGCCATTTGGTATGAATAGTTTATCGGTCTGGTCTCGCCGTGGATGTCTTATTTGAGATATGAGGCACGGTCTGAGTTTGGTCTGAGTTTGGTCTGAGTTTGGTCTGAGTTTGATAGGGTATACATAAAAACAAAAATCATAAAAAAATATTGGTAATTATACATAATGTATGAAAACTTGGTTCATATAAATTGTAAAAACTTATATACATTTAAAAATTAGTTAAATAACACAATAAGAATTGTTAGAGTGGAAAATCATAACTATAATCTATAGAACATTTTTTTTACATAAAACGCCCCTTAATTCCTACTGGATAAGTAACTTGTTCAAGTGTGTTAGGTTGCTGGAAGTATCCGTACATCGTGTTCTTATTTTACTGGCGTGGTTATTGGCAGCAATCAATTTGAAACTCTAGCACACATTTGGCGAATTTGACCAGTATAAAAATTGTACAAATCCTATATTGTTGTCATTCTCTAGTTGAAGTAGCACCAAGCTAGAATATGTGTGCACGCTTATATTCTGAAAGAGAGGACGTACCAGTGGCAGGGAGGGATCATGAACCAAGACTGGACTGAACCTGAAACGTCTTGCCAACTTCAAGCACATTTTGAAAATGGCAGTAGCTATTGGACCTTTACTTGTATAAACTATTCTATGTTTTAGATAGAAACCAGATAAGGATAGGTTTTAGACTGTTAGTTCTCACAAGTAAGGTAATGATTTTGGACTAAGTCCTTAAATCTGGTTACTGGAACCCGACACTCAGTGATAAAAGATTTTACCGAGTCTTCTTAAACCCAACTACGGCCACAAATCTTCTTAATCCCATTTTCCTTCATTATGTTCCTTATATCAGTAACATCAGACCACCGGTCTACGGCAGCATAGCTATTAGACAGCAGCACATAACTACCACCATTTCGAGGCTCAATCTTGAAAAGCTGATGGGCAACCTTCTCTCCTATCTCAGTATCACAGAACATATTACAGGCCGAAAGAAGTGCACCCCAAGCACTAATTGGAGGTTCTACAGGCATTGATTTTATAAGTTCATATGCCTCCTTCAATCTTCCGGACCTACTAAGAAGATCAACTATGCAAGCGAAATGATCAGCTGTAGCAGCCATAGAATACTTCTTTTGCATAGATTCAAAAATATGTAAACCCTCTTGAACTAGTCCAGCATGGCTACAAGCTGCCAGTATAACTGTGAAAGCCACCTGGTCGGGGACCAGACCTTCGCTTAACATCCTATTGAAGAGCATGACTGCCTGGTCGCCACGACCGTGCATTGAAAGTCCTTTTATCATTGTAGAATATGAGATAATGTCGCGCTCAGTCATATTTTCGAACAATTTAGACGCTCTATCCATGTTCCCACATTTTGCATGCATATCTATCAGAGCAGCCTTAACCTCTTGTTGATGGAGATCAATCGAGGTCTGGCTTAAATAAGAATCAACCCACTTAGCCCATTTGGGATCACCCAATTGAGAACAAGCTGACATTAAGCTTACTATTATAAACTTATCGGGTTTAATGTGTCTTGAATGCATCTGGAGAAATATCTCTAATGCCTCATTAGGCTGACCATTTTGGGCATACCCGGATATTAAAGCTGACCAGGCTACAATATCTACATTTTTTGCTTGCTGAAATAAATGCTTCGCTGATGCCATATCCCCAGATTTAGCATACCCATCAATCATCTCAGTGTAAGAAACAATATCTCTTTCAGGCATTTCATCGAACAACCTCCTCGCATTCCTCAAATCCCCAGCTTTGGCAAATCCACCAATCAATGAATTCCACGAATATAAATTCCTTTCAGGCATTACATCGAACACCTTCTTCGCCTCCACCAAATCCCCTGCACTTACATAACCAACAACCAACGCAGTCCAAGATTTCACGCTTCTTTCGCGCATATAATCGAACAGCTTCTGTGCACATGACATCTCATTGCACTTCCCATATAAATCAATCAAACTAGTCCCGATATACATATCCTCATCAAACCCACACCGTATCACAGACCCATGAAACGAGTACCCAGTACGAAACTGACGCTCCTTCGAGCAAGCCTTGATAGCCAACGGGTATGTGTACTTATCAGGTGTAGCTTCACCAACTCTTTTCATACGAGTAACAAGCGACAAAGCTTCGATAAACACAGATTTCTGAGTGTACCCTTTGATAAGTAAGTTCCAAAGGAAAGTGTTTGGACGGGTAACGCGATGGAAGACGGAAGAGGAGTAAGAGAGAGAAGATGAGAGAGACAGGAGGAGAGAGATTACATTGAAATCTTGTTCGAGGCCTTTGTGGATGATGTGAGAGTGAACTTGATGGAGGTGAGTTTGTGTTCTGCAGAATTTGAAAAGAGTCGCTATTGATGGGAGCATTGAAACTGGATGAAGGGGAAAGAATCACATGGCGGCAACAGTTTAGTCTTGAGAATTTGAATTCATCTAGTTGCGCTAGGTTCAGTCTACGCCTAGTTTGTGAAAGATAGAAGTCTAAGCAGTATGTTGAAATTAGGGTTTCAAATTCTGTCGTCTTGGGTTTTGTTTATTGGGCCTATGTGTGTTTGCTTAGCATTTGGGCCAGTGTCTTTTGTTGTGAAGGCCTTGTATTTGGAGGTCTCTTGTCATATTTGGATCTGATTTTTACCCATTAATAAATAGGTTTTTTGCTTACAAAAGAAAAAAAAAGCCTACGCCTAGTTTGGCAAGTTCAAGTTTGAGTCCGATTTTTGAATATCAATTAAGTCTAATTTGAATATCAATTAGACACGGCTAGATTTAGGCTATTCGTTTTTGTTAAATATCACATTCAATTTAAAAAAAAAAATCATCCAAAATATTTTATCTATTCTAACTAATTACAAATCTATAACTCAACCTAAAAAAAATAAACCCCAAAAACCCAAGAAGTTACTATTTAATTGAATTCTAAATCTAAACTCTTTACTAATATTTTAAAATAGTAAAAATAAATAAATAACGGAGCATCGTTTCATATTTATAACGTAGACAAAATCATTAGTATAAGAATAACTATTAAATTTTTAGTTGTATAACATAAAATAAAATTGCACGACAAACCAATAAATTGTTCCAAAATAATATCCATTGTGTGATTGTAGGTAGCCGTAAAATAAAGAATTGCACGACACAAAATCATATTCATCGCGTGTTGTACAAATTATATGTTATCATATTTATTTAATATATGAATATATGTTGTAGGAATCTCGGCAACCAATTTTTATGATGGGTGATTGATACATATTTTTACAACTGAAAAGTATTTATATTAAACCGGAATTATATATATGAGTTTATTTTGGAATAAAAATATGACTCATCAACATTATTTACTTTTACAACTTCGATAAATGGGAGAAAACTCTTAGGATATACTATAAATTCAAAAGATATAATATTTACAAATCGAAAGCTAAACCATAAATTTAAAGAAAATAAGGTGTACAACCAAAAAATTAAATTACACGAATTTTATGTCTGGTTAGTCGGTCATTCGCAAGCTTGTAGACTCAAGGTAGACGAAAAGGAACTAGTCTTTAATTTGTTTTATCTTGGTTCACGCTCTAAGGAAAAATATGTTGGTTTGAAGATGTATAACCCGAAAATAGTTCAGACATGTGTACGATTTACAATTGTTGTAAAAAATATTGTGATGTAGATAAAGGTTGTCAATCTAAAATTGAATATTTTTTGGAAAATTGAAGGCACATAATTACTACATGTAGAATTGGACAAGTGATACAATGGACGTGATCATCGTTTTATTTATTTTTTGCGCATCCTACCTGTACTTTTCATGGATTGTACTTACAAGACCACGATGTATAAAATTTCATTGTTCGAGATTGTTGGTGTGACTTCGAATATCAATTAAATTTACTATTGGTTATGTGTTTATGGGTGCGAAGAAGCATAAAACTACATGTGGGCTTTAAGTATCCTACAACGTGTGATGGTTGATAATATGTATGTGTATTGTAGTGTGATTTTGATCGATCAGAGTTAGCCTTCATGCTTGTTATTGAAGATATAAATCCGGACGCAATTATTTTCTATGCAAGTTTCATATAAACAATAACGTTTTCAGCACGATTAAAAATTTGATGCATGATAATGCTTCGAATAAGCTATGGAGTTATATAAATTTATTGTCGAAGCAAACACGGTATAATCTTATGACAAAAATCTAGCATCATTATGTGAATTGTTCGTCGTTTATGCAAAATGTATAGAGTATATTACGTCATGGATAATAAAATACAATGATAAATTACTTTACCATCGAATCAACAAGATCGAAATTATAGAAGTAGAACAACCTGTCGGTACGCGTGAATTTCATTTTCAATATTATAAAAAATTGTAAGTGCAAAAGTCCACACACGACCATAAAACGTTACATTAGTACTAACCAATGCAATTTTCAAATTTTTTTGAATAAAGTTCACAAGTTCATACGTAAGAAACATTCCGCGATTCTCGAATCTTTCAAGTGAAGTAAGTTTTGTACTGTATCGAATCATAAAAATACATTGAACTTCCAATTATGTAGTTATGTACCCATGCAGTCTTAGAACTAATAGAGATGAATGTTAAACGTGCTAGACAAATAGACATAGATCGGGTAGCATGTGGATGTCGTTGTAGAAAAACAGATGGGTTACCATGTGTAGGTAAAATAAGTATAATAGAAAAAGAAGGTATATCCGTTCCTAAGGACGATTTGGATATATTTTGGAAAAAAACTAGATATCGTTCATAGAATTGCAACCACGCGTGAAAAATGTTATATTAAAAACCTATCGATCATGGTGTGGGTAATAATCGCCTGAGGGTAGGCTAGTAATTTCAATTGGTGTTTTAATGAAGTATGTGGGTGTTATGTGTTTAGAGTAGAGAGTAGAGAGATAATTAAGCAGCTTGGTAGTAGTTAATTCTCATTACCCACACTTAATGCAGGTGGTTGGGTATTTATACCCTTATGTTTGGGCCCTTATGGGCTTTCGGGTCATGTTTAATGGACCCGGGTCATGTTCAAAGACCCATGAGCTCTAAGTAGGAGAGCAAGTAGCTTAGTCAAGAAGTGTTTAGGTTTTTTAGTACTTTTGTCATAGTTCGAATAGTCCTATGGTCATAGTGTTCAAAGTGATCTGTCCGGTCCATGTGATCTGTCCGGTATCCGGAGAGGTTGGACCGGCCTGTCCCTGTACGGGGAGCAGGAAAAATTCGGACTCATCAGGAGCCCCTTTTTTAGGTGTTTGTTCAAATTCTATTTGTCAAAAACCTGAAAAACAGTCCGATATCAGGGGTAGTTCTCATCCGGAGAGGTTTATTTGCTTTATAGTTTTATCCGGATAGATAAAGCTTGATGAATCCAAACGTTTTTTTGCCAGAGATCGTGGGACACGTGTCACACTCTGATTGGTTGCTTCAGCCGTTTTTTCACCTTGAATTTCGAACCCATCTTCTTCGAAAAGCAACCTCTTTAATTACAGATAGTGACATCAGCGCCGTCTTTTAATCATTGCCAAACTTTTCGAATTCTCCTAGGAATCAACTTCCTTTTTCAGATTTACTATAAATTGAAACTCACTTTCTACTGTTTTACTATCTCTTTCATATTTACTCTGCATATTTTCTTAGAGCTTTCTCTCTCTAAAGCAAAGATTTTCTTGATAGTTTATATTTACAGCAAGGACTGCTTTGATCAAAGGCCGGTGGCTCAACCTTTCTAAGTTGGAGAAGGCACAAAAAGTTGAGAAGGAAAGATGAATCGCAGCAGGGTTACCTACTTCGCCTGTCGACAGACCAATCTCTTCTGCTGTAGAGTCAGATCGAGGATCTTCTTCCTCCAAAGGCACTAAGCCTAGAAAGTTATTCCAACCTAGCCTTTCCCCCATCATCTCTGGTTCCTCTGTTCAGGAATCAGAATCCATCGTCGAACCAGGAGCAACTGCCACCAGCTTCAAAAAACCCTCACCCTTCATAGCGATGGGATCAGACACGGAGTACTCCCCGAAGAAGTTAGTCGACCGAAGAAAGAGTCGGCTGGTTAAGGGGCAAGCCTCTAAGAACACTCCCTCAAAGTCGGGGGCAAAAAATAGCATCTCTGGGTCTGAAGTGCCTATCAGAGCTCCCCGGGAAAGACTACCTGGTCCGGAGACTAGCAGCCCAGCACTTCGAAGAGAGGTCTCTGCCTCAGAGCCCCAGCCTAAGACTAGAAGTCAAGGAAACACTGAAGATCAGCAGCCCGGAAGCCGGGCTGAGCCAAGTTTGAATTCTCCCCGGGCCACTACCACTGATATTCCTCCAACGATCATGGAGGAAAGAATGGAGGACTCTGCTGAAGAAGTCCCTTTCGAGTCTGAGCCCTCCGGTCAGACTAGTAATACTGCTGCTGCCAAAAAAGATAAAAGCAAAGAAAAACTGTGCTTGAGGCATCCGGAGCTGCCGGAGTGTCTCGAAGGGAAGGTAGGGCCTTGTTTTCACAGGGTCGAACTTAAATACCTCTTGGCCTTACAGAAGACCAAATATGCATTCATCCATACGGCTGAACTAGGTCGAATGCGCACAAAATGGGGGATTCCAGAAAATGTGAAGATAAGGATTCCCATAGATCCTGAAACTCCTATGGATTGCAAGCTGAATGAAATAGTCATCTTCACGGAGCTATTTAATTGGGGACTCAGATTCCCATTGGACCCAGAGATTGTCAGATATTTTCATCTGATCAAACTCTGTCCGAGCCAGCTGAGCCCCAACGCTTGGTATACTCTGATGTCATGCATCATGGCATCAAGGCTGTCTGGGATCCCTCTTCCTATGGAAGAGTTTGTTGCAGTGGTCAATCTTTGCAAACATCACCAATTCCTCTTCTACCACTTCAATATGGGGGACAGTTTCAAAGCTGTTAATGATCTATTGGAGTCTGAGAGTAAATGGAGGAGCCAGTTTTTGTTCGTCAGCGGCGCTTGGGAAAACGGAAAGAAGATCAAGTCCGGAGAGAACCCAAGCCTCCTCAGAAGCAGGTGGAGGAGTGACCGTAAGTCTCCCACTTTAAATCTTTGTCTACTTCTTCCTTCTTAAAGCTGGTTTAAATTAACTGGTCTTTCTTTTGTCTTAACAGAACTGCCTAAGGAGTTCGGTGATTACTTGAAGGCCGCGCAGGTTACCTGTGGCAGGATCAATGCTTGGGCTGCTGAGGAATGGGGGAACCGATTCCACGCTGCTTTCACCAGTGGAAACTTGACAAGGTCTCACCTGTGGAACACCACAGGTCGGAGAGACCTGACTTGGGAGGAGCTCACCACCCAGCCTTCTCCGGATACTGTGCTTAAGAGGACCCATGAACCGGATGGGACACTCTTCCTGCCAGGCCGGGCCAAAGCCCCAAGCAAAATGAAGGGCAAGAAGAAAGGAAAGAAGGTGGCGAGCGATGCCAATCCTGCTGATGCTGAGAAGGATGCCCCAACAGACCCGGAGGGGCCAGCCCAGAGTCAAATCGATGCTGCTCTTTTTCAGGTAGTGGAGCAAGAGACCGAGAGGCAGGAAGCAGATCTCTCAAAACTTCCAAGGGCTTCCAAGAGGAATTGCAAACAGGGGGGCGAAGGCGCAGACCGAGTAGCCAAGAAGAAAAAGACTGCTAAGGGAGATGAGCTTGCTCTCCGGGATCCGGAGCCTTCTTTCCAGGCTGACCCTTCTGACCCAACACACGCCGAAGAGATCCCAAGGGACTTTCATACCGATGAGGTTGAGGGAGGAGTTATCAACATTGATGGAGTCGACATCACCAGTCTTGGTGAGCTTGGTGAATACTTCCTTAACCTCCCCAGAGACGACTTCGCAGGGCCTTACATTCCTCCGAGCAGCTCCAATACGGTCAACTTCAATGGTAAGACTTTCATTATCTCTAGTGAAAAGGGCACCATAGCCCACTCCTTGCTAAGCAACGTACAGTCGGTACTTACACTGGAGAGACAAGTTCGGGGTCAAGCAGACATCATCAAAGACCTTAAGTCTAAGAAGGAAAAGCTGTCCGAAGACCTTCACACTGCTACTGCCAATGCTGACATGCTAAAGGAAGCAAATGAGGAGTAGAAGAGGAATCAGGAGGAAAGCACCACAAAAGTTGCCACTCTAGAGGAAACCATTAGAGACCTCCGGGAGAAGCTGTCCGGTGTGGAGAAAGACCTTACTGCCTCAAAAGAAGAGATCAAGGCAAAGGACAAGATTATCACCAACCTAACTACTGACAAGATTGCTCTTGAGAATGCAGCATCCAAGGCTGCCGAGGAGAAAACCACTTTGTTAAGGGATCAAGAGGCTACGATCCAAGCCAAGATCAATGCCTATGCCAACCAGATGATTAAAAGCGAAGAGCTATTGCTTGAGAAGGTGAGGTCTGACATGGTTCTACTCTTTCATGAAAAAATTCCGAAGAGGAACCTAGGGGACTTGTGGCTTTATGTAGACGATGATGACCTCCCACATCATACAATGGGCGAAGAAGATCAGTATGGAGTCTCCAGTGCGTCCTCATCTGATGATGAAGAGAGGACCGGAGAGAGCCCAGACAAGGAGGAAGATGATCCCAAAGGAAAAAAGGTAGACGAAGGGAAAAGCGACTTTAAGGGCAAGAAGGTGGATGAAGGTGAGCCATCTTCAAAGGCTCAACCTTAACCTACAATCTACTTTGTTTATTTTTCATTCAAACTAAAGTCCTTGGAAGGCCAAGGCACTCTTTTTGTAATGGTGTCCGGTGCTCGACCGGACAGGTTTTTTGTGTTGTATCTTGACTATTTAAAAGTCTTTGGAAGGCCAAGGCAATTTTAAGTTGTTTATTTCAATGAATATCTTTGTTCTGTACAACCATCATCTTCTTTCATTGTTCGTTTTAATTTTGATAGCCAGAGTTTAAGCAGCCTTTAGTTGTTGCATTGTGAGAGTGTTTAAATTCTCCGGCTAGAGTTTAAATAGCCCTTAGATATTTCAGTCCGGATAGTATGACAAGGGACAAAACTTTAAAAACACTTAGAAATTTTTTAAGAAGGCATCGAATTTTATTCAACCGCCCGGACACCTCATTAAAACCTCCCCGTGCCACCAGGGAGGAAAGAGTATGCCCCCAAATATTTACATGGATGTTTAAACAAGTAAATATTTACACAAGTGCTATTCCAAGTACATCCGGAGATGCTCAATATTCCAAGGATGAGTTAGGACTCTGCCATCTTTGTCTTCCAACCAATAAGTTCCAGGCTTAATTCTTTCAACAACCATATACGGACCCTCCCAAGTTGGGGCCAGCTTTCCGAAGAGCTTTTCTTTAGTGTGTAAGAAGACCTTCCTCAATACTTTGTCCCCTGGTTGGAAATCTCTTCTTTTAACTTTGGAAGCAAACCTGCTTCTCATCAAGCCCTGATAGTGTGCAACTCTAAGGTGAGCTTTAACCCGTCTTTCTTCTATCAAATCAAGTTGACCTCTGATTGCCACCTCGTTAGCGTGTTCGGAGAAGTTGTGAACACGAAAGGAGGGGAGGGTCTTCTTTATGGGGGCTACTGCATCCATCCCATAGACCAAGGCAAAGGGTGACTCTTGTGTTGCAGCCCCAAGCGTTGTCCGGTAGGCCCACAAGACTTCTTGTAGATAACTAGGCCACTTCCCAGCAGCCCCTTCCAAATTCTTCTTTAAACCGGACAGTATAGTTCTATTAGCCACTTCAACTTGCCCATTCGCTTGTGGGTGGAAAGGTGAAGAAAAACAATGCTGTATACCCCTTGAAGCACAGAAGCTCTCCATTTCTCTATTTTCGAACTGTGGTCTATTGTCTGTTGTTATTTTCTGTGGGACACCAAATCTGCAACATATGTTCGATAGAATGAATTTTATAACAGCTTTTGATGTTGTCCCTGCTAGAGGGGATGCTTCTATCCACTTCAAGAAGTAGTCAATGGCCACAATTATAGTTTTGCGCCCTCCGGACGCCACAGGAAGAGGCCCTACTAAATCCAGTCCCCATCGAGCAAAAAGAATGGGCTCAGAAATTGACTCTAAAGGAATGGCTGGTACATGAATTTCATTGTTGTACCTCTGGCATGGGTCACACCTCCTCACCAATTCCTTAGTATCTTTCATGATTGATGCCAATAGTAACTGGAGAGTAAAACTCTTCTTGTTAAAGCTCTAAATCCACAATGGGCTGATCCCTCGCCATCATGCAATTCAGAGAGGACTACTTGTGACTCTTCATCCCCCAAACAATGCATGAGAGGTTTACTGTAGGACTTTTTGTACAACACTTCTCTCAATATGATGAAACCATGAGCCTTGTGTTTCAATGTTCTGGCTAGTGATTTATCTGGAGGCACGACACCATCGGAGAGATATTGTAGGAGAGGAAACCTCCAGTCTCGAGGTTGTTTCACTTGTATTTCAAAAATTTCCTCTCCTTTACCCTTACTAAGTTGAATAGAGGGGCTTTCGAGCACATGGATCCATGGATATGACTCTGTATATGCTATGGTTGCCAATGAGTCTACTAGCTCATTTTCTGTCCGGGGAATGTGCTCATAGATCACATTTTTAAACTTAAGTGCTTCATTTTTGAGGAGGAGTAAATATTTCACAAGTTGCTCTTTCTTAGCCTCAGATTGGCCTTGGGCATGGTGGATGAGTAGTTGGGAGTCACTTAACAGCTTGACCATCTTAGCCCCACAAATGTAGGCTAATTTTAACCCAGCTATAGCTGCTTCGTATTCGGACTCGTTATTAGATGTCCTGAAAGCAAAACAAATAGCCTGGTACATCTTGTCTCCATATGGGGAAGTTAAACATACTCCTGCACCACATCCCATAGTGCTAGATCCACCATCTGTTCGGACGATCCATATCTTTTTATCTTTTATGTCAGTAGTTTGCTCCGAATCCCTGTCGGAGTGGAATTCAACCAGAAAATCAGCCACAGCTTGGGCTTTGACTGCTGTTCGAGGAGCAAAGTCTATGTCGAAGTCCCCCAACTCCACTGACCACTTAGTCATTCTGCTCGAAATGTCTACTTTTTGAAGGACATTCTTTAAGGGAAAAGAGGTACGGACGATGATAGGATGAGCCTGGAAATAAGGCCTCATCTTCCTTGCAGCTATCACCAGGGCTAATGCCAATTTTTCAAGTTTCAAATAACGCCTTTCTATATCTATCAAGCTTTTGCTGATGTAGTACACTGGATGGAGATGACCATCGACCTCTCTTACCAGCACAGCACTGATGGCACAACTTGAAACTGCCAAAAATGCCAAAGTTTTGGGGGAGGACAGGTGTTTCTTGATCTCATTGAAAGCTTCATCACACTGCGGGGTCCAATCGAATCCCTTTGCACCCTTCAAAGTTTGAAAGAAAAGAGCACACCTGTCCGAAGACCTTGAGATAAATCTGTTTAAGGCAGCTAATCTCCCCGTTAACCGCTGTACTTCTTTAACGTTTCGAGGAGGCTCCATTTGGAATAGAGCATTGAGCTGGTCCGGATCGGGCTGTATTCCATGCTCAATGATTACATAGCCCAGAAACTTCCCGGACTGTACTCCGAACACACATTTTTCTGGGTTTAATTTCAAATTCACTTTTACCAAGTTGGCAAAAGTTTCTTGGAGATCGGACAAGTGCAACTGCTCATCTACACTTTTCACCATCATATCGTCAATGTATACTTCCATATTTCTTCCAATTTGATTAGCAAATTCCTTGTTGACTAACCTCTGATAAGTAGCCCCAGCATTTTTCAAACCAAATGGCATTACTTTGTAGCAATGAAGACCTCTGTCAGTGACAAATATGGTATGGTCTTGATCCTTCGGATCCACTTGAATCTGATTGTACCCGGAGAAGGCATCCATAAAGGAAATCAGCTTGTTCCGAGAGGTAGAGTCTACTAACTGATCAATCCGGGGGACCGGATACAAGTCTTTTGGGCAAGCTCTATTGAGATCTGTGAAATCAATGCACATGCGCCACTTGCCATTCTTCTTTTTCACCAAGACAGGATTGGCAGTCCACAAAGGGTATTGAGATTCCTTAATGTGCCCCATCTTTGTGAGTCTGTCAACCTCTTGCACAATGACATCAGCCTTTTCTTTGGAAAAAGCTCTTCTTTTTTGAACCACCGGTGCTACATCTCTTCGGACGGATAGGTGGTGTGATATCACTTCTGATGGAACCCCAGTAACATCAGCATTGCACCAAGCAAAAACGTGCTGATGGTCTTTCAAAAACTTCAACATTTCCTTTTTCAACATTGGTGGCATCTTAGACCCTATCTTGACACTTTTACCATCTTCCAAACAGTGTGTTTCTACCTCTTCGATCGGTATCAATACTCCAGGGGTCTCTCTGGGGTCATCAATTTCACCCTCACCCCCAGAAAGGCCCTCAAACTGCTATTGTTCATTAATACGGATTGCCCCCAGCGTTCGAGGAGCCAGGGCAGTAGCATAACATTCTCTTGCAACCTTTTGGCTGCTCCGGACGACTCCAACCTGTCCCTGAACAACATACTTCAAGCACTGGTGGACTGTTGAAGCCACTGCATGCATCCTAGAAATCCAAGACCTCCCTAGAATGGCATTATAGCAAGTGGGACAATCCACCACAATAAAGAGTATTCTGACCATTTTCTTGAATGGGCCCTTGCCCAATAACACCTCTTCTTCGAACTCTCCGATCACATCTGCTGAGCTGCCAGTGAAGCCCACGATTGACCTGTCCGAATTCTGAATTACAGCTGGATTTTTCATTTTCTTGTAAGTGGTTAGGAAAAGGATATTGGCTGAGCTTCCAGTATCCACCAAGATTCGTCTTATGTCATTGCCCCTATAGATGCTCATATGACAACAGCATCCTCATGAGGGCCAGCAATGTCTCTCAAATCATCTTCATCAAAAATAATGAAGGGGAATGAGTTTGATGACTGATAAGATGTCATGCCTCCTTCTAGCTGGGAGGCTAAAGTATGAACATGCCTCTTCCTTGAAGAAGCAGTAGGAGCTGTCATAGTATCCCCTCCGAAAATTGTAAGCGACTCAAAAAACTTAATGAGCCCGGTGACCGATCTAGATCATTCCTCTATAGCACCCACTATGTTTCGAGTTGGATTAGGATCCAAGTATTCAGATTCCACGTCAAACCTTTCAACTATAACCATGGCCCCCTACGGAGCAGCATTACTTGGACCAACCGGGTGAGTGTTGTCAGGCATGTTGCCTCCTCTTCTTTTAACGTAAGCTCACAGCTTTCCCCTCTCAATCAAGTTTTGAACTTCTTGTTTCAATGCTATACAGTCATCAGTGGTATGGCCAATATCATTGTGATATTGGCAAAAAGAGTTGTTGCGATGCTCTCTGGGAGACTGCAGTGTTGCCGGTCTCCAGTAATGCACCTCATCCTTTGTTTTATCAAAAATGGTGGCCACACTTTCTTTTAGCTCTGCGAACCACTTCGGTTGGACCCATGGCCCTCTTTTGTTTCTGGATTGTTGACTCTGAGCAGGAGCTGCTGGCTGAGACTGAGCTTTTGCCCTACCATGCCCCTGTCCGGTCTCTCTTGCTTTGTTCCCGGACTGATTTTGATTGGGATTTGGTGCCACTGGGGTAGACCTCACCTGCCTGTGCACCCTGGTTTTCTTTGTTTCGTCAACATTTATCTGTTTGCCAACCTGATTCAGCAACCCTCCCCATGTCATGGCCTTCTTTCTGGTCACTGAATCAGCTAGATTGCCTGGGTTCAAACCTTGCCTTAGGGATGATATTGCCACTTGTTCGAAGCAATCAGCCAACCCATTTTTAGTGTTCACAAAACGACTTATATATTCTTTCAAGGACTCATTTGGTTCCTGGGCACAATGGATTATTGTGTCTTCATTGCCCTTCAGCTCGTTACTCCCTACGAACTGCCTTCGAAAGGCTACCCAAAACGTATCAAAATCTTTAATACAACCCTGAGGCAGGCTGTTGTACCATTTCAGAGCACTCCCCATGAATAATTGGGAGAATGCCCTACAAAGTAGTTTATCATCGTCGTCAAAGTTCATCATGAAGTTTTTGAATTGCTCCAGATGGTTGTCCGGATCAGTACTGCCATCGTACTTCTCTATTTTGGTGTTGTCAAACCTCTTGGGGAGGTTTCCGGACAGAATTTTAGAAGACAATGGAGATTGCCTCCAATTCATTCCACGACTGAACACAGTATCCTCATTGGGAGTTGCAAAGATACCTGGTTCATCGTGGAAGGCAAAGGGATCCATCAGTATCTTGTCCACATGCCTCCGGCTGTGTGATGACCCTTTACCAATATTCTTGTTTATTCTTCCATGTCTATCCCTTTTTCTTGAATACTTTTTTATCTGCCTTTGTTTCTTTCTAGTTCGACCCTCATCGCTGCTTGAGGATAAAGATTTTTCAACTCCTCCATCGTCCGAAGAGCTATCAGAAGATTCTGAGCTTGAGTCAGAACTCTCCACAGGCTTGGACCGGTGAGACCTTTTAGAACTGGCGTGAGTCTTTTTGGTGCTCACATGAGTTTTTGAAGACTCATGCTCTCTGGGGTTATCGGTGTGATGAGCAACCAATTCTTTAGACTTTTCTTTCATGCCCATCTTGGCCTTTTCTGCCCTCAGAGCTTCTATTTCACCCTTTAGCCGGTCACGCTCTTCGATGGTGTATTCATCGTTCTCTCCCACCACTTCGAGCAAAGCTGGTGGTAGTTCTGGATTGTTCGGATTCATCCGGACAGATTTTCTTAGCTGGTTTTGAATGCTTGATTCAGGCACCTCACGCCTCCCACTGTGGTCGCCAATTTAGTGTGGGTAATAATCGCCTGAGGGTAGGCTAGTAATTTCAGTTGGTGTTTTAAGGAAGTATGTGGGTGTTATGTGTTTAGAGTAGAGAGTAGAGAGATAATTAAGCAGCCTGGTAGCAGTTTATTCTCATTACCCACACTTAATGCATGTGGTTGGGTATTTATACCCTGATGTTTGGGCCCTTATGGGCTTTCGGGTCATGTTTAATGGACCCGGGTCATGTTCAAAGACCCATGAGCTCTAAGTAGGAGAGCAAGTAGCTTAGTCAAGAAGTGTTTAGGTTTTTTAGTACTTTTGTCATAGTTCGAACAGTCCTATGGTCATAGTGTTCAAAGTGATCTGTCCGGTCCATGTGATCTGTCCGGTATCCGGAGAGGTTGGACCGGCCTGTCCCTGTACGGGGATCAGGAAAAATTCGGACTCATCAGATCATAGATGTTTTCATACGTGACTACGGGCTTGAAAATCAAGATCATGTTATTAATAGAATTATGCATATTCAAAAACTCGAAATCAATCACGTTGTAAACCCTAAAAATCAGTTATTATTAGATGTAGGAAAAAATTCGGTTGTTACCATAGGTAGTAAAAAAACTGGTTTGGACGGATCAATTTAACAAAATCCTAGAGTGTTATCATGCATATGGACACGTTATGTAGCACAAATGCATCAAAAGTGCCTACACTTTTCAGTACCATAACTTTTTCCCACCAAAAACAAAGTAGGTCAGCCAAAAAGAAATACTAAAAACAATATTTTAAATATGTACACAGAGTACATCTGAAAAAATTTACATCTTTATATTAGTAGCTTAGTAGACGTTGTTCCATACAGCTGTGCAGTTATCGAACTGTATCGATAATGATATAAGATTAAAAAATAATTAGGATTTAGTTAGACGTGATTTGACATTGGTTTAAATAGAAATCGAGCTTAATGGTTCGATGTTTATGGTTCAGCTCATATTATCGATTATATGCTACACACGTTAAATTTGTTAAAAAATAATTCGAAAAGATATTATTGGATGACATTTCTCAACATCTAATTAGTGATGTATTTGTTGTTTTTGTCCTATGTATTTGGTTTTAATATATATTTCAGTTTATGATGTATAGTTCAGCTTATATTATATGTATTTGTTGTATATGTTCTATGTATGTCTTAGAAAATAAAATCACAAACGAAATCTTCCTTCTTATACCAAATATGATTAGAGATAATGATCCCAAACAAAATACCAAGTATGAATAAAATAAATGCAAATAACACAAAATATTTTTTACGTGGAAAACCTTCCCAATGTAGGAAGTAAAAACCATAGGACTAATTTCGGAGTCCAACCAATTATTCACTATCAGAAGATGGGTTACAAAACTATTCTCTAGATAAAACTAGATCATACACCACACAAAGTATGACAACTTCATACACAACCCCAATACACAAGACAGTGAACAGAAATCAGAAAAGCTCACTGAAATATCGCAAAACGCAGTTAGAAGAAGCTGATCAAAACACACACTTAAAAGACTACAAATCAAAACCTATCTGGTCAGATTATATAGGACAAATAGACGAGCTTTCTCACCAAAATTGAAGTCGATCGGACAATGGGAGACAATCCGATTGAAAGTATAAAGTTCTGCCTCAAATCATTTTTTCTCTCAAAACTGCACTATAGAATATGATGCCCATCTCAAAAGACACTGTATAAATTTATATTTATACATAAACCAAAATCCTATGTGTTACCCATATTTGGGCTTAGCCCATATGATAATTGAACTCCCACATAGAAAGAGCCGAACAAATCTCCCCCTCACGACTATGTGGGGGAGGATTCGCCAACCCGACGATCAATCTACAATGTTTAAGCTTTCCTATTATGATGCAGACAGTTTAGCGCCGGAATTTATGAAGACTGGCGATCACCCGAAGAATGCGGTGAATTGACAGTTTGGAGCTTCGGTGTCTGATTTTGACCCACATCACCTTGTTTCGAAGGAAACGACGCCACGAATGCAAGTCACGATATTTGCTCGTGACATATGGGTTTTTTTGGGCATTTGGGCTCATCTATCAGCTTATTTCAAGTTTTTAATAATTTAGGATATTTTAGTAATTTTCTTATTTTAGTTTTAGGGTTTCAATTGAAACCTTATATAAGCATATCTTCTTTACATTGTTTGGGGACGATTTTTGATTAAATAAAATTAGGTTTTACCCCTCTATCTAGCTTCTTTTGTGTTCTACTCTGTATCATAGTGGTATCAGACAAAGGCAATCCTGCGAGATGGTGCGAGGAAGACCCAGAGGTCGCGGTGGCGCTGCGGTGGCTAGAGATGCAGGTGATTCCGGAGATCGCGAAGATGCTGACCTGCGCCGTTAGGTGGCTGATCTTAACGTCAGACAACAAGGCATGGAGGTTGAAAGTATCGATAACCCTTCTGGGGAGGGGTTAGAACAGACTACTTATCACGGCCGCCGCTGGGAGCTTGGATTTAAGGTAGACATTCCTGACTTTGATGGTAGCCTTAAGGCAGAGGCGTTTGTTGATTGGTTATCCCAGGTTGAGGAAGTGCTGGACTTCAAGGACGTTCCTGAGGAGAGAAGGGTCCATTTGGTCACCATCCACCTACGCGGCAGGGGACAGGCCTGGTGGTAGCAAGTAAGAAGACCCATGAGTGTGAAGGCAAGGAGAAAGTCTGTAGTTGGGAAAAGTTCAGAAAAAAAATCCGCAAGGCTTTCCTACCTTACAACTTCGAGCGGGAACTATTCCAACGATTCCAGAATCTTTGTCAAGGACCACGATCTGTGGACGAGTGTACAGAAGAATTCTATCAGCTGCTGGCTCGTACGGATGTGAACGAGTCACCGCATCAGCGGGTATCCCGCTATATTGGTGGGTTGCGCCTTCAGCTTCAAGATGTGTTGAACATGTTCGACCCGTTGTCTGTTTCCGAAGCCCATCGGCGTGCCCTCCAGGCAGAAAAACAGTTGGCTCGCCGGACCCAGATTGGCGTACGGACTGATGCTCCTCCAGGGACTTCGGCGCCCAAACCAGTTCCCCGTCCAACCCCTGATCAGGTCCCTCCTGGGCGCGGTGCGACCAGCCACTCTTCAGGTAATTTACGTTGCTTTGGCTGTGGTGAGTTAGGGCATCGTCAGGCAGAGTGTCTGAATACTGCGGGTGCTAGGGGTCTTTTCTCTCACGAGGCGTTTGAACCGAACCCCATTGTTCTTGATGGTCTTCCGAAATTTGATACATATGATGATGATATGCCTGAGGTTGCGGAGGAAGTTGTGACTGGTGATGTTGGTGCAGTTTTGATGCTACGTCGCACTTTTCTGTCTCCTCGCGTTCCTGATCAGAGTGACTGGTTGCGGAATAATGTGTTTCAGTCGACTTGTACGATTGGCGGTAAGGTGTGCACCTTTATTATTGATGCTGGTAGCTGCGAGAATGTCATCTCCGAGACAGTGGTTTCGAAGCTCGGGCTGAAATCAGAATCGCACCCCAAGCCATACAAGCTCACCTGGCTAAGTAAAGGTACTGATATAACTGTGTCTAAACGCGTGCTTGTATCTTTTTCTGTGGGGCAGACATACCAGGATAAGGTGTTTTGTGATATCGTCCCTATGGACGCTTGTCACCTGTTGCTTGGCCATCCTTGGTAGTATGATTTGTTTGTTGTGCATGATGGTCGTGCAAATACTTATTCATTTATCTTTCGGGGTAAAAATATTGCTCCTTTTCAAGCAGCCATGGAAGAGGCTGGTGTGGTTTTCTTGTTGTTTTGTGATCCTGTTGTGACTGATTCTCATGCGGACCCTAGCCCTGTAGTTCAGTCTCTTTTGCAGGAGTTTGCATATGTGTTTCCTGAGAATTTTCCCCCCGAGTTACCTCATCTGAAGGATATTCAACATCAAATCGATTTGGTTCATGGTGCTGCTCTCCCAAATCGGCCCCACTATCGAATGAGTCCGAAGGAGCATGAAGAATTACGACGACATGTGGAGAATTTGTTGGATAAGGGGCATGTTCAAGAAAGTCTCAGTCCATGTGCAGTTCCAACGTTGCTGACACCGAAGAAAGATGGTTCCTGGCGTATGTGTGTTAACAACCGAGCTATTAACAAGATCACTGTTCGCTACAGGTTTTCTATACCTCGTCTGGATGATCTGTTCGACCAATTGGGTGGTGCTTTTGTGTTCAGCAAGCTTGATTTGAAGAGTGGATACCATCAGATTCGGATTCGTCCTGGTGATGAGTGGAAGACGACGTTTAAGACGCGTGAGGGATTATCTGAGTGGCGTAGTGATGCCGTTTGGTCTGTCCAACGCGCCGAGCACTTTCATGCGTATCATGAATCAGGCATTGAGGCCTTTCATCGGTAACTTTGTTGTTGTTTACTTTGATGATATTCTGATCTATAGTGCTAACCATTCTGTGCATTTATCCCATTTACGTGAGGTGTTATTGGTGTTGCGTCGGGACAAGTTTTATGATGCTACTGCCAAATACTTGTTTATGTCCCCAGCTGTCCAATTTTTGGGGTATATTGTCTCTGTCGAAGGGTTACGAGCTGATCCGAGCAAAGTTGCTGCTGTGAGCCAGTGGCCTCGACCTACTTCCATCACCGAGGTTCGCAGCTTTCATGGTTTAGCTTTGTTTTATCGGCGTTTCATTCCCCATTTCAGCAGTGTTATAGCCCCGATTACGGATTGCATGAAGGGCATGAAATTTGGTTGGTCCGAAGATGCTAATGCGGCATTTGCAGAAGTTAAACGGCTTCTCACCACTGCGCCTATTATGGTGCTGCCTGACTTTTCCCAGCCATTTGAGCTTCATTGTGACACGTCTAAATTTGGTATTGGGGCAGTTCTTTCCCAGTCAGGACGTCATGTGGCTTTCTTCAGTGAGAAATTGGCGAGTGCTAAGCTGCGATTTAGTACATATGATATTGAATTTTATGTGGTGGTTCAGGCTATCAAGCATTGGCGTCATTATTTGTTTCAGTGTGAATTTGTGTTATATACTGATCATGATTCTTTGAAGTATCTTGGCAGTCAGGACAAGGTATCTCATAGACAGGCTTCTTGGATAACTTACTTGCAGCAGTTCACTTTTGTCATCAAGCACAAGGCCGGTATTACGAATCGGGTTGCTGATGCTCTGAGCCGTCGTCACAATCTGCTGACTGAGATGCGAGTTCAGGTTCCTGACTTTGATTCTTTTTTTGACCTTTATGTTACTGACTCGTTCTTCTCTCGGGTTATTGAACTGATTCAGCAGGGAGCACAATCTGATTTTTTAATGGAGGATGGATTTCTCTTTCGTGGCGTACAGTTGTGTATCCCTGACTGTAGCTTGCGTCTTCAATTGATCAAGGAGTTGCATAATGAGGGTCATGTGGGCCGTGATCGAACATACCAGTTGCTGTCCTCATCCTATTTTTGGCCTTCGATACGGAAGGAAGTTGGTCGTTTTGTCTCCCGTTGTCGAGTTTGTCAGTTGGCCAAGGGAACATCAACAAATGCAGGTCTTTATTTGCCATTGTCGATTCTTGCTCAGCTCTGGACCGACATCAGTATGGATTTTGTTCTTGGTTTACCCCAGGCTCAACGTGGATTCGACTCTGTTTTGTGGTGGTTGATCGTTTTTTCTAAGATGGTACACTTCATTCCATGTAGAAAAACATCTGATGCAGTGTGTGTCGCGCAACTTTTCTTTCGAGAGATTTACCGCATTCATGGCCTTCCCAGTACCATTGTTTCTGACCGTGACACCAGGTTTGTGAGTCATTTTTGGCGCAGCTTATGGCGTATGGTGAATACACAGCTCAACTTAAGTAGTGCTTACCACCCCCAGACTGATGGTCAGACAGAGGTGGTTAATCGGTCCCTCGGTAACTTGTTGCGTAGCCTGGTGGGAGATCAGCCGAAGGCATAGGATCAGCGCCTACCGCAAGCTGAGTTCGCCCACAACCATGCCCTTAACTGGTCAACGGGTTTTTGTCCTTTCCAGGTGATGTATGGTATTGTGCCTCGGGGTCCTATGGACTTGCTAGCCCTGCCTAGCAAAATTCTCCTTAACGCAACGGCTGAGGAGCTTGTATCGCAGATTCGCCAAACCCATCAGACGACTTACGATCAGTTTGTCTTGAGAACCGCCAAGTATAAATCTCAAGCGGATTCTCATCGCCGTCCTGTTCAGTTCGAAGTTGGTGACTATGTGTGGGCAGTTTTAACCAAAAATCGGTACCCTGTTAGTGAGTCATTTTTGGCGCAGCTTATGGCGTATGGTGAATACACAGCTCAACTTAAGTAGTGCTTACCACCCCCAGATTGATGGTCAGACAGAGGTGGTTAATCGGTCCCTCGGTAACTTGTTGCGTAGCCTGGTGGGAGATCAGCCGAAGGCATAGGATCAGCGCCTACCGCAAGCTGAGTTCGCCCACAACCATGCCCTTAACTGGTCAACGGGTATTTGTCCTTTCCAGGTGATGTATGATATTGTGCCTTGGGGTCCTATGGACTTGCTAGCCCTGCCTAGCAAAATTATCCTTAACACAACGGCTGAGGAGCTTGTATCGCAGATTCGCCAAACCCACCAGACGACTTACGATCAGCTTGTCTTGAGCACCGCCAAGTATAAATCTCAAGCGGATTCTCATCGTCGTCCTGTTCAGTTCGAAGTTGGTGACTATGTGTGGGCAGTTTTAACCAAAAATCGGTACCCTGCTAGTGAGTATAACAAACTGGCCGCCCGGAAGATTGGCCCGGTGGAGATTGTGGAGCGGATCAATCTGAATGCTTATCGACTGTGTTTGCCTAGCCATGTACGTACGTCTGATGTCTTTACTGTTAAGCTTATGATTCCTTATGCAGGCAACTCTTCTGACGAGGAGACTGGTTCTAATTTGAGGGCGAATCTTCTCTACTCCTGCGGGAATAGTGCAGACAGTTTAGCGCTGGAATTTATGAAGACTGACGATCACCCGAAGAATGCAGTGAAATGACAGTTTGGAGCTCCGGTGTCTGATTTTTACCCACAACACCTTGTTTCGAAGGAAACGACGCCACGAATGCAAGTCATGAGCTTCGCTGGTGACATATGGGGTTTTTTGGGCATTTGAGCCCATCTATCAGCTTATTTCAAGTTTTTAATAATTTAGGATATTTTAGTAATTTTCTTATTTTAGTTTTAGGGTTTCAATTGAAACCTTATATAAACATATCTTCTTTACATTGTTTGGGGACGATTTTTTATTAAATAAAATTAGGGTTTATCCCTCTATCTAGCTTCTTTTGCGTTCTACTCTGTATCACCTAAGAACCGCATTTGTCATCATGTCAGACCCATTATCATCTGTATGAACTTTATCAACCTCCATTAGTTTAGCATCAAGAATATCTCGAATCCAATGATATCTCACATCAATATGTTTTGACTTTGAGTGAAACGACGAATTCTTCACGAGATGAATAACACTCTGACTATCACATAACAATATATACATGTGTTGCTAAAATCCAAGTTATCTCAAGAACTTCTTCATCCATAGTAGCTTTTTACTCGCTTTTGTCGCTGCAATAAATTCAGCTTATGTCGTTGAAAGGGAAACACACTTTTGTAGTCTTGATTTCCATAAAACAACGCCACCACAAAAGTTAATCAAATATCCAGAAGTAGACCTTCGAGTGTCAACATCTCCAGCCAAGTCTGAATCAGAATAAGCCAATAACTCAAGTTTCTTCATCCCAAAACTGAGCTTTAAATTAGAGGTTCTCGCAGATGCCTCATAATCCATTTCACGGCTTCCTAATGCTCTCTACCCGGGTTTGACAAAATTCTGCTCACAACACAAACACTATGAGCTAAGTCAGGATGATTACATACCATGACATACATGAGACTTCCAACTGCAGATGCATATGAAATATTAGTCATATCTTTCTTTTTCATTAATTGAATGACATTGTTTCTTGCTTAACATGAAATGATGGGAAAATGATGAGCTAACCACTTTACCTTTATCCATATTAAACTTCTGAATAATTTTCTCAATGTATTTTTCTTGTGACAAGAACAGCTTCTTCGAATCTCTGTCTCTAGTAATTCGAATGCCAAGAATCTACTTTGTTGGGCCTAAATCTTTCAATGCAAATGACTTACTTAACTTTTTCTTAAAAGAATCAATCCGCGAAGTATTCTTCCCAAAAAATAAGCATATCATCCACGTAAAGTAAGAGAACAAATCACCATCGGTAAATTTCTTCACAAATACACAATTATCAGAAGAAGTCTTCTTGTAGTCCTACTCCCCCATAAGTGACATGAACTTCTTATACCACTGTCTCGGAGCTTGCTTCAAATCATATAGACTCTTTTTTGAGTCTGCACAAATAATTTTCTTTAGTTTTCAACCATAAAACCTTCAGGTTGTTTCATAAAAATCCCTTCTACCAAGTCATCATGCAAGAATGTTGTTTTTACATCTATTTGCTCAATTTCCAACTCTAAACTAGCTGTAATGCCTGGAACCACACGAATAGACGACATTTTTACAATTGGAGAAAATATTTTATCAAAATCAATACCTTTTTCTGACCAAAGCCTTTGACTACCAATTTTGCTTTATACTGAGGTTGCAGAAAACTATCATCTTGCTTCAACCTATACACCCATTTGTTACTTAATGCTTTTCTCCCTTGAGGTAGCTTCACTAACTCATTTGTATGGCTCTCATGAAGTAATTTCATCTCTTCATTCATTGCTTCAATCCATTGAGTTTCACACACACCACTAACAGCCTCATCATAACACTCGGGCTCACCTGCATCGGTTAACAAAATATATTGACTAGAATGATATCTAGTAGAGGGTTTTCTATCTTTATTAGATCTCCGCGTTGGAACTTCAGGTTGTTCAACATCTTCTTCATTCTCTTGTTCATCCACGAAGATAATGATCACCAATATAAAAAATATGTGAACCTCTTGAAGCAAATGATTCATCATCTGAATTTTCTTCAACTTCTGTAGGAGTATGTGCAAGTGAAATATGCCCTAAATCTACCAAGTCATTCTCAGACATAGGCACTGAATTCTGACTCTTATCAATATCATGAACTATCTGATCTTCCATAAACACAACATTTTTGCTCCTAATAAGCTTCTTATTAATTGTATCATGAAATCTGTAGCCAAACGCATCAAGACCATAACCAATGAATACACATTGTCTTTGTCTTGTCTTCGAATTGAGTTTAAACCTCTCATCTTTAGGAATATGCACATAAGCTTTGCACCCAAAGACACACAAATGATCATAAGAAACATCTTTACTTGTCCAAACTTTATTTAGGATATCTTCATCTAAAGGTACAGAAGGACTAAGATTCAAGACATGTACCACTGTATTCAAAGCTTCACCCTAAAAGTATTTAGAGAGATGTGATTGTGAAAGAAAACATCTTAGCGTTTCAATTAATGTTCGGTTTAGTCTCTCAGCTACGTCATTCAACTGAGGGGTTTTAGGAGGTATCTTTTAATGTCGAATACCTTGTTGTCTACAATAATCATCAAAAGGACCAATGTATTCTCCCTCATTATCACTTCTAACACACTTAAATTGTTTCTCAGTCTGTCTCTTAACTGAAGCTTGAAACTGCTTAAAGACATCTACACTTGATATTTTGTTTTCAAAGTGTAAGCCCAAACTTTTCTGGAATGATCATCAACAAAAATAACAAAGTACAGATAACCACTAAGTGTTCTCGTTTTGAAAGGAACACAAACATCACTATGTACCAAGTCAAGAAAACTTGGTTTTTTTGAAGGAGTCGAGCTCTTGAAAGATACTCATTCTGCTTTCCAGCCAAATAATGTACGCATTTCTTTAAATAAGCTTTATGTACCCCACGAATGTATTGTTTCTTCTTCAGAATAGCTAATCATTTTTTGTTAATGTTACTGAGTCTTTTATGCCACAAATCAACCATTGCTTCATCATTAACAACATTAATTTTCTTAGCAGTCACCCTTGCAGACATGATGTAGAGGGCTGGATATTTTCGTCCTCTTGCCACAACTAACGAGCCTTTAGTAAGTTTTCACTGCCCATTCACAAAAATACTGCAATAGCCTTCATCATCTAGCTTCTCTGTACAGATCAAACTCAATCGAAGATTGGGTATATGTTTAACACCCTTCAAAATCAATCTTGCACCCATATTTGTTTCTAGATAAACATCACTAATACCAACCACTTTAGACAAATCATTATTTCTTATCTTTGCATAACCAAAGTCACGAGAGGTGTAAGATGAGAAAAATTCTCCATGAGAAGTGGCATGAATTGTAGCACCACTGTCAACTACCCAACCATTTTCATCAGAGACAAAATTCACAATAGCATCATCAATAACAACGAAGTAGCTCTCTGAAACCGCAACAACATGTTTCTTGTCATCACTTTCATCATAATTTTTCTCTTTGTTCTTTTCTTCTTTACCATTGTTGGATTTCCCAAAATTATTCTTCTTTCTTAACTTAGGAAAAAATTTCTTAGTGTGCCTGATCTCATGACAGTAATAGCACTCCCAATCTGCAAATTTATTAGACTTGTTCAGACTTTTGCTTATACTTTTACCTCTAGTTTTCCAACGCGATTTTCATTTCTACCACGTTTCTCAATGACTAGAGTTTCTGAATGTGAAGAGAAGCCAACTGTTTTTCTTCTCATATCTTCATTCAACACATTACTTTTAGCCAATGTTGTTGAGATATTACCTTCAGGAGCTGAATTAGAAAGAGACATTCTGAAAGTATCCTACGAGTTTGACAGCGAAACAAGCAACCATAATGTCAAAACCTCATCATCAAATTTGATACACATAGCAGCCAACTGATAAATCAAGCCTTGAAAGGTATTCAAGTGATCTGTAAGAGGTGATCCATCTTGGTACCTCAAATACATCAACTGTTTGAACAACAGTAACTTACTGTTTCATGTCTTCCGAGCATATAACTCCTTAAGTTTACTTCACAAATTCCTTGCATCTGTTTCGTCTACAACATGATTCAACACATTATCATCAACTCATTGCCGAATAAAGCCACAAACCTGTCGATGAATAATTATCCATTATGCATCAGACTTATCTTTAGCTTTTTCATCACTGAACACTGGTAAATGAAAAAATTTAACATAAAGAAGATCTTCCATCTTTGATTTCCATATATGACAATTCGAGCCATTCATCGTCACCATTCTGGTTGTATTCACCTCCATATTTGATACAAGACAAGTACACAACCAGTCGCTCTGATACCACTTTCTCAGGAAATAAAAGCACAAACTAAATCTTCCTTCTTATATCAAATATGATTAGAGATAATGATCCCAAACAAAATACCAAGTTTGAATAAAATAAAGGCAAATAACACATAACACTTTTCACGTGGAAAGCCTTCCCAATGTAGGAAGACTCTAAAACAAAAACCCTTTGGTCAGATTGTAGAGGACAAATAGACGGGAGCTTGTTCACCAAAATTGAAGCCAATTAGACAACGAGAGACAATCCGATTGAAAGGACAAAGTTCTGCCTCGAATCGTTTTTCCTCTCAAAACTGCACTATAGATTATGATGTATATCCCAAAAGACACTGTATAAATTTATATTTATACACAAACCAAAATCCTATGTGTTACATATATTTGGGCTTAGCCTATATGATAATTGGACTTCTGCTGGAAGAGCCCAACAATATGTTATATGTTTATCATAGTTTTTATTGCTTTTGGTGTGATGCTTTCAGTGGGTATGTACCATCTATTAATAAACTTTGTAGAACAATCATATACAACGTTATGTCATATAAATTATAAACAAAACATTATACTAGTCATAAACAAAGAATATAACAAAAATACAAATCATAAACATATATCGTAAACAAATATCGTAAATAAAGAGTAAAATAGGTGACACAAGTAATAAGAAACATCGAAATTCAATTTAAAATGGTTTATTAAATATGATAGGTTTTTATATTTGAATTTTGAAAAACACTAAAAATAGTGACATTTTTTATAAAACGTCATAAAAATTGTTTAAAATAAATTAATATATATATATTTTTTAAACCTAACAAATTATTTTGGAAACGCATCGGAAAATTAAATATTTAATATAAATCGAACGAGTTGGAACCAAAACATTATTTAATAGTATTTAAAATCATTTCAAATTGTAGAAATACATAACTTAAAATGGAATATAAAAATGAAATTAATGTTCTAAACTATAACATTTGAGATTACAAATTTTAACCAAAAAAAAAATAATTCTTAAAATAAAAGTAATAATATTTAACTGATAAAAGAAATATGAATTGGCTTACAAATATATTTTAATTTTTAATAAATAGATTTATATAGAATATCTATATCTAAACAAATTATTAAAATTATTTTTTAAATTTATTTAAGTTATAATTTTAAAAATAATTGTTAAAGCTGTTCTATATAAAGATTGACCCATCTTATGGTTACAACTTACAATGAAGTCTATAATACTTCATACAATATCATTCTAACGTACTTATTTACATGTTCGAAATTTACAAGCGCAATTGCAAGTATATGTCGGCCGGCTCATGTCGAAAACGTATATAAATTTTTCAAACTAAAATCAAAATTTAATAAATTCGGCTCGCCGTCTGTGGGAATCGAACCCACGACCACGGGATTAAAAGTCACGCGCTCTACCAGCTGAGCTAAGACGGCTTGTTTATTCATCTTTTGCGCAAAAGAGTCTCATTAGCTGCCGTCCAAAATAGGTATTGAAAACCTTCCAAGAAAAAAAGTTTGCGATGGAAATGAAAATGCTGAATCGGTCCAACAATTTTGGTGTCACAAAGTTTACGCCAAAAGTTAATAGCGATAAGAAAAAATATAAACAAATACACAATGCAACAGAAGATTCTCTCATTTCTCTCTGGTTAAGAGTGGAAAATTACAGAATAAAAAAAATATGAATATTAAGATTGCGAAATTAAAAAAAAATCATATAACTTTTTTTAATCAAGTTTATTTTTAAAAAATAAAAATTCGGTATGGAATGTATCCGATATATTTATACTGAATATACAATTTTTAATTGATGGGTTAAAGAAATAATAAATAACAAGATCAATAGTTCTTTCTATTCCAAACACACGTTAACATTAAATTAATTTAAGTTCATTATGTTGTTATTGATCTATCATAAAACACGTTTGTATAAAAATATTCTAAAAAATCAATAATATATTTAAAATATAATATATTGGTTTTATAAAAATAATAATAAATTATCAACCATTAGGATTACGACACAGCTTACAGTTTTTAAAGTTTGTGGGATAAATAATAATCTATATAATTTACTAAATTTTTTTTTATCTTTTCAATCCAATTATATTTGTTGATTTTGTCGACGTCTTTGACATATCAATCGAATGTTGTGGCCATCACGTCGTCGTTAGTTGAAAAGAAAAAAGTCCAACATGAATGTAGTCTAAAAAGAACAAAAATATATACAACTTTTTGTCTTTTTAGTGTGATGCTCTAATAACTGAATCATAAAAAATAATCATGGAATTAAATTATTGATATTATAATAATTTATAAATATAAAAACATAGAACATGTTGGGAACATAGGTGTGCAATTGTAAAATATTAGTACACTTAAATTTTTAGAATATATGTTTATATGAAATTATGAAACATAAACACATAATAAGTTATAAACAATATGTGTATATAAAATTATGAAACATAAGCACACTGAAACTTGTGAAGTGTAGGTGTGCAATAAATTATGATATATGAACCCAAAGTAAGTTGTAAAATATAGGTATATATAATATTATGCATTAAAACTTGTAAGACGCATTGTTAATAAAATTGCAAAATCTAAGTAGACTGAAACTTCTTAAATGTATATATATTTAGTTGTGAAACATATAGTTAGATTTTTTATCTTTAACTTATTGTTTGTTATTTGAAGGAAACAATTATTTCATTCTTTTATTTGCATAATTTATGAGAAGTATTTTTGAATTATTTTTGAATTCTTTTCTTCGTCTTCCGCCATTCTGAGTTCCAATATGTTTTTTATAAATGATATATTATGTATGATATATAACACCAAAAATTATTTTGACATCATTATTTGCGAGCTTGACATATATTTTAGTGAACTTAAATTTAACTTGATCAATGTCGTATGTTTTTATTAGCTCAACTATTAGATCTCATGTTTTTTTGTGAGTGGTTATTCTTGTTCTCAAACCAAATAATGATTTTAAAATAATGTGGAACGTATTTTTTTGTAGCCTCGATATGCAATTATTTTTAATTTCTATATCTAAAAAAATGATTGGAAAATACTCAAAATTTAAACATAATTCATGTACAAAAGAAAAGCAACATTTTATTAGTTTTAATGTACTAAGAGGCTAAAAATCACTATTAGTCCATCATGTTTCGTTTTTGTCTTAAAGTAGTTTCTTATGTTCATTTTTTCTCCTAGTAGTCCGTCGTGTTTTAAAAGTTTACATTTTAGTCCCCCTGTGTGTACTCAACTAAGACTAAAATGTAACTTTGTTGAAATATTGAGGATTATTTGGTAACATTGAAAATCATGAAGGACTATCTGGTGCCATTGGATAAACATGAGGGTTAAAATACAACATCGCTGAAACATGATGGATGCGTTTTATACAAAATTAAACATGAGAGACTAGTTTTAGACAAAAATGAAACATGAATGACTAGTGGTAATGTTTTAGCCGTACTAAGATGTAGATTATAGTAAACTTGTGAAATGTTATACTAATAATACGATATCTGTGGGGTTTATCAACAAGTTCTTAAGTGGAATTCTTCTGTAATGCATTCATCTCTTCATTCATGGCTTTCTTCCATGGTGGATTCGATGGTGCTTCCTGGAAATTACTAGGAATAGATACATATGATAATTGATTTATAGTCCATGTAAACAACTTAGACAACTTATAGGTTACTACATAATTAAAAATTAGGTATTTGACTTTAGAACTGATATATGGTTCGTTAGTAGATTTCGTAATACATTTAGTAGGCCTTACTGAACGTCTAGGTTGAACATCATAAATATGTTAGGATTAGGTACTACCTAAAGTTTGACATTTTGTGGCAGGGCTTCGATAGATAGTGTTAAAAAGTTGGAATCACATGTAACTTCTACTACTTCAGTGTGATCTCCTCATGTCGTCTCATCATTTCCATTCATATGAAGTTCATCTTTAATACAATAGTCTCCCACTGTTATCTAGTCTACTTCACTTTATTTTTCGTTATATGTTAAGTTACTATGTATATTCAAATTACTTGTCAAATTCTCTAGTTCTTAAAACATATCCTCAATAATGGGGAATTTTCTTTCACCATAATTTTGTTTCTTCCCCTAAAAGGAATGTCTCATAAAATATCCTCTAATTCTCAAAATGAAACATCTAAAGAGATATACACATTTCCCTTCATGAGATTATAACAAAAAAACACTTTCAGAATCAACATATAAAAAAGACACACACTTTTGAGCATAATAATCTGATTTTACGCGTTGATGTTTAGGTTTATGAACAAAGAATGACACATAAAAAACACGTAGTTCTAAGTTTGGCATTGCATAAATGGTGATAAGATTATGATTATTTATAAAGGGATATGAAGTTTAATAGCCCGAGATTATGTGCGGTTTATCTATAATCATTATATTTTAATGCATCCCACCAAGTCGAAAAAATAGATACACGAACAACTTCTAAAAGTTTTATACTCATTCGTTCAACTAAGCTATTTTTTACGAGATATAAACATTGAACATTTTATTTTGAATATCGTTATTTGTCAAGAACTTCGACATGTCATTACTAGCAAATTCTCCTTCATTATCAGATTGATAAACTTGAATGCTCATTCGAATTGACTTATAATCATATGAGTAAGTAGTGATACCCACATCATATGAGTACACTCATCAATAAAGTCATAAAATAACGAGTTATAGACAATGAAGAAATATGTGTGAACCCGATACATCAGAGTGAATAATACTAAAAGGTTCTAAAATTTTATTGAAACTTGGAGAGTATGTAATACTATAAATTTTATAGAGGTCATAAAAATTATACTTAAACTTTGAAACACTATAATTCAAAGACAATGACGATTTCAATTTATGAAGATATCTATAATAGAGATGACCCATTCATCGATGACATAACCACACATTTATTTTATCTTATTTAATTTATCTGACTTTATGCACTTGAATTAGAGATTATATTTTCTAATACCGTGACCAAGAACATGTCGAGTCATTATGTTTTGAAAATGAAAAAATTAAGACCAAACATCATAGTGCATGTAAGTGTAGCGATGATTTTACCGACAAACAAGATATTATACTCTAGAAAATGACAAATAAAAACATAGTTTAATATTAGAGATTCAGATATGTTAATGTAACCTTCTCCAATTACAAGGATGAACCATCATATGTTGTATATATAGAGATCCGAGTTGAAGGTATAATGAATGATTATATGTTAGGGTCATTTACCATGTGATCTGATGCACCATAATCAACTAACCAAATATTATTCAAATAATTTACAGATATAACACTATCTTTATTTTTCATATTTTACTAGGAAACATTCACTAAATAATGACTAATAGTAGCATCCTTCTTTGCATTTATATTATTCTTTGGTCGTTTTACAAAATCCTATCATTCTGAATACCCAATGACTTTAGATAACTTTTATTTTGTGTGCCATACTCTTCATAATGGGTACATTCAAGATTAATATGGAAAGGTCGAGTCTGTTTATGAGCATTATATGAAACTTGAGGTTGTCTATCTTTAGAGTTGGATGTATTAACTGAAGACTCGGTTAAAAGTGTTTGAGTTATCATCACGTGTTTGTGAACAGACGCCTTTTGTATTGTCTAGAAATATTATTCCAACGTAAATGGAGGGCCTTTTCAAATAATTTCACCATGCATTTGATCATACATACTATCTAATCATGAGAGAAACATGTGGACCCTAAGACGTCCTACATATTTTTGTAGAAGAACAATAGAATCAACATATGCTCGTTTCACTGTATTGCGTAAATCAATATCTTAAAATTTTGCTACTAAAATCAATACCTTGTTTTATCAACAAACATTTCTATGTAATTAAAATATTCGAGTTTCATCAGATGCACTTCTTTTGCGAGTTCCAAACAAACATACATTTTTATTACTGCTAATTTATTATAATAAGTAACAAAAGATCGACCTTCTTGTTTTGTTGAGAAACACTTTCTATATAATTACAAGATTTGAGTTTCAGTAGATGCAATTCTTTTGTAATTTTCAAACAAACACTCGTTTTTATTGTGTGGCAGACATTGAATCACACAACCATTCTTTCACCTTGATATTTTACAAAAACCAATTTTTATACTCTTACTTCATACTGCATGATTCTTTTTTATATTTTGATTTTAGAAAAAAACTAGTCATTTATGGTCACGTATCTTTTTGATTTTAAAACTTAAAACAGATTTGGCATCTTTATTGTTATAAGTGTATTGTTTGTTATCCTTTTTAATAATATATATTATATATCACCGTAAAAAAATTAGATTTATATTGGAAATATTTTGAAGCTTTTCCCAACATACATTAAAAAAATACAGTTGAATCAATCAACCTTCTTTTTTTGTATATTTGGTCTCCAGCAAAAGCACTTTTCTAAAAGTAATCGTTTCTCTAATCATTTTTAGTTATCTAAAAAGTAAGTATGTTAATGAAATATATTATTATAAAATTATAATTTAAACTACAAATAAATATTTATGTATAGTTATATATAAATAAATAAAATTTTAATTTGATTGTTTGACAAATTAATATAAATTTGACTAATTTATCATTTTTATACAAAATATTGATTGTAGATTGAATTTATTACAAGATATTTTATTTTATTATCAACATTATTTTTCAATTCTGAGGGTATGTGTCTAATATTTTCAACTTGTTACAAATTGTATCAATTTAAGTTTTGTAAATAAGCTTAGTTAAAATATCAACAAGTTGAAGAACTGTCCGAATGTTAATGAGTTGTATAATGGGAGACAAGTGGATGTTCTTATGACAAGATCTTGAATCAGATGAAAATCAATCTAAGTGTAATTGGATCTCTCATAAAATACCCAATTCTTTGCGATATGCATGACAACTTGATTGTCATAATGGAGTCTCATCAAACTATCATCGCGACAACCTAGATTAATGAGTAAACGTTTCGTCCAAACTAGCTCACATGATGTGTTTGTCATCGTACGATTTTCATACTCTGCATTGGATCAAGTTGTAATTATCTATTTTTTACTTTTCTATGATATGAGATTAGCACAAAAAAAATATAATACCCAGTAGTAGACCTTCTGCTAATATGATAACCTTCACAATCTACATTAATGAATGATGTGATCCTACTATGTCCTTGATCATATACGGGTCATTTTCATGAAGATCCATTAAGGTATCTAAGGATTCGAATAGTTGCATCCCAGTGTGTAATGTGGAGTTGACATGAATTGACTCATTACACTAATTGGATACATAATATACGATCGAGTAATTATTAGATAATTTAACTTTTTACCAATATTCGGTATCTCTCATGATCATGCATGGGTAGGCAACACACATTCTAAAAGCATATCAAAAACATAATTTATTTGGAAAATAGAAATATTACTAAGAGATTGTGATAACTAAATGCCAGAGAAATATTTGAGTTTATGAAGATCTATAAAAATGGAATTTTCTAGCTCAAAAAATTATTCAATGTCAAGATCCTTTCGATGTCATCAACAATTGTAATCAAATCATCGACATATACACTTAGATAAAAACCAAGCTCTGTGATATTATTTAAGACCATATAGAGATTTTTATAATATTCAGACTTTGGAAGCCTTCTCTTGAACAACGAAATCAAAGGGTTGAGTCATATAAACCTCCTCCTCAAGAATGCCACTGAGAAATGCATTTTTGAAATCTATTTGGTGCAACGACCAGTGACGAATAACAACTAGAGATATACAAATTCAAACATATGTCATTTCAGAAACGAGAGAAAATAGTTCATCATAATCAATCTCTAGAGACTGAGAGTGTCCTTTTATAACCGAAAATTCTTTGAGTCAATGTAGAGATCCAACATGATGAATCTTGATTGTGAAATCCACTTGCAACCAATTACTCTTTTTTTCACGAGGAATAAACCAAAAATCACATTTTTTATTTTTCTATGGTGCTGATATTTTTTTCATACATAGAACCATACCACCCCGGACTGAGCAGAGCCTTAAGAACAAAGTAATTTTCATGATTATTAGTAAATGCACGGGGATATGTGGATAAGGCTACATAAGAACATAAAAAATCAATATGATATCTAGTATAGTTACGTGAGCTTTTGTGGTGGTTGATCCATGTGCAACAAGAGATATACAAATCTCACGGTCTGACGTAAGATGAACAAAGTTAATAACATGAAGATTTTTACTGCATCGATTATATACCTGAGTAATAAGAGACACATGAGGTATTGGAGCCACAACATTATCTAGGATTGGCGAAGAACTGATGTGAACCTCGAGATATTAATAAATAGTTATAAAAATTACGAATTACTAGATTTAGACAAATGACCAGATTTTGAATGCATGTAATATGTTATAAGACTCTATCAAAATAACATCAGATGAAAAAATAGTAGGAATATATCATACATAATGTTTTTTACTTCCACAATAGCCTACAGAGATACAACATAAAGACTTAGGATCTAGTTTCCTACAACCTTGTCGATTATCATATACATAACAAGCATAACCATATATTTTGGAGGAAACATGAAATAAATATACAAACATGAATAAAACTTTATAAGGGATTGAACCACAAAGTACAGAAAACGGCGTCTAATTTATCAGATAACATACAATCGAGACTACGTCATCCCAAAATTAGTGAGGTACGTGTTTATGGATCATCATGGTATGAACCACCTCAAGTATATAGTTATTCTTATGTTCAGCCACTCCGTTTTGTTGAGGTGTATAAACATATGGTAATATATGAATTATACCAATATTAGTCGTATACTACACAAATTTATTTGTAAAATATTCGTTAACGTTGTCTTCATATGTATACTCACTGAGGTGATCGATCCATGCAGTACAAACCATTGTCTTTATATGTAGTTCAAGTAAACTTGTTCATCCTTATTTCTTGAAATGTGCATTTAGTTGGGGTAAAAATAATATAACAATTTAATTGTTATATTATTTTGTTTACAAACATAAAGTTTTCAGAAAAAAGGAACATATTATAAGATAAATGATAAATGTATTTTTAGGAAAATTTGGGTGGACCCGGTGCCTTATACATTACAAGTAGAGCCATCAACTACTTGAACAAGTGGTCGTGAGGTAGTGGTTGATCATGATAATATACTTTTGTTACCATTTATGTGGTCAGTAGCGTCTCATTAATAATCCAAGATGATGTTGGTGTTATAAAACAACTCGGAATCATACTTGTATGTGTTGAAGTAAATTTTAAAGGTGGTACCTGAGAGGTTATGTCGGTATCAGAAAAACCGAGTTGCTCAAGTCGTTGAACAAATATAGCAATTTCATCACAACTTGAATTAAAGATTTTAACATGTTCAATTGTTGGATGAATGTCGATTTGTAGACTCACAATTACATATTGACTATCCATTAATAATAAATTTTAAAATAAAAAATAATGGATGCTGAAAAATTTACTACATCTAACAAAAAAAATACTAAGTCTGAAAAATATTAGATTTCAGAAAAATACTAAATTTGAAAAATAATATTGTATCTAGAAAATTACTTGATTGAAGAAATAAAATACTAGATCAATAAAAATATATTGGTTTGAAAAAAAGAATATTAGATATACTTGAAAAACAAAAGATTGATAGAAAAACTAACAATAGTGATCAAACTGACACAAAATACATAAAGACACATTCAAAAGCTTTGCTTTTGGTCGACTTCCAAAATATTTCGTACTAGTTGAGATGTGCTTTTACTTATATATTATTGATTATTCTCATTTTAACCGATGTGAGATGTTTGTCGTACCTAACAAATTTTGCTCTCGAACAAAGTACCACTTTATCCTTCTTTTATTTAAGTCTTATCACAAATGACTTCCATACGACTACTCTAATCTGATTGTATCATGGTTCACCACCTAATCCATAGAGCTTTATGACAAATCTATATGTTCATTGTTACGAGACCACACTACTTGTTCCTTAGTGTCATTCCAATTAAGTCAAATTGCTTTGATAGAGCCACAAGCACTTTTGAGCATGACTATTGGTTCATCATTTTCGACATCGGTGAATTTCACCCACATCGTGTACTGTCTAGTCCCGGAGCTCTAATACTATTTGTCGGAAATATGGTTGGTGATGCGTATTTCATTTCCGTATATAAATATAAACGATTCGATCTCGACACTGATATGATATTACCTACGTGTCATTATTCATTTTCATATTTTTCCGATGTATCACTTTGGTCGTATCTAACAATATTTTTCCGATGTATCATTTTGGTCGCATCTATCAAAATACCTCGCTTTGGACTAGGGTTTCAGTATTTCGGCAGGATAATATAATCTTTTAGTGGAAAGATTATAGTGGAAAATTGAGGGTTTCATTATTTTAGATGCATAGAGCAGGAGGCCCGGTACAACCAAAATTTTGAGATGGAATTTCTAAATATTTTTGTTCTGTTTCCACTCTTTCTTTATAGTAGTTTAAGAGTAGTATAGTAATACTGGCCAATTGGCCATTTGTATGTGTGTTGTACTCATTGAAGGCTGAATTTTCGTCCTGCAAGAGACATGAACCTGTAGACAGCAACTGATTTCAACCGCATACATTTCTATATGACTCAAACTACTGGCCAAACAACACCTAAATTCAATTTCTTATATTAACAGAAAGCAAACCGTGTTCTGAACATATTTTGACAAACGAAACTAAACATTCGTAACAAGAAAAGTCGGATAATTTATTAACAGAAACGAAAATAGAGCGAAATAACAAGAAGTAAAATCGATCTAATAAGTTTGGTATTGAAGACAGACGAATCTATGGTTTCCCGAGGATGGTGGTTTCGGCAATCATGGAAGTGACAATGTAAGGGTCCATGTTTGAAGCAGGCCTCCTGTCTTCAAAGTATCCTTTTCCAGCCTGTTCTGTGTCTCTACCGACACGAACAGATGCACCCCGATTTGCAACACCCTATAAATCAACGAAAAACAAACATATATATAAATCAAAAGCTCGAAAGAAACAACAAAATGATCTGATCAAATTTCTTCACTTACCCATACGAAAGTGTTGATGTCGGCTGTTTCGTGTTTTCCAGTTAGACGACGTTCGTTCCCTTCTCCATAAGCGGATATGTGTTCTTTGTGTTTCAGACTGAGCTTTTCGATGGCTTTCAATATTATCTCATATCCTCCATCTTTCCTCATCGACTCGGTACTGAAAATTTTATTACAAATGTATCAGTAGACAGTAGACACAACATACAAATTTCGTAATCATGTTATAGAAAGTCTTATCATTAAAACAATATAATACCTGTAATTTGTGTGTGCACCAGCTCCATTCCAATCACCCTGATGAGACCAACAACAAAAAAATCAGGTTTAAAATTTTTTGACAAAATTTATTACCAAAATAATAAACTTATCGAGTTACAAGTTACCGACCGGAATAGGCTTTGGGTCGAATGAAAGCACCACGCCAGCAATCTCGGTAATCCTCTGTTGAAAGTACGAGTCAGCACACATACATGACTTGGTACAAGAATATCTGTAACTAAATTTTACCTCCAAGATATACCGTGCCACCCACACCTCGTCACCAGCGGAGATCCCAACTGATGGACCAACTTGAAATTCCCACTGTGACAAAGCCACCACTTTAACAAACAGATACAAAAAACAAAAACAAATCTATTGATACAGACACTAAGTTGGAAAATTTTGTAGTACATACTTGACCAGGCATGACTTCTCCGTTGACACCACTTATGTTGATACCAGCGTATAGGCACGCCTTGTAGTGAGCATCCACAATATCCCTCCCAAAGGCTTTGTCAGCACCAGCACCACAGTAGTAAGGACCCTGTAACACACCATCAAATACAATCATGAACACTATAACATAGCTGAAAATCGAGACATTTGGACAAGAGTTACGAAACATTGTTTCATTACCTGAGGACCAGGGAAGCCACCAACCGGCCAGCCAAGAGGCCAGTTAACATCCTTTTGCAACAAAGTGTACTCCTGCTCGATTCCATACCTGTTTAAGGTCGATAGAAGTTAATAAACCAAACCACACCAAAACAAAAGTCTTAAATCCTTTTAAATTCCGACCATAAATTTACCAAGGCACTTCAGCAGCAACATCAGGATGACTGAAAATCTTTTCGGCAGCGTGTCTCTTGTTCGTCGGAATTGGGATTCCAGCTGGAGTATATGCATCACACATCACCAGAATATTGTTTCCTCTTCTGAATGGATCTTTGAAAATAGCTTGAGGACTGTAATCAACAAATAAACCCATCAATGACAAACTAATCCAAAAACACACACCAAAAGAAGAAGGAGAAGCTTACTATATAATAACTTCACTGTCTTCTCCAAGAGCTTGGCCTGTGCTAGAACCATCATAATTCCACTTAGGAAGCTCGGAAGGATCACTAACAGGTCCTGGCAAAGTCTACACAAATTACCAAAACAACAAGTTTAGCTTAGAACTTATAAAAACCATGATTATTATTTGTTCTTAAAACCATGATTACCCTTGCTTTGCTCCTCAAGTCCATACCAGTTCCACCAATCCTTCAATAATTTAAAGAACAACCCAAAAATCAAAATTAGAACCTTCACCCATATGATAAATTTCAACAAACATCTAAATTTCATTATTGTGATTTAAGAACATAACAATAGATTAATAAAAAAAACGAGTCTGATATATAATATTCATGGAGATTTTGCATTCCAAGATACTGGGAACAGAACAAGCATGTCCATTATGCGTAAAAAAGAGAGATTTTTCGTATAAGAAAAAAACCCTAATCGATCGAAGACTTTATTGAAGAGAATATCAAATACCCATGATGAAATCAAAACACAAAAATTCAAAATCGTAATAATAAATTATAACCCAATAATATTTTCCCCCCAGTATTTTCTCGACAGCCAAACACACACAAAACAACAAAGAAGAGCAAAATCTACCACGTAGAACAACAACATGGATCATTCATTCACAGAAATACAACATAAACATACATGGATCATCCAAAAAATCACTAAAAAAACAGAAAAAAGAGTAAAAATTCACCGTACCATATGTATTCAGCTATGATTTTCTCGGTGGAATCAGAGAGATTGATGTTGATGAGATCTGAAAGCAACGACATTTTCAAACAATCCCAGAAAATAGAAATTTTTTGTTTTTGTTTTTGTTATTGGTTAGTTGTGTTTATCATAAGGAGTGAATGGCTCGTCCTTAGTTTTATAGTGGCAAAGGATCTATATTTATTATTCAACAATATTGTACGACATTTTAGGAAATATTATCGAGATAATAAATCTTTATATAGAATCCAAAGGGATCGGGATATATCGAGGAATCTCTTCTTTTTTTGTTTAAATTTTATTTATTTAAATATATATGGTCGCATGTAAAATATAAAAAATATGAGTTCTTTACGTATTAAATTGCTAAAAGTTAATTTGTTTGAAAAATTATATCTAATTTTATGAAAAAAATAAATTCAACTCGTTTTAGAATTCGTTTCTATCTACTCAAATCTAGATATAATTTAAATATCCCACTTCAAAGTTTATGGAATAGGCAATCTTCAACAACTCTAACTCTAACTCTAGGTAAATGGACGATAGTAACTTCATAATTATTTCTAAAGAAATAAAATTGAATTAATAGAATATAAGTTAATTCATTTAGAGACATATGATGTTTACCGTCGAAGAACATTAGGAATAGAGTAAACAAATAATGTATCACAATTCAACAAATGATATTAGGTCTTCAAATGGGGCAGATGTTTTTCTTTTTTTGATGTAATTAAAATGTTCACTCTTTTTTTTATTAATTTGATCTAACTTTTTCAGGTAAATTGTTTCATTTTTTCTATGTAGTTACTGTTTTTTAATACTTGCATAAAACGAAAAAAAGAGGAGTGATTAGGATAACTTGTCAATATAGTTAATATATATCATTTGGTCTTTCTAAAGTATCCTAAATTGATACTTTTAAGTATATAATAGTTTAATTTAGTTAGGTATTATAAATAGAAAAATCATAGTTGGTTTTGGATTGGGTAATCTATTTGAAAACCCAATCAACAGCAAGGTTTTGTTTCCTATGGATATGTTTGATGCTCATTTGGGGTTTATGACTTCTATAACAAGCTAATAATTAAGTAAGGAACCAATGAGAATTAATAGAACCTAGAATTTCAATTAAGACCAGAGAATTTGATTCAATATCAACTTGATATACATTATTAGAGTTACAGTATACTAAACCATGAAGTAAGGCTCTTGTTTCAGCAATGATTGGAGAACTTTTACAATAAAATTTACCTATTTCATTAATAAGAACACGAGAATAATTTATTATAATTATACCATTACTGGATTCACCATTTGTAATATAAGAACCATCACAATTTAGTTTTAGTCTATGTCTATCAGGAGGGTTCCATATTACAAACAAATGAGGGGTAAGGATAGGCATGTGGTTAAAACAACCAAGTTCCTTTGTTGTTTGATAATAACCATGCCAGTGCTTATAAGTAAGAAGATTAGCACTATCAAACTTAATTATAGTATAAGTTATTTTGTCTATTATATCCTTAGATAAACATCTAATGCCTTTGTGTTTTGTATTATCCCCGACAGACCAAATATTCCAACAAATAATAGATGGGATGATTGTTTTAATATGGATTTTTTTTGTTGATGAGAACCAACAATGAAAATATGTTTTAAATGCATATGAGGACTAATTTTTATGTTGAATTTATCAACAAAGTAACACCAAGCAATCTAAGATATATTACAACTGATGAAGAGGTGAGATATTGACTCAATGTTGAGACAGTGTTGACACTTTGATGCAAGAGAGAATTTTGTTTGCTGCATAGTTGCGTTAACAAGGATATTACATTTAATAAGCACCCATAAGAAAAAATAGTATTTCTTAGGACATATATTATTCGAGAGTGGATGAAATATTTGGGAAGACATTCCCTTAATGTATTCCGGATTTTATAATTATATCTATAGAATGCCTACGATGTATTTGGGAAGGATGGATTAATATATATTTAAAAAATTTAGGAGGTGATGGTGGGATGACCATATATATATAGCATAGATAGTTTTGAAGTTATAAATCACTTTGAAACCTAAAGAAACTTTTTTATTTTCCATATATTATATAGTCTTCTTTGTTATTACATACAATATTGTATGATTTATTTTTGTATATTAGTGATAATATGTTTGAAATATATCAATTATATTTATAAAATGTTATAAGATTGTCACTATAAATAATTTTTAACAAATTCATTCATAATTTTTAATATTACAAAATATTTTATTTTTTTAACTTTTAATAAACTTTTCTAGTTTTCTTTCTTTGTGGAGTTTTGTTGAAAATATCCATTTCTATAAACTTTGGATATTTTGTCAATTTCTCAAATAATTTACTCTCATTTCATTTGTGTTTGGTTGGTTTATCTCTTCGTATGAACCTACTTTTTATTTGATTTTTTGTCATTATCAATACTAATATTCCACAATCTACACAATTTATTTGTTGTGGATAATCCGTAATATTGAACTAATTTTCGAAATATGTAAAAACGATGAAAGGCTCTATTGTATAGATTTTTGGAATTATTTTTCTTTTAATTTTCTTTTAAATGTTATCAATTCATTATGATAAATCTTAGTAACATAAATTTTATTAGAATATTACCAGATCCTTAATACGTTGAATACTTTATCGTTTAACATTGAGTCACAATAGTAAAAAATCATGTCTTTTGTACTAAATGTTATCATTGACCAATGTTCTACTTTTCTATTAACTTCACAAGCTTGTGTGTACAATGGTATGATGAACATCTTTCTTTTTTGTATTTTAGTTGGATTGTTTTTAATTTCAACTCCTCAAAAAATATTTCTGTATGTATTCAGTTCATAGTGCAAATATTCCCAACTAACCTTTTTTCTCTCACTGTATAATGAAAATTTAAGTAATCAAGATAAGCATTCATAACCTGTGATAATATTTACTTGTTTATAGTAATATAACTATAATATCTGTAATTTAATTAGAAAAGAAAATTAAATATTTTGTTTAGTACCTATTGCTCTAAATCTTCTCTTTGTAATAGCTTCAAGCAACTTCCTGTATATACATTCCCTTGGATGTTGTATCCCCATACAACATTGAATCTAATTCAATACATATTTAATTTTTTTATTAAATATATGGTAAAATCTTAAATACTTGAAACTAACAATGTTGGATCAATTCCTTTCATCTTCTTGTATATTGCATTTTTTATGGTTTTGAAAGAACCTGGTTGGATAACTCGCTTTCCGTTGTTTAGTTATATTACTCAAACTTTGGAAATATTCTTTTTCATCTATCATTTTAGCTTGAATTCTAGTAGTTGATGTCACGTGTTTCTTCATATATGCTTGTGGGTTGATTTTATATTTCGTTCTCCTTAATTCACCTTAAAGCTTTGATATTTCTAAGCATAAGAAATTAGTTTTTTTTATTTTTATTTGATGCTTTAAATTTTTTGTTGACTCTTAAAAATAACTGTCTAATCGTTTCATCTTATTTTGCAGTATATAGTATATCTCCATCTCTAACTATTACCAAATTCAAATTTTAGGGTGCCGATTGCGCAACTATATTTTTGTTATATGCATACAATTTGTCTTTGAATTTAATGATCTTTATTTCTTCGGCAAGCCTCATTTTGGTATCATCAAGTTTTTTCTTCAAGTCAGTTTCATTAACGGCTGCCTTTTCTAATTATGCGCTTAAAACAACATTCAAATCTATTTTATCGTTTGTTGACTTTCAATATAATTCAACATTCTTGTATATATTAAGTTTTTTATTTCTTTTCTCAAATCCTTTGTTCGAGTATTTAATTTCTCTTCAATTTTCTCTTTTTCGATTTGAAATTGAAGCAATGATTTTTTTTAACTCTTTCATACTTTTCTTTTGATTATCTATCTTTCTTTTGTATTCGACAATCTCTAAAATAATAATAATATAATACAACATTTTCGTTAAACTAACATATTATATAACATATAATATTTACTTACTTCATCAATCTGTTTTGCATACAATTTCGTGATAATACTTTCATGACACTCAGTTATTTATCAATGATTTGTTTTTGGATTTCTTTCATTTTCGTTAGGTTTTTCACTATTTTTTTGGCATTTTGAAGCTCAACTTTTAATGTGAAAACTTGTATTTTAATATCAAAACATTGTTCTAGTTAGTTGTTTTAAATACACTTATAAAATATGTTATGAGTTTATTAAATGCACTTTATGACATGACAAGTTTTAAGTTAATATGTTCTAAAGGTATAATATGTGGTGCCAAGATATAATATTTTCTAAAGGGATAATCTATTCGACTTAACTAAATGTATATTATATCCAAAAATTTGTAATTAGTCATGTCCAGTTCAAATGTATAAACTCACTTTTGCTAATATATTCTGATTTCCTAAATATATAATATGTCATATTAGTTTACTTAGTTGTCTTAAATGCAACTACAAAATATTTTGTTTGTTGGATAAATGTATACTCTGACATGTCAATAACTTTATTCATAAGTAGTAAATAACTTACTTAATCCTTGAAGATTTTAAAGTTGGTATTTTTTTTTCTCTTTTTTATCTTCAACTATTTTTTCATAGTTTTGAATCCATTATTTTAGCATTTTAATGAATCTTCATTTTTTGTTGCTTTCAATTGAATTGCTACATTCTTTGTCTTTTCTATTTATGGCTCAGTTTGTTTCACTCGCTGTAAATATTTATATGCAACAATCACTTGTGGCTCAACTTCTTCTGTGTGACTTTCATTTTTTATTGTATAAGTCCATTTTTATAGTATCATAAAAACAACTTCATTGTATTGAATGTTTTATTCAACATTTACTTCTTCTTCTTTTTCACATTCAATATTACATATTGTTCTTTAATAGTTTCAACCATTGGTATTATTTCTTCATTAACAATTTTTTTTATCAATGTCTCCAACTTTTTATTCCTCAACATATTTAGTCATACCTTCCTTAACATTTCAATCATATCTTTCTCACTTTTTTGTCAACAATGTCTTCAACTTTATTTTCCTCAACATTTTTCAGACGGTGGTAGTATTTCTTCATCAACGTTTTTTTTTATTTCTTCCACTATACATTCATGATTTTTTAGTATGATCTTATTTCAATCAATAATTTCTTTCTTCTCCATCTCTTTCTAGTTGAAAATTATTCCTATATGTTTGTTCTTGTTCTTGTTGTTTTTGTTGAAGAACATTGTTTTTTAATTTGTTCTATCGTTCCAACATCTACTTCATAATTTGAATCATCATTGTAATATTCCATATTGCACCTATAGTCTTCATTTTATAAATCATTGTTTTTTAATTTGTTCTCTCGTTCTAACATCTACTTCAATATTTGAATCATCAGTGTATTTTCATCTCGTGTGACTCTATAAAATTTTAGTACTGGAGTCATTGCGAAAATTGTTTATTTAAATGTATATACAACTATTGCAAGTTCTTTATCACTTTCACATTGATTTTTCTCCTTTTATGTCTCCTACAAACATATTAAAACATATATAACATGTTATTTTATAAGTTTTACTTAATAAAAGTGTACTAAGTACTTTAAAGTAGAACATATAATGATAATGCATGACAATTTATATCATGTCTTGTTAGAGTATATAAACTTATGTAAATTTTTCATGCTTTACTTACTAAATTATTTAAATTTTTGACTTAAATATTCCGACATATGCTTTAATTTAATCTAACATTTTTTCTGATTTATCATCCAACTATATTAATTAAAAAATCTATAATGCCTCTATATAGTTTGTCTTCGCTCACCAAAAACATTATTTAAATACATTAACTGAATATCTATGATATATCTATAAACCTATAAAATATATCATGCTTGATCTATATATTAGCTAAAAATGACTTAAAAATAATTAATAATATATCATTCCTATTTATACCTAATACAGTAGAAAAAACATAATTTAAATAATTTATTCTAAAATCTTACTACCTTTCCCTTTATTGATTTTGATGTTGTTTTCGTTTATTTTCACTTGTTATTTTTCTTTTCTTTTCGTAAGAAGTTTGTTAGAGTTTTTGAGAGAAGTTTTGTTGTTCATCTTGATCTTGAATTTTATGTTGCAACTAATGTAAATCTTCATGTTCTTTAGAATCTTCATTTCTTTGAACTTTGATTTTCATATAACTTATTTCATACTCAGTCTATTCCACTTTTGTTAAGTTACATGTTTAAACAAAAGAATTAGTTTATTAAAGAAACTTATATCTTCAAGTGAAACAACTCGTTCTATTGCATGATATTTCTACTTAACAAAACTTATTGGATATACTTCTTTTTTTTATATCGCCGTGTGTTCATAAATCTAATATTTCAAAATAAAAATAACATTAGTAAAATTAGTATAAAAGTAAATTATTTGAAATGATTATGTTAATACTTACCAGTTAGTAGTGTAACCTAACGTATTACTTAAAGATGTTTGTTTGCATTGGTAACCGATGCTCTAAGATTATCAATAACTTCTTTATCCAATTAAATTTCTTGATTATTTCCAAACCTTCAACCAATAAAACAAAATTCCAGGGAAGACAGTCTCATTGCCTCGAGAAGAATAGTGAAAAACAAACAAGTAAAGACATCAATCTTATTGTGTCTTTTATGTCTTCATCACATGTTTTTGTGTAATTCTAAATTAATACATTTAACTATTATCTTTCTTGTATGAGAGATCTTTTCCCCTGCTCATTTTCCATCATCGACTTTAGTTTATTCGTTATAAATTCTTAAATATCTTTTTGAGTACTTTTTATCTTTGAAAATGTCTCATTTCCACAACATATATCATATATAATTCTAATACAATAGTTAAAACAAGTGAATTAATTTTACTTCAAAAATTAACATGTCTCTGTATATATTTTTATAAAAAACAATATCATTTATATATAATACAATAGTTAAAACATTTGAATTAAATTTGACATGCCTTTCTATAAATTTCTATGTAATATTACATGTCTTTATATGAGTCTTTTACTAGTACTTCTTATTCTTCCTAGCTTTCTAGTTTTCCTATATGTCAAGATATGACAAACCTAACTCAGAATTTTCTATTGGTAAACCAATTTTACCTACGTCTGATCTTTACTATAGTTATGGAATTTCACAACCATAATCATATGTATCTACCACATGCTCTACACAAAAACATACGACACATTGATCAAACATATATTACAGACAAACCAACCACAAAATGAAAAAAGACCTTGACCACATACCTCGACCCTTTACATACAGACCAACCATTATTCAGATCGAACATAGATATCACAGAATATCAAATAGATCCAAATAATAACAAATACCACATATAGACCAAACATAATTCATATCAACTATATAAGACACACATGCTAACCGTATTATTTAAAAAACAAACTTAATTCTATATAATTCTATGAATTATGTCTTACTGTATCTAATACAACAACCAAAATAATTGACTTAAATTTGACATGCCTTTCTATAATATATATATATATATAATCATTTATGGTTCACATAAAACATTACGAAAATATATTAACTACTAATTTATCCAGCCTCTTTATATAAATGGTTATAATATATATTTTGTTATACCTAATACGATAGGCAATATTTTAAACTTTAATTTGACATGTTTCTATATAGACATATGTATAATTTGTTCTGGTTCAACTAAATAATTACCCAAATACATTGTTTTAAAATTTATTTTGTTCCTATATGAATTTCTATAAAATTAATCACATTATACCTAATTTTAATCATTGATCTGACCCTAGTCATGCTATATAAGAAAAGTGGCGTCAATAAAAGAAACCATTTTATTCAATATGATTTTTATATTATATATAATATTTTTACTCAAATAATACTAGAGATAGAAATAATATTAGTCATTTTTTCAAAAATAGAAACTTCAATATTTTAGAATCAATTTAAAAAAATAATTTTTTTAATATTTTTCAACAAATAAAATTTTAAAATGTTGGTAATTAGGTTTATGTTTCCATTTGACAATACTTAACAATATATTTGACGATCTTTATTATTAAAAGTAATCATATTATAAAAAACAAACTAATAAATAAAAACAATATCATGTAGATAATTACATAAATACCAATTTTCTCATGGATACTATAGAAGATTGATTTTAATAATAAAAATCTCGAGGAAAAGTAAAACTTTGATATTTTAGCATGAATGGTAAAATGATAATAACTTTGGTTCTTACTCGCCTTTGGACAAAGTATTTGAACCACTCAAAAATTATGTAAAATAAGTCTAACATAACATTTATGTATTAATGGGTCAAATGAGTCACAAAGTCCACAATGGTCACTTTAAATATAGTTTGTTACACCTTTCGAATGTGGTGAATAATGATTATTTTATTTTTGGGTTTTCGCTTTCTTTTTTATTACTTTTCTCTTTAGCTTTATCTTCTCTGTAGACTTTCTTTCTCTAGATTTTATGTTAACCGAGACTAAATGGATACAAACCTCATCAGTGGTGTCGTAAATAGGAAGAGACTATCATCTAAAGTTGTTTTAAAAACCATATATTAGTAGTAACAAACCCTATTTAGAGTATACTTCGGAAGAATAGACACACATAACATGATAAAACTTTTTTAGGTCCCCAGAAGGAGTTGTACTCATCATAAGTAGGGGAGGGGGGGAGGTCTCCTGCCCTGACCGTCTATCGAGCTAAAATTGATGAGTAATGTCAACCACTTAAAGCAAAGCTGAATGAGGATATATAATATAGCTTCCAGACCTCCTACCTTAAGGTCCAAAGTGAGACATGTCGTGGTAGAGTCTGAAATCACTAAGGATGATAAAGGGTATTTTTAGTCTCTAGAATACTTCTCAATTAAAAGAGATTATCAGGTCAAATCACATTATCATTGTCACAAATTATGAAGATCAACCTACAAAAAATGAATATTACTAATATTTTTAAGAAATAAGACATTATTGTGGTAACATACATCATCACATGCGTTGATACGACTTTCAGGCTAAACGTGCTCGTCGAGCTTCTACACCTTAGAGGGAAACCAACCCGACCCAAGCAGATGAGCCCCAAAGGGAGCCTGATCTTGTTGGACGCTAATGCATGAACCTCGGGTCGAACGTCAACAATGTGTTCCATCATATGTACGTTAACAATAGAATCACCCCTTATGAGTTAATCTGAACTTTTTCCCTACCGCAACACAAGGCCAATGACCAGGTTTCCAAATAAATAAGTTATATTTCAAAATCATCCTTATGATCTTTTCCCTCATTCCAATGGTTCAAAAATGTACCAAGAATCGAATCAATACTGGGCTGGAACTCACAAGTTAGTTAGTGGCGCAAAACATCGACGCTTCATCTTTATCACAAAAACCATACAATATTTATCGATCTCGTGAAATGTTTTCATGTCATCTAACATAATTTTGATCAATTAATACTCACGGTATCGGTAGCAGAATATATTTTAAAAATCCATATCTTGATAAAAGAAAAAATGTTATTAAAATTTCACGTTTGTAAAATTTGACCCAAAAATATTGAGAATCGATTGGACAACTCACTATTTCTTAAAGATGGTTGAAAGATGTAAAATTCAGTGAAATAAAGAATGATACATGTCTATGAACCGATGATACATATTTTAGATATGTTTTAGACTTAGATTTCAACCGAAAAAAAAGAAGAAACTTTAATTTTTTTTATTGAAAATTATAAAAAAATTATTTGAAAAAACGTTTAGTAATAATTATATATGAGAATATTAGAGTAGGCTCAAAGTGATGGAAAATAGATTCCGAGATATGTTATTTTAAATTCCTCAATGGGTTTGACATATTTTCGGTCTCGACAAAAGGTTCAACCTTAATGCTTAGCCTCAGCATGGGGTTTGCTCTTCCCATTGGGTTCAAAGTCAACATGGAAGGTTCGGCCTTAGGTAGCTCTAAGCTTCGGTTGTTTAAGGAATCATTTTGAAACTAAATATGATATATTGGTTTGGTAAAAATAAATACACCAATAATAATCGTTGACTATGATGTGTGAAGGTTGTTAGAAGTTTGTTGTGGTTATAATATGTCAAGACAATTAGAAGTTTGTTGTAACTATTTTGGTTTTCTATTTTGAACATGATGTGTGTTTTTGCTAATATACACTTTGATGTAGCAAAGACTGCGAACAGACTGGTTTCTCGCCCAGATATTGGAATTGGGTCAAATAGGTACTCAAATCGAATATTTCGACGAACCCGTCAGATTTCAAAACTATGATTTTATCACAAAGTTTGATACCCAAAATCGACCCGTAAATCCTTCGAAAACCAGTTTTAATATTTTATCGTTGATTTTATTTATTTATTTTATTTTTAAAAAAATTATGTAATTTTCCTTATTTGGAATTAGGGTTTGAGTAGTTCTATATCAAGTATCTTATACCCTATTTTACCGCCAAACTTTGATTAATTGAATTTTGGGAATTATTTCTTCGAGTCTCCTTATTTCTCTAACCTAGCGTTGAGGTTTTATTGTTGTTTGTTTCTTCTAATCTTCCGCCACACCACCATATTGGTATCAGAGCCCAGCAATTTCTGCTACGCAGATACAGGAACCATGTTCTGATTACCTCTTGATTTGAAGGCTAGAATAGAGAACGACATCTTCTAGTGTACCTGCACAATTGGAGGGAGAATTTACGAGTTTGTAATTGATTCGGATATCTATGAGAATCTGATTTCAGAGGAAGCTGTTCAGAAACTGGCGTTGAAGACTGAAGCTCTTCCATACCCGTACATAGGTCAGGACTGATAAAGTACACTGAGGCAACAGTTTCGAAACGCTGTCAAATTATATTTTTTGTTGGTAATTACAAAGATACAACATGGTGTGACGTAGTTCCTATGGACGTTTGCCATCTAGTTTTAGGAAGTCCATGACGATTTAAGAGGAATTCTACTTATGATGGTAGATCAAATCGATACAGTTTTGTGAAAGATGGTAGCAAGTTTATATTAGGGTCATCTAGAGTAGTGTCTCTAAAACCACCACCAGTTAAGGAGTTTCATGCTCAAATTGGACCAACTGCCGATCTTAGCTATGATGCTAAAACTGTGTATGAGTCAGTATTTGACAAACCAATGTATGATAAAAATATTTTTGAAGATGTATCTGAGCCGATATTTGACAAACCAGTTTACGATGAGTATGGTGATGACTGGGATGATGAAGATCTAATTGATATTGAGGAGAAACTTGTAGATCAAGATATTGTCTCAGGCTTCTGTACACCAGACTACATCACTTCAGACCTTCTATTGAAGAAGGACTATAAAGTAGCAGCATTATTGTGGAAATACATCTTCCAGGTATTTTATGTTATCCTAAAATCAAACCTTTGATTCAGTTTTCTATGGATACATGTTATCTTATTGGAAAAATGAAAGATGATATTTTTGTGTTTGAGATTAGGAATAAATTTATAAAAGAAAAGAATAGTGTTTTAATGGATAAAATATTAGGTTTTGTAATAGAACTTGGAGGAGTTTTGAGTGATGGTTAGGGAAATAAAAGAAAGAGTAACAAGTTAAAAGTAGAAGATTGCAGTGTTTTGAATCTGCTGGCAGAAATATACTCCGAAAAACTTGAAAAGCCATCTATTATTCAACAAAGAGGAATTGTTCCTTTCTGCAAGGGTTTTGATGTGATACGACAAGCACAGTCTGGAACTGGAAAGACAACAATTTTTTACACGCGCAAGGGTGATGTTGTGCTTAGTAAATGGGTTGAAAAAGCAGACATAGAACAAGTGGGTGGAGTATATCTTATTACTGCTGACCACAGTAATGCTAATGACATGGTAAATATGGACAAAGCTGAGAAACCACTTCTTGATAAGAGTTGCAACATTCAGATTCTCACCTCTTATACCCTTATGCTGGTACCAATTGAAATCAGTGGTGAACACACCAATATTTTTTCAGTTTTGTCAATGTTTCAGCGTTCCAAATTCGAGGTCGAATTATTCCCAACCGGGGAAGGATGATATAGCGAAGACTGCGAACATATTGGTTTCTCTCCCAGGTATCAGAATTGGGTCAAACAGGTACTCAAATCAAAGATTTCAACGAGCCTGTCAGATTTCAAAACTGTGACTTTATCACAAAGTTTGATACCCAAAATCGACCCGTACATCCTTCGAAAACCAGTTTTAATATTTTAGTGTTAATTTTATTTATTTATTTTATTTTAAAACATTTATGTAATTTTCCTTATTTTGAATTAGGGTTTTGGGTAGTTCTATATAAAGCATCTTATACCCTATTTTACCGTCAGACTTTGATTAATTGAATTTTGGGAATTATTTCTCTGAGTCTCCTTATTTCTCTAACCTAGGGTTAGGGTTTTATCGTTGTCTGTTTCTTCTAATCTTCCGCCATGCCACCACACTTCCACTGAAGATCATATATATTTCAGGTTTCAAACGAGTAACATATAAGAAAAGTGTAAGAAATGAAGTAAGTGATTTGAGAATTCAAAATTCTAGAGAGAAAGTCATGAAGAAAACACTAAGAATAGAGAACAATCTAAATATTGTATTATGTATTTAGATTTTTTGTACTGAGTGTAATCTTGTATTTAATGTTCTTGTAATTCTTTAAAATTATCTAATTAATAAAATTAGATATATTCCCCATGGATGTAGGATTGCTCCATAATCCAAACCATATAAATTTTACGTTGATTCGTATTCGATTTCAAGTTCTTTATATTCATCAAAAGCTTAAGTGCATATCTAAAAGTTGATTCATAACCATACATATTTGATTTCCTTAATAAGTGGTACAATGAGCTAAAATGGGAAATAACTTGATCATCAGTGATCAACATAAAAATCAAGGAAAAAGATCAATGAAAATAGGTTAAATGAAGTTTGATCTTGAACATTTCACAAGCGTAATTATTTTAATCTCTAAATAATCAAGATCAAACTCCCATTGTACATAAGGGATTTTATGACGCCATTGATGAGATAGCTACAAGAGAGATAGACTTAGAAGTACTATCTAGGTCCTATAATCCTCTAATATTGACCTTGAGGATGAAGTACTTCAGAAGATATCTGGAAGAGTAATCCAATGAGATTTTTTTAACAGATTGAAGCTATTTACCTGAAGGAATCTTTAGAAAATATACCATATCTCAATAAAAAATTATACTATAATTACATAGTATAACAAAAATATAATAAAATACTTGAATGATTTCAACAATGTTGTTCTTGATTTGAATATAATAGAAGTCAAGGTTGAAGATGAGGATCAAGAAATTATCCTTTTGCCTTCTTTAACAAAAGTTTATGAATACTTTGTTGTTACTATACTTTATGGTAAATAGTCTCTTATCATGTTAAAAAAAAGTTCTCTAAATTCAAATGATCTTCATGTGAAGAAAAATATTAATAGTGATTGTGTTGGATATGGAGTGAGTGTGAGATGGACGCCTGAGAAGAGAGATTCAAATAAGAAGAAATAAAACTCAAGATCCAAAACTAAAATATAAACTACTGTTCTAAAGTGATATATTGGGGTTTCAAGAACTAAGGTCATATCAAGAAGAATTTTCTTGAAATAAAGAATGAAGATAACCAACAAAAATTTGAAGTTTGAGATGTCTCATTTAGTTCTGAAAAATTATGACTAGTCTGATATACTAATGGCTTTTTACTTGTAGGTATAACAACAGGTTGATTGTGGAATCATGAGTATCATTCCATATGACATCCAACAAATAGTAGTTTGAAGACCTGAAAGAGTTTGAGGGATGTTGCACAATGATGAGCCATGTGTTATAAATGAATGGGGGATGTGATGTTCAATTTTTCGACATAACTTGAAATAGTCATAACAGATGTGAAGTATGTTCGTGATATTAAAAGAAATATTTAATATATAAGAATGTTAGATGCGAAAGAGTATGACTATAAGGGGGAATATGGTATACTTAAGATCCTGCAAGGCTCATTAGTTATTGTGAAAACTAATGAAATTAATGGTGTATCCATTCGTGAAGGATTTATATGATAATGACTTCACCAAATTTTGAATTTCAGAGATAAATAAATACACTTATCAAACAATATGTATTGGGAAAAAGTAAAAGCGTCAAGTTTGCAACCATAAACCATACAACTCAACACATTCTTGAGTATGTTTATTCAGACCTTTGATGACTTGAGAAGAAATCTACAATGCAAGGTGTTAGATAATGCACTAGAATTATCTACCATCAATAAGAGTCTATCTAGTGCACTAGAATTTATATATCTTTAAGAGATGTAGAGTGGAAGAAAACTAATACTTATCCATTTGAGAGTCTTTAATTGGTTTGCTTATGCACATGTGAAGCAAGAAAAGCTTCAAATGAGAGCACTAAAGTATTTGTTTCTTGATTAATTCAAATCAATGAATTAGTATAGGTTGTGGTGTATGAAATATAAAAGTGTGAATTCCTTAACTAGTAGGGATATGGTATTTAATGAAGTTGAAATTCCACTGATCATGAAGGTTAATGACAAAGATTGTTATTGTTAAGGGTGAAGTTGAGGTTGTAATAAAGTTTGAGTAAAAAATCAAGCAATCTATGTTTTTGCAAGATATGGCTTCGGGCATGAGCAGCTTCAACTGAGACTTGATGATTCAAATGTTTCAGTTGTTCAAACTAAATATTAATAATGAGATTATGACAACTATCAACTGGTGAAAGATAAAGCAAAGAGATATAACAGACTTACATAATGTATGGCTATGTTGACATTATAGGTTATACTTTATCTATTGAAATGCAAAAAATAATAATTCTTGAATTTGATAATTATCATGATGCTATGAAGATTACTAATAAAATGAAATGACAGAAGGCTATGAAGAAAGAAATTTAATTCTCTAAAAATAATAGATGCGAAACCTTGTTTTGTTGTGCTAGATGCGAAACCTTCTTTATTTTTCTAGATGTGAAACCGTCTTTATTTTGATAGATTCTAAACCTTCTTTACTTTGATTGATGCGAAACCTTTTTTATTTTGATAGATGCGAAACCTTCTTTATTTTGATAGTTGCGAAACCTTTTTTATTTTAATAGATGCGAAACCTTATTTATTTTGCTAGATGAGAAACCTCTTTGTTTTAATAGATGCGAAACCTTCTTTATTTTGGTAGATGTGAAACTAGTCACTAGATGCGAAACCATATAACTGAGAAACGTGTGTAAAATATATATATTTTAAAAAAAATCAAAACATATCATGAATGATACTAGTTTTGTTCGTTTTAAAAAAACAAAACCAATGGTATTTTCGGACTCTTTTTCCGAGTTACGGTGTAAAAGATACGAAACCATATAACTGGGAAACGTGTGTAAAATATATATTTAAAAAAAAAATCAAAACATATCATGAATGGTACTAGTTTTATTCGTCTTAAAAAAACAAAACCAATGGTATTTTCGGACTCTTTTTCCGAGTTACGATTTAAAAGATACGAACCTTTAAAAAAACAAAAAAAGAGAAGTTGGCTACTCTATTTGTATAGAAGGGTATTTAAGGTAATAATGTTTCATATTTTTTGAACAATTCCGCTTCACTTTGCTTTTGGTTCACTCACAAAAGACCTCATACTAAGTGAGATATGTTCTTACTTATATACTACTGATCCTTCCCATGTCTAACCAATGTGGGATGTGGGACTTTGGTCGTTACCCTAACAAATCATCATCTCAAACAAAGTACCACCTTAGCGTCCTCTCAGATGACTTACATCAGTCCACTCTAATCAGGTTGCAGACTACATGAATCAAGAGGCACTACAGATGTTGTTGCTCTATCACTACTTTGTTCCTTAACGTCAATTCAATCACGTACCACCGTCTTGATACACTTCAATCAAGCCACACTGCTTGATGAGCCACGAGAACTCCGAGCGAGGACCTCTAGAGGAGATCATTTACCTTGAGCATAGCCACCGATTTATCATGTTCGACTTCCGAGAATTTCACCTTGAGCATAGCCACCGGTTTACCATTTGTTGGGTACCACATATTCCGCCTCCGTATATAAGTTTGAACAATTCGGTCCGCTGTTCCGAAAGGCTGCACGACTTTACTTTTAATCCACTTCCAAAAAACTTCATACTAACTGAGATATGTTCTTACTTATATACCACTTATCTTTTTCATATCTAACTGATGTAGAATATGAGACTTTGGTCGTCACTCTAACCATCACGAATTTAAATATATATTTAAAAATGAATTCCCAACCACCTTCAACCTAAAATAAAATAAATAAATTTAAAAATTAGATATTATATAATATTTTAATCTCAAATACGAGATAGGTATTTAGATTCATGAAACCCGATGTTTAACCATTTAAAAAGAATCCGTTTTATACAAAATTCTACAAGAATCTACCAAATAGTGATTTCGGTTGTCCCATTCGTTAAGTCGGTCAATGAAATCCTAAAGTTCCATGAAGACTACACCTACCTTCTACCTCATAGTCGTGATTTACTTTATCATCTAACCAATGAAAGTTGGTTGCGATATCTAGTTAAACTTTACTCAAATTTAATATAAAAAGATTCTATTTTGGTAGGGTCGCATATTTGTAGTTCCCGTGTGTCGTGAATGCAGTACATACAACTATTATTTTATAAATCTAGTTGAAATAATATATATTATCTTTAAGGTTAATTTATTAATTCGCTGATTTTACAAAGTCGAAGTCACCATCCATTATATTACGTTTAAGTTATCGGCAACCCACTAACTTTATAATTAATTATTTTCTTCATCGTGCATTACTCGCCTTTTTATATATAATATTCGTACTTGTCAAAACATGTTAACAAGCAACCATATAGGGTCCAATTAATTTTAATTTGGTGGCAAGCAAAATTAAAATAAATGTATCATTTTTCAAATGTCTCGATGTCGTTGCGACATATTAGTTTTTCTTTTTTTTTTGCCCCCAAGGGGGTAGCCGAGTTGGTTGAGTATGGCATTCTTATAACCAAAGGGTCATGAGTTCGAGTCCTACATACGCTTTCTCGGCTGAGCCTGTCACCTTGTGTGGTTTACCTTCTGACGTTGATTTGCAGGCTATCGCGTCAGACTGAGGGTTTACCCTGTGCGTACTCATTGCACTATGAGTAGCGGTTGCGGGTTCCCTCCGAAAAAAATATTAATTTTTCTTTTGGACTGATTTTTAAAATATTTTTATTAGCTTAATCAAGTTATGTGTTTAAATTTACGTGTAGTTTTATTCGACATTTAATGATGAAAAATAATCATAGTTAAACTTATATTCGATTTCTTTAAATTTAGACAACACATTGAGACATTTTCTTTTGTCTCCAAGCATCATTGTTTTGGTGCTCTTTGAATCTTTTTATTCAAATCGATTAAGTTAGAATATATTATTTAGATGAATATAATTCCGTATCTTTTTCATTAACAAAATATAATATATATAAAGTCATTAGCTGCTAATTTAAACAGTTATTAATAATGCTATAATTTATATTAGATATATACAAATATTTTGTATACTATCATTTCTCCGCAGTAAAAAATGAATGTTCACAAATATTGAGACTAGTCTGAAAATCATCGAATAAGACAAGATGCAACTCTTTTGTGAAAATACCGGCTACCTGGTACCTAGAAGGCACGTGACAAATCCAAACTACATCTTATACAATTTTTTCTCGAACAAAATGGATATCTATTTCAATATGTTTCGTGCGCTGGTGTTGGACGAGATTCCCAGAAAGATATATAGCACTCACATTATCACAATATTCCAATGTAGCTTTACGGATGGGACAATAGAGTTCTAGAAGAAGATTACGCAGCCAACAAGACTCCGCAACAACATTCGCTACCCTTTTATATTCAGTTTCTACACTAGATCGAGAAAAGTAGGTTGACGTTTTGATGACCACGAGATCAAGTTATCACCCAAGAAGACACAATTTCCGTCGAGTAACTAGACACCTTCCCCAATCTGCATCAGTATACGAGACAAGAGATGTAATGGAAGGAGGAGAGCGATGTAGTCCAAGATGTAAAGTTCCTTAGATATACTGTATGATTCGCTTTAAAGCATTCATATGATCGTCTCAAGGATCATGCATATGTAGAAAAATCTGTTGGACAACGTTAGAGATTCCCGGTCGGGTAAATGTAAGATATTGGAGTGTTTCAGCACTGCGGTACAATATCGGATCAGCAAACAGCTCACCTTTAGTGGCACTAACTTTTGTCTTTGTATCAACATGAGTGAGAGTCGGCTTGCAAGGACTCATTTAGCCCGTTAGATAATGTCCTCGGTATATTCTCGGTGAGATAAAAAATATCCAACCTTGTGTCGAGTCACACATATGCCATGGAAATAGTGCAAGAACCCCAAATCCTTCATAGCGAATTTAGAACTATGATTCGCCATAATGGTTTTATGGAAAGTATTAGATGAAGCAGTCAAAATAATGTCATCAACATATATTAACAAGTAAGCCATATCCGAACCCTTTTTGTGGATAAATAATGGAGTATCTGATTTACTATTGGATAAACCAATAGTGGCAACAAAATCAACAAATATTTTATACCAATAGTGAAGTGACAGTCAATTTTTATGTGTTTCTTCCTCTCATGAAAAATAAAATTATTTGTAATCTGCATGAGATTTTTGTTATCACAATGTAAAGAAGTAAGTTTAGTAACGTTAACACCCATATGTGTAAAAAATGCCTAAACCAAAAAAATCTCATACTTCTCCAGTGTCATAGCACGAAAATCAACCTCGATTGAAGATCTAGAAAAAACATCCGGCTTCTTACTTTTCCGTGAGATTAATGAATCTTCAAGAAACCAGAAACCAATGGTGGGTTTACGATAATCTGAATCACTATCATAATTAGCAGCACTATAGGCTCGTAGTTCGAATGAAGAATATTGAAGGAAACAATATGCTATGAAACTGAGTGTCACGAATATATCTCAAGATACCAAGAACGACTTCCCAGTTGTTAGAAATATGAGTTACGACAAACTGACTAAGTTATATATGACCCTATAACCGTAAAATAAACTACAATATTCACAAGAGTATGATATAGAGTCTGGTCTGGCAGAGGATACCATTAGTAGAAAATATCGAGCATTAGTTTTAAGAATCATGTCAACCATCTTGTTATCAAATAATTGCACTCACTCATATTGATCATCTATATATTTTGTATGAGAAAAAATATATCATTTTGAGACTGAGCCACCTCTAACCATAAAAAATAACGTAGTAAGACCTAGTCTTCCATAGCAAACCCATAAGTGAATTCACACTTTAATACATCAATATTGGTGAGGTAAAAATCACCCTCACTTGTAGAACTATAATGAATTGAACAAAGAAATATCTGTAACAAAATATCATATAAACTTGAAATAATTAAATGAAGAATCATTATATCTTGTTGTTGCTACTATTTTCTCTCTAGCTTTCAAATACCTTACAAATGGTACATTAACACAATATATAGTAGCTATAATATGATGAGGTCTTAGGTTTCTTTCTCTTTATTGGTGCAATCTTTCCTAGCCATCATATGCTTTTCTAGACGGAGGTACTTCATTGGAGGTAATATTTTCGTGTAATGTCAAAGCATGCTTCTGTACATTGTCAGACATGACTTTCGTACGCCTTGACAGCAATCAAGGGAATGAGGAATGATAACGGCTAATTGTTTATCGGCTAATGAGCGTTGAGGTACCAAGCACAAGCTCATTACTTTTCTGAGGGACCGGATGAGGCTCAGCCAAGTCGGGTATGCTTCCGGAGAAGGACTCTTCCTTTTTGGGGCTAATTTTTAATAGCTTGGAGAGCTTAGCCATAAACGATTAGGTTGGTCGATTAGAGTTTCCTGACCATGATCGCTTAAGGTCATCTGGCCAAGTTGGCCAGGCTTAGCTTTAAACAATCACGCGGTCGCTTAAGGCCATTAGGCCGACGTGTTTGGTTATATCTCACAACGGAGTCGAGTTTATTAGGTTTAGGCTCGGTTAACTCACCTCAAACTTATTTATGTCGTATTAAATATCATCAACATCATCACATGTTATAATCCTAACATTTACATAAAAGTAAAATAATACTCGTACATCTGATAAATAAAGTCACATTGTAATTAATTGCAATAAAACTAAATGATATAATAATTATAGAGAATATTTCAAACCATGCATGATGATCATGTCTAAAACCATATTGATATTTCATAACTGATAAACTTCACATGGTTGTTGAGCAACACCTACGAGATAAGTCATGCAAACCTACTCATGAAGATAATCATTTTGAAAAATATTTTTGACATCTACTTGAAAGATCTTACATTATCAAATACATGTAATAACAGTAAAGGTATAAACTATCACCATTTTCCCACTAGGGAAAATGTATCCTCAAAATTTGTACCATACTTGTATGAGTACCCTTTCTCTATAAGACATGTCTTATACCTCTCAACGGATCCATCATAATTTATTTTGATTATAAAAACTTAACGAGAACCAATCATATGCTTACCAGGTGGAGGTTCGACCACATCTTATGTATACATGAGTTTGTGAAAGAGAAATCAAACTTTCGATCATAGTATTTTTCCAAATAGGATTAGAAAAAAATTTATTTAACAACTGAGGTTCATATAAATCATGTATGTTTGTTATGAAAGAAATAAAAGAACCCGAATAAGAATAATAAGAAAAATCTGGCAGTTTGGTAGAGTTACTTGTACGAGTAGATTCATGAGAGGTGAAAAATATATAGTTTCGCCAGAGGAAGAAGTAGACTCAATCACTAATGAAGCATATGTAATATCAACTGATGTAGATGTCTCATGAACTTGTACATCCATAATGATGGTTGTATCATTTTCAATTCGAAAGGATCAATAGCCTGAAGCTTCGTCTTTATTGTGTCATGTGATTTTATCAAAATCGTATAAAAAACACCATGTGCGCAAGAAATATTTCATGTCAAGATACATATAACTTTTGACTTGTGGGATCAAATAAATAATATCATTTTGGTCTAATACTATAGCCTAGAAAAACACATATAATTATTTTACGAGACAACTTGCTATGTTTGAAATGAGGACAAACAAACCACGTATACCCAAAACCTCATAATAAGAATAATCTGGAAACTATCCATGTAACTTCTGAAATTAAGATATTTATTAATTCTATTTAGTACGGATTTTATTACTCACATGTAAAATAGTCATAAATGCTTCTCTACAAAAGGTTATAAACTTCAGAATATATAAGCAAGGAACGAACAATCTCAACAAGGTGATGATGCTTCCTTTATGGAACATCATTATACTGATGGGAGTTAGTATAAGATGATTGATGTATGGTACCATCAAATGCAAGTAATAGAGTGAAATTATTGAATGTATATTCACCCTTAAGTCACACCTGAAGTTTTTATTATAGCATAATATTGAGTGTTATCAAGTGCTATAATTTGTTTTATAAATATAAAGAAAATTAGACATTTATTTCATAAGATAAACCCACGTATTGAAACTATACTCATCAAAATAGGATACACAATAGGCCGAACCATGTGTCAAAACATGAGATGAACCCAGACATCAGAATGAATAATATGAAAAACAAGAACAAAACATGAGATATTTTTATTAAACTATAAAGTAAAAAAAACTAGTTTATAAGCATTATAATCAGAGATATTATAATTATTCAAATAACCCAAAACACTCGTAAAGACTAAAAAATTTATACGTGACGCGGATACATGTCCCAAAAGGGAATTTAAAGATAAAATTCAGACGAAAAATGACTCAAACAAAATAAAGATAAATCACCACCAGAGACAACAACGTTAGTCATTTTGATTTACTCCAAAAATAGAGTTACCGTAATCTATGACCTACACCAATCATCATCTGGATATGTTGATCATGTATAACACAAACAAATCAGAAAGAGACCCAACAGACATATTTACATATCATTCTTGATAAAAAATATTTTAAAAATGTCGGGAACATAGTATACATGAGTGATCGATATATGAGAGGTAGTAATAGATTGAATAACCTATACTAAAATTGATGTAGCAATGACAAACAAAAAATATGTGGTGAAAGTGAGACAAAGAAACAAAGTATGACATGCAAGGTGATATATTATGTCTGGAATCCAAAATCTACAAGTATGAAGGAATATTTGAAGTAAAAGACAATGACAGACCTAAGTGAGACATGGATGTAAAAATTTGGCGGGGTGCAATGCAGAGGGTACTATGGTGATATCAGTATTTTATAATAATATAGCACTAGTATTGAATTATAGGACACGAAATGGAGTACAAAATTGATGAGGATAACGTCTCTGTTACTGAAACAATTGTTATTGACAATGTGGTTGCTGAAGAGGTTGTTGTTTTTTTACTTTCAACAATAGACATTAAAACTTCCAAAGATTTTTCTCTTTACACTAATAACATTAATTGAAGTCTATATTTGGTGTTTGTATAGGTTTTTTGGAGCATCGGGTCATTATGGGACAACAAACACAATAGTAAGCTTACATTATATAAAATTTACGTTTGTTGCCAATGGTTGTAAGACTTTTTCATAATCTGAACGATATTAAATATGTATTGTGTGATTGGTTTTATATATCTATATTTATAAATAATTTGTGTTCGAAGGTTCAAAGATATGTTGCTCTACTTCATTCTTTCCACCTTGCAATAAGTGAATCATCTTAGAGCTAATTCTACGGCCAACTGGCGAATCATATAACTTAATTCATGTGGTATTGGCTAACGTCATTAGACCCAATATTATGATTACCTGTGAAGTTTTCTTGTCTGGACGAATAGTTATTTGAGTTATTCTCATAATAGTACTCAAACTCTCTTAATATTTTAGTATGTTAGTAGATTAAAAACCATTTTTCTCAAATTTATACACTTCGAATAGACTTAGATTAATGCGTGCCTTTTAAAATTGTAATTTTATAGGCTTTCCATGTAAGATAAACTATAACAAAATTACATATTATTTTTCATATATTTAAATGAATGCACGCTAAAAGAGATACTAAAATCGGATTGAGAAAAATTCATGTACAAGAGATGTGCCATATATAAAAATTCAAATAGTAGATGTGATTGAACCTTTGAAATAATATTAATAATAATATTGTATTGGTTGATCTTCAGAGTAAAAATGAGTCCGAGACTCAAACATACTATGAATGTGATAATCTTGTTTGTTTAAAGATAAACTTTTGTTGAAAACAATTATTCGTGCTAAAAAATAGTTAAATTTCAAAAAGAAGAGAAGGGTAATAGGAATGCATGGAAATAGGAATGCGGTAAATAAGAGTGCTTCGATTTACTTTTATTCTAAAAATAATTATACTTTTACTGTATTATATATTTGTGGATTTATATTATCGTATTATTGATCAAAATATATTTATTTTTTTATGCTAATTTATTTGTTAATTTTATTTTAAATTGTATAAAATATTTTTATATGTGATAGAATTTTAGAAGAAGAAAAAACTCCATCATATATCCTATAAATAAAACATCTACATATCAAACCAAAACACCGTAATACATGTGAAGAAAATACATATGACATTAGGATTTCTTCTAAAATTTTATTTCTCTTTTCTATCTTTTTAATGACAATAATGCTCTATAGAAGCTAAGTTTTTTTTATGAGGTCATATGATCTCTGTATATATAAACTTTATATGTTTAAAATTTGTTATCGTAATTTAATGTTTATATATATTTTTCAATATTAGTAGTTAACATAATGCTTTTAATTACACGTAGGCTCAATTGAATGATAATATATTTAGGTTGAGACCGAGATATGATGTCTACTTTAGATCTGTACTAATACCACTTAATTGAATGTGTAGTGTGTTTCGACTATGAACTAGGTTATTAGATTTTATGATGTAATTGTAGGAGATGGAAGAGTAGAGATGTAACCAGACATACAAGAAGGTTAGCTACTAGTGATCGAAAGAAAAATGTAGCACTCTAAAAGAGAATATAATTTTGAAAAAAATGTTTAGATTTAATTTAATTTATTACCTAATTTTTTAATAAATTGCATATATATGTATATATATGTTCTAATGACTTTCAGATTGTTTTAATATTTATTACTTTAAATTTCATAATTATTTTGTTATACAATTTTAGTAGATTTGTAAATTAAATTATAGATTTAAAAATCAGAAATTTTCTATAAGTTCAATAGTTATCGATTCTAGTACTCATCCAAACTGCAACAAAAATCGAACAATTGCGCTTTTTTCCACCAGGTTTTGGCGTCGTTGCCATGGATTAATCTTTATTTGCTAGATGTAATACTTTAATATATTCTTGTGTTATTTGTTTTGTAAAGATTTCTATAGTAATAATGACCACTGAAAGAATAATACAAAATAAACTTATTTCATTAAGAATTAATGCTTATGCAAGTCCTTTACTAAGTGGGTTTAACCCCATCATCTTAAGAACATAGGTTAGTGTGGGTTATTTCTTATCGAGGGTAATTTTGTAAAGTGTTTTGAAAATTTAATGTTTAAGGTGAAATATAAAGAGATAATTAAGGTGTTCTGATCACCCTCATTAATGAAAGTAGTTGAGGTATTATAATTAATTAATGACCCATAGGCCTTTTCGGGTCAGATTATGGGCTAGGGTCAAGTTTAAGAACCCATTAGACCAAGAGACGAGAAGACCATCACCTAGCTCAGTCATATTCCACCAATTTATTCAGTTCGGTTGGACATGGTACTGGCTTTGTCTAAACTTCCCTTTGGATAGTTCTAAAAGTATGATATATCTAGTGTCAAAATTATCCGACCTTATCAGTAGCCCCTCTAGTTTTTGCAAAGAATCTTTGGAAGAGCTAACTCAAATGAATAAAACTCAATGCATTTTCAATGCGATCTTCGAGTCAGCCTGATCGGATTTTACCGTTAATAATTCCTAGAGTCAACCTGATCAGATTTTGAAGAGACTAACTTTATCGTTAAGAATTTCAAGAGCCATTTTTCGATGTGGGACACGTGTCGAGTTTTGGTTTGACCTCTCAACCGTTTTTCTCTCCTAGATTCCTGTACCTACTTGGCTAAAACGTTACTTAGGGTGTAACCCCCATACTTCACAGACCCTAATCATCACTTTGATCGGTTTGTCTTCTCCTAGGTAAACTCCCACATTTTTATTGTTATATAAATCGATTTTACTATTCTATTGTTTCTAAGAACACAAACATTTCTAGAGAGAGAAAGCTTAGTAATCTTCTTAAATTGTGTCTGAGTATATTTATGTTCATAACTAGAAACGCATTGGTAAAAAGAGGTTGGCTGAATTTGTCTGATTTGGAGAAAGAAAGAAAAGTTGCAAGAGATGCAAGAATCACAGCTGGTCTCCCTGCTTCTCCCGGTGAAGAAATCGATCGACCAAAAACAAACACAGACCAAGGCTCATCATCATCGAAGACATCAAAGGTCTGAAAATTACCTTTTGTCCCAACCCTATCTCCTCTTCAATCTAGATCTTCTGTTCAAGAGTCCCAAAACCCCTTACCTAAAGAAAATGCAGTTTCCAGTGTTAGAAAACCTTCACATTTCCTAGCAATGGGTTCGTATGCTGAGAAGTCCACTGAGAAAAACACCCCACTCCAAATAACTCATCAATCCAAAGCTAACACAACTCATAGTTCTTTGAAACATGCTAATTCGAAGATGATAAAGCCCCTTGCAGAAACTAAACCATCCGAACAACAGTCAAGCGTAATGGAATAGACCATAGAGGTTAGTATAGAAGATACTCCTTTTGAGACGTCTGGACAGACAAAGGAAATTGCAGTAGATCGGAAGGGAAAAGTTAAAGTGGGTCTGCCCAACACTGAGTCACTTCCGGAGTGTCTAGAAGGGAAAGTGGGGCCAAACTTTCAGAAAGTCGGCGTGGAATACTTAATAGCCCTCCAAAACATTGCTTATGTGTACACCCGTACTACTGAGTTGGGTCGTATCCGAACAAAGTGGGGCTTCTCCAATTCTGTTAAGGTGAGAATCTCAGTCACTCTAGAGATTCCTATGGACTGCAAGTCTCATGAGCTAGCAGTATACACCGAAGTGTTGAATTACGGACTCCGATTCCCTTTGGATCCAGAGATAGTCAGGTAATTTCACCTGATAAAATTATATCCGAGTCAGTTGAGTCCAAACGCATGGTACACTTTGGTGGCTGGTATAATGGCATCAAGGTTGTTAAAAATCCCACTACCCATGGAGCAATTCGCTATTGTGGCGAGTCTATACAAGAACCACCACATCCCCTTTTACCACTACAATATGAGAAATGATTATAAGGTGGTAAATGACTTGCTGGAGTCCAAAAAACCATAGAGGACCCAATTCCTGTTTATCAGTGGAGCGTGGGAGAACGAGAAAAAGATAAAAGCTGACACTAATCCAAGTCAACTGACCAGTCGCTGGAAGTGTATAGGTAACCTTTATTTATGTTTTCCCTAGTTTTTAAATACTGTGTTGTTATTCCGAACTGACTTGTGTTTTCATTTAGTTTTTTCGAAGAAGTTTTTCAGAGTATTTAGAGACAGGCCAAAGCACCTGTGCTAAGCTAAATGCATGGGCATCAGAGAAATAAGGGAATGGTTTTGATAGTTTCTTTACTTCAGGGAACTTTATAAGGTCTCATTTATGGAACACTTTAGGGAATAAAGACCTCACTTGGGGACCAGCTGACCACTCCTTCCCATGCAGATGTCATCTTGAAAAGAACTAAGGAAAAGGATACAAAAATTTACTTGCTTTCCAGGGTCAAAGCCCCTAGTCACCTGGACAAGATTAAGAATAACAACAACAAGAAAACCACAACAAACCCATCTCAGCAAGTGACCGAAGAGGTTAGTTCAGAAAACTAAGGAGGAATCAACGCTGCTTTGCTGGAGGCAGTTGAAGATACAGTTAAAGGGGCTGGTGGATCGGATGATCCGGCTCAGATCACAAAAAAGGATAAGAGGCGCAAGGCAAGCAGTGATAAAAACGCTGCAAAGAAAAAGAAAGATGCCCTTGGATCCGAGATAATTCTATGTCCTTCTGAACTCCCTGCTCCTATTCATGTTAATCCTACTTGGTCAGAAGACATTCCACCTAACCTTCATTCCGAACAGGCAGCTGCTGAAGGCGATCTCAATCTATATGCGTTTTTAAACATGAACATGTATTTTAGTGATCTAGACAAGGCTGATTTTGCGAGGCCTTATCGTCTGGCCAATTCGACCAATGTTGTAACTCATAATGGTGAGACATATGAGATATCGAGCAAACAAGACACTTTGAGTCATGCCCTCTTAGGTTAAATCCGTCCGGTACTTGACCTATAAAGGCAAGTAAGGGATCAAACAACTGCCATAACCTCACTGACTATAGAAAACCAGGGTTTGATGAATAATCTCTCTACCGCTCAGCAAAACATACAATCCTTAAAGAAGGAAAAAGAGGATTTAGCTGCCGAACTACGCAAGTCACAAGAAGCTTAAAAATATCTCCAGACCAAGTATTCCAGACTAGAAACTTCTTCTTCTACGAGATCAAAGCTTTGAATAAGCAACTAGATGTTAGAGATAGTACTGCCAAGACTTTATCCGAGTACAAGGTCAACTTCGAGAATCTTTTTAATAAGAATACTGAAGAGAATACATCTTTAGTAAATAAGCAAGCCGAAAAGATAACTGAAGGAATAGAGAAGTATGCTTCTGAAGTAGTGGACTCTTTGGATAAAAGAGATGATGGGATTAAATCTGAAATGGTCTTGTTATTTCACGAGACTTTTCTGAAGAGGACCTTTGGTCCTTTGTGGAAATTTATGGAATATGAAGACCTTCCTTTTCGTACAATGGCATATGGTGACAAGCATGGCTACGCAAGTGGAGAAGACTCCGAAAATAATGAAGCAACTGATGAAAGTTCGAGTGTTGAACTCAAAAGTCCTAAGACAGATAAAGGTAATGAAGATACCGAAGGGAAAAAACCCTAAGTGTTTTTTGTTATTTTGTGTTTTAAAACTAAAGTCCTTGGACGGCCAAGACATTTGTTTCATTTTTTGAATTTCTATCTTATGAAATAAAATCCTTGAAGGGTCAAGGAATCTTGTGAACCGTGGATCAGATCTATTCCGATCAGGCTTTAATATTATATTTTTCTTTGTATGAATCTAGTTTGTCTCTTCGTAGACAGTATTTAAACAGCTTTTAATATTTTTGATTTAATAAATAAGTGTTTAATAACTATTAAATCATTCCAATCACAAATGTTAAATGAATGTGATTAAGTGTTTAACAAATCTGATCAACTCAAAAATATTTCATTTGAGAGTCGGGGTGTCTAATGAGTATTTAATATTCGGCCACCTCACACTAATCAGGGTTAAGTGAATAAGAACTTTGCACCAGAATTTTGAAGAAGGCATAAGATATTTATTGAAAAACTCGGACACCTTGTTAAAACATCCCCGCGCCACCAGGGTAGGAAATATTATGGCCTCCTAATATTTACATTGACGTTTTAAAATTAAATATTTACAAGAGAGTTTTATTTTTAAGTATAACCTGAGATGTTCAACGTTCCATGGGTGCTTTAGTGTCCTACCCTCTTTGTTTTGAAGTCTGTATGTCCCTGGTTTGAATTTTTCACATACCACATAAGGACCTTCCCAGTTTGGAGCCAGCTTACCGAACTATTTTTCTTTGGTGTGCAAAAATACTTTTCTTAAGACTTTGTCCCCCAATTAAAAATCTCTTCTTTTAATTTGGAAGAAAAGTTGCTCCTCATCAAACCCTGGTAGTGTGTCGTTCTTAAATGCGCTTTAACTCTTCTTTCTTCAATCAAATCCAATTGATTCCTAACTTCCATTATATTTTCCTGTTGGGAATAGTTCTGGATCCTGTAAGACGGTAAAGTAACTTCTATGGGTGTAATTGCATCCATCCCATAAACGACAACAAAAGGAGATTTTTGTGTAGCAATCCGATGCGTAGTTCGGTAAGCCCACTACATTTCTTGCAGATAACTTGGCCACATTCCTGCAACTCCCTCCAGATTTTTCTTCAGCCCAGACAAAATTGTCTGATTAGTAACTTCAACTTGCCCATTGGCTTGAGGGTGAAAGGAGAAGAGAAACAGTGTTGAATCCTCTTGAGGTGCAAAACATTTCCATGTCTTTATTATCAAATTGTGGCCCATTATCTGTGGTAATTTTTCGGGGAACCCCAAATCTGCAACATATGTTAGATAAAATAAATTTAATAATTTCCTTAGTATTGGTTCCAACTAGGGGAGCTACCTTTATCCACTTAGAGAAATAGTCAATAGCAACTACGATCATTCGATATCTACCAAATGCCATGGGAAGAGGCCCAACCAGATCCAACCCCCATCTATCAAAAGGTATCGGCTCAGATATAGACTCCATAGGAAAAGCTGGCACATGAATTTCATTTCCATATCTTTGGCAAGAATCACACTTCTTTACCATATCTCTAGCATCTGCCATTATGGTTGGCCAGTAATACCCTGCTAATAAGACTCTTCTGGTTAGAGCTTTGTAGCCACAGTGTGCAGAACCTTCCCCGTCATGCAGTTGAGATAACAAAATTTGAGATTCTTCAAATCCTAAGCAACGCAAGAGGGGTCTGGTGAAATATTTCTTGTAAAGAATATCTCTTAATACCAGGAAACCATGAGCCTTATATTTAATTTTCTTAGCCATGTCTTTATCCGGATGCAAAATCCCATCGGAAATAAACTGAAAAATATCATACCTCCAGTCTCTTTGGGTTGAATGACAAATATGCTCATACTTTCTTCATTCTCTTTACCCTTTTCTTGGCCTGTTTATATTTGATAAGGAAGAATAAAAGACAAGGAGAAAATCGTAAAGAAGAAACATGATAGGAGAAAATTGTAAAGAAAAAGTATGATATGAGGAAAATGAAAAGAGGAAATTGTGTGAGGGGAAAATTGTATAAACTATCAAAGAAGTAGCTAGAATAAGAAGAAAATAAGATGTAGGGACTAAAAATGTAATAAATGGGAATTAAAGCGTGTGGGGTCCGCAATTGTACTATAAAAGGACCACACACGCTTCACAGATCCCAAGACGAATATTATATTATTTTCTCTCTCTACTTAAGCTAAGCTCCCACTTTCTCTCTCTAAAACAGCTCCTAAACAAAGTAAATCAACCTATATTGACACTAAGAGATTCTCGTATCACACAATCACCCCCGGATAATCTTCAAACTCTTCAGTGGCGCCGTCTGTGGGAAACAAAGATCGTTCTGACTACAATTGCTTCCTGGAAATAGTTTCGAGGAAAACTATGGAAGAGTAAGGGGACAATTTTGTCAACAATTGCGAGGAGAACCTAGTGGGCGATGACTATTGGAATGACATGGAGGACGAGGCGCATAGGGGCCAGTGAGTCGAAGACACTTTCGATGACTCAGACCTATTGGCTCGAAGGAATCAACTGTTGCTGGAGATCGAAAGATTGAAGGCAGAAAAGGAAACCGTACAGACAAATCTTCGTTCTAAGATACGGAGGGAGCCAGTTAGTGGGAAAGAGGAGCGCGAACCCGATTTTCGTCCTAAAGACAGGGACGATAGATACAGGGGATACGAACGGCGATCGTCGAGGAGGAAAGAAAAACGACATTTGGATTCGTCTGATTCGAGCGATTATTCTCGATACAGTTCGTCAGAGTCATCTCGTAGGAGAAATCACAGAAAGAAAAAGCACAGTCAAGGACACGCTGATTACCGAAGGGGAAGAAGCTCGGAGAGGAAGTCTCCGAGAGAGAAAAGTTACCATGCTTAATTCGACGATCGGGCTTATGGCCAAGCGAATTTTCCTATTAGAAAAGAAGACATGGGCCCGCAAAATTTGGTGTGGCAGCATCAATATATCTGCCATCCGAGGAAGGGTTGTACTTTCCGAGCAATGACGATTTAAGATCCAACGTTTATCGTACGGGTCACAATTGGAGAGCTTCACCTCTGTCCTCGGACATTTTGGTGGGAAATCTCCCAAAGCATTTCGATATCTCGAAGTTAGAAAAATTCGATGGGACGCAAGATCCGGATAATCACATCGAACAATTCAAAAATTTCATGATTTATTTCGACGACGATGATAAGTTGCTGAGTAGAGCATTTTTTCAGACCTTCAAGGGGGTAGCTTCCAAGTGGTATAATAGGCTTCCGCAGGCTTCGATAAAGAATTTCGACATGTTCTGGAATATCTTCAGACAGCACTTTGTGGGGAGCAAAAAGTTCAGAGCTAACGAAGACACGATAATCTATTGCAGACAAAATGTTGGAGAGAGCTTGAAGAATTACACAAATCGGTTTGTCAAAACGAAAACGGACATCGAGTATTGTAAAGATTCAGTGGCCCTTGCAGCTTTCAGGATGGGCCTACTCCCCAGATTGTTGAAGGATACGGTGGCGGAGAGTCAGGAAATGACCTTTGGAGCATTGTTGGATCAGGTCGAGAAGAGAATTCTGGTGGAGGAGAAGCAGGAATCAGAGAAAGGATCCGGGGATCAGTTGGGTCAGAATCAATTTCAAAGATCTGAGCCGAGTAGCCAAGGGCCCCGTGTCAATGTTCAAGCCAAAAGTACGTGTCAATATTCGCCGAGGCAGAAAATAAACTCACAGTACTATGGCAACCAGCATCAAGGAGCCCGACTCATGTTGAATAAGTTAGTTCGACCAAACTATTTTGCGGAGTTGACGGAAAATGTTGCCGCTATATTTGACAAGGCGAGACCTACAGAACCATTCAGGAAGCCATTTCCTATACAGACTCCTAAGGAAAGTAGAAGCGTTAATAAGTATTGCAAGTATCATGAGGATATTGGGCACGATACCAATATCACGAGGATAGCTTTGAAAAAAGAAGTGAAAGCTTTGATCGAGAATGGAATGTTATTAGAGTTTGTCAAAAAGCAGTCCCAGAAGAACGCTGTGGTGAAAGCTGTCCCAAAGAACACTGACACAGCCATGGTAATTTCCGAAGGGGTCGACGAATTTGACATTGAACAAGAATATTTGGATCCTAAGGAGGGGAGGAACAATGTGAATATGGTGGAAGAGGTTATTTCGAGGGGGAGGGTGAATAGCCTCTGTGCTTTCTTCGACTCACTGGCAATCTTTGGAGGAGATACTATTGCGGGAAATTCCAATAGCTCGCGAAAGAGGCACATGGTCAACCTGACTACCCAGATCGAAGCGGGGGTGTCAGCACAAAGGCACCGATTACCCTCCCCCATCATTTGTTTTGACGACGATGATATGCAAAATGTTTTAGGTCTGCATGAGGATGCGGTGGTGATTGCCGCGGGTATCGCTGGGGATCAAGTTCAGAAGATACTTATCGATACAGGGAGCTCAGCGAATATCTTGTTTATGAGCACTTACAGGAGAATTTCTGACCCACCAGTTATCTGACAATCCGACAGGACTATAGTGGGCTTTACCGGCGCTATAGCAGTGGTGGTTGGAGAGTTTCAGTGTGTGGTTGAGTTGGGCCGCGGGCCATTCACAAAAGAGGTAGAAGTATTGTTTATTGTCGTTGACGCGCCAACTTTGTATAACGCCATTCTAGGTCACTCTTGGTTGTCCCGGATGCATGGCGTAATTTCTACGGTGCATCAGTGTTTAAAGTATGTGGTTTGGAATAATGTCGGGATAATCAGAAGTAGCCAGAAAATGGCCCGTGAATGTTACCAGATAGCTTTATCCTCAAAGGGAGTTCGGGGAGAAGCATCAGATAAAACATAGCAATTAAAGGGGCCTTCCTCCGAAGTCATCCCATGTGATGATCCGAGGGAGACCCCCGGGATCTGGTCCCGAAAGAAGATTCCGAGACACATAAATTCGCGTGTGGCAGATTTCTGAAGATCGGAGTAAAACGTTCTTTGGAGTTTAGAGAAAGGTTAATTTCTTTTTTATCTAACAAGGTCGACATGTTTGCTTGGTGTGCACAGGATGTCACTGGAGTACCATAAGGGATTATATGTCATAAGCTTACGGTACGACTTGACGTTCGACCTATTGTCCAGAAGAGGAGACCAGTCTCTCCGGAAAAGGCTTCCGCTATTCTTGTGGAGGTAGAAAGGCTACTAAGCATAGGCCACATTCGCGACTCGCATTATCCCGTATGGGCATCAAATCCAGTGTTGGTACGGAAGAAGAATGGCAAGTGGAGAATGTGCGTCGACTTTACAGATTTAAACAGAGCTTGTCCCAAGGATCCATTTCCAGTGCCCCGCATTGATCAGTTAGTAGATTCGACCTCGGGTAACCGACTGTTGTCGTTCATGGATGCTTACTCAGGGTACAACCAAATCCTGTTAGATGTTAAAGATGAAGAAAGCACTTCTTTTATTACCGGGAGAGGGCTATACTGCTACAAGGTTATGCCGTTTGGCGTAAAGAATTCAGGGGCAACTTATCAGCGCCTGGTTAATAAAACCTTTGAGGGACAGATTGGACGGAACATGGAAGCCTATATCGATGATATGCTGGTCAAAAGTTCGCGGGACGAAGAAAATTTTGCTGACCTGGAGGAGACGTTTAACAATTTAAGCAAGGTCAATTTGAAACTCAATCCGGAGAAGTGCATCTTCGGGGTGAGGTCGGGCAAATTTCTTGGTTACATGATCAGAGAAAAAATCATGAAGGCTTATCCAGAGCAGATAAAAGCTTTAGTCACCATGACTCCCCCCCGGAATATCAAAGAAGTCCAAGTTCTGATAGGGAGATTGGCCGCTCTGAATAGATTTATTTCTAGGACTTCGGATAAATGTGCACCCTTCAAGGTGTTGCGAAATGCGAAACAGTTTCTTTGGACCGACGAATGTTCAGCCGCTTTTCGCCAAATCTAAGAGTATCTGACGTCCCCTGAGGTATTGTCTAAACCATTGGTAGGGGAGAAATTAATTGTATATGTAGCAGTGTCAGGTTGTGCGGTCACTGCTGTTCTACTCTGCGAAGAGGAATCTCTTCTGAAACCTGTCTATTATGTTAGTAAGAGTTTGCTGGATGTGGAGAATCGATATCTCAAATTGGAGAAGGTAGCGTTGGCTTTGGTAACTGCTGCTCGAAAAATGCGACCTTACTTCCAGGCACATCCTATAATCGTTCGGACAACTTTTCACCTGAAAGGTTTGTTGCAGAGGCCTGATATCTCTGGAAGGATGACTAAATGGTTGGTGGAACTAGGGGATTTTGACATAGCATTTGAGCCTCGAACGGCGATAAAAGCCCAAGTTTTAGCTTATTTTTTGGTCGAATACAATTCGGATCGAGAGGATAAAGAAATCATTGACCATTTTGATGAAACCGGAATGGTTGGTAAGAACAGATGGGGGGTCGAACATTTCTGGAAGTGGGGAAGGTGTCCAATTGATTTCTCCAGAAGCGATAGTTATGTTCCAAGCTATTCGGTTTGGCTTTAAGGCCACTAACAATGAAGCGGAGTATGAAGCTACATTAACGGGTTTGCGTTACGATCAGATACGTGGGGCCAAAAAGGTTAAACTGATCAGCGATTCACAGTTAGTAATAAACCAAGCTTCGGGAGAATCCGAGGCCAGAAAAGATAATCTGATACAGTATTTGCAAGCATTAAAAGACTTAGTATCTGATTTTCAGGAAGTTAAGTATGCACATGTTCGAAGGGAAGCAAATGTTGTCCCAGATTCTTTGGCTTCAGCCTCACGAACGGAGGGATACCCATGGGTCTTGATTCAGGAACGTCCTTCGATCATGATCGATGCGGACCATGCAATGAACTTTACCGAGGAGAGCAATGTGATCAAAGATGATTGGAGGTCCGCCATTATTGATTTCCTCGAAAACGATACTTTACCCGTTGGAAAGTACGAGGCAAGGAAAATCAGGTTCAAATCTCATGGATATGTTATGCTGGGAGGTGTGCTGTATAAGAAATATTTGAGTCGACCGTTACTACGATGTCTAAACAAGGATGAGTCACAAATCATCCTGTCCGAATTACACGATGGGGAAGGATCTGCCCATTGTGGGTATACGACATTAATTCGTCGGGTGTTTCTGGCTGGTTATTATTGGCCGCCTATTGCATCAAATTCAAAATATTTGGTAAAATGATGTGACACTTGTCAGCGCTATGCCAATGTGATCCACTGGCCGGGGGTATTATTGGAGAGTATTTCGGAAGCAGTCCCATTCGATAGGTGGGGCATCAAATTAGTTGGACATTTACCGATGGCATCCGGTGGCAGGCAAACTATAATTTTCGCAGTTGATTATTTCTCTAAGTGGGTAGAAGCAGAACCCTTAGCAAGGACAAAGGCCAAAGATGTAATCAAATTTGTGGTGTCAAACATTTGTTGTCGTTTTGGGGTGCCATTGCAAGTCACAACGGATAACGGGCCTCAGTTTGATAACAAGAAGTTTAAAAGTTTTTTCCTCTCTAGGGGCATACGACAATGTTTTTATGCCCCATTTCATCCTCAAGCTAATGGGCAAGTAGAAGTGACCAATCGTACAATTTTGGATGGTTTGAAAAAGAACTTGGAAGGAAAGGCAGGAAAATGGCCTGATTATTTACAAGAAGTATTGTGGGCTTACAGGACAACTCCACGAACAGCCACGGCTGTATCCCCGTTTGCCTTAGTATATGGTATGGATGCCATTGTCCCTCCAGAGATTGTTTTCCCTTCATATCGTGTGGCAACGTATACAGCAGAGGCGAATGACCAAAACAGAGCATTGGCGTTAGATTTGGTTGAAGAAAAAAGACAACTAGCACAATTGACGTCCCTCCATTATCAAACTCTTATGCGGAGTCGATATGCGTCTAAAGTAAAGCATAGAGACTTCAATGTGGGAGACAAAGTACTACGAAAAGTCTTTTAGCATACCAAAGATAAGAGTCTGGGCATATTGGGACCAAATTGGGAGGGTCCTTATGAGGTCACTGAGAAAGTAAAACCTGGAACATATCGGCCGGAAGACAAGGAAGGGCGATACCTCCGTCTCCCCTGGAATATTGAACATTTAAAGCTGTATCTTGAATGAGAAAGTTGTCCCTTTTTGTATATAAAAGTTCTGAACATAGTGAGGGCATACTCGTTCCTACCCTGATAGGCACAGGAAGGTTTTAACGAGGTGTCCAATGAGCTACTTAATATGACGTACTTTTTGCCTTAAACTATTTTTCGGGTCACAATAACTTGTGCCTCGAATTTTTCTCTACCTTAAACTATAATTTGGGTCACAATGAGTTGTGCCTCGAATTTCTCTTTATCTTCAACTATGATTTGGGTCATAAGGATTTATGCCTCGAAGTTTTGTTTGCCTTAAGCTATGATTTGGGTCACAATGAGTTGTGCCTCGAATTTCTCTTTATCTTCAACTATGATTTGGGTCTTAATGATTTATGCCTCGAATTTTTCTTTGCCTTAAATTATAATTTTGGTCAAAACGAATTGTGCCTCGAATTTTTCCCTATCTCAAATTATTGACTGGTTATGATAATGAGTGCCCCAGATTATTATTTGGATAAATTCTGCTTTGTACTTCAAGTCGTTTCACCCTTCGAATTATAACTTGGGTATCTTCGAATTATTCTTTGAGACACAATATATTGTGCCTTAAATTATTTACATTCTTATGTTATTATACACGCTATGACTTTTCAATGTAAACCATAGTAAGAAATGATACAACGATGTAAATTTCCACACACTAAATATTGCAAGGTTAAATGTTACAAGTTGGGGCATACACAAAAATCCGAGGAGTACAAAAATCGCCTTATAAGGTCTTATACACAAAACTCTTTGTCCACGATTACCTATTGTTGGGATTTTTTGGGAGAGCCACTTTCCTCGGAATCTGACGACTCACTCTCACTGACAACGATGTGAGGAGGACGGAGATCCGGGGACACAAGTTTCCAAAAACTGCCAAGGTCATATTTGGGGTACTCCGCATGAAGTTGCGTTATCAAACCTGCTCAAACTGTTGCATCTTAGTCAGCCAGGTTGTTGGTACACTTGGCAATATATGCATTCACAGCCTTCTCCTTCTCTTCCTCTACCTGCCGAGGGAAATCTTCAATGCGCCTTGCCAAGTGATTTCTATTATCGAAAATCTTTTCATAGTCCTTGCAATAGTCAGTAAAACCTCTGCGCGCTACTTCTTCGGCCTTCATATATTCAGTAATGAGTTTCTCTTGGCCCTCGGTCTTTTTTGATAGAGATCCCTCTCCTCTTGGTAACATCTCTCTAACATAATGACATAGTTCTCCGAGGCAAATAATCTTTCATATAGTGCATCTACCTGACTCTCCACAATCACATGTTGTTTTTTGGCCTCTTCAAGCTGTGCAGCCAACATGGAAGCCTTGAACTTGTAATGATTTTTCCTGTTCTCCAAGTGTGCCATCTTCTTTCCCTTCATAACAGAGGCATGCAACAGGCTGCGTATACTCATTGAAAATTCGTCGTCACGGGGAATTTCGAAGGAGCTGCTGGGAGAGCCAAGGCCAACAACGTCAAAGTCAGATGTCTCCCCCCCCGAGAATCCTAAGGTCAATGTGTTGGAGAGGCTTAATTTGAGGCATGGGAAGTGGAGCAATTATGGGGGCTCCTCTGGGGGAGCTGGATGTGATGCTTGGGTCTGAGGAGTGCTGGGTGTTAAGTTGGAGTTTTGTTTGGGAGAGTTATCTCCCATTTCATGATCAGACACATCAAGATCCCTTTGATATTCAATCTCTTGGGCCGGTTCGGGGGCGTCGTTTTGAACTTTACTGTCCTTGGACTGCTCCCGGATAGGTTATAAGGCAGCCTTCTCTTTCCCTTTGGCTTTCAAGCTTTTCTTCCTCCGAGGGTGAATGGCCTTTTTTTGGGAAGGATCAGGACTGAGAGCTACTCTGTTGTCCGAGGAGGCTGGGTCCGGGGCGACGGGCACTTCTAGCTGTAGCTGTTGTTGCTTAGCAGGAAGTTCCTCAGCGGGTGCATCTCGATGACTTTGGGCACGATCACGCTTCGGAAGATATATTACTATATCTTTCTTTGTTACTCGTTCTAACACCTCATCTTGGGAAGGAGGGGTCATCAATTCTTTCAAAGACAGTCGATCAAGGGGATTTAACCTCCACAGTCTGCTCAGAGCCATATTGTTGTCACTAAAACATAAGCGAAATCGGTTTTCCCATTTTTCTTTAGCCCATCCACTAAGCCTCGTAAAAACAGCAGTGGCACTCTCCACATAATCAGCATATGGCTTCGAAATGCCAGTCATAGCTACAAAAATGTTTAAGTTAAACTCTTAAACTCTCATAATTCGAAGGACTATTATAAATAAAGTGATTCGAGGACTTACATTTATTGGTCCACAACAGAGTTAATTTCTGAGGGTTCGAAGGGGTTGCTTCAGAGCCAGTCTCCCAGTGTCCTGAGAAGAAGATAAATTGTTGTCTCTATTTCTTGTCAGCCTCTAGCAGATCTTTTAGCACTTTCTGCCTTTGGTTAAACGTTAACGAATAAAATTGGAAGAATGGATTCCAAGCCAACCCGGATAGTCCGATGAACTGCTCCAAGGAAAACTCTTGGCCTGAAATTCTCGAGGCCATGATGCATGCCATTAATGTGAACCACATGTTGGGTCCAGCTTGAGAGGGGCACAGATCAATCTTAGCGAAATACTCGATGAAGAAAGGGTCTAAAGGAAATCTTAGTCCCCAATTCATGATGTCAGTGTAGACAACAAGTTCATGATCTCTAAAAGATAGTGGAGTCTCTCATTCGGAGGGAAATCTGATGTTGATATACGAAGGGATGCACCAATGAGTACGAAGTAGCGTTTTTTCCGAGGGAGAAAAGTACTTGTACGATATATTGTAAAGAGCAACAGCATGCTTATTTTCAATCCCTCGAATATTGTTGCCCATGATGGCATCAAGTTATAAGGGAAGGGTTACATCACCTTTTGACTTAGGGGCAATGCACTTTGCTTGCTCGTCGGACATGGTTGGAGGAGGAGTACGCGTTTGACTAGAGGATTCTGCTGTGATGTCGATTTGTTGGTCTGGATTTGTGGCTTGAATGGCTTGAGTGATTAGATCAGGATTGATCGGGGCGGTAGGATGTTCACCGGACGACTCAGCAGGAATTTCGATGACATTAATCCTATCGGCAACATGAGTGGCTGGAATAGACGACTCCGGGTTATCCGAGGCAATAGTTTTTCCTTTAGCAGCTAGGGCTTTGTTGCGCATCTCTTGAATTTCTGCCTCGGTAGCCATGGTCTGTCCTGGAGAAAACCGGGGAGTCCCATTTCCTGTTATGGATGGAATAACTGGAAGACTTGACACGGGATCCTCGGTCCTCGGAAGAGGAGGGTCAGCTGCTGTAGTTCGCGGAGACTCAGGGTCAGCTGCCATAGTTTGAGGAGGCTCAGGGGTAGTTTCTGGTACATCTTTCAAACGCTTGCACTCCTGTGAATGCTTGTCCTTGTGGTGTCTTTTTTTCTTTCCCGAAGAATGTTTATGGTGCTTTTCTTTCCCCATTTCTTCGAGGGTGATCTGGTTGTTGACTTGGTTCTGATGAGATATTTCGAGAGGGTTTATGGCCGTCGAATTTGTAGGAGGGGGCCACGAACCGTAGAAGGTAGTCACAGCAGGTGGAGGCTGAGGCTCAGTGTATTCACCAGCAGCGACTCGTTCCTTGATTTTTTTGCTAATAAGGAGCCACTCTGGAATCCGTCGAGGTTTGTAAGCCATCTTTCTCTCTCTAGAAATTCTGGGTGGAAAGTTTGAGCCATTAATGAAAGAGATGAGTATTTATAGAGGCCAAATGGGCTTCTAGGAAAAATCGGGCCTGGGGACATTTCTTGTTGTTTGCCTAGGGGTATTATGGGAACCCTAGGTAAAATTTTTTTGACAGAGGCGTGGGAGAAGTTGCAGAGGCAAGATCTCTCTAAAGATACGCTGACACAAAAGCATGACTGCTGATGTCATGCCAAATTTTCACAGCCAATCATTGCAATGCCTTAGCATCGAATTCTAATGGTTGTGATATGCTCACAGGGCAAATTCCGATGGGCAAGGTTTTCAGGTATTGTCTTGTCTTTATTAAGTCATTGCAAGGATTGGGGGGCTACACTGTTTAATATGAAATAAGAGATGTTTTGGAAGAGAAGAGATGTTTCCGAAGAGATGCTTCTTCGAAGAGGTGCAACATTTGAGGTATTTGTTTCGAGGAAAAGATGTTTGAAGTGATAATGGAGACTTTTTATAGTCCCAGTAAAACTATTTTTACTAGGACTGGTGGGCTACTGATAAGGAAGAATAAAAGACAAGGAGAAAATCGTAAAGAAGAAACATGATAGCAGAAAATTGTAAAGAAAAAGTATGATAGGAGGAAAATGAAAAGAGGAAATTGTGTGAGGGGAAAATTGTATAAACTATCAAAGAAGTAGCTAGAATAAGAAAAAAATAAGATGTAGGGACTAAAAATATAATAAATGGGAATTAAAGCATATGGGGTCCGCAATTGTACTATAAAAGGACCACACGCGCTTCACAGATCCCAAGACGAATATGATATTACTTTCTCTCTCTACTTAAGCTAAGCTCCCATTTTCTCTTTCTAAAACAACTCCTAAACAAAGTAAATCAACCTATATTGACACTAAGAGATTCTCGTATCACATAATCACCCCGGGATAATCTTCAAACTCTTCAATATTGACGGACACTCTAACATCAGAATCCAAGGTAAAATTCAGAATAAGCTATAGTTGCCAAAGAGTCTGCCACAATATGCTCTGATCTATGGGTGTGTTCATAGTGGATAATCTTGAAGCTTGCAACAACTTCTCTCAACATAAGAAAATATATTATCAATTGTTCTTTTTTTTGCTTCACATTGCCCTTGAGTATGGTGAATAATTAGTTGGGATTCACTCATTAATCAGAATCTTTTGGCCCCACATATAAGGGCTAGCTTAAGACCAGCTATAGCTGCTTCATATTCAGATTCATTATTAGAGGCTCTGAAACCGAAATATATAGCCTGGTACATAGTATAACCATAGGGAGAAGTTAAACAAATTCCAACCCCACATCCCATAGTACTAGATCCACCATCGGTTCAGACTACCCATTCTTTCTTAAACTAGTTTTCTTGCATCTGTCCGGGGTATCTATCAACATGGAATTTTACCAAGAAATCGGCCACTAACTGGGCTTTGATCGCCGTATGGGGCGCAAAATCAATATCATAATCACCCAGATCAACTAGCCACTTGGTCATTCTCCTTGATACATAAGCTTTCTGAAGAACATTCTTCAAGGGAAAAAATGTTCGAACGACAATGGAATGACCTTAGAAGTATGGTTTCATTTTTCTTGCCGCAATTACCAAAGCCAAAACCAAATTCTCTAACTTCAAATATCTTATCTCAACATCCAACAGACTTTTTCTAATGTAATAAACGGGACGAGGGTAATTATCCATTTCTCTTACTAGCACAACAATTATTGCATATTTTGATACAGCTAAGTATATGTAGAGCTTTTCCCCTGAATAAGTTTAACAGAGTCTTGGGTGAAGACAAATGTTTCTTGATTTCAAGAAATGCCTGATCACAGTGTGAAGACCAATTAAAGTCTTTGGCATTCTTTAACACCTAAAAAAATAGAGCACATTTGTTTGATGATCTTGTAATAAACCTGTTCAACGCAACCAATCATCCGGTCAATTTTTGAACTTCTTTGGTGTTCCGAGGAAGATCAATAGCTAATAAAGCATTGAGTTGATCCGGATCAGGTTGAATTTCTTTTTCACTTATAATATAACCCAAGAACTTTCCAGATCGGACCCCAAAAACACACGTTTCAGGGTTTAACTTCAAGTCATAGCCTCCAAGTTGGAAAACATTTCTTGAAGGTCAGATATGCGCGCATCTTCTTCAAAACTCTTTACCATCATGTCATCTATATGAACTTCCATATTTCTGCCAATCTGACTAGCAAAGGCTTTATTTACTAACCTTTGGTAGGTGGCTCCAACATTTTTCAATCCGAACGACATCACTTTATAACATTGAAGACTTCTGTCTGTAATAAAAATGATATAATCTTAATTCTTCGGATCTACTTGTATTTGGTTCTACCCCGAAAATGCATCCATGAAAGACTATAGTTTGTTCCTAGAAGTAGAGTCCACCAATTGATCTATCCGAGGAACAGGATAAGGATCTTTGGGGCATGCCCTATTAAGATCAGTGAAGTTGATACACATACACCATTTACCATTCTTTTTCTTGACCAAAATAGGGTTGGCAGTCCATAAAAGGGTACTGAGACTTTTTGATGTGGCCCATCTTAGTCAGACGATCAACTTCTTGAACAATCACATCTGTTTTTTCCTTAAAGAAGGACTTTCTTCTTTGTACAACCAGTCCAACATCAGTCCGTACGGACAACTTTTGAAAAATTATATCAGCTGGCACTCCGGTAACATCATCATTGCACCATGCAAATACATGTAGATTATTCATTAAGAAAGATAACAGTTGTGTTTCAAACTTGGTGCCAACTTGGAACCAATTTTAATACTTTTTCCCTTAACTAGGGAATGAATTTCAACCTCCTCTAGAACATTTCTTACGTATACACCCACAATACTGAGTTGGTTTGTATTCGAACAAAGTGGGACTTCCCCGATTCTGTTAAAGTAAGAATCCCAATCACCCCGGAGACTCTGATAGACTACAAGTATAATGAGCTAGTGGTATACACCGATGAGCTGAACTGGGGACTCTGGTTTCCTTTGGATCCGGAGATAGTCAGGTACTTCAACCTGATAAAGATATGTCCGAGTCAGTTGAGTCCGAATACGTGGTACATGCTGAAGTCTGGCATAATAGTTGTCCAAGATCCCACTACCAATGGAGCAATTCGCTGTTGTGGAGAATTTGTGCAAGAACCACCACATTCCCTTTTACCACTACAATATGGGGAACAATTACAAGGTAGTGAATGACCTATTGGAGTCCGAAAAACTATGGAGGATACAATTCATGTTCATCAGTGGAGCCTGGGAGAATGAGAAAAACATAAAAGTTGACTCTAATCCAAGCCAACTGACTAGTTGCTGGAAGAGTATAAGTAAGTTTTACTTATGTTTCCCTTAGTCTTTTAAATACTATGTGGTTATTCCAAACTGACTTGTGTCTCATTTCAGCTTTTCCGAAGAAGTTCTCAGAGTATGTAGAGGCAGGTCAAAGCATTTGCGCTAAGCTAAACGCCTGGGCCTTGGAGAAATGGGGGAATGGTTTCCACAATTGTTTCACCTCAAGGAACTTTGTGAGATCTCACATGTGGAATAAAACAGGGAGAAATGACCTCAATTGGAAAGAACTGACCACCCCTCCTTCTAAAGACATCATCCTGAGGAGAACTGAGGCTAAGGACGCCAAACTCTACTTGCCTTCCAGGGTCAAAGACCCTAGCCATCTGGACAAGATGGAGAATAAAAAAAGAAGAAAACCACACAGACCCATCTCAGCCAACCACCGAAGGGACCGGTTCGGATAATCAATGAGGGATCAATGTTGTTCTGCTAGAAGCAGTTGAAGTTACCGTCAATGAGGCTAGTGGATCGGACAACCCACCAGAGGTTGCAAAGAAGGATAAGAAGTGCAAAGCAAGCAGTGATGAAAAATATTCAAAGAAGAAGAAAGTCATTCTGGGATTAGAGATAATTCTCCATCCTTCTAAACTTCCTCCTCTGGTTGCTGCTGATCCTACTCTACAAGAAGAAGTTCCACCCAATGTTTATTCCAAACAGGCCAGGACTGATGGAGAGGTGAATCTCGATGCCTTGCAGAACATTAAAATATATTGTAATGAACTAGACAAGGATGACTTTTGGAGACCTTATCGTCCTGCTAATTCGGCTAATGTTTTAACCCACAATGGTGAGACATACGTGATATCAAATGAACAAGATACTCCGAGTCCTGCTCTCTTATGTTACATTCATCCGACAGTCGACCTAGAAAGGCAAGTGAGGGACCAAACTATTACCACAAATTCCTTGACTTCAGAGAATCAAAGCTTGACGAACAGTCTCTTTGCCGCTCAGTAGAGCATAGAATCCTTGAAGAAGGAAAAAGAGGATCTAGATGATAAATTACTCAAGTCAGAAGAGGCTAAAAAATATATTCAGACCAAGTATTCCGGACTGGAAACTTCTTCCTTTGATGAAATCAAAGCTCTGAAAGGACAACTAGAAGCTAGTGACAAAACTATCAAGACTTTATTCGAAGACAAAGTCAATCGAAAGGTCTTCTTGCAAAGAAGATAGAGGAGAATATGTCTCTAGTAAAGAAGCAAGCCGAGGAGATAGCTGCTGTAATAAAGAATTATGCCTCTGGAGTGGTGGATTCTTTAGAGAAAATAGATGATGGAATCAAATCCGATATGGTCTTACTATCTTAATGAGACCTTTCCGAAGAGGACTCTAGGTCCTTTGTGAAAATTTATGGAATACGATAACCTCTTTTTTCATACAATGGTTGATGGTGATAAACACAACTACTCAAGTGCGGAAGATTACAAGGACAATGAAGGGGTTGGTGAGAGTTTAAGTGCCGAACTCAAAAGTTCGAAGGAAGGCGATGGCGATGAAAAGACCGAATTGAACAAGCCCTAAGGTTGTATTGTTATGTTGTGTATTTTTTGTTAAAAAACTAAAGTCCTTGGATGGTCAAGGCATCTTGTTGCATATTTTTTGTTTAATTCATGTTCTTAAAACTTAAAGTCCTTGAATGGTCAAGGCATTTATGAACCATGGATCGGGTCTACTTCGATCAAACTTTAATATCATACTTCCCTTTTGCTTAAATTTTGTTTAACTTTTTACCACCGAGTTTAAATGGCCTTCAGTATTTTAGATCTATTAAGTAAGTGTGTTGAATAATTCTGATCTCATATGTTTGACAAATGTGATCAAGTATTTAACGTATCAAATCACCTCCAAGATGTTTGAGAGTCGGGGTGTTTAATAAATATTTAATATCTCACCACCTCACACTATAATTAAGTCAAGAAGAACTTTGCACCAGATTTTTAAAGAAGGCATACAATATTATTGAAAACTCGGACACCTCGTTAAAACCTCCCCGTGCCACCAGGGTAGGAAAGAGCATGCCCCCTAATATATACATTGACAATTAAAAATTAAATATTGACAAGAGAGTTCTACTCTAAGTATAACCTTAGATGTTCAACGTTCCATGGGTGCTTTAGTGTTTTCCCCTCCTTATCTTGAAGTTTGTATGTTCCTGGTTTGACGTTTCCACACATGACATAAGGACCTTCCCAATTCGGAGCCAGCTTACCTAACTATTTTCCATTGTATGTAAAAATAATTTTCTTAAGACTTTGTCCCCCAATTGAAAATCTCTTCTTTTAACTTTAGAAGCAAATATGATCCTCATCAAACCATGGGAATGTGCCGTTCTTAGATGCACTTTAACTTTTCTTTCTTCAATGAAATCCAATGATTCCTAACTGTCATATCATCTTCCTGTTCGGAATAGTTTCGGATTCTGTAAGACGGTAAAGTAGCTTCTATGGGAGTGATTGCATCCATCCTATAGACAAGGGCAAACAGAGATTCTTGTCTAGTAACCACAGGTGTAGTTCGGTAAGCCCAAAATTTCATGTAGATAACTTGGAAATTTTTCTGCAGCTCCCTCCATATTTTTCTTTAGCCTTGACAAGATTGTCCGATTAGCAACTTCAACTTGTCCATTTTCTTGAGGGTGGAAATGAGAAGAAAAGCAGTGTAGAATTCCTCTAGAGGTGTAAAACATTTCCATGTCTTAATTATCAAACTGTGGCCCATTATCCGTGGTAATCTTTTGGGGAACCCCAAATCTGCAACATATGTTAGATAAAATAATTTTAATAATTTCCTTAGAAGTGGTTCCAACTAAGGAGCTGCCTCTATCCACTTAGAGAAATAGTCAATAACAACAATGATTGTTCTACATCCACCGGATGCCATGGGAAGAGGCCCAACCCCCATCTATCGAAGGGTATCGGTTCAGATATGGATTCCATAGGAACTGCTGGCACATGAATTTTATTTTCATATATTTAGCAAGGATCACACTTATTCACCATATCTTTAGCATCTGCCATTATGGTTGGCCAGTAGTGCCCTGCTAATAAAACTCTCATGGTTAGGGATTTATAACCACAGTGTGCAGAACCTTCTCCATCATGCAGTTCAGATAACACAACTTGGGATTCTTCAAATCCTAGGCAACGCAAGATAGGTCTGCTGAAAGATTTCTTGTAAAGAACTTCCCTTAATACCAAGAAACCATGAGCCTTATACTTGACTTTCTTAGTCATGGCTTTATTCGGAGGCAAAATCCCATCGGAAATAAACTGAAGAATATTATACTTCCAGTCCTTGAGTTGAATGGTTACTATGCTCATGCTTTCTTCATTCTCTTTACCATTTTTTGGCCCATCCGTATTAATGAACATTCTAACATCAGAATCCAAAGGTAAGATTCAGAATAAACTATAGTTTTCAAAGAGTCTGCCACAACATTCTCCAATCTAGGGATGTGTTCATAGTGGATACTCTTAAAGCTTGCAACAACTTCCCTCAACATAAGCAAGTATTTAATCAATTGTTCTTTCTTTGATTCAAATTTCCCTTGAGCATGGTGAATCAGTTATTGGGAATCACTCATTAATCGGATTCTTGCCCCACATATAAGAGCCAACTTAAGACCAGTTATAGATGCTTCATATTCAGATTCATTATTAGAAGCCCTGAAAGAAAAACATATAGCCTCGTACATAGTATCACCATAGGGATAAGTTAAACAAATTCCAGCCCCACAACTCATAATACTTGATCCACCATCAGTTCAGACTACCCATTCTTTCTTAGACTGGTTTTCTGGCATCTGTCTGGAGGATCTATCAGCATGAAATTCTACCAAAATATCGACCATTGATTGGGCTTTAATCATCGTTCATGGAGCAAAATTTATATCATAATCACCCATCTCAACTGACCACTTGGTCATTCTGCTAGACACATCAGATTTCTGAAGAACACTCTTCAAGGGAAAAGATGTTCGAAATATAATGGAATGCGCTTGGATTTATGGTCTCATATTTCTTGCTACAATTACCAAGGCCATTGCTAGTTTTTCCAACTTTAAATATCTTCTTTCAGCATCCAACATAATTTTGCTAATGTAATACACCAGACGAGGCTAATTATCTACCTCTCTTACTAGCACAACACTTATTGCATACTCTGATACAGCTAGATATACGTAGAGATTTTCTCTCTGAACATGTTTAAAGAGAGTCTTGGGTGAAGACAAATGCTTCTTGATTTCAATAAATGCCTGATACACTGGGGAGACCAATTAAAGTCTTTGGTATTCCTTAATACATGGAAAAATGGAGCACATTTATCTGATGATCTTGAAATAAACTTGTTCAAAGCAGCTAATCTTTCGGTCAGCCTTTGAACTTCTTTGGTGCTCCGAGGAGGGTCCATAGCTAGTAGGACATTAAGTTGATCCAGATCAGGTTGAATTCCTTTTTTTCTCTTATCATGTAGCCCAAGAACTTTCCAGATTAGACCCCAAAAACACAATTTTCAGGGTTTAGCCTCAAGTTCAGAGCCTTTAAATTAGAAAATGTTTCTTGAAGGTCAGATATATGTGCATCTTCCTCCAAACTCTTTACCATCATATCATCTATATAAACTTCCATGTTTATGAAAATATGATTAGTGAAGTATTTATGTATTAATTTTTGATAAGTGGCTCCAATATTTTCAATCCGAACGACATCACCTTATAACAATGAAGACCTCTGTCTGTAATAAAAGTGGTGTGGTTTTTATCATTCGGATGTACTTGTATCTGGTTGTACCCCGAAAATGCATCCATTAAAGACAAAAACTTATTCCTAGAAGTTGAATCCACCAACTGATCTATCCGGAGAATGGGATAATGATCTTTGGGGCATGCTCTATTAAGATCAGTAAAGTCGATACACATGCGCCATTGGCCATTCTTTTTCTTGACTAAGACAGGGTTGGCAGTCCATAAAGGATACTGAAACTCTTGCATGCATATCTTTTTTTCTTGAATATTTTTTAGTTAGTCTCATTTTATTTTTTGACCATCCTTTATCACTCTTGAGGACACTGATTCTTCAAGTTCTGCCTCATTAGATCAGCTGCTAGAGAATTCCAAAGTAGAACTATCCACATGTTTAGATCGGTGCATTTTCTTGGAACTGAGGTGTGTCTTTAGAGACTGCTCTTTCTCTCTAGGATTGTCAGTATGGTGAAGTACCGACGCACCAGATTTTTCTTCAACCCATTTTTCTGCCTGTTTCAACGCTCTCAACGCCTCTATCTCAGCCCTCAACTGATCGCACTCCTCGATAGTATATTTTGCGTTTTCCTTTGCAACTTCCACTTTAGAGGGTGGAACATTCTGCGCATTCGGATCCATCCAAACTACTTTATATGTTGGTTTTGAATATGAAATTCAAGCACCGCCGTGCTCCCACTGTGGTCGCCAATTTGGTGTCGATTATTTTTTATTGAGGGTAGTTTAGTAAAGTGTTTTGGGAATTTAATGCTTAAGGTGGAGTGTAATGAGATAATTAAGGTTTTGATTTGTATTAAATTTGATCACCCTCATTAATGGAAGTGGTTAGGGTATTTATACTTACTTAACGACCCATGGTCCTTTCGGGTCGGGTTATGGGCTTGGGTTAAGTTTAAGAACCCGTTTCTATAGGTGTGAAATGACCAGCACCTATCTTAGTCACATTCCATTGCATTTGTGATGTTCGGTTTATTATGGCAGTGGCTTGTTCCAAACTTCCCTTAAATATCTGACCTTATCAAATATAACTGGAATGGCAAGGTTTAGTGTATGATGACTCGCATTGTTTACTATAACTGGAATCACATGGTCGATATTGAAGGAATCACGTGGTTTACGATAACTATAATCGCATGTTTAATATACAAGGAATTGCATGGTTTGATATAACTATAATCGCATGTTTAATATACAAGGAATCACATGGTCAGCACGTGAGCCTCCCATCCAGCAAGTCAACAAATCAGACCAACTAAACCAACTAGAAACCACTAGTAAATATTATAGAATAGTTTTGCACTGCTTCTTATATTCACAAGTCTCGCATGATATTTATAATACAGTAATCAAATGTTTCATCATTCAAAGATGAAGAAGAATAGCTTAATCAACCTGAATAAAAAGAAATAGAAATTCGTTAAATCAAACAACAAGAAGCCCAACACCATCAACTCCAACACCGAGACAGACAACAACAACAACAAGAACTAGTCTGCACAAAGTTAGAATAAGTTGAACTCACCTAAATATAACCAGCACCCCCGGCCTAGAGGCACCAAAAACCCAACACAGACAAACATAAGAACTAACACCACAAAAGCACAAAAGAGAAATATCACCATAAGCTGATACGCCCAAAAAAATCATTGATGATTTTTTGACAGACCCTACACAATCCTATTTTGATGAGGTTGATCAACTTATGGCTGATGTTGTCATGGAACAAAGTTTGGGTGTTATCGCGTTGGAGATGCAGGCTCATGATTTAAGAGATACTTGACAGGGTTGTAAATGAGACAAGATATTGGATAGTCATTCATGAAGCGGTAAGTGGATCTTTAGTAGATTAAGATTAAACTGTGAATATATATATATATATATATATATATATATATATATTATCATATGCTATACGAATCACATGGTTTAATATACATATAATTGCACATTTATTATACTTGGAATCTCATGTGTGTTATAGTTGTAATCACATCGTGTTCGAAACATCATTTTCCATCTTCCAGACCGCCAACAAATCAATATAAGAGGATAATGAATGACCTGATTGGGCATTTCACGGTCAAAGACATAATGAGTTAGAAGAGAAATATATGAATTTACCAAATTAGGAAACGAATACAATAAAAAAGTAGATCATTGGCGTTTGTGAATACCACAAAGTCCTTAAGATATAAAGGGCAGAAAAACAAGAATATCCAGAAGTATGGTATTTACCATTATCATACTTCTCTTATAGACTAAATGTGGGTGTAGGTGAACCATGGCGCTACTTAATGAACGCGACCTGGACGTCAAGGTAAAATATACAAGTGTTGTATTGTAACAGTGGACTTTAAAGTGGAAACACATGTTCAATTAAAGTATAATTGCATGATTAATTATAGTAGACATGCATGTTTAATAGCGATAGTATAACATGTTTAGTAGCACTAGACTCGCATGTTTGGTTACAAAAGAAAAGCATAGAGTCTGTAGTACTAGACTCAATTTGTTTTCCCTAAAATCACAAGTTCAGTTATATTAATATCCCATGTTTGATTACATGGACCCCACTTGTCATTTGGTAGATTATTGACCCTTGAATTTATAATACGCTTAAAAGAAAAAATCAGAAAGTACTACTAAAGGTTTCAAAAGTGCTTACATTTGTAAATTCAACGTGATATAATTTATGCTCATGGAATGATAAGTATAACGAAATTTAGGTATCGGTTATTATAAAATAAAACTGTTTATAATTCTTTGTCTTAATGCAGAAAACACTAGCCATGAAGGGAGATCTCACAAAAATTGTTAACGAAGTATTCAAAACAATACCAGACCACACGTATTATGTGTACCTTCCAGTATGCAACATAAAGAAAGATACAATGAACTACTGGATATTGGTGAACATTAACATTGAAAATAGATAAAAAACAAACTATAACCCACTCATGCCTCGTAATAAATATGCAGTTGATTACTCAAGAAAAATTGTTGAGCCACTAGTAAGTATTTAAAATCATGCATGTTTCTTATTTGATACTGGTCTTGCATCTAACCTTTTAACTGGTCTCAACTCTTATTAATAATTGGTCTACTACATGAAAATAATAATAATACTTATTCTAAAAAATCTATATAAAGTCAAAACAACAAGAGAAATCCCACAACAAAAATTAGGAAGCCTCGACTATGACAATTTTATTTGTGAATACCCTAAAGACGTTATCCAAAATGGATGTATTCTTAAAAGATACAATAAATACATGTGTTAGAATATGAGAGCTCAAATATTTCATTATTTACTAAATGATGTAAATACAAACGTTCAGTGGTAGCTCTCTTGATATAGTATTTTCTGATATTATCTATTTTATAAGTAACATATCTTGTAAGTAATATATTTATAAGTAAAGAAACACAATAATGAGTACACATAGACTCGCGTGTTTATTTTCAACAGACTCACATGGTGAGTAACCCAAGATTTGTATGGTGCGCAATACTAGACTCGCATAGAATCCCAGTGTGTGTAACATTAGACTCACATATGAGTAACACTAGACTCACACGTGGGTAACACTAGAATCGCATGGTCACTTCCACTAGACTTGGATCTCTATTATCCATAGAATCACATGTGTATATAATGCATGAATCGCATGGTCGAATCAATGTAGTGGTCTCGATTATATTATTCATCTAGTCTTGCCAAATTTTTTAACAAAAGAATAAAGTAATCACGAAGGTAATTAATAAAAATCACAATCTTCTAACTAATTTAGTCATATAAGTATTTAACCTTGTTAATTATTTCTATTGACTAACTTATTTTTTGATTTAACAAAAGTAGATAACTAATGATAACTAAAGAAATAACTACAAAATTCATATCGAGAATGGGTTAGGGTTTTTGTCTATAAATACGTTTTATAACTTCACTAGGGTTGCATACAAAAATAAGAATCACATACTCTTCAAATTTTAAAGCATGGCATCTTTCAGTTACCTCTCTCTTCCGATAAGTATGGCTACTCATCTTTCTCAAATGATAGTTTTCTGAATCTTCTGAACACTTCTCCTCGTACAAAATGACCACCAACTTCGAATACTCCTCTAACTATTTTGGAGACAATGAGATATTCTCCTTCCCAGTTGAACATTATTCACCAGATTCATACTATGAAGATGAGGAAGACCTATATGATCTTCCACAAAAAAAGGAAGAGAAGCTAGTTGTAAGAGAAAAGAAGAAGGAAGAAGATAAAGAGACCAATGAAGAAGAAAAAGAGGAAGGGACTGAGGATGATGAAAATGAGGAGGATGATGAGAAATAGGATAAAGAAGAAGAAGAGTCTGACAAAAAATACTATGGTCCTGATGTTTGAATGTTTTTTTTTTATGTTTTTATTAAAATATTCAACCATAAAATATTATATTTTTTTGTTGTTAAGGTTAAAACTATGAACCATGTTGGGGTTTTCCTTTTTGTTGATTTCTTGTTTATTATAGTGTGAATTCACACTTTCATTAATATAACAAGGTCTTTTATCTCATCTCGGTTTATTTTGCATGTCTAATATGTATACAATAGTTTAATTTACATATAAGACACATGTGTGATTTAGATTAGAAAATGCATATTTAGTTTAGGTAATAACAGATATTTAGTTACATTATACTCCTACATTTCATTAAACTGGTCTTACATATAATTACAGTAGGAAACGCATGTCCGTTTACAATTAGAAACACATGTTCAACCACACATAAATTCATTATATTGGTCTTACATGTAATTACAGTAGGAAACGCATGTCCGTTTACAGTAGGAAACACATGTTCAACCACACAGAAATTCCATGTTTACTTTAGATAGAAATGCATGTTTAGTTACATTAGACTCTCATGTTAGGTTACACTGCATATCATTGTTAATTATAGTATAAATTTAAGGAGTATAATTTCATGTTGGCTTTAAGTGAAACCACATGTTTGTTTTAAGTAGAATCGCAGGTCTAGTTTAAGTAAAAATGGTTGGAGTCCTAGTAAGAAGAATTGCATGTTTACATACTCTAAGTTGCGCTCAAATGTTAATAATCCCGGTCTTGCATATAAGTAGAAAAATAAATACTTTACAATATAAAAAAAGAGTGTATAAACGTCGTGAGATTAAAAATACAAACATGGAAACAGAAATATTTTAAACATATAAACAAATTCCTCAAAAGTCCTTTTATCACGACCCAACTTCAAAGAACGGTCACACTTCAGCTGCATGGTACTATTTCTCATCTAGACAGAATAAACTTATTCTTAGGCTTTCCAGCTCGTCTTTTCATATTGGGAGGCAAAATTTCTGGTGATTCATTAGAACTTGATCCTTCACAAAATTTGGTTAAAGCATGTATGTTAAAAGACTAATTTCACGTGTAATTACTAACAATGAAAAATAGATTTATTAATGTCATAGATCTTGCTGAGTCGAATGTATTGTAGCAAAATCATGAGAACATGGAAAACAATCTTATTGCAAAGCACCATAAGGATATTTGAAATCCAGTAAATTAATAACCATAAGATGGTCTGAAAAAGCTACAAATATGGTTGTAGTAGATCTACAAACTAGCCAAAGACGACCTTTTCAAAATTAACCTTTAACTTCTTTTCATACTTAAGGCATAATTTTTTACTCTAGCCTAGCCCCTTCGAATAACATTGTGAAATTTAAATCATAAGTAAGATTCTAATCTTGTCAACTAATTCAAGAATGGGTAGAGTACACATTTCTTCAATCTGATGGTTAAAATATTTAGCCGGACGAGATGCCATAACACTATATCGTTTCCTGTGAATAAATGCTTGAGTATATTTGATATGTGATAAATTATTAAATCTCTAACCTCCTTCACTAAAAAAATCTTCAAGTTGTTCATTAAAAATATCTACAGTTTGAGCATATGCATATTGTCTGAACTTATGAATCATCATAGATTTAAAATTTTTGTTTAAATAACTCATAGCATACCTAAAATTTTGAACAAGATGGAAAATACAGTAGGCATGATAACAGTTTGGATATAAGACATAAAAAACTTTAATGATACCTAAATGAAGGTCCAAAATAAAATTTATTTGGTGTTAAAACAAATGAGGTTTCAAAATCTCCAAAAACCATAGCTAATTGTGAGCATCTTCACAACCAATAATATCAAATGCAACAAAAAATATACTTAGAAGACAAATTAAGTAAACTGGAATTATATGTCTCGCATGGTGTTTATTGTACTAGAACTGCATTATAAGTATAACTAGACTCACGTGGTCATTATCCTCATAATCACGTTATGATCAACACTAGAATCGCATGGTCATTATCTGGAGAATCGGATTATCAGTATAAATAAACTTGCAGGTCATCAATATTAGAATCGCAAGTTAGGATGTGAGACTATTCCATTCAAGTCTCGTATGACCATATGGTCACGAATTGCATGGAATAAAAATTAGAAATGAATTAAACTTAACATCATTACAATTGCTATGCGATATAACAATACAACCCTATGCTTGCAGGTGAAAAACGTTCTATCGAAAAATAAAAGCGGATGTCACAGATAGAAACCTTAAAGAAATGAACTGAATGCCATGAAACAACGTTTGAAGTTGTTTATGTAAGTATATTTCAAATGGCAGTCAGTCGTAAGATCACGACTCTTTAATTTTTTAAAGTATTCATTGAGAAAACTAAAAGAACTACAACTATCTCCGAAAACTCCTCTCATTGTTTTTCAAAAGAATTCCAAGAGAGACGATAAGAAATGTCTAAACCATAGTACTATTTAACATAGAATTTTACACTTTTCGCTGTCACAGAATTACATCTCTTAATGAATACATGAATTTCTGTAGCAATCAACTTTGATATCGATGTTGTTTGGAAAATCGATGCTACACGTATGTTTTCAACAAACCGCTTAATGATCATTAATCAGGTGGTGAAATCAAGTGATGCATAAAGTATCCATTTACAACCAGTTGAGACTTTATTTTCACAATAAGCAATTATTACATATTGTATTATGCATGCATTTGAAACAAAAACCACGTTTTAAGGCATAAAGACAAAGAGATATCCTTAGAGTTGTAACACCTTGATAAAAAACTTGGCCAACACCTATAATTACATTAGCCCAACCAGTAGTAACAAGTTTTTTTTTATGATAAACAAAAGCTTAAACCATTACCACTATCCCCACTAATTAAATGATTATTTGAGGCTTCTCCCAAACTCATGATAAGCTCTTTATGATTTTTTACAACAACCTTATCAACTAGATGTTGTACTATAAGAAAACTAACATTTTTTAAACCCTTAACATCAAGATATACTACCAAGCCCACAAAATCTGTCTGATTTATAAATAAAAAATTCATATTATCATTGCAACAATAGGTCATACTGTACTTACCTCTATAACCAACACATCTCATCTACTTTCAACATACTTTTGAATAATTTCGAATTTTTCAAACTCGGTAAGAGGAAAAATTGCAGTTCGACCAACATGTTTAAAAATGCACACTCGTGGATTAGATGTTTCTTACTTGCATTGAAACAGTTAAACAGTTACACGCAATGAAAAACACATAATGAAAGACTTAATCTCGTATATATAACACGTTAACGTCTCACATATGCGAGATGTCTAATATTTTTAGACGTCTCGCATATACGATATGTCATATATTTTCAAATGTCTCGCATGTTATATACCAAACGAATCGCATGTCCCAACAAAAATATTTCCTATTAGGATTTATCTTCACATGCACATGGATCACATGTCCATATGCACATAGAAATAAGCAGAGCTATGTGCGTTCTAGTGAGGGCATATGAACCCATTCTTTTATGTATATAATATATTTAGTAATAAATAATAATAAATATATTTAATTCTAGTGGAAATGATTAAAACCTCCAACCTACAAGTTAGTTTAAAGAGATTGCACAATTATTAAAGAAATAAATTATTATTTCTATTTTATATAAAACAAAAAATAAATTTGTTTGGTCCAAAATAATAAAACTACATTTGTATTATAAAAAGAAAAAAACAAATGAATTTAAATGGTTATGAATACTTAATAAAACAAATGAATTTAAATGGTTATGAATACTTAATGTTATTTAGTGTTGTAATAATATAAATTTATATATAGAGTTGTTAGTAAGTAAAGTTATTATTTATAATTTTTATATAGATTTGGTAATATATTACAAAGAATTTCTATATAATATATTAAAAACTTCTTATATGATTGTATATTCTGCATTTGGAGTCGTTCGGATTTGTTTTTGGTTTATTTTTAAAAAGTCTCACACTAGTTGAGATATGTTCTTACTTATTTACACTTGATCCTTCCCATGCTTAACCGATGTGGGATGTGAGACTCTAATCGCCACTCTAACAGAAAACACATTATACAATCAGTTTATAACTTATTAAAAAAGAAAACAGATGAAAATGTACTATTACACGACCGGTTTCTAAAATCGGTTTCTACAAATAAAAGATAACAATTGAATACTTTTATTAGGAACATAACCAACCTGCGTTAATCTTTGATACTCTGACGATCAAATAACATATGTTATAACAGTGATACATAACAAACAACCTACCTGAAAAATCCATTACGATACTTTGATGAACCTACTGAGATTATGATAATCGCTAAAATCTGGTTTCTAGGCTAAAATCTGGTTCGTAGTACACTCTGAACTCCAGTTTGTAGTGAAACGGATCGTATTATGCTACAATGTGGCAGAGATAGACGACTTATCAATTTCAAATATTTGAAAGATCAAACAAAATAAAAAATAGTTTTAAAAAAATAGTTATATAAGTGAAGAGGATATTTAAAGTATTATTATAAAATTTTAAAATTAAATAAAAATTAATTACGGTAAATGAATATTAAATAAACACATATAGTAAATGATATTAGAGTTTGGTTAGTTCTCATCGTATCTACAAATTTGTATAGAGAGGGGAAAGATAGAAACTTTAATAATAACTATTATAATAGCGAAAGAATTTGTAGGTAGAGGAAATATTGAAACTTTAATAATAAATTAATAAAGGTCAAGCTATATATATCAAATTTGGGTTTAAGTATACCCAATTTTGAGTATACCCAAAGGTGATCTAAGTATATCCAAATTTTGACAAAAATACCCTTTTCTAGGTATATAAGGTTTTTTTTTTACTAATCTTATCCACCTCATTTTTTCTCCTACACTCTCTAACTTATCTCTAAAACCATCAAGTTCTCTCTAATTTATCCGGCGAACTAAAATCCGGTCGGTACGCTCAAAAATCACAAATGGCCATTTTCCGGTCGAATTTCGGCCGGAAAATGGCCTCCAAACACCCGAAAATTATGATTTTTTTAGTAATTAAATTTTTAATTTTTTTTTTTAAAAACTTAAAAAAACAAGTTTTGATTTTGTGTTTTCATTAGAAGAAGTTTAAAAAAATTAAAAAGAGTTTGAATGTTCTTGAGGCAACTTTGAATGTTCAAGAACAATTTGAAGAATTTCACAAAATTGTAGTAATATGGGGTTTGATCTAGTAGAGAGTTGTGTTTTTTTGGGTAGATATAACCAAATAGATTGTTTTGTGAATTGGGTGTATCTAGGATATACTTAGTGTTTTTGTTTACTTAGTGGCAATTTAGATATTAAATGAAAGTTCAAGGGTTTTTTCGTCCTAAAAAAGTCAAACAAAAGTCAACTGCGTTTTTTGGGTATACTTAAATCACATTTGGTATATATAGCCATACCCAATTAATAATAATAATAATAATAATAATAATAATAATAATAATAATAATAATAATAAAAAAAAGCTTCTTTCTAAATTTCCTTCCCTCGAGAAATCTCTTGGTCGACTTTTATTTCAGGTTCAGTGTCGCTTCAAAAACCCACCGTCAGCCGGAACCAGCGGCAATATCCTCACCAACCCACCGTCTCTGCAAGGTAACATCGTTTCTCATCTCTCTGTCTTATCTCGATTTCATTTCGATCTTGAATGTTGTGTTTACGAAATAGTAGAATCTTCCGATTAGGTTTCGTAATTACTTAGGTTTTGTTAATCGAACATAAACATTAGACTGTTGAAAGCGATGATTACTTTAGATCTTTCAGATTTGTTAAGTAGCTAGTGATTATACTTCATGTAGTATTGAGGATACCCATCCGCATCGATATCTTTTTAAAAATTCAGGCCTATTTGAGCTCACTAATATATAGTCGAAGCCAATTTCCATTTATTGATATGTAATAGCAATGCCCTATTCTCTGCTGTAGAATCTGTGAAGTGTTACCGAGTTTAAACTTAAGCCTTCAAAGTTGTAGACAAAGGAAACACCAAACCATATAGAATGCTTCTGCCAAAGTTGATCTGTCGCAATAGCGGCAAAACCAGTTTAAGAATCAATTGGTTGCATCCATATAGGAACATTTTAACCTAGAAGTAAGAGTCCAGAACGATTTTCCACGGAAAATATATAAAATTCACTCTTTATTTACTTGGCCAATGACTTACGGTGATATATTAACGTGCCGAATTAGAATGTATAAAGTTTATATTGGCACTGTTTTTCAGTTACTGGTTATAGAAAACAGAATTCGGGATTGTTTGGTGCCATATCTCATGTGGGTTTGGGTTTTCGGCTCATAAGTAGAAATATTGTATGCATTGATCTATCCTTTTACTATTAAAAGAAGCTAGCCTTTTAGGCTTATAAGATCACAAGGGCCTAAGAAGCTAAAAGCCAAATGTAATTAGCTTTTCTTGGCTTTCCTATTCTTAACACTTTTTTTGTCTGATATTTTCTTTTACCGGATCTTTTGCTATACATAATGGTTTTATAGATTGCCTAGTGTATTTTAGATTTCATTTTTCATTTTATACCATCGTTTTTAACGTAAAATGTTGGGTTCCTTCCTCCATATTGCTTTTTTTATGATAAGCTACCGTTTTCTATATACTTCTTTTAAGCTAACTTTGTAGCTTATAAGCTGGCCATTGAAGAATTCCTTAGTCTGTATACCGGTACTGCTTAAAGAATAGCTCAAAGGAAAATCTAGTACTAACACGAAGTCAAACGGTTATGAAACTGAGAGTGAATGACTAGCGGTTTACGATGTTTATGAGTAAATGTTAGGAAAATGGGTCGTGCTTTTTATAATGTTATGACGCTGCTAACAATTTCTCTTTATTGCATAAAACGTGGATATTTACTTTTTGTTTTGAAAATAGTTTGTTCATATGAATCCATTTTTGTATCCGATAGTTACTAATAACACTTGTTTTTGGTGTCTTCAATCTCCATTCTCGTTGCTCACAGACTTTCTATATGGAGTTAGCAGACCAGGCAGTAGGGTTTCTACTATCATGCATCAGCTTGTCTATATTTACCTATTATACATTCTGGGTCATCATCTTGGTAAGTATACACTTTAACCGTAAAATCTACGTGTTTTGCCATTTAAAAATGCCGGTTCTCATTATTAAGTATTTGTATGTATTGTGCTTTGATTGCAGCCATTCGTAGACACTGATCACTTTATCCACGATTACTTTCTATCGCAAGAATACGCAATACTGATACCTGTATCTGCCGGTGTGCTGCTTCTCTGCTTCTTATGCATGTTTATTGGATTTGTGATGCTTAAATCCAAAAAGAAAAAGTCTTAATGCAACTTTTTTGTGCGTAATTGTAAACTTCTTTAAAGTTTTCAAGAAACTTATTGTTCAGTATCTCCTAGATTAAAGTTTTAGTTTCAGGACTATAGAATGTACTTAATCATTTTGGAGACAGAAAAGTTTATGTTAGATATATCGAATTCCTTCTAGTTTACGAATGGCACATTGAACTTTTTTGCTTTGGCGTTATAGTAGTACCAGAATAAAAGGAAGAACTTTTCTGGGTCTGTGTAACTCGATGTTGAATCACGGAATTCAACATCTGTGGGAGTTACACATGAGTTCTAGCTCAATTCAACAAACTTGGGTATGCAAGGATTGGACTTGTTAATTGAGAGTTAGCTGTTATTTATGCAATTCAGCGGGTTAGAGATATTCTCAAAAAAAAGGTTAATGGGGATATATTGGCTAGCTATGGAGCTTGAGCCTAACTAGAAGTTTTTGGTTGGAAGCCCATATCAAGCTCAGGTAGTGAGGCTGAGGATTAGAAGTCTAGCTCGAGCCCAAATAATAAATTTTGGATCAAAACCCAGCTGAAGTCTAGCTCATGTCGAGAATAGAATGTTTGTTTGCCAGCTGGATTAGGTGCAAGTTTGTCTTTAATAATTTATGTTTTGATTAAGTTGAAGATGAGATTTTGAAAAGAAAAATTGAGTTGATTCCAAAATGGAGCCAGACATGAGATTTTGATAATTTTTTGACCTCGAGCTCAAGTCGGTTTTAGCTTTCTTTACGTTTTTTAGTTGAAACGAAGTCCAAAAAGTAAATCTAATTTCTCATATATATAAAAAATACGGCAGTCCAATGCTTTTTTATATGCATTTTTGGTTTTTTATTTATTTGATTTTTTTAAGCAACTAATAACTTTTTATTACTTAATTGAAAATAATACAAAAGTTAGGGCGAAAATTGAACAATGAATAAAATTTAGGGGCCAAAGAACAAATCAATGGCGCCTTCGACAGACTCAGTTTCAAATTGAAACAGGGCTTCAAAGAACAAAACAATGGCTTCGTCTTCTTCACCAATTCAGGTGACATAACCAAGCCCAAGGCTTTCAAGAAGGGCTATACTTCGTAACTCATTCGGAGGATTGAAGAATCGGGTACTTTTTTTTCGAGCCGAGAACACTTTTGGCAATCCCATCAGAACACTGATTTTGCAACCTGGAGATATGTTTGATCGATATATTAGGGTGAATCAAGGATCTACAAATGTCTAACGAAGCCTTCAGGTACCAAGCTTCGTTTCTACACGCAAGAAGATTTATCAGTATCAAACTGTCAGATTCAACATCAACATTCGTCCAATTTTGCTTCTTGCAGGTAATCAATCCTTCTGTTAAAGCACTCAGCTCAGCAAAGAGAGGATTCAGCTTGCCTAAAAGCGACCCAGAGCCCATCAGAATGTCATCATCAGAGTTTCTAACCAGGATTTCAGTACTAGCCTCTCCATGCTTGTTACACGAGCCATCGACGTTCAGCTTCACTCTTCCTGGGTTTGGAGCCATCCATCTGAGGTAAGTAGGAGCTTTCTTGTTGTTTATAGTAGAACTACAACCAAGAGAGATACCAGCATTGTTAGTGTTTGTCCATAGTTTGTAAGAAAACATATTGCAATATCCATGCTTTTGATGATGAATGTGATTCTGTTAATAGCTTGATTGATAGAGTCAGAATGGCCAGAAAATTTAGCCCAATTTTTGTTCCTCCAAATGACCCAGCAAATGACTTGGGGGACAATATGAGTTATGTGTCTTTTGCTTTTAGAAAACCAAAACCAGGTATGAAGAACATGAGAGAAAGTCATATGTCTACCAGTCTTGATCTTGAACAGGCAGCTGATATATTTCCATAGTTGCCAAGCAAAGCAACAGCTGACAAATAGGTGATCTTTATCTTCGTAGCTGTTGTAGAATTGGCACTTTGAAACCATTTGAATGTGCCTCTTCATGATAATGATATCAATAGGGATATAACCTTTCAGGATCTTCCAACACAAAAAAGAAAATTTTCTAGAAATAGAGGAGCTCCAGATCTTAGAATAAAGGCCAGACTTAGTAAAAGACTTCCTTAGAGTTTCCCAAGTGCATTTTAGTATCAAAAGCCTGGTTTTTTGAAAGAGTCCAAATGATTTGATCAGATTTATCAGGATCAATTCTATACTTAGATATATGTCTGATTCTGTCATTTGGCACAATGTTTTGAAGACAATCAAGAGCCCAATTATTGCATTTCCAAAAGGTGTTTACTCTAGCATTTAGAAACCAATTTTGAGGGTTAAAATCACTTATCAATGGAGGCTTGTCATGCCAATCCTCTAGCCAGAAATCCATGTGACTTTGACCAAGCTTCCATTTGATATATTTCTCAGCAGACCTTTTGATGAGAGAAATCCTTTTCCAGACATTCGAATCAGTTGGCTTATAGGGAGCCTTAATGGCATGGGTGTTAGAGCAGTAAATTTTTTGCATCAAAGAGGACCATAAGTTGTTACTTTTCCTGAAAAGAAACCACAGCTTATAAGAGAATGTTAGTTGAATTTCATTTAGGCTTTTAGTGTATAACCCTCCCTCAAAAAAGGCCTGCAAAGATGGTTCCAAGAAGACCAGTGGATAGCTTTAACCTGGTAATTAGATCTCCACAAAAACTTGTTAAAGTAAGATCCATTTTTTTATATAATATTATTAGAAAGAGTAGTATACAATAAGCATTAACACATTGGTTATTAAAGTTAATCTGCCCCCAAAAGACATATTATTTAAGTCCCAATCACTAATTTTATCCTGAATTTTATCAAAGAGGCTAGAAAAATACTTCCCTCTGTTGTTTCGAGCTATCATGATAACCAAGTAATTGAAAGACAGAGAGTCAGTGATGTAGCCAGTGTTGATCTTAACGTTGCTTGTGTTTGCTTGATTAGCTTTGTTGGATATGATCAGCTTGGTTTTTTCTTTGTTTACAGCCTGCCCAGAGATGAGCTGATATTTGTCAAGAAGATTGCTCATGATTGAAATAGATGAGGGCTTGCAGTTTGTGAAGATAAGGACGTCGTCTGCAAAGGCAAGGCAGGGCACCAAGAAACTTGATCTAGCAGCATAGTAAAGGCTTTTATTGTTGTTGAAAAGGTTGTATATCCCTCTGAGTGAAACATCCTCTGCTAAGATAAAAAGGCTAGGAGACAAAGGGTCTCCTTGCCTAAGCCCCTTCATCAGCTTAAAGTAGCCATTAACTTAGCCATTAATAAGAACAGAAATATGGATGTTTGTAATCATGGTTTTAATTAATGCAATGAAATTTTCAGAGAAACCAAAACATGATAAGAATTTCAGAATAAAGGCATGAGAAAGCTTATCAAAAGCCTTTGTCATGTCAAGCTGAATGATAACATTGCCAGCTTTAGGTTTTCTGTCAATGTCATGGATCATTTCTTTAGTGATTAAGATATTTTCGTGTATGAGTTTTCCTTTAACAAAAGCTCCCTGCATCTTAGAGACAATGTTAGGCATAATATTAGCTAAATGAGAGTTAATTAGGTTAGAAAAACTCCTGTTAAACATTGTACACAAACTTATTGGTCTGTAATTGCTCCAAGCAATATGATTAGATGTTTTTGGAATCAGGCAGATGCCCGTAGCAAAGACTCCATCAGGAAAGCTATTACATGAAAGATAGAAGTTGAAAGCATTACAAATATCACTGCAGATTATAGACCAACAAGTTTTAAAGAAGAATATATTGAAACCATCGAGCCCAGGAGCACTGTCATTTTTTATCTTAGAAATAACACTCCACACTTCAACTCTACTGGTTTGTCTGGTGATGGAGATATTATCCTCCTCTTTAACAAGACTGGGGACGTTAGAAAAGATATCATCCCGAAACAAAAGAGTTTCTTCATCTATATTATTGAATGAACTAGAAGAAAGAATAGTTTTAAAGAAAGACTCAACAGAATTGGCAAGCCCAATAGGGTTATCAATCTAGACTCTATTTTCCTTAATCCCATTGATGCTGTTTCTTCTCCTTTTCTTGTTAACATAAGCATGGTAAAGCTTTGTATTCCCATCACCATCACGAGGCCAAGCATTGTAACATTTATGGTGCCAAAAACTTTCCTCATTTCTAAGAGCTTTGATATACAAGTTATTTGCTTTAAAGAGAGCAGCTCTAGAGTCATTGCTGTTGTTTTCAAGATGAAGAGTCTCCATTTTGTTGACCATCTCAGCAGTATCTTTACCCTTCTTGAAGATGTTACCAAACGTATTGACATTCCACCTTTTTAAGCAACTCTTTAATCTCCTTAACTTGAACCAAAAGACCTGCCCATTTGGGCAACTTTGCAAGCCATATTCCAACTCTGTCTCACAGTACTAATGAAACTATCATCATTAGACCAAGAATTGATAAACTTAAAGCTCTTCTTACAATTATCATTATTAGAGGTTGCGCTAGATTGAATTAAAAAAAGGAGCATGGTCAGAACAAGTTCTGACCATGTGAAGCACCTGAGTTTTATTGAAGTTATTGATCCACATATCATTTGCTAAGGTTCTGTCAAATCTCTTCCAACGGGTGCCCCTATTCCAAATATATCTTGAGCCAATATACCCAACATCTTCGAGCTTACAATGCCTGATAGCATCATTAAAGTCACAAGAACCAGCATGGTCAAAGGTTGAACAGCCAACCTGATCCTCAGAACAAGTGACAACATTGAAATCACCAGTTATAATCCAAGGAAGCTCATTAGTGGTAATAGCTTTCAACTAATCCCAAAGATTTAATCTAAGCATACGATTACTTTTAGCATAAACAACAGTAAAGTTGAACTTAGTATTACAGCCAGGATAATCCACAAACATGTGAAGCAATTGTTCATGGTTCACAATAACATTCATATCAACATCTTCATCCCAAAAGATCCAGACTTTGTTAGAACAATTAGAAGCAAAGTTCTTGAATCCAAGAACAACAGAAACATCAGCCAATTTACTCACATCAGCCATGAGCTCTTGAATAGATAAAATTTTAGACCTATTCTCTTTAATAATGGAAAGCAGCCTTCTTAAAGTAGGCTTATTGTTCAATCCTCTAGCATTCTAGTTAGTTATCTTTATCATTATCTGATAGAGATTTTTGTGTTGATTTTTCTCCATTCTTGAGCAGAGAATTGATCGTAAGCTTCTTTGGTCTTCTTCTTTTCATTTCAGATCGTATTTTACTGCCTATAATTGAGCCAAAATCACTATTGTAAGCCGAGTTTGTAGGAGAAACCTCACAACTGCCACCAATGTTTGCACAGTCTGTGAACGTTTTGTTTTCTTCTAAATTGAAGTTACTCTGAACAAAATCATGGTCTATCCTATGTAATGCTTCAATGACCTCCATGTTGCTTTCAACAGCATTACTTTTTTGACCACTACCATTGCACTCTTTTGGATCCAGATCTTTATCTTTTCTTGTTATAACCGATTTCAATTTCCTTCTATAGACTTTACTAAAAGGTTGAATGTTACTTGAACCATCATGAGTCATACTTTGTTTCTGATGCGAGTCATTACTAACAACAAACTCATTAACTTCATTATTGACTCATATTTGGTGTTGGCACTTTCTTCATGTTTCCCAATCTTTTCAGCCTTTTTAGATTCTTTAACTTGCTGTTTCTTCTTATCAACCTTTTTACATTCCTCATCTTTATGACCTATATCGTAACATAAATTACAGTATGGTGCCACATTCTTATAACTTATATTAATCCAACAACCATCGTTGGAACCAAAACCAGCCCAAATTTTGTATTTCAGCCTCTTCGAAATGTCAACTTCCACATGAGAAAAACAGGCATTCAAAGTAGCTTTGTTATCAGGGATAATAACTTTGTACGTAGAGCCAATTGCTGAAGCCAAATCATATATAACAGATTCATTATACATGAACTCTGGAATTCTTTCAAAGCGTATCCATACCAACACTCTTGGGCTTTCAAATCTTTTATCAAAGTCTGGTTCCCATCGCAAGATTCGCATTATCTTTTCATCAATTCTCCAAAAGTTCTTCGACCAGATTTTACTAACATCCTTTTTACAATGGAACTGAATGAATACATGTCTCGAATCATGGGTTGTATACTTGTAACTGCCCTGAAACTTGAAGCTTTGAAGGAAACCATCTAATACAAACTTTATGGGTATTCCATTAGTAAACTTTCCAATAATCGTAGTTGAAGATTGAGAAGCCAGAAGATCTTTGACATCTTTCGTGTACTGAATTGTGTAATGATCAGCCGCTTCTTTGCAAAACTCAGACTTGATATCTGATCTTGGAGATGGCTTGACAATATCAGCATAAGACTTCTTGTTTTGCGAGTTACCATTATCACCATGAAGAGCTGGATACTCTTCAATTGACAGTTGCTTGGAAGTGGAATTCATGGAAAAGAAGGAGAGATTAGTAGAAGAAATAGATAGCTTGATTACCAAGAAAGAGTTTCTTGAGAGAGAAGAAACTCATATTTTTCATCGTCCCTAGACTTTTTTATATTAAAATTATTCAATCACCTGGTTTTTCATGTTCATATTTGTTAAAATGGTCTTCCATTTTATATTATCAAATAATCTTTTATATTTCTTCTCTAATAATCTCATGGTTTTACAAAATTGCAGCTACGATTTAACCATATGGTTAAATGTCCTCACGATTGTTAAATATCCCCCACGGTGCTAAAACACAAACGAAATACAAAATACGGGTTTAGTACGATATTTTTGAAACATGAAGAGCGTTTTTAATATGAAAACATGAAATATAGCGACGATTGGTATATATAAAAGAATTTAATCAGGGAATAGTCGTTTGGCTATCTCGTTTTTTTTCCATTTAGTCCATCGATTTTAAAATTATTTGTAAAAATATCTGATTTGACAAAATTTATAAATTTGGTCTATGGCTTGCAAAATCTATAGATTTAATCATTCATGGAAAAATCGATAAATTTAGTTCATGATGCTAAAAAAAATCACTCACTAAAGACTAAATTTATAGATTATGGTAAGTCGATAGACTAAATTTATAGATTTTACAAAGTTCAGAGATCCTCACCGGTGATTATGAAATCGATGGACTAAATAAAAGAAAACATGATAGTTGAGAGACTATTCTCTAATTTAAACCTATATAAGATACTATCATTTTTTTTCCACAGTTAAACTGAACTCGAGCTAAATTCCACCATAGTAGATGGAGCTTAAAGCGTAGATGTAAAAGTCCTACAAAATGATCACAATATAAGTTTACTAAACCTTTTAAATAAGGAAAAAATATAAAAAAAAACTCACTCAACTATCCATTACCATATAATACCAAAAAATTGCATATTACCAATAGATACCTCGACCATGGTGAAAAACCACAAGTAACATTCTTTCATTTTTTAAAACTTTTTTTTATTATATAATTTAAAAAGTCTGTATCCTTCAAATTGTAGCTCAGACAAAAAATTCGAAAGTACAACCGGTTCTGTTTTCTTAAGACGAACAAAACTAGATCCATTAATGATATTTTTTGAATTTGTTTTATATTTTTTTTCGTCAGTAACATGCAAGACCAGGCATAACATAACATGCGAGACCAGACATAACCAACATGCGAGACCAGACATAAATAAGCATGCGAGACCAGAGTTACTAGGTCTAACGGAAAAAAAAATCATCAATGGATCTAGTTTTGTTAGTTTAAAAAAATAATGATTTATTATGCATTCTCTCGCATGTTTATTATGCTTAGTCTCACATGATTTATTATGTATAGTCTCCCATGTTTTTTGTACTTGGTCTCGGCTATTTTTTATATCTGGTCTCACATGTTTATTTATGTTTGGTTTCGCATATTTTTTTATCTATAGTCTTGTATATTTGGCTATGTCTAGTATCGCATGTTACTGACAAATGTTTTTTTAAATAAATTCATAAAATATCATCAATGGATCTAATTTTGTTTGTCTTAAAAAAACTCGAGGATACTTGATTTTTTTTCTGCGCTCAAATCTGAAAGATAAAGCCTTTTAAAAAATAAAATAAAAAAAGTACGAAAGAGAAGCTTTGGTTCATGAATGAGAGATAGTAAAACCATCTCTAATCTTAGGTCTCATTGGACATTTGGTCCAGACCCGAAAATTGCTATTTATTTACTGATTTGTCATACAACGTCTAACCGTGAGTTTACTATTTTGTAGACTTTTAATATAAAAAATTCAATTCAAATAATTTCATTACTTTTTTAATATCCATTTCCATTTTTTTATTTCTCACTGAATCTCACTCTGTCAATCTTTAACGTAGTACATTTACTAAATGTATTGATAGATAATTTAACATATAATAATAATAATAAATATTATTTCTCTATATATTTGTTTACCTAACAAATAATTTTATATTTACTAAATTTGTATTTTAAATTTAGTTGGTTAATTGTTATTTACGATAAATCAGTATCTATGTTTCATAGATTGGAATTGCTTTCATAGATGTGATCATTTCTTACATGTAAATATATTAATAACATTAAATATATCTAAAAAAAAGAACTTCGTAATATTTTTATTATTCTTAAATTTAATTTTGTGGTAATATGTTTTCGGATGAACCGGTGTGAGAATTATGTTACGTACAGAGTCGGTTCCGTACCACAAAAGATTTAATAAATTTATCCAAAACATTTCGGTCATCACATCGGTGCGTAATGAAGAAGCTTCCAACGAATACGTATTTTTCAATTTTCATTTTTTTTTAATTTATGTTCAAAACAAATAATATCTATATATTTATTTGATGCCATTCACAAATTAATTTGTTTTATTATAAATTAGAATTTTAATATAAGTTAGTTTAAATTTATATTATAAATTAAGTTTTTATTATTATTAATTCTTTTTATTATAAATTAATTTTTTATTAAATATAAATTAAGTTTGTATTACATATAACCTATAATACCCCGTATATTTGTTTACAATTAAAATCCCATCTATCATTCTTTTTTTTATTTGCTTACAATTTAAATACGTACTCATATTCTTCATTTATTTTTCTATAAGTCTCGATCACATGCTCGTCAAAGTCCGAGATTGAGTCCAAACAATATTTTGGTTTGCTATTATGGAGATTGAATCCGACTATTAGAATATGGATATTGAATCCGGCTATTAGAAGTCGTTTTTGACCTTCGGTCTCGATGTCTACCAATGGTTAGAGATGACCTCTCGTGGCTGGTGATGAAACATATGTATTTAGAGTATTATTGTTAAATTTGGATATTGAGCGAGATTTATTTACATAAAATTGATATTAAGTAAACATAAATGGTAGTTCAGATATTAGATGACACTATGTTTTGATTCTGGATACTTTTGGTGACATTTTATTTTAAATAAACGAATAATTTTTTTGAAAAAATATTTTATTCAAATAAAATTAATAGTGAAAAATAAATTGGGTCTTTAAACTATATACTGAATCATAGATCCTTGCATATAGATATTGTTGTGAATGAGTTGAATAGTGTCTTGAGAGTGTACTGTGTCCGGCAGTACAGTTTTGTGTCTGTAATAGTGATATTGTGTCTTGAGAGTGTACTGTGTCCGGCAGTACAAATAAGTGTTGTGACAGTATCGTTGTAAATCTTGTGGTATGAGCCTATTAGGACCATTTTTTAGTAAGTCTATTAATTCCCTATAAATAGACTACTAGGGCGACACAAAACACAATCTGAAATCTGTAACCTTTTCTATCATAGTGAAACTCTTTTCTCTGGCGGCGCCCGTGGACGTAGACAATTTTCGAACCATGTTAAATCATGTGCTCATTCAAGTTTGTCCTTCGTATATGTTTTGTGTTTGAGCCATTTTGATAATGGCATAGTAATTTAGTAACAAAATTGGAATCAGAGCCACGTGGTGAAATTAGGGCTTTTGCAATTAGGGTTTCACAATGGCGTCTATAGCAACAAAATACGTAATTGAAAAATTTGATGGAGGATCCAACTTTGCGTTGTGGAAGATTAAACTGAAATCTTCATTGGTACTGCAAGGGTTGTGGAAGGTTGTTGAGAATAAGTTACCAGAAGAGATGAAAGAAGAAGAGAAGCAAGATCTTTAAGAAAGGGATTTGTGCTGGATTTTAATAAGTGTGAAAGACAATGTGCTTCGCGAGATTAGTGGTGAGAAGACTACTGCCTGCGCATGGAAAAATTTAGGAGATCTTTACTCAGAGAAATCAGTAGTAAACCGATTATACTTGAAGAAGCGTTTGTATGATTTCAGATTGAAAGAAGGTATGTCCATAACAGAGCACTTATATAATTTCAAATCAATTATAATGGACTTGGAGAACATAGATATCAATATTGAGGATGAGGATCAAGCTTTGTTTGTATTGAGATCGTTACTAGCTTCCTATGAAAACTTCGTAGATACCATTATGTATGGTAAAAATAAGTTATCGCTAGCAGATGTCAAAGGGGCACTGAAATCAAAGGAGATGAGACAGTTGCAGCCAGACAATCAAGCTGAAGGGGAAGGTCTTATGACTAGGTTAAGATCTAGAAGCAACGCGAGTTTTTTGAGAAGGAAGAATTGGAGGTCCAAGTCAAGGGTAAAGCACTCAAACTGTTATGAATGCGGTGAGTAGGGTCATTATAAGAGAGATTGTCCGAAACTGAATGGTAAGAAGGGAAATCAAAAGGAAAATGCAACAAACATTGTTGAAGGTGTGAACGATTCTGACGATAGTGAAAACAGTGGTAGAGGAGATGTATTGTCCGTGAGTTCAGACTTTGGGAAAAACTCTTGGGTACTCGATACTGGCGCTATATATCACATGTGTCAGTTCAAGCAGTGGTTTGATACATTCAAGCCAATGTAGGGAACTTTCTATTTAGGGAACAATCATTCGTTGACTTTTGGTGGTATTGGTAACGTCAGAATCAAAATGTTTGGCGGGGTTGTTAGAATTTTGACGTGCTGGCATGTTCCTGGGTTAAAGAGAAACCTGATTTCTCTTGGGAATATAGACTCTCGGGGTTACAAGTATCGTGCAAAAGATGGTGTCATCAAAGTGACAAAAGGCTCAATGGTATGCATGAAAGGTAGTTTGCAGAAGGGTTTTTACATTCTTCAGGGGAGTGTTGTTATGGGCGATGCTGCAGTAACATCATCAGGGAGTAATAACCAAAGTAGGCAAGATCAAAATAAGTTGTGGCATTGGCGTCTTGGTCACATGAGTGACAGAGGATTAGCTGTTTTGGGAAAGAGAGATTTGTTGAAAGGGTATAAAGCAGAATCATTGGGATTTTGTGAGCACTGTGTGTTTGGTAAACAAACTAGAGTCAAATTCAGCAAATCAGCAGTAAGAAAGACTAAAAGAAAGTGGACTACATTCACTCAGATCTTAGGGGTCCAAACAGAATTCCATCCAAGATCGGAGCCAGATACTACATGAGTTTGATTGATGATTATTCAAGAATGGTGTGGGTTTACTTTTTGAAAACGAAAGATGAGGCATATTCAACTTTTTTCAAATGCAAGACGATGATTGAGAAGCAAACAGGAAGAAAAATCAAACGTCTTAGGACAGATAATGGGTTAGAATATTGCAATCGTGAGTTCAACGAGTTCTACTAAGCTGAGGGAATAGTACGTCATCGCACTTGTTCTAAAACACCACAACAGAATGGAGTCGCAGAAAGAATGAACATAACGCTTTGTGACAAGGCACGAAGTATGCTCTCGTATTCCGACGTGGAAAGGATTTTTGGGCTGAAGCTATCAATACAGCGTGTTACTTGGTGAGTCGGTCTCTATCAACGGTTATTGATTGTAAAACTTCTTTTGAGATTTGGTCTGGATCGTCGGTTGATTATGAATATTTGAGGGTGTTTGGTTGTCCTGCGTATGCTCATGTGAGAGATGGTAAGCTTGAGCCGAGGGAAAAGAGGTGGATATTTCTAGGATATGCTACTGGAGTGAAGGGATATATGTTATGGTGTACCTCTCCAAAGTCTCCAGGTTTTCTTATCAGTAGGGACGTTACTTTTAATGGTTTGCTTCGATAGACAGTCAGAAGGAAGTAGGATAAATGGTCGAATCAGGATCGATTGTGAGTAAACAGGTGGAGCTTGAAGTAGAATCAGTTCCTAGCAGGTCTAATAATTCAAGTGGTTATGAGGTGGATCCAGAATCAAGAGGTGAAGCATCAGCATCGGATGGTAGTGACGATGATGTGCCTGAACCAGAACAACTACCTTATAGCATAACATTGGGCAGAGAAAGAAGAGATACTAGACTTCCAAAAAGGTATGGGAATCTAGTTGCAGAAGAAGTTGAGATGCGGGAACCTAGTAGCTACAGAGAAGCTATAGCGAGTTCAGAGGCAGATCGATGGATAAGTGCTATGGGGGAAGATATTGAATCTCTTCATAAGAATCAAACATGAAAGCTTGTTGACTTGCCTAAAGGACATTGGATAGTAGGCAGTAAATGGGTGTTCAAGCAAAAGGAAGGTAATCTAGGGGTTGAAGCATCTCGATTCAAAGCAAGACTGGTCGCTAAGGGTTTTACTCAAAGGGAAGGAATCGACTTCAATGAAGTGTTTTCTCCAGTGGTGAAGCATAGTTCGATTCGAGTTTTGTTAGCCATAGTAGTTTTGCAAGATTTAGATCTTGAGCAGTTGGAAGTGAAGACCGCGTTTCTACATGGTTAATTGGAGGAGCAAATCTACGTGAGACAACCAGAAGGATTTATCGAACCTAATATGGAGGACAAAGTTTGTCTGCTGAAAAAGTCACTATATGGTTTGAAACAGTCACCTAGGAAATGGTACAAACGTTTTGATACATTCATGGTGTCAAAAGGGTTCACGAGGAGTCCATATGATAGATGTGTGTATCATCAAAATATGTAATTTTTATGTTTACTTGTTGTTGTATGTGGATGATATGCTTATTGCTGCTTGCAGTATGTCACACATTGTGCAGTTAAAGAAGCAGCTTAGTACCGAGTTTGAGATGAAAGATCTGGGTAGAGTAAAGAAAATTCTTGGTATGGAGATTATCAGGAACAAAAATTTAGGATCATTACACTTGTCTCAACGAAGTTATATTGAGAAAGTGTTACAAAGATTCAACATGTTTGATGCTAAAGTAGTTAGCATTCCATTTGCTACTCATTTCAAGTTGTCTGCAATAGGAGCGGCCAAGGACGATGCTGAGTTGGAAAAAATGTCAGGTTCCATATGGAAGTGCAGTTGGTAGTATCATGTATGCTATGGTATGCACACGTCCTGATATTTCACAGGCGGTTAGTGTAGTTAGCAGGTACATGGGATGTCCTGGGAAAGAATACTGGCAAGCAATGAAATTGATACTTCAGTATCTTAAGAATACTGTGAACGTTGGCTTAACTTTTTACAAGACCGATATTGGTGAATCGCTGAATGATGTTGTAGGATCATTGGTTGGTTTTGTTGATTCTGATTTTGCAGGTGATATGGATAAAAGAAGATCTTTGACATGCTATGTATTTACTCTAGCTGGGAGTGCAATCAGTTGGAAAGCACAGTTGCAAGCTACTGTAGCTTTGTCTACAACAGAGGCAGAGTACATGGCAGTAACAGAAGCAGTTAAAGAGGCAATATGGTTGCAAGGTTTGGTGGCAGATTTGGGCTTGGATAGGACTACTACAAAAGTGTTTTGTGACAGTCAAAGCGCCATATACCTTACAGGGAACCAGATGTACCATGAGCGTACAAAGCACATAGATGTCAGGTATCATTTTATTTGTGATATAATATCAAAGGGAATTGTTGATGTGAAGAAAGTGTCTACACACGATAATCCGGCAAATATAATGACCAAGGCAGTATCAGTTCGAAAGTTTAGGGAGTGCCTAAACTGGATTGGTGTTTGCAGTATAAAGTGAATGCCTTAAGGGAATTTGGTGAGTTAGAAGAAGAGAAGTTTCTTTGTTGATAATGAAGAAAGGATATTCCCCTCAAGGGGAAGATTTGTTATGAATGACTCGAATAGTGCCTTGACAGTGTACAGTGTCCGGCAGTACAGTTATGTGTCTGTAATAGTGATATTGTGCCTTGACAGTGTACTGTGTCCAGCAGTACAAATAAGTGTTGTGACAGCATCGTTGCCAATCTTGTGGTATGAGCCCATTAGGCCCATTGTCTAGTAAGTCTATTAATTCCCTATAAATAGACTACTAGGGCAACACAAAACACAATCTCAAATTCTTAACCTTTTCTATCATAGTGAAAATCTTTTCTCTGGCGGCGCCCGTGGACGTAGACAATTGTCGAACCACGTTAAATCATGTGTTCATTCAGTTTGTCCTTCGTATATATTTTGTGCTTGAGCCATCAAGATAATTACATAGTAATTTAATAACAGATATATATTAAGTAAATTAGTATAACGTTTTTTTAAAGTATACTTTAAATAACATAAATAGAGGATCACATTATAATTAAAATATATATGAATATAAAAATATAAATATTTTTATCTCTATATAAAATATAGGAAGTTAAAAAAGAATACATTTGATTTCTCTTTTTTTTATATTCTTTTTTGTACATATTATCTAGAATATAAAATATATTATTTAGAAAGAAAAATTAGTGTTTTCGTGTCATCGAGTTTTTCGAAAATCGAAAGTGAACAGAGAGAAGAGAATCATGAGAGAACATATTAAAGAAGTTCACCAAAATATTGGATAAGTTCCAGAAGTGTTAGTTCAAACTTCAACAAAAAGGAAAAGTAGTGTATGAGTGGAGCTGAGGTGAGGGGATATGGTAAGAAGATGAAATAGTGAGAGTAAGATATCATAGAGAGTTGATTCGGTTAACTATAAAATAGGAAAGGTAGTTAGTGGGCTAATGGTTGGAGAGATAAAAATTGTTAAGAGACGAATAATATTTTTTATAACCATAAAGACTCTTAACATTGATGACTTATATTGTATTTATAGTTAAAATATTGGACCAATAGTTGATGTGGGCTAACCCTAGACATCTGTTTATAAAGTTGTGCTATATGGTCTGAAGTTTTATAGATTAATGTTCCGACCCAAAGTCTTACTTGCTTACATATTTAATCTTAAATCTTGTTTAAACTTTTGCAAGACTAAATTACACCTAAAGCCTTATTGTGTGGGTTAAACCTTAATAGGATAATCCTTTATAATTTATGACCTTGTGGGTAGCCTCCTGGTCATTGCGAATCGATGAGAGACTATATTCTTGACTTTTTCCCTTAACTTTGACGTTTAGTATCGATGTTTGATTTTTCTTGTGAAGCTCGAGTGAGTTGCAATATTAAAGTAGAAGCATTATGTCAAACTGGTTATCTGCCGAGCCAAACTACCGAGTCGATTATGGCTAGATTCATGAGAGTCTTGAGTTCTATTGGTCTTATACTTGTCTCATTAAAAACACTTTTATTGGGCCAAATGTTCCTTGAAGACAAAAAAATTCTATTTTGTCAAAGGGAAATAAAGTACAAACATAAGTAATATCTTTTTTATTTTTTATTTTTTGGTAGTCTGTTATCTTTGGTTATCTTATAAGCATAATCTTCATCCACTTTAAGATTTACAAAAAAATTGCAAACTTTTGATTTTATATTGCCTCAAGTTACATGTGGAGGTATAACAATATCTCTCATAGTATTTTCAAAGTATGGAGGAAAAACTAATGTTGAAAGCTCATTCCAAGAGCATGTTATCCGAGACTTCTTGTTTTGGACAAGCCAGAACTTCTTCGACATTAGAAAGTGCTTGTTGAAACTTGTATGTTCATGTACTTCTTCCATATTAGAATGTGCTTGCCAAAACTTGTATGTTCATGTACTTTATTTATCGAGAACTTTAGTACTTTGATGTACGAAAAAATTTAAGTTAATTAATGCTAATGACTGAAAGTAAAACGTGTCACATGTCTGGAAAACTTTCATTATTGCGGCACATATGGTTATGTCTCTTCAACTTCACTTGTTATAGCCATCATGTGTGTTTATTTTTTAGTAGTTGATCATTTTTTGTTGTCTTATATGAATAATCTTCATCCATTTTATGATTTAAAAAGAAGTTGCAACTTTTGGTTTTTATATATCCTCAAATTACATGTGAAGGTATAAGAGTAGCTCTTACAATATTTCCAAAATATGGAGGAAGAATGATTGTTGAATGTCGATTCTAAGAGCATATTATTCGAGAATTCTTGTTTTGGTAGATCCATAACATCTTGGACATTAGAATGTGATTGGAAAAACTTGTATGTTTACGTACTTTAATTATAAAACAATTTAGTACTTTGATGTGAAAGGAAATACGAACCGTTAAGTTGATTGATGATAATGACTAAAAGTAAAATTGTCACGCAACGGAGAGTCGAGAAGTCGTTTAACATGTATCGTGGGCGTGGAAAACCCTCATTACTGTAAAACGTGAGATGTTTTCTCTCCAACTTCAGTTGGTATAACCATTATGTGTGTTTAAATCAACGACACATTTGTGAAAAAAAGTTGGACACTTCATTAAATAATTAAACTAATGGATGTTATTTGTTTACCTTTTGTTTAAATAACTCATATATTTATACTTTTTTTTACTTTATTCGTCATTTTTGGAGCTTTTTTTTATCGTCTTTGGTTTATCCTCTTTTTTTCTTAAAATTTTGAGCTTTAAGTTATCATGGTCAACATTAGACTTTGGGATGTTTTTTGCAGCCCTTCTAAACAGTGTAATAGCTCTGATATGGAGATAAGAAGTTTTGGAAAGCTCATGTTACTCATGCTATTGACATCAAGCGGTTGTTGGCGTTGTCACCTTACCAACCATTCGGTGTATAAAATCAAAGTACTGTTACTCATGGTCTGTTCAGTTCAGTTAGCGTTAAAACCATTATTAGTTGGGGTACTTCTATAGCGAATGCAAAGATAAGAGTTTCTTCTGCTCGAAAGAAGGTGAAAGTTGAAGGGTCTTAAAAAACAAAAAAAGCTTTTTGAAGTTGGTAAAAATGAAAGTGACGTATAAAGTAATGTATTATTTACAATAAAAAAAGTATGTGTACCTCAAACCAACAGACCATCCACATAAGCTTGTGGAAGGAGTGATTCCAGCTTGGCTGAATATTCAGGTGCAAAAAAAAACACTCATTATGATGCTAAAGCCAATGAAGTAGTGGTTTTCATCATCTTTTTTACATAAAGGTTCGCTTTCCATCGGACCCAAATCTTACATCTCTGACCCTTTATATGTATCATAGCTAGTTGGTGTTTAATAGATGGAAGATCTGATAGCTTCGATATTTTTTCAAATTTATTAATGAAAACTTTTGGTGTTAACTTCATCGTATTTGTTTGAGGAAGACAAACTATTAATTCTACCTGATTGTTAGTGGTGATGCTAAAGACATCTCCAACCTTTCTGATTCTAATAAAATTGAAAGAAAGAATTTGTCTATAATCGTAAAAATTTCAAAACAGACATAAACACGAAAACCATAGTTATCTACATTAAATAAATATCTTATATTTTATTTTCGTGTTTTTATTTATTCCATCTCTGCTTGATCTATGAATTTTAATTCGGATTGGTAGCACTAATTTTGCAAACTATAAAATAAATTATCGCAAGCGTCTACGTCCAAGCATGTTGATTTTGTGAAGTTTGCTAACCCACGATGGGCAAACCTACACCGGTTAATTCACATCCCCGAAAAAGTTCGGCCTTCCGGATTCCGGCCAAATCCTCTTGAGTCTATAGCCGTTAATGTTTTTGGACGAAAAAAATAGGTGATGCATGATTTTCACCGACCAAAACCACAATACATAAAAAAAACCAAAATAGTCCTCGTTGCTGCCCCACTTCGAAATCTTCTCGGTATTGACTTATATTATATTACAAGTTTTTAAATTATTGTTTATATTTTTAAATAAAAGACACTGTTTTGATTAGATTATTTATCTACGTTTGCGAGAGTGGTTACTTATTTATACGAGTTTAAACAAGTTGAGAAACCAAAGATTCACGTATCGCTCTAATTACACATATATTCATTATTATATAGTTCAAACTACATTTCACTCTAATCTAAGAAAAATTCCATCGCATATGTATACTTTTCATGTGTTTGGAACAAAACCTTCATACTTATAAAACCAAAGTCTCTTCTAAAAATCATAATCAAACTACGTAGCATGATATCTACGTCAAATTTTCAGGGTGTCTATTAGCTGTAATAGACACCAAACGTAAGAAACTCTTAAATTCAAGTTTAAGAAGCAACCGAAAACATTTACCACCCCTTATTACTTGTTACTACACAAAGACATAGTCTAACCACTTACCATATCTAGGCTCAAATCTTACATGGCGACAACAAAACTTAACGTGAAAAGGAAGAAGTCCTTTTTTCGGCTACACTTTTGTAATTTATAGGTGAAAAAGTTAAACATATACATTATTTTATCGACAAAAATTACCCAGTCTTCGTTCTACGATTTTTTGGTTGAATATTTGGACAAACCTTTTTTTAATTCAACTAGAATTTCAATACTTGTTTACTGAATTCAAATGAATTATTATAGGTAGGGGGCAACCATAAGGAAACTAATTCCAATATCCGATCAAACTAGATTTGGAAACCAATAATTCGGTGTATTATATGTTTCAAAAAAGCACACACCAAATTTGACATAGTTTGGTTTCAGTTTTAATTAATAAAAATAAATGAAAGAGATAGGTTGAAATTAAAAATCGATTAAAAAATTAATTTTAGATATTTTTAAATATTATTTTTTATTTTAAATAATTTTGAAATAATTTGTGATTTTATAGTTAATAATATTTGTGTGAAGTAAATTTGTGTTAAAGTGTTGTTTGATAAACTCCAGTAACGAGGACGGTGGACATGTTAATATAATAAACTTTGAGGAGTCTACGTCGAGAAGAAACTAACTTAGTTTAAAAAGAGATAAATTAATGTAATAACTATTTCGGGAAAAAATAAGAAGTTTATTGGAAAGAAAATAAAAGGAAGTTGGAGTATGAAATATTTTAAGCTAAAGAAACGTAAAACGAAGAAGAGAATATTCTGTTAAAATATTTGATTGATTGTCATGAGAAGCCGAAATTTGGATAAAACGTCAAATTAGTTTTTAATTTAAGTCTTTTAATTTATACATCAACTGCATTTCTGTTTTATACATACATTCTTAAGTCAGGGTCCTAAGACATAGATTACACGTAAAACATTTATAATGGATTTCAATCTATGCAAATTCTATTAGTACGAGGAGTCCTCTAGTTATTTCGAGAGCGTCAATGAAGTACTATAAATTGGATGTTTTTCTGTTGCTGCTATTTTTTTTAAATTTAAGTTTTAAGGTTTCTTCGAAGCTTATCTATCTTGTAATCTTGAGATATAATATTCCTACCTAACTAATATACTGTCAAGCCGAACTACTAAGTCAACTAAGGGTAGACTCGTAAACGTTTCAAGGTCTTCTGGCCCTATATTTTTCTCATTAAAACCCAATCGTCAGCCAAACCTCCCTTAAGGAAAAACTATATTTTTGAAGATATACTTATTTCTTACTTCTTAAAATAGTTAGTTTATTTCTTATAAAATGGTTAAACCAATGAATTTGAAGTCACGTCTTACTAAAGACACTAAGAATTATGATAGCCTAAATCAAAATTTTAGCTCTCAATTTGGGATACCCTCTTCCAACAATTCTGTTAGAGAGGATGATTCTCCTGATCCTTCCAAGAATTTTTGTGGTTTGGATTATATTTCATTGCGTTCAGTAATTCTTTTTACTAGTCCCGGAGTATGAAGTTCTTTTGTGGCTACTCTTGTGAATATCAAAAGAGTTTTTGAGGAAGATGTTTCTTTTCTGATCAGTTATTTGTAACCTAGCAAGATGATGGTTATAACAGAGCATAACTATGTTTATATGATTGAGAAACACTATTTTTCAAGTTAAAGTAATGAGGATTCCCATCCAAAATACTGGTCCGATTTTCTAAGGTAGCAAAAACTCCTTAAAATGCTCTTTGATGGGAAATGCATTGTATTGCTTATATGTTTGATATCAGTCTTCTGCTATCCCTCAATAAGGATTTTCTCAAGTTATTTTAACAAACTCATATACGTCACAACCAACTAGCAATGTATAGAGAATGTTAATGAGGACCATTATTATGTCCTGACTTGTTTACAAGCATTTCATAGTTCGAAATTTTTGGTCATATGTATAATTTGTACAAGAAATGATACTTATTTATTTTACTTTACTATGACATTTGGCTGCCATATTTTAGAGCTCCTTCCTAATTTTGAAAAAAAATGGAAAAATGAGTTTGTATATGTTTCTGGTGATTGGGAGAATGTTAAAACATTAGATCAACATATTTGCTCGTATATTTGAAATAATCAATGTAAGTTTATTTGCTTGTACATATGTATTATTTATGTTCACAAAGTTTATTTAAGTGTATTTTATGTGTCAATTTTGTTTCTAGATTTGTCTCCATATTGGAAACATTAAAATGTTGCTACCCACAAGGAATACAACAGATATATTAAAGAGACTAATGATTTTTTGATGATCATAAATCTATTCTTATTGCTATTTTTTTATTTATAAAAAGCAAGATATGACCAAAACCTCTGCATGCTTCTTCTTTAAGTACGCCGACCGAGACCAAGATAAAATAAGTAGGTATTCCTTCACTAGTGCTTGAATATCTTGAAGGTGTCTCCAATTCTCTCACATTTGTTGTCTTTAATAAAAAATAGGTTAATACGGGATACTCTTCTGCCAAGGGAAATATTATTACTTCTTCTGCTCCTAAGGCTTTAGTTACCAAATATGTTTGTGATCTTCTTGAAGGTCAATAAGGATTTACTTCCAATTTAGTTGAGACTTCAACTATATCATGTGTTAGACCTCCAAAGTTATCTTTTATTGTTTTAAAGTAATTGTGGCAAATTTCTCTGAATCGTTTGTTTTCCTCTATAAGCTCTTGTTGTTTTTTTATTATGCTCTATGCATCTTGGTACACGGGAAGCTATTTCGAAACCTTATATTTTCTAATATATTACCATTCAAAGTGATTCATTTCAGGTTGGGTTTAGTTTTATATGCCTAGCTTCATTTATATTTTCTGGGATTCTTCTTTCTATACAATATTTTTAGTTGGAATCTTCCCATATTGTTTTTGCGCCTCCCCTCAATTATCATAATCCTGAAGCCGAAACCGCTGAAATGAACATGTTGGGTAGTGTAATTCATGGCGTTTTTTGAAGGATTATTTATGTGTTGTGTTTGCACAAGAAGAAGAATCTAAAGCGTCCGTATTTGTATTTCCACTCTTGGTACTTGATGAAATATAATATTTTTAGAGAAAGTTGCATGTTATTGGAGCTCATTTAGATATTGTATGAGTTTTATGTTTTTTGTGTTATGCTTAACTTAGCGCATGGTTCACTACCGGTTGTGAGTTTGTGAAGAGCTTAAGTCTTTTAGCTTCAGATATGTTTTCTAGTTAAAGTCCTACTATTACAACCTCATATTATGTCTCATTGTTAGAAGTTGCGAACAAAATTATATGGATTGGCTCCGAATTTTTCCTTTTGAATATACTAGTTAAACTCATGGGATAAAGCCTAAATTATTACTTCCCCCCAATAGTTCTTACTCCAAGTAGATTTTTTTATCCTCTGAAAGTGTAAGTATTTCTAACTGAAATTCAGTGAGGAAGTCTACCAAGTCGAGCCTTAATTGTAGTTCTTGGTTCAAACTTTATATCATAATCCTCTAATTCAATTGATTATCTACTCAGCTTTCCAGATTCATCCGGCTTTTGCAATATATTTTTAAAGGAGAAATGATTTATGTATTATAATTGTATGAGCCTAAAAGTAAGGTCTCATCTTTCTAGCTGCAACTATCAATGCTAAGGGGAGATTTTATAATTGTAAGTGGTTTGGTTTATTTTGGGCTGATGATAGTTTGGTAAAGTGTTTTGGCAAGTTTGAAGTATTTTGTGTTTAGTGTAAGGAGTAGTGAGATAATTAAGCAGCCTGCTTGTATTAAATGTTGATCCCTCTCATTAATGAGAGTGGTTGGGGTATCTATACTCTTAATTTAATGACCCATGGGCTTACCGGGTCAAGTTGTGAAACCGGGTCAAGTTTAAGGACCCATTAGTCTTTGAAGTAGATTAGCAAATAGCTTAGTCAAAAAGTGTTTTACATTTGTCCTGTCCGGATTTCTTAGTGGTGTGTTATGGTCCGAATTAACCCTGTCCGGATTAACTGGTAGGTTGTGTCTGAAGTATCCGAACTCATCAGTAGCCTTTTTTAGGCCTTGCCAAATATCTTTAGTAGGGATAACAAATCTACCAAGCCAATGTCAACTTCATCCAATCTGCTTATGTTCGTCCGAACTAAGAAGTTTATTCTAAACACTAACCCAGTTCGAAATTCATCAGGACTGGTCTCTCTTCCTAGCATTCTAAGAGTTTTCTTCTTGGATCGTGGGGCACGTGTCAATATTTGGTTTGACCTACCATCCATTATTTTTTCTAGACCGGTGCACCCACTAAGTCTAGAAAGTTACCTAGGCTTTTGATTCTTCACACGTTTGCGCAACCTTTAATCATTGCAAAAACCCTCTTCAACTTCTCTTAGGTAACTATTACTTTTTAATGTTATATAAATACTATTTTACTCTTTTATTGTCTTCTACACTCAAACATTTGTAGAGAGATATTCAACTTTACCTTTAAATCGTTCTTAAGAGATTTTATGTTCATAGCCAAAAACGCTTTAGTGAAAGGTGGCTGGTTGAATATGTCAGAGTTAAAGAGAGCGAGGAAGGTAGAAAGAGAGAATTGTATCGCCGCCGACCTCCCAGTTTCTCCAGTTGAGAAAACCAGTGAACCAACTTAGTACGCCGATCAAGGGTCATCCTCTTGCAAAAACCCTAGGCCCAGACAACTTTCATTCAAACCAAACCTTTCACCCTCCCTTCTGGTTCTTCTGTTTAAGAGTCTCAACCTCTTGCGTCTAAGGAAAACGCAGTTTTAAACATCAGAAAGCCCTCTCCCTTTATTGTTATGGGTTCTGATACAGGGAAGTCCCCGAAGAAGATAACCCCTCGTCGAACGACCCGCCAAACCAAAACCCAATCCATACCATCACTGCCAAAACCCTCCGGATCGGAGGTGCCTAAAGTAGCTCCAAGGGCCAAGCCCTCCGGATCACAACCTCAAGCAGACACTAGGCCTTCAGAGGCAACAAGCGTTTAGCCACCCGAAAATCCTTCAGTACAAGAAATTGACCCTCCCTTCTTTATCCGAGTTTGATCAGGATCCAGGTACTCAGAATCAACATCAAATCTTTCAAGAATCACCATAGCCCCGTCTTGAGCAGATGTTCCCGTATTTTTTGTATGGCCCGTCCGAGGAGCACTGTCAACCCTGTTTCTACTTCTTCTTTTGACATAAGCTCCCAGCTTGCCTCTTTCAATAAGGTTCTGCAATTTATGTTTCAATGCTATGCAGTCTTGATTATTATGGCCTATATCATTATGATATTGGCAAAAAAAAGTATTTCGACTTTTGGGAGTTTGCAAAGCCGCAGGTTTCCGGAAATGGACTTCATCCTTGTTCTTGTCATATATTGTGGCCACATTCTCCCTTAACTCTGCAAACCACTTTGGTTGAACCCAAAGACCTCTTTTACCTCTTGACTGCTGGATCTGAGACTGATTCTGGTTGGACTGAGTTTGTTTAGTCCGGTTGGACCATTGTCCGGTCTCCTTAGCCGTATATCCGGACTGGCTAGCAGCCGGATGGGCTGTTGTGGTGGACCTTACTTGATGGTGCACCCTGGTTTTCTTGGTTTCTTCTACATTAATCTGTTTTCCCACTTGATTCAACAGGCCACCCCTGGTCATGGCTTTCTTCTTGGTCATCGAATCAGCCAAGTTCTCAGGATTCAACCCTTCTCTTAGAGAAGAAATTGCCACCTGTTCGAAGCAATCTGCTAATCCGTTCTTTGTATTTACGAATCAACTTATATAGTCATTTAAAGACTCGTTTGGTTCTTGGGCACAATGGATTATGGTATCTTCATTGCCCTTTACCTCTTTACTCCCAACAAACTACCTTCAGAAGGAAATCCAGAATGTATCAAAGTTTCTAATACACCCCTGGGGTAAGCTATTATACCACTTAAGAGAACTTCCTGTAAAAGTTTGAGAGAAGGATCTACATAAAAGTTTGTCATCATCATCAAAATTCATCATGAAGTTCTTGAATTGCTCCAGATGGTTGTCCGGATCTTTATTTACATCATACTTCTCCATTTTGGAGCTGTCAAATCTTTTGGGTAGGTTTCCGGACAGTATCTTGGCAGACAGAGGTGACTGTCTCCAGTTCTTATACGACTAAAGACTATTTCTTCATTAGGTGTTGCGAAAATATCTGGTTTGGTCTGAAAAGCAAAAGGATCAATCAGCAACTGATCAGCATGCCTGTGGGATGACCCTTTGCCCAGATGCCTTTTAAGCCTACCATGCATATCCCTATTGCTTGAATATTTTTTGATTAGCTTCATCTTTTTTCTGGATCTCCCTTTGTCACTACTTGATGACAAATATTCCTCAAGTTCAGCCTCATTCGAAGAGCTACTGGAGGACTCCGAATATGAACTTTCAACAGGTATGGATCAATGTGTCTTCTTAGAGCTGATGTGAGTCTTTTTTAAACTCGGATGAGTCTTTATTGATGGATCATTCTCCCTAGGGCTGTCAGTATGATGAATAGCTGACACCTTTGATTTATCCCTTATACATTTTTCTACTTATTTTATGGCCCTTAGTGCCTCTAATAATGCTCTCAACTTGTCTCGCTCTTCAATGGTGTATTCCTTGATTTCCCCAACCGTTGCCACCACAGGAGGTGGAGTTCTTTGCTCGTTCGGATCCATCCGAACTTTACTTTTTAATGGTTTTGAATGTAAAATTCAGGCACCTTTATGCTCCCACCGTGGTGGCCAATTTGGTTTGGTTTATTTTAGGTTGGGGGTTGTTTGGTAAAGTGTTTTGGAAAGTTTGAAGTATTTTGTGTAAACTGTAAGGAGTAGTGAGATAATTAAGCAGTCTGCTTGTATTAAATGTTGATCCCCCTCATTAATAAGAGTGGTTGGGGTATTTATACTCTTAATTTACTGACCCATGGGCTTAACCGGTCAAGTTGTGAAACCGGGTCAAGTTTAAGGACCCATTAGTATTTTAAGTAGATTAGCAAATAGCTTAGTCAAAAGGTGTTTTACATTTGTCCTGTCCGGATTTCTTAGTGGTGTGTTATGGTCCGAATTACCCCTCTCTGGATTAACTCGTAGGCTGTGTCTGAAGTATCCGAACTCATCAGTAATTATCTAATTTTGGCGTCTAGAAGTGATTTTTTTAGATAATAAAGTCATATATTGTTTTTATTAAAACAACATAATCAACATAATAAAGTTATATATTGTTTCCAAGTTATGTTACTTGGAGGGTCAATGGAAACTAATTTTGATAGTTGAGTATTATCTGCCTCTATGCTCTTCTTACTGACCATGTATCCCAATTTTTGTAGACCCACGCTAATGGTGAATTGAGCTTCAAATTTAATCCTCTTAAGTTTACAAATGTATCGGCCAAGATAACCAAATAATCTTCATCTTGGATGTTGGTGACCAACATATCATCAATATAAGTTTGTAAGTTTTGGTGAAAGTATGGTTGCAAAGAATTTATTGACAAGTCTCTGATATGTAGCTCACAATTATATTAGTCTGAAAGTAATTACTTTACAACATTGAAGTACCCTATTAGTTATGAATATTGCGCTCTTGATCATCTTAATGAATTTGGATTTGGTTGTATCTTGAATATGAATCCATAAAAAATAGTATCTTATTTCTTAATGTTTCATCTACTAATTAATCCATTATTGAAAGAAACAAGGGTCTTGCAGGCACTTTTTTAAGTTTGTGAAGTTCACACACATTCTTCACGTATAATTATTTTTCTTCACCAACACTGAATTTGTTGTCCATATTATATAGTGAGAATCTTTGATGTGACTTACTTTTGTAAGTCTATATATTTACTCTATTATCACTTCTATTTTTTGTTGGGAGTATGAGCTCTTATTGTACTTGATCTGTCAAAACTTACTATTTATACATAGTTTGTGACATATGAATTTTAGTGGGACTCATGTTATATCCTGGGTATTCTATCCAAACATGTACAAGTTTCTTTGGAAAAATCTAATAATTTGCACATGAGGTTGGTAGGAATGTCTATGTCGAGTTTTAAGACTTCACAAACTACAAACTATAAGGTGTGGGGAATTCAATATGTATGCTTTTTTGTCCTCTTCTACACCTATAAGTTGTGGCATATTTATGGGGTCATTCATATTATCCAAGATGACAAGAGTCCCTTCTGATTGTTATTCTTTATGTTCTAAAGAAGGAGCATAGTATTTCCTTGAAGCTCTTTAATTTCTTGTGATCACTCCTACATTCCCATTAATTATATAGTGAAGACATACATTTGATCTAGCCATGACATTCCCAAAATTATATTGTATGAAAAATGTGCTTCCAATATCATGAATACACACTAGACTTCATACAACACTAGCATCTGCCGCACTAAATCTAGTCAAAATTATTGGTAACTGTAAAAACTATGGCTCCTCTTATTTTTTATATATTATTGTACATGATATCTATTTTCACCTTTTGTACTTCTACTCATGCTAGTTCAACTAAAATGAAAACTACATCCTAATAAGGTGAAACTACCCTTCTTAAGTTGTCGTCCTAGAGTTCTATCACTAGGTAAGGATTTTTGTTCAAGTGAGGGGATGTAGACCCTTGATTTTGAACTTGCAGACCTTCTATATCTCTTCTTAAAGTTCTTAGAGATCCTATAAATTGAATTTCCTCCTCTAATTACACAAATTAATTGCCTCTTTTTAATTGAATCCAACTATTATTCTTCTTTTATATCAATGATGGCATTTATATCCAAAGTCATTAATTCATAATCTGTCGCATATTATCGTTCTGCAATATGTATGGACTTTTATTAGCACGTTTCGAATTTCAGCTTGCGTTGTTGTTCCCTCTTAAATTATGGATTGGCCATAAATATATTGGTCGAGTCGAGACTTTAATAAATTTGTGTTTCAAATTTGAAGCTTTATTATTAGACTAGGAATTAACATGTACAAATAATGGTTCATTAGTGTTAGTCGCTTCCACTTTTATTTGGCGTTCCATCTGGCTTAACATATCTTTAAAGTTTATTGAATACTTTTCATAATTGGTGTGGTTAATTTCTGTCTGAGGGTAATTTTGTAAAGTGTTTTGAGGAATTTAATGTTTAAGGTAGAGAGTAGTGACATAATTAAGTTGTGTGCTAGCCGTAAATTCTGATTACCCTCATTAATGAAAGTGGTTGGGATACTTATACTTAATCAATGACCCATGGGCCTGTCAGAACAAATTGTAGAGTCAGGTCAAGTTTAAGGACCCATTATCCCAAGATGTGAGGTGACCAACACCTAGCTTAGTCACACTACATTACGTTTGTCCTGTTCGGTTTTTTATAATAATGGTTATGTCCGAACAACCCTCCGGATAATAATAAGAAACAATGTCTAAAATATTCGACCTCATTAGTAGCCCCTTTAGGTCTTGAAAAAAAGCTTTGGAAGAGCTAACGTTTAAGAATCAAAATAAATTTTTTCCGATCTGTTTCTGTATCCGAACTGTAAAATTTAACTTCTTTTGTTAAGAATCTCAAGAGTTACTCTGTTCGAAATTTGGTGGGATTGGTTTTTCCGTTTAGAATATCAAGAGTCTTTTTTCAACGTGGGACACCTGTCAGGCTCTGGTTTGATCTCTCAGCCGTTTTTCTCCTAGATTCTCGTACCTACTAGGCTAAAACGTTAACTAGGTTTTAAATCCCATATTTTATAGCCTTTAATCATTACTTAGATCTTTCTATCATTTCCTAAGTAACTCCCACTTTTCACTGTTATATAGAAATCTCTTTCACTGTTTCATTGTCTTAAAAAATTACAAACATTTTGAGTAAGAGAAAGCGCATGACATTTTCCAATTTGTGTTTGAGTTATTTATGTTCACAGCTAGAAACGCTCTAGTAAAAGGAGGATAGTTCCAATTTGTGTTTGAGTTATTTATGTTCAGAGAAACCCTAAAGGATGCAGTTTCTGTTCATCAATGGGGCCTGGGAGAATGGAAGGAGGATCAAGGTTGATTCTAACCCAAGCCAGCTGACCAGTCGTTGGAAGAGTATCGGTGAGTGTTATTTATGTTCTGTTTAATCTTTCAAATACTAAGTAATTACTCCGAACTGATTTACATCTCTTTTTAGTTTTTTCCGAAGGAGTTCTCAGACTATGTAAAGGCAGGTCAAGACACATTTTCCAAACTAAATACTTGGGAACTGGATAAATGGGACAACATTTTCCACAACTGTTTCACATCGGGGAACTTTGTTAGGTCTCATCTATGGAACAATACAGGGAGAAGAGACCTCTCTCGGGAAGAACTGACCATTCCTCCTCCTGCAGATGTAATCCTGAGGAGAACTGAGGCTAAAGATGCTAAGCTTTACTTGACTTCTAGGGCCAAAGCCCCCAGTCACCTGAACAAGATGAAGAATAAAAGGAAGAAAAAAGCCACAACAGACCCACTTCAGACAACTACCGAATGAACTGGTTCAGAGAACCAAAGTGGAATTAATGTTGATCCGCTAGAGGCAGTAGAAGTTACTGTTAAGGAGGCTGGTGGATTGGAAAACCCGCCAAAAAATATGAAGAAGGATAAGAAACACAAAGCAAGCAGTGATGAGAAATCTGCAAAAAATAAAAATGTCACTTTAGGATCATAGGGAATTATGTGCCCTTCTGAAGTCCCTCCTCTAGCTCCTATCAATCCTACCTTACAAGAGGAAATTCCATCCAATCTTTATTCCGAACAGGCTATTTCCAATAGAGAGGTAAATCTTTACACTTTTCAGAACATCAACATATGTTTTAATGATTTGGAAAAAGATGATTTCGCGGGGTCTTACGGTTCTCCCAACTCATCCAAAATTGTGACCCACCATGGTGAGACTTACGCGATATCAAGTGAGCAAGATACCTTGAGTCATGACCTCTTGGGATATATTCGTCTGGTGGTTGATCTTTAGAAACAATTGAGGGATCAAATTTCCATCATAAACTTCATAACTTCGTAGAAACAGAGCTTGACAAATGGTTAATCTGCCGCTCAACAAAGCATAGAATCATTGAAGAAGGAGGAGGATGATTTAGCTGCCAAATTGCTCAAGTCTAGAATAGGCCATCAAAAACCTCCAAACCAAGCTCTTCGGACTGGAGACTTCTTCCTCTAAAAAGATCACAGCTTTGAATGAGCAACTAAAAGCTCTGGACAAAACTATCCAGACTTTATTCGATGACAAAGTCAAGTTGGAGAAAACTGTCCAAGAGATGACCGAAAAGAATGTTGCTTTAGTACGTAAACAAACTGAAGAAATAGCTGCAGGGATAGAGAAGTATTCTAGTGTAATAGTGGATTCTCTAGAGACGAGAGACGATGACATTAAATGCAATAGGGTCTTATTGTTCCATGAGACCTTTCCTAAGAGGACCCTTGGTCCTTTGTGGAAGTTTTTGGATTATGATGACCTTCATTTTCATACGATGGCTGATGGTGACAAGCACAACTATTCCAGTGGGGAAGATTCCGAAGACGATGAAGAAGTTGGTGAGAGTTCAAGTGCTGAACTCAAAAGTCCGAAAAAATATAGTGCTGAAGGAAAAACCGAAGGGGACAAGCCCTAAGGTTGTATTATTTTGTTGTGTATTTTTTGAGAAAGGAAAGTCATTGGATGGCTAAGGCATTTTGTTACGCTGTTTGTTTAATTTCCATTCTGCAAAACTTAAAGTTCTTGAAGGGTCAATTCATGTGTGAATTATAGATCGGTTTCAGTCCGATCAGATTCTAATATCATATTTTCCTTTGTTTAAATTTTGTTTAACTCTTTATGGACAATGTTTAGATAGCCTTTAATATTTCAACACTATTAAACAAGGGTATTAAATATCCTTAACCACATATGTTTAATAAATGTGACCAAGTGTTGAATGTATATGATCAACTCAAAGACATTTGAGAGCCGGGGTGTTTAATATCCGACCACCGCATTCTGTGGCTTAATCAAAAAAAAATTACACTTGCACCATACTTTTGAAGAATGCATAATATATTATTGAAAAAGTCGGACACCTCATTAAAAACTCCCCGTGCCACCATGGTAGGAAAGAGTATGCCCCTATGATATTTACATTGATGCTTAAAAATTAAATATTTACAAGAGAGTTATACTCTAAGTATAACCTGAGATGCTCAACGTTCCATGGGTGTTTTAGCACTCTCCCTTCCTTGTCTTGGAGCCTGTATGTTCCTAGTTTAACTTTCCTACATACCACATAAGGGCATTCCCAGTTCGGAGCTAACTTACTAAAATGATTTTCCTTGGTGTGTAAAATGAATTTTCTTAAAACTTTGTCCACTAACTGAAAATCTATTCTTTTAAATTTGGAGGCAAATCAGCTCCTCATCAAACCTTGGTAATGCGTTGTTCTTAAATTCTCTTTAACTCTTCTTTCTTCAATTATATCCAACTGATTCCTAATTGCTATATCATTAGCATGTTCGGAATAGTTTTGGACTCTGTGAGATGTCAAAGTAGCTTCTATGGGAGTAATTTCATCCATCCCATATACAAGAGCAAAAGAAGATTCTTGTGTGGCAGCCCGAGGTGTAGTTCGGTAGGCCCACAATAATTCTTGTAAATAACTTGGCCACTATCTTGCAGCTCCCTCCCGAGTCTTCTTCAGTTCGGATAAGATTGTCGGATTTGCAACTTCGGCTTGTCCATTTTCTTAAGGGTGGAAGGGAGAAGAAAAACAATGTTGAATTTCTATGTAGGTGCAAAATATTTCCATGTCATTATTATCGAATCGTGGCCCATTCATTATCTGTGGTAATCTTTCGAGGAACCCCAAATCTGCAACACGTGTTAGACAAAATAAATTTAATGATTGCCTTCGAAGTGGTTCCACCTAAAGGAGCTACCTCTATCCACTTAGAGAAATAGTCAATAGCAACTATGATTATTCTGCATCCACCGGATTCCATGGGAAGAGGCCCAACTAGATCCAACCCCCATTTGTCGAAAGGTATCGGTTCAGATATATTTTCCATAGGAACTACTGGCACATGTATTTCATTTATATATATTTGGCAAGGATCACACTTTTTTACCATCTCTTTAGCATCTGCCATTATGGTTGGCCAGTAGTACCCTGCTAATAAGATTCTCTTGGTCAAGGCCCATATAGCCACAGTGTGCAGAACCTTCTCCATCATGTAGTTCAGATAACACAACTTGAGATTCTTCAAATCCTAAGCAACGCAAAAGAGGTCTGCTCAAAGATTTTTTGTAAAGAACTTCCATTAATATCAAGAAACCACGAGCCTTATACTTTACTTTTTTAGCTATAGCATTATCCAGAGGAAATATCCCATCAGAGATAAACAGGAGAAGCTCATACTTTCTTCGCTTTCATTTTCTTGGCCTGTTTGTACGGATGGACATTCTTGCATAAGAATCCATGGGTAAGGTTCAGAATAAGCTATGGTTGCCAAAGAGTCTGCCACAATATTCTCATCTAAGGATGTGTTCATAATAGATATTTTTGAAGTTTGCAGCAACTTCTTTCAACATGAGCAAATATTTAATTAGTTTTTCCTTTTTTGCTTCAAATTTCCCTTGAGCATGATGAATCAACAATTGGGAATCAATCATTAATCAGACTCTCTTTGCCCCACATATGAGAGCCAACTTAAGACCAACTATTGATGCCTCAAATTCATATTCATTGTTAGAAGCTTTGAAGCCAAAACATATATATGGTACATATTGTCGCCATAGGGATAATTTAAACAAATTCCATCATCACAGCCTATAGTACTTTATCCACCATCAGTTCGAACTACCCATTCTTTCTTAGAATAGGTTTTGACATCTGACCGGAGGATTTATCAACATGAAATTCGACCAATAAATCAGCCATTGAGTGAGCTTTAATCATTGTCCAAGATGCAAAATCAATATCATAATCACCCAGATCCACTGACAACTTGGTCATTCTACTTGACACATCAGCTTTCTGAAGAACACCTTTCAAGGGAAAATATGTTCGAAAAACAATGGAATGAGCTTGGAAGTACGGTCACATCTTTCTGACTGCAATTACTAAGGCCAATGCCAGTTTTTACAACTTCAAATATCTTCTTTCAGCATCCAACAACTTTTGCTAATATAATACACCGGACGAGAGTAATTGTCCACTTCTCTTACTAACACATTACTTATTGCATATCTAGATACAACTAGATATAAAATAGAGCTTTTCCCTCCATACAGATTTGAAAAGAGTTTTAGGTGAAGACAAATGCTTCTTGATTTCAATAAAAGCCTGATCACACTATGGAGACCAATTAAAGTCTTTGGCATTCCTCAATACTTGAAGAATGTAGCGCACTAGTATGATGATCTTGAAATAAACCTGTTCAACGCAGCCAATCTTTCTGTCAGTTTTTGAACTTCTTTGATATTCCGAGGAGGGTCCATAGCTAGCAAGGCATTAAGTTGATCTGGATCAGGCTGAATTCCTTTTTCACTTATTATGTAGCCCAAGAACTTTCCAGATTGGACCCCAAATACACAATTTTCAGGGTTTAATTTTAAATTCACAGCCTCTAAGTTAGAGAATGTTTCTTGAAGGTCAGATATATGTGCATCTTCCCCCAAGATTTTAACCATCATATCATCTATGTAAACCTCCATGTTTCTGCCAATCTGATTAGCAAAAGCTTTATTCACTAATTTTTGGTAAGTAGCCTCATTATTTGTCAATCTGAACGACATTACATTATAACAATTAAGACCTCTATCTATGATAAAAGTAGTATGATATTGATCCTTCGGATCTAATTATATCTGGTTGTACCTTGAAAAAGCATCCATAAAAGACAATAGTTGTTTCCAGAGGTAAAATATACTAACTGATCTATCCGAGGAACATAATAAAGATCTATGGGGCATGCCCTATTTAGGTCAGTGAAATCAATGCACATGTGCCACTTTTCATTATTTTTCTTGACCAGAACAAGGTTGGCAGTCCACAAACAGTATTGAGATTCTTCAATTTGACCCATCTTGGTTAAACGATCAACTTCCTGAAAAATCACATCTGCTTTTTCCTTAGAGAAAGACCTTCTCCTCTGTACAACTGGCACAATATCAGTTCGAACTCACAACTCATGAGAAATAATATCAGGTGGCACTCCAGTAGCATCACTATTAAACCATGCAAAAACATGTTGATTATTCATAAAAAATGACAATAACCGGTGTTTCAAATCTGGTGCCAGCTCTGAACCAATTTTAACATTCCTTCCCTCTGCGAGGGAGTGGGTTTCAACTTCCTCAATAGGTATTATGGCACTGGGAGCCTCCATGGAATCATCAGTTTCATTTTCATCATAAGAAAGCTCCAATAGCTGCTAATCTTTGTTAACCGTGACTTCCTCTAAAGTCTTAGGGGCAAGGGCTGTTGCATAACACATTTCCTGTCTATCTTCTGGTTGCTCTGGACAACACCTATTTGTCCTTGGACAACATACTTCAAATATTGGTGGACTGTAGAGGCCACATAATGCATTTTGGAGAGCCAAAACCTCCCAAATATTGAATTGTAAGATGTTGGGCAATCCACCACAACAAACAACACTCTTACCATTTTCTTAAAGGGTCATTTTCCTAAAAACACTTCCTCTTCGAACATCCCAACCACATCTGCAGAACTTCCTGTGAAGCCTATAATGGTTTTGTTCAAATTTTGTATAACCGAAGGGTTTCTCAACTGCTTGTAGGAGCTTAAAAACAGGATGTTTGCCGAACTGCCCGTATCAATTAGAATCCGGCGTATATTGTTTCCTCCAATTAATGCCCCTATTACCACCGCATCTTCATGGGGCCCTGCAATGTCTCTCAGGTCATCCTTATCGAATACTATAAAAGGAGATGGATATTGATACTGGTGGGTGGAAATTCATCCATCCAACTGGGTGGCCAAACTGCGGACATGTCTCTTTCTTGATGAAGTAGAAGGCGCAGTTACAATATCCCCTACGAAAATAGTCAATGATTCAAAGAAGTTAATCAGACCGGAGACAGTTTTGGTCTTGTCTCTTATTACCCTACCCAATTTCGACTCGAATCTGGATCAAGATACTCGGAGTCTATATCAAACCTCTTTAGTAATTACCATTACACCCTCTTATGTGGATGTTCCGGGATTTGTTGAAGGACCAGTTTGGGGAGTATTGGTTTGAGCATTATTCGGTCTGCTTCCCCCTCGTTTTTTAACATAGGATCCCAACTTTCCCCTTTCAATGAGGTTGTGGACCTCCTACTTCAAGGCTATACAATCATGTGTATTATGGCCTATGTCATTATGGTATTGGCAGAATGGGTGCTCCAGTTTTCTCTGGGAGATTGCAGTGTTGTTGGCTTTCTAAAGTGCACTTTATTTTTAGTTTTATCATAGATGGTAGCCACACTCTCTCCCAATTTAGCAAACCACTCAGGTTGAACCCAAGGCCCCCTCTTATTTCTGACCTGTTGGCTCTGAGTTTGGTTAGACTGATTCTGCCTTGACCTGTTAGATCTCTGTCCAGTCTCTTTTGCCCGGTAACCGGATTGATTAGTAGCTGGAGGAGTTATTGTAGTAGTAGTGGACCTAACCTGGCGGTGTACTCTGGTTTTCTTGGTCTCCTAAACATTGATTTGCTTCCCCACCTAGTTCAACAAACCACCCGAGGTCATAGCCTTCTTCTGAGTCACTGAATCGGATAAATTACCTGGATTTAGACCTTGTCTCACGGAAGCAATTACAACCTGTTGAAAGCAATCTTCTAACCCATTTTTTATATTTACGAACCGATTGATTTACTCCTTTAAAGACTCATTCGACTCCTGAGCACAATGGATAAGGGTGTCTCTATTACCATTGAGTTCCTTACTTCCAACGAATTGCCTCCGGAAGGCAACCCAAAATGTATCAAAACATTTTATGCAAACCTGAGGGAGACTGTTGTACCATTTGAGAGAACTTCCTGTGAAAGTTTGGGAGAAGGCCTTAAACAATAGCTTGTCATCATCGTCAAAATTTATCATGAGGTTCTTAAACTGCTCCAGATGGTTGTCTGGATCTCAGCTTCCAAAATATTTCTCCATCTTGGAGCTATTAAACCTCTTAGGAAAATGTCCGAAGAGTATTTTTGCAGACAGAGGTGATTGCCTCTAATTCTTGCTACGACTAAAAACAGTATCTTCATTAAGGGTAGCAAAAATATATGGTTCAGACTGAAAAGCAAAATGATCAATTAACAACTGATCAAGATACTGGTTGGCTGACCCCTTACCCTTGCCATGTTGTCTCTTAAGCTTGTCATGCCTATCCCTCTTTCTTAAATGCTTTTTAGTCAGTCTCATTTTCTTTTTTAACCTTCTTTCATCACTGAAGACAATGATTCGTCAAGCTCTTCCTCATTAGATGAGTTGCTGGAGAACTCAAATGTAAAGCTCTCCACATGTTTAGATCGGTGTGTCTTCTTGGAACTGAGATGGGTCTTTAAAGACTGCTTGTTATCTCCAGGATTGTCACTGTGGTGAAGTACTGATGCACCATATTTCTCTTTCACCCTATTTTCTACTTATTTTATTGCTCTTAGCGCCTCTATCTTAATTCTCAACTGATCGCGCTCTTCGATAGTATATTCATTGTTTTCCTTTGAAACTTCCACTTCATGAGGTGGAAAACTCTGCTCATTCGGATTCATCCGAACTACTTTGTTTGATGGTTTTGAATTGTGAAATTCAGGCACTGTTGTGCTCCCACTGTTGTCGCCAATTTGGTGTGGTTAATTTATGTCTGAGGGTAATTTTGTATAGTATTTTGGGGAATTTAATATTTAAGGTAGAGAGTAGTGAGATAATTAAGTTGTGGGCTAGCATTAAATTCTGATTACCCTCATTAATGAAAGTGGTTGGGGTATTTATACTTAATTAATGACCTATGGGTCTGTCTGGTCAAATTGTGGAGTTGGATCAAGTTTAAGGGCCCATTAGCCCAAGATGTGAGGTGACCAGCATCAAGCTTAGTCATACTCCATTATGTTTGTCCTATTCGATTTTTTTATAATAATGGTTATGTCCGAACAGCCTTCCGGATAAGAATAAGAAATAGTGTCTAAAATATCTGACCTCATCAATAATGGTCTAAGATAGTCTAAACAAAATCCTTTGTTTGTATGATATAACTTCCACCAAATCATTGCAATCATATATCCCATTCTTTGTCTCCACAAAACTCAGTGTGTAGTTTCTCAAACTTTTAGATTTTTTTCCACTTGATGATATAATATTCATCTTATTTTATAACTTTAGAACCAATAAGTTGATCAAAAAGTTTGTCCGTAATATTTTCAAACTATATATATATATATATATATCTTAAATAAAGGATATTAAACCAAATTAAAACTCATCCCCTAAAGGTTATGGAGAGATCTCTACACTTAATTTTGTCATCCATCCCAAATCGTAATATTTCACTTTTGAGGCTAAAAACCTTGACTAGTCACCGGTGTTTAGCACTTGTTGCATTATTGCCATTAAGGTTCATTCGTCTCCAAAAAGGTCATTTTTGTTTAAAAGTGTTGCATATATGGTCACTGACGCGTGCCAATTAACTTGGTGATGACACGTGTCATCCAAAAATACAACTGTCTGTTACAAATACGGTCACTTAACATTTAACACCGAAAATACCCCTCGTTTAATTATTTTTACTTTTTATCTTTACTTTTAACTTTTATTTTTTAATTTTACTTGTTTACCATATATTTCTAACCTTTCACCAATCAAACCATTTAACATTAGTACACCGGTCCATGTTACCATTTTACTTTTTTAATATATTTAACATTATTTACCATATATTTCTAACATTTCACCAATTAACTCATTTAACATTAATAACTCATTTAAATTTTACTTTTTATAGTAGCTATTAAAATAAATAACGTTGCAACATTTGTTTTCTATTATAATTTTTATTAGACTATTAACTTAACTAATTATAATATATAAATGTTTAATTAAAATAAATTAAATTTTCACAAACATTAATGCTCTATCAATACAAACCACACAAATTAGTTTAGTATTTCATTTTGACATTTTAATAAACACCTTCCAGGAAATATACAACCAAATGGATCTATATACAATCAAATGGATCCATATCGAACCAAATATATCCCTATCGAACTGAATTGTTTTCCAGAAAATTATATCTATCCGCCATTACAACTATACAAAAATATTGTAATCAAGCTACGGATACACAACAATAAACATGAGATACAAAAAAAAGATAAAGCTTGAATCATCGACAAATTCAAAATTTTAAAGCATAAAAGTTGATTACTATCTGATAGATACAAAAGATAAAGTTTCAATATAACACATTATCATCATAAATCACAACAAGATGAATATAATATAATCGAATAAGGTCATTTTATTCAAGAAAAATATAAAATCAAACAAATTAAACAGATCAAAGCATCCAACAAACAAATGCAGGATCTACACTACAACAATAAGACCAAAAAATCAGTCTCTGGATTCCTTGATCCAGAGATAGAAACAGACAAATAGTCTTATAATACCTGTAGAAGTACGTTCAATTAATAGATTTTGAATCATTTACGATGGTAGAAGTTGATGTTTGTTCCGTCCGTGTCTTTCTTAATCTTTGATACCAGCCGTTCTTTCCACCCTTCAGGGACGAGGTAGATATACTCAGCTAAAGTATTCTTATCGAAGTTTTCACCGTCCTCTCTGTAGTTAGCGGTAATCGCCGCGGTTCCATAGTAGATATGGTAAGGCTCCATGACGATAGAGGAATGATGATAGAGGAAGAGAAGAAGAGAATCATAGTAGTGGCAAGTGCCGTGGTTATGGCGGTCACGGTCGCATTGGATAACTGTTGTTTGCGGTGGTGGCAAAGATGGTAAGTGGTGGTTGTCTGTTCAAACATTATGGTTTTGTGACATCAATGACAGATGAAGAAATGATTGATGAAAGTAAATAATTAAAAGTACAAGGTAAAAACTGATAAGTAAAGATATTTTGGATAAGTATTAATGGGCGACCGTATTGAAACATATAGTATATTTGGGTGACATGTGTCAGCCTCAAGTTAATTGGCACGCGTCAGTGATTCAAAATGAAACATTTTTAAAGTCAGTGACTCGTTTTGGAGACGAAAGAACCTTAGTGGCATGAATGCAACATGTGCCAAACACTAGTCTTGACAAGGTTTTTAACCCACTTTTGAATTTCTTATATACTGTAACAGATATCTATTGCCATTGTATTCATCCATTTCACGATCATTGAATTTTGGTGGAAGCACTCTATAAAATATCTCTTGAGCGATATCCTCATCATGGATATCTTCGTCATCAAGGAACGTATTATTTTGATTTACTTGTCCTAAAAAGAGGAAGACTCTTGATGACCAAGTCCCTGCCACTATGTAGCCGAAGTTGGGGGTTAACCATTTTGAGGAATTGTTGGTGGGTAGTCCTGAGGGAATTATTATAATTGTAACATCGCCCATTAAGTTTTGACTAAGCTGATGAAAGAAACGTCACAAGGTCTATTGAGTCATACACTTTTAGAGATGGAAGTTTTGTTAACTATTATTCTTTGATGGTCGATTTGAAGGCTAACTAGTGAATGTTGTCTGATATTTTATGGATGAATAAGATTACTTTGGTGTTAAGTTGCTGGAATTCTTAGATGGACTAGGAGAACTTGAGGGAACTTCGGCTGAGGCACTTAATGTGTTGTCGGAGCTTGCTGAAAATTTGTTTATGCCATTTATGGTAAATAAAAAAGGTATCTAGAGATTATGTTGATGAATGATCCATTGGGGAGGTACATGATGAGTAATTGGGTAATTAGGCATACATACTTGAGGATTCCGTATACGTGCATGTTGTTTAGGTTGACCTCGCCATTAACATTCACTTGGTGGTGAATTGTGTGGGTGTTTAGGAATATGTCACTCCTTGCTCTTCTCAGTGTCATGCATAGACATTGGGGTCTTGCTCATTATCCAGATGTGATGGGAACGACGACGTTGCTGACTCGTGATGGATGATCTTTGGTCTGAGTTTTCTTTAGGATCATATTTCTTAGTTTTGAACGATAACTTGCGTCTATTTTGTGATATTTTGATAGCGATTTTTGAGAAAATAGTTTGTAATATCGTCACATTCCCCTTCGTCGTAATTATTTGGACGTTGGGACTTAGATGTTGGTCATGAATGAGGAATATACATCATATTTATTTAATACATGTAAATGACGAGTTTGCTCATCTCTCATTGTTCAGGTTCCATAGATGAAATAATTGTGGTAGTGGGACCATCCAGTAGTCTCTTAGGTGTCTCATTCTCAAAGGAGTGATCGGTTGCCACATTTCAATTCAACATTAATAATTTCCGGTTTGTTTATTATTGGTCTTTGAAAAATACTAATAGTTTCCCATAAACGGTGCAAATTTGGTGAGATAAATTTGTGTTAGAATGTTATAGTAGACTAAAATGTCATGAATATACTAGTATGATAGACTTTGTATAGGTTGGTCCATATTTATGAGGGACTGATAAAATTTTTAAAAAATGTATGAGAGCAATAACTGTTTGGAGATAAAATAAAAACGTTATTATGATTTCTAATGAGAAAATTAAACATAAAATATTTAAAATTAAAGAAATGTAAAAATAATTATTTATTAAAAATTTCAATTGATTTTCAAAACAATAATTTTAATTTTATATACCGACGTAAATATAACTCACGTTTAAATTTTTTTAGCTTAAATCTTGAAATTTTCTAAATAAAAAACCGAAATTACTCCATTTAATCGTCTGTTTTCGTTTTTAAATATTTATAAAATTGTCGTTAGATAAAAAATACCCCAAATTATGATTCTTTCTTTTCATTAAATAACTAGTTTAAACTTTTCTTTTAACCAAACTAATTGAGTTTTACGTCAAATATTTACTTTTATGAAAACAAAGAGAACAAATTCTCTAACATGAGAGCATGTTATTTATTTGTCTATTGAATTTTCTATCACTTAATTTTCCGAGTGGGCGGTATATTAAGTTTGGATATTGATGATGACAAGTTCAAGTAATATTCAAAGTCACGTTTAAGTGGACCATTTCCATAATACTATTAAGTTCGTAAGCACGTAATGTAAAATAAGTCTTCTTCGTTACGTTATAACCATTGGTATATACCTTCTAAATCGTTTTGATGTTTTTTTTTTATTACTTTATAGTTTATTTTCTCAAAAAGAACTAGTTGAGTTTCTAAAATATTTGTCATATGGTTGGCTTATAATGTTTACTGCATGTATAAAAATATGATCACGATAGTAAAATCGGAGGGAGAATGGGTCGGGATGGATACTCGTACAGCTAAACGTGTAATCCATCCTATTTATATTTTTTCAAACCTATATCTTGATGTGTATATGTTGGAATTTTTTTTTTCCATCCGAACCCAACGGGTTCGGGTATCCATCGGCGGGATGCCTAGTGAAACAAATATATGGTATTTTTGCAACTATTTTGTTATTTATTAATAATTAATATATGATTTTCGTATATGTTAGTAATTTTTTTTAATTTAATTAATAATATTATTATTAAACCTAAAAAATAAAAATATTTTAAAAAAATTGAAAAATCAAATTTAATGTTTAAATGTAGAATAATATTTATAAGGAGTAAATATTTTATATTTTTGTTATGTTATTAATAATTAATATATAATATATGTTACTAAATTTATGTAATTTAGTTAAAAATATTAAAAATATTGATAGTATGAGTTTTGGAGTAAAAAGATCTTTCGCATAAAAAAAAATCGAATAATCAAATTTAATATTTAAATGTAGAATAATATTTTTCAATATATATATATATATATATATATATATATATATATATTAGCAAATAATATACGTTTTTTGTATTATAAAATATATATACTAATATTAATAACTTTATTTTAAAATTTTATAAATAATATTAAATAATATATAATTTTATATAATATGAATTTAGCAAGTACCAGTCGGCTATTACCCAGTGGATCGGATTCAGGTTGGATACCCGTAAGAAATTTTTTAAAACCCATAACTCGTCTTAAACCTGGCGGGTAGTGAATTTTCAAACCCACCACCCATCAAATTGAAATTTTTTAAAAACCCATAAACTATCTCATCGAATCGGTTCAAATCGGATACCCGCAGGTTTGGAAAAAATTACCATCCCTACGTAAAACTCGAACTACGCAATGACTATAAATTTCGGCTAATACAGGTAAATTCCGAACGATTAGTTATTAACAAATAATATGAATAGTTATCTGCGCATACATATAAGTTTCTAAATTTGAATTTTAGCGCATAGAAAACAACGTAATATTTTTAATTTTTACGTATCTCTTTTTCGATGTCCAATATACGATAATGTTTTTAAACTTTGAAATAGGTTTATAAATAAAAAGAATCTCAGGTTTAAAATTAAATTATTGTTCACTATTTAGATTTTGAAGATTACCACCACATCTTATCTAAATTGTTATAATAATATTTAATTATATAATTTTAATCTGTTTTTGTAATTTTGGTATCAATAAATTGATCTAAAAGTTTTTTGTAATATATATATATATATATATCGTGAAACAAAGATATTAAACAAAATTAAAGCTCCCCTAAATGTCATGAGGAGCTTTTTACAATTAATTTTGTCATCTATCTCAAATCTCAATATTTGACTTTTGAATTGCTTATATGTTCTAACAGATATGCATTGCCATTATATGCATCCATTTCGTGATTGAATTTTGGTGGAAGCACTCTATAAAATATCTCTTGAGTCAAAAGATACTTCTCATCATGGATATCTTCATCAACAAGGAACGTATTTTTTTATTACTTGTCCTAAAAATAGGTAAGACTATTGATAACCAAGTATTTGCCACTATGTAGCCTAAGGTTGGGGGTTAGCATTTTGAGAAATTGTTGGTGCGTAGCCTTGAATGACTTATTATAATTGTGACATCACCCATTAAGTTTTTCCTTAGCCGATGAAAGAAACGTCACAAGGTCTATCGAGTCATACACTTTCGGGGAGGGAAGTTTTGTTAACTATTAGTCTTTGGTGGTTGATTTGAAGGGTAACTAGATTATGTTGTCTCATATTTAGTGGATGAATAAGATTACTTTGGTGTTAATTTGGTGGAATTATTAGATGGACTAGGAAAACTGGAAGGAAGCTCGGTTGAGGCACTTAATGTGTTGTCAGAGCTTGTTGAAAATTTGTTTGTGCCATTTATGGTAAATGAAAAGGTATCTAGATATTCTGCTGATAGAAGACCTGCTAGGGAGGATCCTGCTGAGTAATTGGGTAATTAGACATACCAACTTGAGGATTTCGTATACTTGTATGAGGTTTAGGGTGACTTCCCCCTTTAATATTTTTACTTGGTGGTGAGTTGTAGGGTGCTTGAGAACATGTCACTCCTTGCTCTTCTCATGGTCACACTTAGAGTTTGGGGTCTTGCTCATTCTCATTCTCACGATGATGCGGTGATGATTACGTTGCTGACTCGTGATAGATGACCTTTGGTCTAATTTGTTTTTGGAATCATCATTCTTAGTTATAAACGACAACTTGCACCTAGTTATGACATTTTGATAGCAGTCTTTGAGAATATGGTTTGTAGCATCGTCATATTTCCCTTTATTAGAACTATTTGGAGGTTGGAACTCAAATATTTGTCATAAAGTAGGAGTAGAACATCATATTTTGCAACATTCGTAAATAATTAGTCTGCTTTCTCTGTCATTTCCTTTATCAATTGTTCAATGTCCATAAGCGAAACGATTGTGGTAGTGGAAGCATCTAGTGGTCTCATAGGTGTCTCATTCTCAAAAGAGTGATCTGTTTCCGCATCTTAGTCTGAAATTAATATTTTTCGAATTGTTTATTATTAATTTTTGAAAAAAAAAATTAGAGTACTAATCGGTTTCCACATATAGCGTAAATTTGTGAGATAATTTTGTGTTATAGTTTTGTTTGGTAGATTAAAATGGTAAATGTTGCAAATATACTAATAAAATAGATTTGTAAAGACTCATCACTAAAAGAAACATCAAAGCAATAAGAGTTTGGAAAAAGAATAAAGTTGTTATTACCGTGTTAGATAGAAAATTAAAAAAACATTAAAACATAAAATATTTTAAATTAAAAATATAAAAACAATAATAAATAAATATATTATTTACCATTTAAAGCTAATAATTTTACTTTATTCAACCACGTAAACATAACTTAGACGTTTAACTAAACTTTTAGTTTAAATTATCTAATATTACATCATAAATATTAAAATATTGATACAAGTATTTTTAAATTATGATTTAACCTATAAAATACATATAATATATTTATAATAGTGTTCGGTTTATATAAATATTATTTTTATTAGATTTAATCAACTCAAAATGTATCTTATTTACGGCAAATAATATGATTATATTTTTAATTATGCATTTTTTTAAATTAAACATTATATTTTTGTCAAACAAACGTTTAAAAACTAAAAAAAGGAGGATGAAGCGCTTCTCCGATGGATTCCCGACGAGTTTAATCTTCTCCGATGTGGAGTTTGCCGATTACTCTCCCTTAATTTTATTTGTTTCTCTGTTGAAACCTTTATCTCTCATAAAGGTTGTTGGGTTTTTGCGTCTGGTTCCATTCTTTGTATTCTGCCCAGTCTTTGTCTACAATTCTGACTTTCGTTGATCCCGTTCTTAGTGTCGGAACTCTTCTCGGTGAGAATCGTTTTTTTGATCCACAGTGAATCTCCCTCATGGAGATTCTGAATAATGGACTTTACGAAGATGATGAATTCCCCTCTCTGTCCAGAAACCACTTGCATAACCTAAATCCAGAAAAGAAAGATAAGATTAAGACTTACGCCGATTTCTTCAAAATGAAAACGGTTAATCACCCGGATATCGAACACAAACCAGAATGGATTAAAAAAAAGATGACCACATCTCTATTCAGTACTCTAAAGAGACCAAATATCGGTTGTTACTCAGTTCCACTACTACCCTTATAGGAAACTTTTTGTGTAGTTTGCCAAGAATGGAATTTATCAACAACTTCTTTAATGGCTTTAGGTTTAATGGCGCTTTCAGATTTTATACCTGGGATTCACACCATATATTTATCGAGTTCGACCTTAAGGAAGATGTCTGTAAGCTTTGGTCGAAAAATATTTGGAAAGTTGGTTCATCCACCATGAGTACCCCCTTACAATGGTTTGGGTTAAGTTCGAAAATATACTGGAATATGTGTATAGTAAAGATTTCATAGTTGGTGTTGTTGATTCTCTTGGCAAATTCTACAAGGTTAATGTTCCGACGTAAAATAGGGTTCGTAAAAACGCAGCTTATGCCCTTGTTGAAATTGATGTTTCTGTCAAGATCCATAGTAGAATTTGGCTGGGATTTGGTATAAATGATGGCTGTTGGATCTATCTTAAATATAAAAACCTCCCTATTTATTGTCATACTTGTTATCATCTTGGACATAACACTAATGATTGTAAGAAAAGTCATTAGAAGAAGAAGTTAAATGAGGAAGAGAAGGATTAACAGACACAAACTCTAGAATCACCTAAAGTCTAGTGCTTATAAAGACAAGGGGTGGCTAATAGTTGGTGAATTCAATACTGTGGCCTCTTTAGATGAACAAGTTGGGTGCTATCTTTATGATCAGAATAATGTTGATGACTTTGTCAACAATATTATGGAATGCAATTTAGAGGATGTTGGTTACTTGGGTACCAAATATACTTGGAATAAAGGATTTAAATGGAAAAGGCTCGACAGTGCCATGTATAATGACAACTGTCATACTCAGGTTACCCACATGGTCAGAACGTGTTCTAACCATGCTCCTATTCTTATTAAAGCTTTGAATATTTCTTCTAATGTCTATGATAGGAAAAATAAATGTTTTAAATTCCTAAATATTTGGCTGAATGATTCTTCCTTTTTAGAAACTGTAAATCAAAATTGGAAATTAGAAATCAAAGGTTTTCCTAATGAAATATTTTGGTTCAAGCTTAAACGTCTTAAAAGATGTCTAAAAGCGTGGAATAAAGATTGTTTTGGCAATGTTTTCAAAAAAGTAAAAGAAACCGAGGATAGGGTTAGAGAGGCTGAATTGCTTCACCTTAACCTAAATAATGACATTTCTCTTGCTAACCTTAACAGCTTACATTTGCAGGCTTTGAGAAATGAAGAAGAGTTCTGCAGACAAAAAACTTATAACTCTTGGTTAAATAATGGTGACAGAATAACTCTTACAAAATTCTGAGAAATGAAGAAGAGTTATTCTGTGCATATGTGATATGGAACTCTTCTTTATAGGCCTTTATAGGCCTTTATAGGAAGCCTTTATAGGTCGACCTCTTGGTTAAATAATGGTGACAGAATAACTCTTCTTTATAGGCCTTCTAACTGAAATGAAGCCTTTATAGGCCTTTATAGGAAGAAGAGTTCCATATCAGTATAAAGCCTTATAACTCTGGAACAACTATCGACCTATAAGGCTTTATACTCTGACTAATAGGATTTTCTCCAAACTTATAAATGATAGATTATCTAAAATTCTGCCTAAAATTATTTCTACTACCCAAGGTGCTTTTGTTTGTAAAAGATCTATTCGCGATAACATCCTGGTAGCTAAGGAAATGGTTTTTGATCTAAATAGAAAGCCTGCTAGGGGTAATATCATGGTCAAGCTTGATATGAAAAAAGCTTTTGACATGATGTCTATTGCTTTTGTCAAAAGGGTTCTGATTCTGTTTGGTTTCTCTTTAAACTTTGTTAATCTAATTCATAATATGCTAAATGATATCCACATTTTCTTATTCGTGGGCTAGCTAATCTGTTTAATGTGAATAAATCTATGAGTTTTGCTACTAGATCTTCTATGGTTATACCTAGTATCTCTTTTGTGAATAAATCTATGAGTTTTGCTCCTAGTATCTCCATTCATGGTCTTGATGTTTCAAACAAGTTCACTAGTATGGTTATCCCTAGTATCTCTTTTGTGAATAAATCTATGAGTTTTGCTCGTAGTCTCTTCTACTAGATCTTCTCCTCTCTACAAAACTATCTTAATTCTGACAGAATAAATCAAATCTCTAAGTTTAAGGTGGACCAAATAATGAATGACACTCTTTTCTGGTCTGACTCTCCTAACCTAGACTTCAACACTAAAAGCACTTGGGAATCAACTAGAATACATTTCAATAAATCGACTCTATTGAGGAAAATATGGAATCAAATAACGCCATGGAAGTACTCGTTCTTTCTCTGGAGACTTATTAAAAATTATATTTCAATCGATTCTATAATGCAGACTAGACATGTTAATTTAGCAAATAATTGCATGTTCTGTGATGAGTGTGAAACAAAAAATCACTTATTTGTGCAATGCAAGTTCACTTGGGCTGTCTGGTTTCACTTTAGTAATGTCTTAAATGTTAAGTTTCAGAATTATATGACTTTAACTCATATAATTTGTGAATGATTTTGGTTCTCTAACAATAAGGTTCACATTACTCATGTGATACCTCCTATCATATGCTGGGCAGTGTGGAAAAGCAGAAATGAGAAATATTTTAAGATGGCGAACCCCACTTCTGAGACTGTTATTCATTATGTTTACAAAGTTATTCATGGTCTTGATGTTTCAAACAAGTTCACTAACAAGCACTGTGCTAAAGCTTATCATGTAGGTCTAAATTTTGGATGTTGTTCTGAAAACAAAAAGAAGAGTAGATTGACTTATCTGAAATGGTCTCACCCAGCTGTAGGAAGGTTCAAGCTAAATATCGACGCTGCTTGTTCTTCGAATGGAGAAGCCACTGTTGGCCTTGTGCTCAGGAACTCGAATGGTGACCTGATCACATGCAAATGTTGTACAATCGGAAAGTCTAACCCGATTCTTGTTGAAACTATGGATTTAGTTGACTGTCTGATTCTCTGTCGAAAAAAGAATATTAAAAGAGTAGATATTGAATCAGATAGTAAAAACTTGGTGGATTACATAGCTAAAAGAACTTACCCTCTTCATCTGAAAGTTTCGTTGACTATTTGTCAAAGCCTAATATTCTCCGAGATGTCTCTGAAATTCATTCCTGGAACCCAAAATAGAGCGGCGGATTGGATTTCTAAGTGGATCATTCGATGCAAGCAGAAAAGCAAATGGAGTGAATTTGAGGCTCCACCTGAATTTCTCTCCATCATTCTGCTTGAAAGTTCGGGTATAGGATACGTTGTGTAATTTTTTGGTGGAAGCTGATTTCTAGGGTTGAAACCTGAAGTAGAAGAAGGCGATTTGGAAGGTGTTCGATTTGGGTGTTTTCTAGAGCTAAAGCTCGAAGTCGAAAAAGTCGATTTGGGTGTTCGATTTGGGAATTAGGTTTCCTAGCTGGTTTTATTCTCAAACTAAACGATAAGTTTTTGTGCCGTTTTGTTTAATCCTGAGGAGACTTTGCTCTTTAGTCCCTAAACGTTTTGATTGCCTGTAATTAAGTTCGTATCAATAAACTTTCTCTAATTTTGACAAAAAAAAAACACTATATTTTTGTCAAAAATTTCAATAAATAAATAATAATAATAAAAAAGCCTGACCGGTATATTAAATTTGGATAATGATGAAGACAAGTTCGACTAGTATTCAAAGTCACGTTTACGTGGACCATTTATAAAATACTACCAACTTCGTAAGCATGTAATGTAAAATAAGTCTTCGTTGTTAACTTATAACAAGTGGTATATATCGTCTAAATCGTTTTGATGTTGTTATTATTTTATAGTTTATTATCTTGAAAAAAAACTAGTTTAATTTCTAAAATATCTGATTGGCTTTATAATGTTTATATAGATTTTATTGCATGTATAAAAGCTTTCCTGATACTAAAACCGGTAAAAAATACTGTTAGTCCTTCATGTTTATCACTTGTATCAACATAGTCTCTTTGGTTTATTTCTGCATAAAATTCATCCTTTTCGTTTTAGAAATTTGCAAATATAGTCCCCGCACATATAAACCATTAAAAAACTGACATGCGACACTTAAATTCTAAGTTTTGTATCACTTTTGGTCCCAAATCCTAAATTTTGTATCACTTTTGGTCCCCAAATCTCAAGTTTTATATCACTTTTGGTCCCAAATCCTAAATTTTGTATCATTTTTGGAACCCAAATCTCAAGTTTTATATCACTTTTGGTCCTCAAATCCCAAGTTTTGTATCACTTTTGGTCCCCAAAAATATGCGGAGGGACTAATTGTCCAAATTTTTAAAATGAAGGAGATGAGTTTTATGCAGAACTGAACGAAAGGAACTATGTTGATACAAATGGTAAACATGGAGGACTAACAGTGCTTTTTAGCCTACTAAAACCGAAACTGCGCAAATGACTATACATTTCGGCTAACGCAGGTTAATTCCGAAACGATTTACTGGTTAACAAATAATATGAATAATTATCTGTTCTTACGGACAAGCTTCTGAGTTTGAATTATATCGCAGCTGAATTAACCTGTTTTAAATTAAGTTATCCTATTTTAAATTAAATTGTCTCTAATTATTTAGATTTTTGAGGTTTATAAAAAATTATGTGGAATATGATTTTTTACAATATTTTTAAAAGACATGAACATGTAAAGGTCTAGTTGGTTTTAACATTCAAAATTTCATACCTTTCAAATTATAATTTAATTATTATTTTTAAAAAAACAAAATTCTATTCTCTTAAAAATGATTAAAACGAAATTGATGAATGATAATTTTAAAGAATTTGTTTACTTATTTCTGTAATCACAATTCTACTTGTGCTACTAGTTTTTTTATATTTACGCCACAACACATAATTTCAAAATTAGAACATAATTGTTTTTTAGCGACCAAATTACACATAATTCCGCAACTAGAATACATTTATTTTTTTCAAACTTATTTGGCAACTCAATTACACGTAATAATGCAACTAAAAAAATTCAAAAAACATTAAAATAAAATCTTCCATGTATATAGTTTTGTTATCTTAAAAAACCTGATAAATATTTTCAATTTTTTTGGAGCTATGATTTCGCAACCCAATGATAGATATCCAAAAATAAAATGCTTAATAATAGTATAAAAAGCAAAATACGGATATATATAGTTAAATATTGAGAATTATGTTTATTTTTGAATAAATTTCAAAAGACCGTTTATTATTATTTTATTATTAAATATTTATTAAATATTAAATGGAATTATGCATCTTTCTTTTTATTTTAGTTTTGATCGTTTTTATATAAAGTTTATAAGGTTTTATGTTTCGATCTATTCGTTTTTAGGCTATCCATTAGAGCCGATATTGATTTAAATTTTAAGTTTTTTTTATCGATTTCAATATATTTATTCTTGAGACTAATTTTAGTTTTAAATTCATAGGAGAGTAGTGAACATCATAGTCATGTATATTTTGTTCATATATGATAAGGAAATATATTCTTTAGGGACCTAAATGTAATTAATAAGGACTTAATTGATAAGTTCTATTAATATAGAGTTTAATTAAGCCTTATAAGAAATATAGGGACTGAACTGTAAATATCCCTTTATGTAACCGCTCTTGTAACTAACTTGCTAGGCCTATTTAAAGAGGATGGGGAGGTTGATTACGCCTATGAAATATTTAGAGGAGAAAGACAATATTCACTTCTAAATAATCTCTTTGTTGATTCTAAGAAGTTACTTTCTGTTCATACCAAATTGGCGCTAGAAGGAGGGGGCGAAGATACCTTGATCGATAGATCAAAAATCGAGTCTCAAGTTTTTTCGTTTTCTGAAGCATTTCATTCGAGTTTTTTTTACTTTTTTGGAGCATTTTGTTTAGATTTTCGCTGATCGGAGATGAATTCAGAAGAAGGTGATAATACGTCTGTTCGAAAGGCTATGGAAACATTGAAATCTGATCTGCAAGAAAAAGAAGCAGGTAAATCAATTCCGTTTCAATCAAATCAGTTCGATTTTGAAGGAAAAATGAAGGAGTTAATAATAAAAGTGGCAGAGCTTGATGAATTCACTCAAATGAAGCAAGGTAATGATAACGCTAAACTCAGATCTGAAATATCTAGAGGTGCTCGGGATGATCAGTCGGATCAATCGAATGACGATGATGATGTTCAAGATACTCGACGTAAAATACGTTTTGAACGTAGGAAGGAGCGCAGTGGAATGAAAAAGAAGGAAAAGTTGCAGAAGCGACGATATGTGGATTCTAGTGAAGAAGATGATGAAGATTCGGAATCGGATGAAACACCGAGATATAAGCATTTTCGAGGTCATTCAAGAGAGGGAGAATATGAATTGAGGCCAGCTAAAATGTATAAGGAAGGAAGGCAAAAGAAGGCGAGGCGAGTGTATTCTCCTCGGAAAGTGTATTCTCCTCGGAAATATGTCGGGGAGCCAAGTTTGTATGCTACTGTGGGAATGAGAAATGAAGACCAGTATGTTCAAGGTGTGGATTGGAGAGATTCACCGTTGATTAGTGAGATCAGATCTGTACCGCTTCCGAGGCGGTTTGACATTTCTAAAATTGATAAGTTCGATGGAACTCAAGATCCAGATGATCATATAGAGAAATTCAAGAACTATATGACCAACTTCGAGGACGATGATAGACTGGTTTGCAGGGCCTTATCTCAGACATTCAAAGGAACTGCATTAAAATGGTATAACAAGATTCCTAAGGAGTCTATTGCAAATTTTAGAGACTTTTACACAGCTTTTCGAAGACAGTTTGTGGGAAGCAAAGAAATGAGAGCTAATGGAGATACAATAATACAATGTAATCAAGCTGTGGGAGAAAAGTTGAAGGATTATACCAAGAGATTTGTATCAACAAAAGCAGGATTAGATGATTGTGAGGAATTGGTGGCTATGACGGCGTTTCGACAAGGATTGTTGGCTGGAGATTTAGCTGATGAAACAACAAGGCGTAGAGCATTAACGTTTGGAGCTCTCATGGCCCAGGTTGAAGACCAGATCAAGGTCGAAGAATCCACTCGAGTTCGAGGAGGAAATATTGGTGTTCAGAAAGGGAGTAGTCAGGGGGGAAATAATCAAGCAAACGCTTCGAATAACAGCTCGTCAAGGGCGGGGGGCAATCAAAATGTTACTTACCGAGGAGGTTCGAGTTCGTATCAAGGGGGTTCTAATCATCACAACTTTAGTAATCAATACCAGTTCAAACCAAGATCGAATGTATGGGGGAATTCAGAATATTATGCGGATTTGACAGAAAGTGTGGCATCGATATATGAGAAAAGCAAGGGAACAGTAAATTTCAGAAAGCCGGCAGCGATTAATAGGCCAAGAGAGGAGCGCAATAACAGGTTCTGCAGGTATCATGATGATATTGGACATGATACAAATGATTGTATTGCTTTGAAGAAGGAGATGCAGATTTTGATAGAGAATGGAAAATTGTCGGAGTATGTAAAAAAGAATGCTAAAGCTGTAACTCAAAAAATGGGTAATCCTAATTCTAAGCAGGAAACTGCACTGATGAGTTTAGATGCTGCAGGTGATGAGTTTGATGTGGCTTCAGAATATGTCGACCCAGACCCTAGTCGATTGTTGTTGATGTCAGTAGATGAGCCGATACGTGAGGGACATGTTCGAGATTTGTGTGCGTTCTTTGAGTCACTGACAATATTTGGGGGAGATTCAATGACTAATAACACTAATAATTCGAGGAAGAGACATATAGTGAATTTAACGCATCAAATTGAGGGAGGAGCATCAGCGCACCTAAGCAATAAGAAGGATGTCCCATTTATAATTTTTGGTGGGGACGATTTGAGAGGAATTACTGGGCCACATGAAGATGCAGTGGTCATAGGAGCAGAAGTATGTGGGTGGAAATTCGACGAGTATTGATTGATACCGAGAGCTCTGCTAATGTGTTGTTTAAATCAACATATGATAGATTAACCGCTCCGCCTCGGATAGAAAGGTCAGAGAGAACTATCATTGGGTTTACTGGCACGACAACAAATGTAGTGGGGGAGTTTGAAGGTGAAATTTCTTTGGGAAAAGGGCCTTTCAAAAAGAAAGTATAAGTACTTTTTATGGTGGTAGATTGTCCATCGAGCTACAATGCTATTTGTGGAAGGTCATGGCTGGCAAAGATGTATGCTATAGTTTCTACGGTTCATCAATGCTTGAAGTATGTAGTCGGGGATCGAGTTGGTGTGGTTCGAAGTGATCAAAAGGTGGCTAGAGAGTGTTACGCTGCTGCATTTAGACTACGTGGCAAAAGTACTGATGATCCAATGGAGAATTAGCAGTTTGGGGGGTTGTCTTCTAGTGGTACAGATGAGGGAATTGATGATCCGAGGTCAACCCTGAGTTTTGTGGTGGTAAGTGAAGAAATAGAGGAATACGTTTTCAATAATAATAGAGTACTTCGAATTGAGACTCTGCTGTCTTTATCAGTGCGAGAAAGATTGTTGCATTTTTTGTCTAAGAACTTGGATGTGTTTGCTTGGACATCTGAGGATGTAGTTGGGGTCCTAATTGACATTATATTTCATAGTCTGGCTGTGGATTCGAAGATCAAGCCGATAATACAAAAAAGGAGAGCTTTTTCATCGGAAAAGTCCGAGGCCATAATCGTTGAGGTAGATAGATTGTATAAGATGGGGCATATCAGGGAGTCCAATTATCCGAGGTGGACGGCTAATCCTGTGGTGGTGAAAAAGAAGAGCGGAAAATGGAGAATGTGTGTAGACTTCACGGATTTAAACAGAGCCTGTCCAAAAGATCCTTTTCCAGTACCTCGGATTGACCAATTAGTGGATTCTTCTGGAAACAAAATTCTAACATGTATGGATGCATTTTCAGGATATAATCAGATTCGAATGAATTCAGAGGATGAAGAGAGCACAACTTTTATTACTGATCAAGGTTTACACTGTTATAGAGTGATGCCGTTTGGATTGAAGAATGCTAGGTCTACATATCAAAGGTTGATGAATAAGGCGTTTGCTTCACAAATATGGAGGAATATCGAAGTGCACATCGATGATATGCTTGTTAAGAGAAAAAGTGATGATGAACACATTGATGATTTAGAAGGGACGTTTTTGAATCTCAGAGCCATACAATTGAAGTTGAACCCAGAAAAATGTACATTTGGAGTCCGATCTGGTAAGTTTCTGGGGTATGTGATTAGTGAAAGAGGAATTGAAGTGGATCCAGAACAATTGAAGGCTCTGATATCAATGTCTTCGCCTCGGAATATTAAAGAAGTGCAAATGTTAACAGGCAGGTTAGCAGCTCTGAACAGATTCATTTCTCGATTTTCAGATAAGTGCTTGCCTTTTTTCCAGGTGTTGCGTCGACCTAATAATTTTGAGTGGACTTCAGATTGTGAAGAAGCTTTTGTTAAGATCAAAAATCTTTTGTCCACTCCTGAAATATTATCAAAGCCTCGGGAAGGTGAGCAACTGTTTTTGTATATAGCCGTATCGGATTATGCAGTGAGTGCAGTTCTGATTAGTGAAGATTCAAGAATTTCGAGACATGTCTACTATGTCAGTAAAAGTTTGGTTGATGCCGAAAAACGTTATTTGAAGCTCGAAAAATTGGCATTGTGCATAGTAGTGGCAGCGAGAAAAATACGTCCTTATTTCCAGGCACATACGATTGTGGTTCGAACTTCATATCCATTGAAGAATGTATTGCAAAAGCCAGATATCTCAGGAAGGATGACTAAGTGGTCTGTAGAATTAGGAGATTTCGATGTGTTATTCTCTCCTCGAACAGCTATCAAAGCTCAAGCCTTAGCAGACTTCTTGGTTGAGTTTCATTCGAGTAGACCCGAAGAGAAAGAAGGTGAAAAAGTGAACACGAATCCGACGTGGACGGTACGAACTGATGGAGGATCTAGTAATAAAGGGTCGAGTGCAGGAGTTGAATTGGTGGCACCAACAGGGGAGTTTATGTTTCAAGCTATAAAATTTGGATTTCATGCTTCGAATAATGAAGCTGAATATGAAGCTGTGCTAGCAGGATTGCGGTTAGCAAAGATTTGTGGAGCAATATTCGTGCGCTTAGAAACAGATTCGCAGTTGGTAGTTAACCATGTTAAAGGGGTGTCAGAAGCTAAAAAGGATCGTTTGGTTTTGTACTTGCAAGAGCTACGAGGTATGATGGCACAATTTGAAAATGTCGAGGTGGAGCATATTCGAAGAGGTAACAACACAATGGCTGATTCTTTTCGCAACAATGGCTTACTCTGAAGAATATCCATGGATCGTGACACAACCATTGCCTTCGATTACATCAAGCTCTGAGCAGTGTGAATTTGTTGAGGAGGTAATAAATGATTCGACGAGCATTCGAAGAGATTGGAGAACTGACTTATTAAACTTTCTTACAAAGGGAATACTACCTCTTGATAAGCACTCGCTCAAGAGAATAAGGAATAAAGCTCTTGGTTATGTAGTGTTGGATGGGATATTGTATAAGAGTTCTGTGTCGAGGCCCTTATTAAGATGTTTGAGCAAGCATGAATCTCAAAACATTCTATCTGAATTACACGATGGAGACGGGTCAGCTCATTGTGGTTCCAAAGCTTTAACACGTAGGGTATTGTTGGCAGGGTATTATTGGCCTACTATATTGCACGATGCCAAGTTATTGGTTCGAAGCTGTGATACTTGTCAAAGGTATGCACATTTAATACATAAACCAGCAGTACCCCTGATGACAATCTCTGAGGCGATTCCTTTCGATAGATGGGGGATTGATTTAGTAGGACCATTGCCTATGGCTTCAGGTGGAAGACAGATGATTATTGTCGCGGTTGATTATTTTTTGAAGTGGGCAGAAGCAGAACCTTTAGCTGGAACAAAAGCTAAGGATGTGATCAAGTTTATTCTAAGTAACATCTGCTATCGTTTTGGAGTTCCTCGAAAAATAACAACGGACAACGGTCCCCAATTTAATAACAAGGAAATGGATTCTTTTTGCTCTTCGAAAGGAATACAACAATGCTTCTCTACTCCTTTCCATCCACAAGCAAATGGGCAAGTGGAAGTTACAAATAGATCTATTTTGGAGGGTTTAAAGAAAAATTTGGCGGGAGCAGCAGGGAAATGGCCAAATTATCTTCAAGAAGTGTTGTGGGCATATCGAACAACCCCTAGAGAGGCCACAAAAGAGACACATTTTTCTTTAGTGTATGGAATGGATGCTGTGTGCCCTGTTGAATCTACATTGCCTTCCTACAGGTTATTGCGATATTCCGAAGTGGATAATGATGAAGCTAGAAGGGTTGAGCTTGATTTGTTAGAAGAAAAAAGGGTCAAAGCACATTTGAATGTGGTTCATTATCAAACCTTAATGAGAAGCAGGTACGATGCTAAAGTCAAGAAGAGAGAGTTTAAGGTTGGCGATAAAGTGTTGCGAAACGTATTTCTTCATACTAAGGACAAGCACCTCGGAAAATTGGCTCCGAATTGGGAGGGTCCTTATGAAGTCAAAATGAAGGTCAAGCCAGGTTCCTACAGGTTGTCTGATCGTGAGGGGAGGATGCTCAAACACCCTTGGAATATAGAGCATTTGAAATTGTACTGTGAGTAAAATTGAACTTCGAATTTTTGCAAAACAGACATACTCTTTCCTTATCTATTGGCCCAGAAAGGTTTTAATGAGGTGTCTGGTTAATATTGAATTTTATAATAAAATTTCGTTTGGCCATTGGTTGTTTAGTATGATGGGTGATTTATTATTTTGGTAACTTGGCAAAGACTGATCATCTTTGAAAGTTGACCAAGAATAATTTTCCAAAGCAATAGCTTTGAAGAAACAACCTAATTTTCGAGGTGCCACGTCTTATGAGTGCATCTAATTTTCGAGGTGCCACGTCTTATGAGTGCATCTAATTTTCGAGGTGCCACGTCTTATGAGTGCATCTAATTTTCGAGGTGCCACGTCTTATGAGTGCATCTAATTTTCGAGGTGTCACGTCTTATGAGTGCATCTAATTTTTTGAAGTGCCAAGTTTAATAAGTACACCAGAAATTTGAAATATTAAGAAAATGCTTGTCTCATCGGATAAAACTTGAAGCTCACAAAAAGGAGAAAACTACTTAATTAAAAACACAAAAAACAAGCGCAACATACATAATCAACTGTTTAGTCATCCTCTTCTTCCGATGATTCTTCAGAAGCATCATCTTCTTCTAAGGAGCTTGATGGCACCTCGAATGCTTCCTTTGGACGTTCTTCTTCTGGAATTTGCTTCCAAAATTCTGTTAAATTCAACCGTGGATAGGCAGCGTGGATTTCTCGAAAAATATTGAGAGCTGTATCAGTTTGAGCTTTCTTGATACCATTAAGCATCACAGAACCAACAACAGCTTCAGCTTTCTTGACGACAGCTTTCTTTTCCTCCTCGAATCCTGTTTGAAGCATAGTCAATTGAGTTTGACAATCTTCCAGGTCTTTTTGAGTTTTCTTAACAAGATCTTCAGCATCGGTAGATTTTTTCTTTTCCTCAGAAATGGCAGTAGAATGTTGAGATTTTAGATTTTCAAGGGCCAGACGATGAGAAGTCTCCAAAGCTTCGATTTTTTCTTTATGTTCTTTAAGAAGCTTTCCTTTTTCAGCCTCGAAATTTTGAAGTGCTTTATTTTTCGAAGCCTTTTCAGATTCTGTTTCTTTTTTGCTCTTGATTAATTCTTGTGCAAAGAGCTCCAATTGTGTATGAGAATTGTTCACTTCTTCACACAATTTTTTGGCTGCAGCACTCAAATTAGTAAAAGGTCGAAGGATTGAAGTTACCTCATCGGATCTGTCAGGGTTGGGCACATTTGATGGGTGATGACGAACAGGAACGATTGCATTAGATGTTGAAGTTATGGCAGCCTCGGTAGAAGTTGATGGAATGGTGTTGATAGGTCGAAAATCTTCACCAGTGATTGCAAAATCCCCACTCGAGTTGAAATCTTCGAGGTTAAGATATTCATTTTCTTGGCTATCTCCTAATGCCAATCCCCCTTGAGGATTTTCTTCAATAAAGATTTTCTCATGCACCTCGGAAGCCAATACCTCTTCGAGCATGTCAGCTTCGTTCTTTTTCTTTGGAGTAGTGGACTTACTCTTTTTCTTCTTTGGAGTGTTGTTTTCTTTCTTTTTCTTTTTCAGTGCAGGTTCGTCCTCTTCGGATATTGGAGGAAGTTGAGATGCAGGCGCTTTTCGTTTCCCTGCAGACTTCGAATTTTTGGAAGGGTTAGCCTTGCTTGTGTTGGGTTTTTTAAGGGTTAGTTTTCCCTTCTTCTTTAGTGGCAGATGACTGTCAAATCGATTCCTAGTGGGAAGGTAGGTTTTCCCATCTAGTGCGAGTATTCTTTGGACTGCTTCAATGGGATCTGGGGGAAGTATCAGATCTTCAGGGAAGTCAGCTCCCAAGGTTATGCGCCAGAGATGGCTGTTGACGAAGTTGATTGGTTGAAAGGCTGAGTGAAAGCCATTTCCCCAGGCTTTCTCTGCCCACTCAGCCATTTTCTGGAAGATATCCTTTGCAATTTTTCGACGACTTTTGAATCTTCTCGGAATTTCTGGAAAAGAGTGAACAGTTAGATAAGTAGACTTGGTTAATTTGGCTAGGCTTAATAAGTTTAAAAAAAATATTAACAATGGTTTACTTACTGCTATCTCTCCAGGTGAGAGTAAGTCTTGAGGGGTTGTCATCGAAAATTTCTTTACCATTTTCCCAAGCTCCTGATAAGAAGACACAACTTTGCTTCCAAAATTTATCAGCTTCGAGGAGGTCGTCGATAATCTTCAGATCATCCTCCAGGGTTAGGTAGTAGAATGGTAAAACTGGCCCATTTGAGATTTTGGTCAGTGAGATGAAATCTTCTATTTCGAGGGGGATGCCTCCTAGCCTCGATACCATGATAGCGGAGAATAAGGTGAACAGTTGGTTTGGAGTGACTTGTGTTGGGCACAACCCAAGAATTTCGATGTACCTTACAATCATTGGATCGAGGGGAAATCGAAGTCCCCAGTTGAAAAGCTCAGGGTAAACTACCAGTTCATTCTTCTGACAGCTCAGAGGTGTTTCTCCTTCTACTGGTAGTCGAAGCACAATGTTGTATGTTAATCCCCATAGTTTCTTGAGTTCTTCTTTTTCTGATTCAAGGTAGTAAGTGTAGGGTGCATTTTTTAGGGCGAGAATGTACCGAGGAAAAAGTGATCGCAAGTTTTCCTGAACCAAGGCAGCAACATCTTCGGGAAGAGTAATAGGAGGTTTCTTTCCTCGAATTTTCTTTGGAGGGATTACCCCATCTGCCTCGGATTCTCCTTCGACATCGGATTCAGTTGCTTCAGAATCATTTTCTTTGTTATTTTCTTCATCGGTAGCCTCATCGTGACGACTTCGAATTTGAGTCTCAGTTTGAGTCACAAGAATTGGTTGACTATTCTCTGGTGTAGCGTCAACCACTTCTTATGGGGGAGGAGAAGAGGTTTCTGCATCGTCACCCATTGCTAGAAAGGTTGAGTTTTTGCTAGGTTTAACTTTAACTGCTTCAGATTGAAAGATAGGTGATTTGGGTTGAAGTTTTTTAGTTGCTTCGAATTGTAGGATAGGTGATTTGGGTTGTAGTTTTTTTAAAGTTGGTGGTTTGTCAGAAGTGACAACCTTAGATTTTCGATGAGGTCTTAATGATGGAGAAGTGGGTTGATTTCGAGGAGGAAAAGGTTGTTGGCTAGATTCTGGGTTTGAAGCTAGGGGTGAAGATGAAGTAGCAAGGTTGGGATCGAAGTTACCGTATTTGAAGGTGGTAGAGGAAAAGTGAGGACCGTTGTAGATCAACCCAGCAGCTCTGTATTCTTCAGCTCTCTCTCCATACAAAGATAATTGTAGGCACCAAATACTTGATTACTAGGGCCATGGAAGAGAGATTTCTTTGGTTTTCTTGGTTTTCTGGGTTTTGATCTTTTATATTTGGGATATCTTCTCATACAATAGGTGCTGATCTGGGAAGTTGTTTCTGTGACTGAACAAAATGGTGTTTCTGAGGAAGGTAGCTGGAGATAAAGATGAAGGTTGATGAAGAGCAAGATGAAGATGGCTTAAGAAAGAAGTGGTTTATCTAAAAAGTTCTCAGTGAAGGTGGAGCTAAGTATTTATAGTTGAAAGAAAATGACGTTGAGAATTTGAAGAGGCAAAACCAGTGAATTGTTCTCATTGGGTGGAATGTGAAACGTGGAGGAAAACGTGTTGTGTCATAGACCTATCAAGAAGGGTCTAGTCAGTCTTTCAAGTAGGGGTCAGAAAATTCGAAGCATAAGTAAAGTTATCTCTCTAGTCAGAAGATGCGAAGTGGAGGAAAGGTTGTATTTCGAGTTGGCAAATTCGAAGTAAGTGGGGAGTTTATTTGCACTTATTCTTAGATTCGAAGTGAGGTTGCAAGTCATTGGGCTTAATCATAATGAAGGGGCTGGATAGAGGAAGTTTTATTCACTTGGAGTAATGTTCGAAGAGTGAATAGTTCTTATAAATTGTCTGTATAAGAACTAGGGGGGCTACTGATAAGGAAATATATTCTTTAGGGACCTAAATGTAATTAATAAGGACTTAATTGATAAGTTCTATTAATATAGAGTTTAATTAAGCCTTATAAGAAATATAGGGACTGAACTGTAAATATCCCTTTATGTAACCGCTCTTGTAACTAACTTGCTAGGCCTATTTAAAGACGCTGGGGAGGTTGATTACGCCTATGAAATATTTAGAGGAGAAAGACAATATTCACTTCTAAATAATCTCTCTGTTGATTCTAAGAAGTTACTTTCTGTTCATACCAAATTGGCGCTAGAAGGAGGGGGCGAAGATACCTTGATCGATAGATCAAAAATCGAGTCTCAAGTTTTTTCGTTTTCTGAAGCATTTCATTCGAGTTTTTTTTTACTTTTTTGGAGCATTTTGTTTAGATTTTCGCTGATCGGAGGTGAATTCAGAAGAAGGTGATAATACGTCTGTTCGAAAAGCTATGGAAACATTGAAATCTGATCTGCAAGAAAAAGAAGCAGGTAAATCAATTCCGTTTCAATCAAATCAGTTCGATTTTGAAGGAAAAATGAAGGAGTTAATAAGAAAAGTGGCAGAGCTTGATGAATTCACTCAAATGAAGCAAGGTAATGATAACGCTAAACTCAGATCTGAAATATCTAGAGGTGCTCGGGATGATCAGTCGGATCAATCGAATGACGACGATGATGTTCAAGATACTCGACGTAAAATACGTTTTGAACGTAGGAAGGAGCGCAGTGGAATGAAAAAGAAGGAAAAGTTGCAGAAGCGACGATATATGGATTCTAGTGAAGAAGATGATGAAGATTCGGAATCGGATGAAACACCGATATATAAGCATTTTCGAGGTCATTCAAGAGAGGGAGAATATGAATTGAGGCCAGCTAAAATATATAAGGAAGGAAGGCAAAAGAAGGAGAGGCGAGTGTATTCTCCTCGGAAAGTGTATTCTCCTCGGAAATATGTCGGGGAGCCAAGTTTGTATGCTACTGTGGGAATGAGAAATGAAGACCAGTATGTTCAAGGTGTGGATTGGAGAGATTCACCGTTGATTAGTGAGATCAGATCTGTACCGCTTCCGAGGCGGTTTGACATTTCTAAAATTGATAAGTTCGATGGAACTCAAGATCCAGATGATCATATAGAGAAATTCAAGAACTATATGACCAACTTCGAGGACGATGATAGACTGGTTTGCAGGGCCTTCTCTCAGACATTCAAAGGAACTGCATTAAAATGGTATAACAAGATTCCTAAGGAGTCTATTGCAAATTTTAGAGACTTTTACACAGCTTTTCGAAGACAGTTTGTGGGAAGCAAAGAAATGAGAGCTAATGGAGATACAATAATACAATGTAATCAAGCTGTGGTAGAAAAGTTGAAGGATTATACCAAGAGATTTGTGTCAACAAAAGCAGGATTAGATGATTGTGAGGAATTGGTGGCTATGGCGGCGTTTCGACAAGGATTGTTGCCTGGAGATTTAGCTGATGAAACAACAAGGCGTAGAGCATTAACGTTTGGAGCTCTCATGGCCCAGATTGAAGACCAGATCAAGGTCGAAGAATCCACTCGAGTTCGAGGAGGAAATATTGGTGTTCAGAAAGGGAGTAGTCAGGGGGGAAATAATCAAGCGAACGCTTCGAATAACAGCTCGTCAAGGGCGAGGGGCAATCAAAATGTTACTTACCGAGGAGGTTCGAGTTCGTATCAAGGGGGTTCTAATCATCACAACTTTAGTAATCAATACCAGTTCAAACCAAGATCGAATGTATGGGTGAAACCAGAATATTATGCGGATTTGACTGAAAGTGTGGCATCGATATATGAGAAAAGCAAGGGAAAAGTAAATTTCAGAAAGCCGGCAACGATTAATAAGCCAAGGGAGGAGCGCAATAACAGGTTCTGCAGGTATCATGATGATATTGGACATGATACAAATGATTGTATTGCTTTGAAGAAGGAGATGCAGATTTTGATAGAGAATGGAAAATTGTCGGAGTATGTCAAAAAGAATGCTAAAGCTGTAACTCAAAAAATGGGTAGTCCTAATTCTAAGCAGGAAACTGCACTGATGAGTTTAGATGCTGCAGGTGATGAGTTTGATGTGGCTTCGGAATATGTCGACCCAGACCCTAGTCGATTGTTGTTGATGTCAGTAGATGAGCCGATACGTGAGGGACATGTTTGAGATTTGTGTGCGTTTTTTGAGTCACTGACAATATTTGGGGGAGATTCAATGACTAATAACACTAATAATTCGAGGAAGAGACATATAGTGAATTTAACGCATCAAATTGAGGGAGGAGCATCAACGCACCTAAGCAATAAGAAGGATGTCCCATTTATAATTTTCGATGGGGAAGATTTGAGAGGAATTACTGGGCCACATGAAGATGCAGTGGTCATAGGAGCAGAAGTATGTGGGGTGGAAATTCGACGAGTATTGATTGATACCGGGAGCTCTGCTAATGTGTTGTTTAAATCAACATATGATAGATTAACCGCTCTGCCTTGGATAGAAAGGTCAGAGAGAACTATCATTGGGTTTACTGGCACGACAAAAAATGTAGTGGGGGAGTTTGAAGGTGAAATTTCTTTGGGAAAAGGGCCTTTCAAAAAGAAAGTACAAGTACTTTTTATGGTGGTAGATTGTCCATCGAGCTACAATGCTATTTTTGGAAGGTCATGGCTGGCAAAGATGTATGCTATAGTTTCTACGGTTCATCAATGCTTGAAGTATGTAGTCGGGGATCGAGTTGGTGTGGTTCGAAGTGATCAAAAGGTGGCTAGAGAGTGTTACGCTGTTGCATTTAGACTACGTGGCAAAAGTACTGATGATCCAATGGAGAATTAGCAGTTTGGGGGGTTGTCTTCTAGTGGTACAGATGAGGGAATTGATGATCCGAGGTCAACCCCGAGTTTTGTGGTGGTAAGTGAAGAAATAGAAGAATACGTTTTCAATAATAATAGAGTACTTCGAATTGGGACTCTGCTGTCTTTATCAGTGCGAGAAAGATTGTTGCATTTTTTGTCTAAGAACTTGGATGTGTTTGCTTGGACATCTGAGGATGTAGTTGGGGTCTCAATTGACATTATATGTCATAGTCTGGCTGTGGATTCGAAGATCAAGCCGATAATACAAAAAAAGGAAAGCTTTTTCATCGGAAAAGTCCGAGGCCATAATCGCTGAGGTAGATAGATTGTATAAGATGGGGCATATCAGGGAGTCCAATTATCCGAGGTGGACGGCTAATCTTGTGGTGGTGAAAAAGAAGAGCGGAAAATGGAGAATGTGTGTAGACTTCACGGATTTAAACAGAGCCTGTCCCAAAGATCCTTTTCCAGTACCTCGGATTGACCAATTAGTGGATTCTACTTCTGGAAACAAAATTCTAACATTTATGGATGCATTTTCAGGATATAATCAGATTCGAATGAATCCAGAAGATGAAGAGAGCACAACTTTTATTACTGATCGAGGTTTACACTGTTATAGAGTGATGCCGTTTGGATTGAAGAATGCTGGGTTTACATATCAAAGGTTGATGAATAAGGCGTTTGCTTCACAAATAGGGATTCAGTTGCTTCAGAATCATTTTCTTTGTTATTTTCTTCATCGGTAGCCTCATCGTGACGACTTCGAATTTGAGTCTCAGTTTGAGTCACAAGAATTGGTTGACTATTCTCTGGTGTAGCGTCAACCACTTCTTGTGGGGGAGGAGAGGAGGTTTCTGCATCGTCACCCATTGCTAGATTGGTTGATTTTTTGCTAGGTTTAACTTTAACTGCTTCGGATTGAAAGATAGGTGATTTGGGTTGAAGTTTTTTAGTTGCTTCGAATTGTAGGATAGGTGATTTGGGTTGTAGTTTTTTTAAAGTTGGTGGTTTGTCAGAAGTGACAACCTTAGATTTTCGATGAGGTCTTAATGATGGAGAAGTGGGTTGATTTCGAGGAGGAAAAGGTTGTTGGCTAGATTCTGGGTTTGAAGCTAGGGGTGAAGATGAAGTAGCAAGGTTGGGATCGAAGTTACCGTGTTTGAAGGTGGTAGAGGAAAAGTGAGGACCGTTGTAGATCAACCTAGCAGCTCTGTATTCTTCAGCTCTCTCTCCAATATAAAGATAATCGTAGGCACCAAATACTTGATTACTAGGGCCAGGGAAGAGAGATTTCTTTGGTTTTCTTGGTTTTCTGGGTTTAGATCTTTTGTATTTGGGATATCTTCTCATATAATAGGTGCTGATCTGGGAAGTTGTTTCTGTGACTGAACAAAATGGTGTTTCTGAGGAAGGTAGCTGGAGATGAAGATGAAGGTTGATGAAGAGCAAGATGAAGATGGCTTAAGAAAGAAGTGGTTTATCTAAAAAGTTCTCAGTGAAGGTGGAGCTAAGTATTTATAGTTGAAAGAAAATGACGTTGAGAATTTGAAGAGGAAAAACCAGTGAATTGTTCTCATTGGGTGGAATGTGAAACGTGGAGGAAAACGTGTTGTGTCATAGAACTATCAAGAAAGGTCTAGTCAGTCTTTCAAGTAGGGGTCAGAAAATTCGAAGCATAAGTAAAGTTATCTCTCTAGTCAGAAGATGCGAAGTGGAGGCAAGGTTGTATTTCGAGTTGGCAAATTCGAAGTAAGTGGGGAGTTTATTTGCACTTATTCTTAGATTCGAAGTGAGGTTGCAAGTCATTGGGCTTAATCATAATGAAGGGGCTGGATAGAGGAAGTTTTATTCACTTGGAGTAATGTTCGAAGAGTGAATAGTTCTTATAAATTGTCTGTATAAGAACTAAGGGGGCTAATGATAAGGAAATATATTCTTTAGGGACCTAAATGTAATTAATAAGGACTTAATTGATAAGTTCTATTAATATAGAGTTTAATTAGGCCTTATAAGAAATATATGGACTGAACTGTAAATATCCCCTTATGTAACCGCTCTTGTAACTAACTTGCTAGGCCTATTTAAAGAGGCTGGGGAGGTTGATTACGCCTATGAAATATTTAGACGAGAAAGAAAATATTCACTTCTAAATAATCTCTCTGTTGATTCTAAGAAGTTACTTTCTGTTCATACCAATATATACGGAGGATTTCAATATTTTTATTTATAAAACTACTTTTAGTTTTAAATTCATAGGAGAGTAGTGAACATCATAGTCATGTATATTTTGTGCATATGTATATGGATATACAATTGATTTCAATATTTGATTCGTGATATAAGGTGTTAGGGTACATTTTTTTTATCAAAATAGATAAAAAAAAACTTTTAAAAAACAATTCTAAAAGAATTGTTAAACAAACTTTTAAAAAGGTTGGAAAATTTTGCTTAATTTCAGTTGTGAAAACTTAGGTTTAATTTAAAGTCTAGAAATTTGAGATTAATTTAACTTACGAAACTCTGATTTATTTGATTTGTTAAAATATGATTAATTTGACTTGCAAAAGCTAAATTTACTTTAATTTCATAGATAGAACTAATTGACTCACCTCAAGTTAGTATATCACAAACACAGAATAATAAAGCATTTATTGTGATTAACTAATTTATACAAGATAAAGTACCTACGGGTTTGTTTGATGTTATCCATATTCTTGATTAAATCTTGCTCCAGATTCTTATTAGATGTGAAGATGGTTGTAGACCTTCTTTTCAGCAAAATAATTACTTATCTTTTAGTTTTAGATTGAAAGAATATTTTAACCTAGTCTCATTTTTATATGAAATATAATTAGAAACCTTAATTATAGTTAGCTCATATGCGTTAGCAGCTTTGTGATCGAGGACCACAACCATTATATTGTTTTAATCAATTTAGCCTCTAAATTATCAGTTTAGACTTAAGTGTTGAGATTTGGGCTGAATCATTCACAATGTCCTAATCTAACCCAGTCACCACACTTATACCTCTACAAAAAAATTCACATATAGGCCTAATTCTTATTTAATTATATATATTATAATTAATCTGACTACTTATTAAATGGACTATCTTATGCCAATAAACAAATCTATATTTAGCACACTGATCCATAATTATTCCAACAATCTCTCACTTGGATCGTCATATGCAACTCAAGAATATATTTAACTTCAATGTGTACCCTCAATGAATTGTAAATAGGTGAACGGTACAACTCTATATATGATCGATGAACGATAAATGATTAAAGACCTATTTCTCGTAATCTGAATAATACGATGCAACTATAATCACTTGGGCAAATTATGCTGTACAGTTTAAGAATAATATGAAATGTAATTGTGTATTACAATAAAATTTTATGTATACGATATTGAATAACCTTAATGTACTTGAAATGTACTCTCGAATGATCATACATTGGAGATCTAATAGAGTAACAGATGCCAATAAATTTAACTAATCCATAAATTGTAATAAACCTTTATGTATACGATATTTGAAATATTAATCAGATTCTATTATATAAACTCCAAATAAACCTAATAATCCTCCAAATCAACTACACTTATTCGGAAGACGTGTACATAGAAAACCTTTAGGTAATACCAAGGCGTGCTTTATGTTTTCTACATTACATAGGGAATTGTGTTTGGATTTGTAAACCCACTTACAACTGATTTCTTTTCTCCCTTCAAGTGATGGAATAAGTCCCCGCCTGGAGAGTTAGAGCTTTCCATGACTTATTTTTAGAATGAGGGATCATCTACATTTCCAGCATATGAATCTTTATGTTTTTGAATAAATACTAAATAATCGATATGTATAACACTCTTATTTTCTCTCGTGCACCTTCCCTAAGGGAATCATTACTAAATAATAAAAAATACTAAATAATCAGAATGTAAAGTTTTATCCTCATGAACAATATCATTTTAATCTTTTTATGGAAGATTAGTTTGAGTTTCCTCTTGTTCTGACTGAACCATATCCTGTTTGTGGTTAAAACCATCAAATGGAACATCAATATTATTCAGAATATAATATTTTTCTAATGGGGCCGAATGACTAACATTAAAATCTAATATCCTGATACATGGGTATATTCATTAGGAAATTCATGAATATCTATATATTATTCCATAAAATGAAAAACATTTCCTAAATTATTCCCCCAAACTCAACATCCATAAGACCTTTTCCATTATCGTCTAAAACAATACTACCATTGTGAGAATCATAAACCTTAAAACCCTTTAAGTATTCAGAATAACTAATGAAGAAGCAACTAAATATTTTAACGGTTGCAATGGTAGATACTTTATTAAGTATGTATGCGAGACATTTGATGGTTTCCCCCTAGAGAGATAATGGTAGAGTTGAGTTATTTATCATACATCTAACCATATCATTTAGTGTACGGTTACGTCTCTCACATACATCATTCATGTGAGGTGAAACCGATATAGTATAATGAGGGACTATGACACACTCTTCTAGGTATTATGCAAATGACCCTTGATATTTTTCACCTGACTCCTCGTATCTACCATAATATTCACCATCACGATTAGATCTAACACTTTCAATATTTTTACCTAGTTGTTTTTAAATTCGTTCCTACAAATTTTAAACTTTTCCACAACCTCTGAATTTTCATTAAGAAGGTAGGGATACCTAAAAGGAGAGAACCATTTATAAAGGATATGAAGTACTGCTACTCATTTCATGATTCTTTTGGAAATAATCCACATATATCAGTATGAATCAATTCTAATACTTCAATCACTTTATTTTCCCTTACCTTTTGGTTTTGGTATTTTCCCCTTGATACACTCGATGAAAGTATTGAAATCGGAGTACTCGTGCGGACCCAATAAACTTTATACCACAAGAATATTCATCATTTACTTTGGATATATGACACAACCGTATATGCTACAGTTTAGAGAAGTTTTCGGTTGTATTAATCTCATTCACTACAAGTTGTGCATTCGTGGAAATTTTTTGATAATTAATAGTATTTAATTAATACAAGCTATGTTACATTATCAAGAAACCATAACCAACAATCGCATCATTATAAGAGAGAGTTAAACCAATGTTTCCCAAGAGGTAAGAATAGCCATACATGTCAAAACTGGTAAATAAATTTAGTTCTTTTGAAATGTAGAAACATACATAACATTCTCTAAAAATAATAAATGTCTATTGATAAATTTTAATCTAAATCATAAATTTCCAATACTTTACACGAGATCCCATCCGTTGTGAAGATGAAGCCAATAAACTTTATACCACAAGAATATTCATCATTTACTTTGGATATATGACACAACCGTATATGCTACAGTTTATAGAAGTTTTCAGTTGTATTAATCTCATTCACTACAAGTTCTGCATTCGTGGCAATTTTTTGATAATTAACAGTATTTAATTAGTACAAGCTATGTTACATTATCAAGAAACCATAACCAACAATCGCATCATTATAAGATAGAGTTAAACCAATGTTTCCCAAGAGGTAAGAATAGCCATACATGTCAAAAACTGGTAAATAATTTAGTTCTTTTGAAATGTAGGAACATACATAACATTCTCTAAAAATAATATATGTCTATTGATAAAATTTAATCTAAATCATAAATTTCCAATACTTTACACGAGATCCCATCCGCTGTGAAGATAAACCCAATAAACTTTATACCACAAGAATATTCATCATTTACTTTGGATATATGACACAACCGTATATGCTACAGTTTATAGAAGTTTTCGGTTGTATTAATCTCATTCACTACAAGTTGTGCATTTGTGGCCATTTTTTGCTAATTAGAAGTATTTAATAAGTACAAGTTATGTTACATTATCAAGAAACCATAACCAACAATCGCATCATTATAAGAGAGAGTTAAACCATTGTTTCCCACGAGGTAAGAATAGCCATACATGTCAAAAACCGGTAAATAAATTTAGCTCTTTTGAAATGTAGGAACATACATAACATTCTCTAAAAATAATACATGTCTATTGGTAAACTTTAATCTAAATCATCAATTTCCAATACTTTGCACGAGATCCCATCCGCTGTGACGATGGACCCAATAAACTTTATACGACAAGAATATTCATCATTTACTTTGGATATATGACACAACAGTATATGCTACAGTTTATAGAAGTTTTCGGTTGTATTAATCTCATTCACTACAAGTTGTGCATTCGTGGAATTCTTTTGATAATAAATAGTATTTAATAAGTACAAGCTATGTTACATTATCAAGAAACCATAACCAACAATCGCATCATTATAAGATAGAGTTAAACCAATGTTTCCCAAGAGGTAAGAATAGCCATACATGTCAAAAACTGGTAAATAATTTAGTTCTTTTGAAATGTAGTAACATACATAACATTCTCTAAAAATAATATATGTCTATTGATAAAATTTAATCTAAATCATAAATTTCCAATACTTTACACGAGATCCCATCCGTTGTGAAGATAAACCCAATAAACTTTATACCACAAGAATATTCATCATTTACTTTGGATATATGACACAACCGTACATGCTACAGTTTATAGAAGTTTTCGGTTGTATTAATCTCATTCACTACAAGTTGTGTATTCGTGGCCATTTTTTTGCTAATTAGCAGTATTTAATAAGTACAAGTTATGTTAAATTATCAAGAAACCATAACCAACAATAGCATCATTATAAGAGAGAGTTAAACCATTGTTTCCCACGAGGTAAGAATAGCCATACATGTAAAAACCGGTAAATAAATTTAGCTCTTTTGAAATGTAGGAACATACATAACATTCTCTAAAAATAATACATGTCTATTGGTAAACTTTAATCTAAATCATAAATTTCCAATACTTTGCACGAGATCCCATCCGCTGTGACGATGGACCCAATAAACTTTATACCACAAGAATATTCATCATTTACTTTGGATATATGACACAGCAGTATATGCTACAGTTTATAGAAGTTTTCGGTTGTATTAATCTCATTCACTACAAGTTGTGCATTGGTGGCAATTTTTTGATAATTAACAGTATTTAATATGTACAAGCTATGTTACATTATCAAGAAACCATAACCAACAATCGCATCATTATAAGAGAGAGTTAAACCAATGTTTCCCAAGAGGTAAGAATAGCCATACATGTCAAAAACCGCTAAATAAATTTAGTTCTTTTAAATTGTAGGAACATACATAACATTCTCTAAAAATAATATATGTCTATTGATAAAATTAAATCTAAATCATAAATTTCCAAAACTTTACACGAGATCCCATCCGTTGTGAAGATGAACCCAATAAACTTTAAACCACAAGAATATTCATCATTTACTTTGGATATATGACACAACCGTATATGTTATAGTTTATAGAAGTTTTCGGCTGTATTAATCTCATTCACTACAAGTTGTGTATTCTTGGCAATTTTTTGATAATTAGCAGTATTTAATAAGTACAAGTTATGTTACCTTATCAAGAAACCATAACCAACAATCGCATCATTATAAGAGAGAGTTAAACCATTATTTCCCAAGAGGTAAGAATAGCCATACATGTCAAAAACCGGTAAATAAATTTAGCTCTTTTGAAATGTAGGAACATACATAACATTCTCTTAAAATAATACATGTCTATTGGTAAACTTTAATCTAAATCATAATTTTCCAATACTTTGCACGAGATCTCATCCGTTGTGAAGATGGACCCAATAAACTTTATACCACAAGAATATTCATCATTTACTTTGGATATATGACAAAACAGTATATGCTACAGTTTATAAAAGTTTTCGGTTGTATTAATCTCATTCACTACAAGTTGTGCATTTGTGGAATGTTTTTGATAATTAACAGTATTTAATAAGTACAAGCTATGTTACATTATCAAGAAACCATAACCAACAATCGCATCATTATAAGAGAGAGTTAAACCACTGTTTCCCAAGAGGTAAGAATAGTCATACATGTCAAAAACCGGCAAATAAATTTAGCTCTCTTGAAATATAGGAACATACATAACATTCTCTAAAAATAATACATGTTTATTGGTAAACTTTGATCTAAATCATAAATTTCTAATACTTTGCACGAGATCCCATCCATTGTGAAGATGGATCTCTCATTCGCACTTAGCATCTGACTCATTAGTGTACCTTACAAAGAACTACATACATGAGTTGTTGTAGATGAATCAACCCACCATGTATTATTTTCCAACATAAATAAGATTAACTTCCGAAACAACCAAAGACATAAGATTACCTTTACTTTGCTAGTAAACTCGGCGTCTATCACAATCCTTCTTGAGATGTCTATTTTTCTTGTAGAAAAAGCATCAAATTATTTTTGATTCATGAGGGAATTTATTCTTAACCGGACCATAGCCTGGTTATTTGCCAACACTCTTTCGGTTTCGCCCTATCTCTTTTTTGGAAACTTCCATGTTCACCTCATACTTCTTCCCTTTAATATTTTCCTCCTCTAGTGCATCATGTATAATCAATTTATTGATCGTATAATTTTCCCGTATGTAATTGTAGGTGGATTGGAAATGCTTAAAATTTCTCAAAAGATATTGAAAAATGAACCCCACCGCACCTTTTTCAGATAAGTCTACCTTATTTGGCTTTAGTTTGGTTTCAATCACATATATCCCTATAATATGCTCTTGGATAAAATATTTGTTATTCTACTTTCGACTAGAGATCTCATTCATGAGACGTTGTAACTCTATTTTTTTATTTTTGGCAAATGATTTTTCAACCTTTGTTAGAAACCTCGAGGCCATGGTAGCATCCTTTGGGACTAACCCACGACTGGTATCCATTAGAGTATATTATACTAACATACATGTATGAGTCTAAAAAAATTACCATTAATCATTATTTTAACTATATTATGTATCGGTGAAACCCTCGAAAGGTTGATTTCACCTACTTAGATTAAAATAACCTAAGTTTTCATTTAGCACCAGTGAAACCCTCCTGAGGGTTTAATTCTCCTACTAAAATAAAAATAAATTAAAGATTAATTTAATTTTCTAAAGTAGCGGTAAAACCCTCTTGACGGTTTATTTCACCTAGCTGAATAAAAAATATCAAGGATTAATTTTTAGTAGAGTTTCTCTAGTTTATGATTAAACGAATTCATATATTAATCTTCGGGAAGGCCATCAATATTGTATAATAAATTAATACCTTAAACCTTTTAAGATCCTCTATTCCTTATGAGATTAATTAACATTCCAGAGGGCCAATCAAATGATTCCATGATTCACCTACCAAAATCTAAAACCTTATTCATATGTATCCATATAATCATTCAAGCATATAAACATTTATTATACAAATACATACAAAATATAACATATTAAAACACTTATCATGTGAAATAAATCCAAAAAAACGACGAATTGTTTTTAAAAAAATTGAACAATATTGTGAATAGTACATATGAACAGTATTATGAACGGTGCATTTGAATACTGTGTTGAATAGTACAAGTGAAAATTATGTGAATAATTCTTTTCAAAAACATTATTTATCGGAAAAAAAAATGAAAACAAATTCTAGACTTATGTTGTTGTCGCTGGGTGTGCTTCTAGCCAACAACTTCTTGCTATTTCTTTGCAAGCTGCGATGTTTATATGCAAGAGGAGTAGCTAGCTGGCCACGGTGAAAATCTCCGGACAGCCTTCAATCGGCCATAACATCTAGGGTTACGTGATCGATGAAACATTTCCCAGATAGGTCTAATTTGTCCAGTAAAATTAGAGTTTGGTTGATTTTAAATTTGAGATAAATCCAACAACTAAACAAATCCTTAATAATGAAAAAAAAATACTAATTCATATCAAAATAATATATTTATTCATACAAACATGAACATATAAACATGTTTTTTTTTATAAACAAATTAATCAATTCATGTTTTTTCACATAAACCTTAAATCCATATCATACCAAGTCAATTAAAAAATAATCTCAATGGTATGGATTTTATACATTAAAAACATGTTTTATTATTCAACAATATACATACATACACTTTATTCTATGAATCACGAGAGGGTTTTTTGTGATGTTACAAATTCATAGAACTAATTGAATCGCCTTTAGTTAGTTTATCATAAACGCGAAATAATACACCATTCTTATGATTGACTAATTTACACATGATAAAGTACTTATGGATTTGCATGCTACTATCGATATTATTAATTTAATCCTACTTCAGGATCCTATTAGATGTGAACATAATTGTAGATATTCCTTTCAGCAAAATGATGACCTATCTTTTAGATTTAGATGAATGAATATATTAACCTAGTATCATTTATATATGAAATACAATAAGAAAGTCTAATTATACTAAGATTATATATATTAGCCGCTTTGTGATTGTGGACCACAACCACTAAATTGATTTAATCAATTTATTCTCAGAATTATCAGTTCAGGCTTAAGTGTTGAGATTTGGATCAAATCTTTCACACGGCCTATATTACCTAATTACCACACACTATACCTCCATAACATATTTCCACATATATGCTTAATTCATATTTAATTATATATAATAGAATTAATTCAATTACATATTAATAGGACTAACGTATGAAAAAGATTATATATATACATATATATTTAGTATGTCGGTCCATAATTATTCCAACAGTGTAAACTAGTTTTAATTTGACTTTTGAAAACAAGACTTATTTTAACTTGCGGAAACTATACTTATTTTGACTTGCAGAAACTATACTTAATTGGACTTGCAGAACACTCTTAAAATTATTGCGAAAAGTTAATATTATTTGACTTGTAAAAACTAAGTTTATTTTTACTTTCAAAAACTATACATATTTTCACTTGAAAAAATTAGGCTTATTTAGAAACGCAAAAAGTAAGCTTATCTTTAATTGCAAAAACTAAACTTATTTGTAATTTTTTTGTTAATTTTAAATTTCAAAAACTAGGTTTAATTTAATGTGAAAACTAAACTTATTTTCTCTTTGAAAACATAAAACTTGTTAGGGCAACTCAACATAAACCTAAAAATTCATTTGAATATGAGAAAAAAAAAAATCAGTTGCTACAATTTACACAATAATTGCTGGAAAAAAAAACTTCTCAAAACATATCACTCATGGACTTGTTTTGTCCACCTTAAGAAAATAAAAACATCGGTTTTTTTAGATATTTTTCAAGTTACATACAACAATTAGAAAAGTTAATTTTAGTATGTGATTGGGTCGATAGGTGTGTCGTTTCAACATTTCATATCTAGAATGGTATTTTGGGAAATATTATGGTAAATATACCTATTGGTAACCTAATTTTTATAAGTACTAAATAGTAATTAATTTTTTTTTGTGTACAAAATTGTTATTTACCTTAAAAAGATTTGAGCTATTAAAAATTTGAGTTTAAATTATTGAATTTTGATTAAATGGAATTCCAAATTATCTAATACCTATCACAAACTCTCATAAACAAATATTCATGTTTGAATTACAACAACATATAAAATTGCTCAGTGTTTTTTACTTTTACTAACACTAAAAAAGAATGAGATAGTATCATAAATACTAAACGGTAATATTAACAATCAAAGTTAAAACCAAGACTTTGTTCGCCTTGTTAAATTCGATGACATAAAGTTTATAATACATTATTATAAGTTCAACTTCCTCCTCTCCGCTCTCAAAATATTACATATACTTGATTCAAATTTGGTTAAACTTGATACGCCTCTATATAAGGATATCTTCGCATAAAATGAAGAAATCAAGATCAAGAAAAAGAAACCATAATATATTAGAGATATATTCTAAATATATTTTTTTATCTAGTTTACAATGTTTACACAAATGAAACTTATGCGTTGTTAAACTACAATAAGATTGAGTTTTAATAAGTAATTTATTTTATTAATATGTCAATATTCCGATTTTTTGTAAAACTATCATAAACAAGCTATTGTCCGTTAAAATTATAGTTTTAAAAGTGTTCGCAATTGGAGAAACATTGTATAACTATTTCATTTGTGGAAAAGATACACAAAATAATTTTTATTTTTCACAATTTTAAGGAGTATATATTTTAAAAACTTCATAATTATCTCCAAAATGAGAAAGAGTCGCGTCTAAAAAAATGGTTGAAGATTTCAATGAGTGTAAATGCATAAAATACTAAGAGAGTGAAATAGAAATGATCTCAAATTATATTTGGTATAAAAAACCAAATTTCAAGATAACATAAGAATATTATATTGTTTGTGTTATATATTAGCATTGTGCAAGAGATGACAACATTTAAAAGAAGAGTGAGAATCTAAACTCAATCGAAGAAGATGTTATGAATATGACAAAGATCAACATTGTAGAGAACGAGCCTCACGGATGGTGGTAGAAGACATATAACTTGGTACGTGTTGTTTAAGATAAGTTACTATTAAAAAAAATAAAGTAATATACGAGATGTACAAATAGACAACAGTGATAGATTTAGAGTTGTAGGACGATATAACGTCAAACTAATATTTACAAGATGTAAAAGAATAATGCTAGCTAAATTTAATAAGAATCTTGTTTTCTATAATATTTTAATATGAGTTAAAGTTTAAGCAATATATGAATTTTAAAAATTAATTTTGTTCAAATTGAATACCTTAATTATGGGATAAAATTGTTAAATTATATACAATTAGAGCTTTTATAACTAAAAAAATGCGTTTATTTACTATTGAGTTAAAAATATGTATATTGTATGGAAAAAATAATCCATCCACATAAGTATAATATAATTAAAAGGATAGTAAAAACACAACTTATAAATTGTGAAATATGTGCATATCAAAAATATAAATTATGTGTGTAGTAAAAAAAACTTAAACAAACGTTAAAACATGTACATAATTGTTACCCTTAGTATTATATGAATTTTATGTTATCTTAACTCTTTAATATATATATATATATATATAGATATATATATTACTTAAGAAAGCAGATGAATATTTTAGTTTTTCTTTTTAAATCGTAAATGTAAAACTTAAAAACTAAATACACTAAGATTAAAATAGTGCATAGTGACAAATATGACTAATATTATTTAAATAACTTTTTTCTTTTTATAAAAAAACAAAAAATGATCCATCAATATTTGATGCAATTTATGTCATAATAAATATATTAGACAAACATAATAATGACAACTCAACAGAAATATGTAATATTATGTTAGTGATATCTGAGTTGCATGTTAATTTGTAGAGTGGGAGAATTTTAGTATCGTATCATTTTATTGATTATGTTAAGTTAAATTTACATTTCATGTTAATCAGTTGATTTAGATTTTGGACCAAAACTAGTTAGATGTAAATTGGTGTTTTGAAAAAACAAAATTTACACATATTTAAGGCTAGATTGGTTGTCAAAGGTTTTTGACAAAAAAAATTGATACAAATGATGTGATTACAATAACCAAAAGTATACAAATATTATTTGAGATTGTATTGATATATTCTTAAGATTCAACAAACGAAAATCAGAATGATACTTTCAAACGAATATCTTGATGAGAAGGTTTATATGAAACAAGCTAAAAGTTTTGTGGTTTTGGTTAATGAATCAAATGTGTGTAAGTTTGTTAAATCATTATATGATTTAAATTACATATCTAATCAATAAAATAAAAAACTTGATCATAATATTGTATTTTATAAGTTTAAGCACAATAATGATAATAACATTTTATACACTAAAATATATGGTGATATTATGAACAAATTGTTATACAAATTGTGTGCTAGTTTCATGTCCCACTACTTAGGCTTCTCACTACAAATACTTAGAGTTAGATTTTTTAATATGCGGTGTAGGTTCTTTGTCTTCCCGTCAGTCAACATATACAATATCTTTTAAACATGACATTTGAAAGACATTCAATTTATAAAAATCAAGATTCGCTCTCGTTACGTTAAGTCAACACCAAGTAATCGTGACATTATATAGAACTTTATACTTATACTTTTTATGTTCATTGGGCCAAAGAGTTGTCATTAGACTGGTTGACTTGTAATAATGGTCATATCATCCAATATCATCATCATCTATCCAAATAAAAAGGAAAAAGTGCTTGTCTACGGTGCACTATTTTTATGAATACCGTTGTAAGTGAGGCATTCATGTATCAGTTGCGTAATATATCCAATAATGTATAAAATAGTATATTTTCGATAACTTCCTGCAAAGGATTGATAATTGGTTAAGTCCCAAATAGAAAGAATATTATGTGCATTGTATAAATGAAACAATGTATCTTTAGGTCTCCATTACAAAAACTAATGTATATTTGGCATACAATATACTGTTAGGGATATAAGGCATAGCCTATTAGCCCCCATAGTTTATCTATAAATAATAGTTTTATACTCTATGTAATTGGTACACTTTCTAAATAGTACAAAACCCTATGCGTTTCCTCGTTCTTTGTTTATCTTTTTCTACATGGTATCATAGTGTACGTTTCGATCTTGAAGTTTTCGTGTCTTCTGCTGTGTTGACATGCAGTTGTTTTAGTTGTCCGCCGAAAGAAAAAAAATGAAAAGTTTTGGTTTTTGAAACTGATATGTGCTTCCGCAATCAACGGACCTGATCGAGAGGTAAACTGGGCCTATTTTTTACGAAATTTTGGGCAGTGGGTCCAAGACGTCTAATCCTTCAATCTGACTGGTTGAATTATGATTCGGTTCTACTGTTCGTGAGAAATTGCTACTGGAACAGTGCATATTTTTATTGTTCGTAGTTTGGATATTGGATTTTGGATTTCGAAGAATGGAGAATGGAGTTTAGAGTTTGGATATTGGAGTTTGGAGACTGGAAATTATAGATTGGAGATTAGATTTTGGATATTAGAGATTGAGTTTGAAGATTGAACTTTGGAGATTGGAGATTTGAGTTTGGAGATTAGAATTCGATTTTAGGTTTTAACGTTTTGACATTTTGTTTTGATTTTAGCGTTTTATTTTGATTTTGGCTTTCGATTATGGTTTTGAAGTTTGATGTTTTGTTTTTGCTATAATTTTAGTTTTTATTTTGTGTAACAAACTCATAATGAAGAATAAGCGTTGCGAGTTTGAGATAGGGTGTTAGAGATATAAGGCCTAGCTCATTAGCCCATATAGTATATCTATAAATAATAACTTTATACTCTATGTAATTTGTAAACTTTCTAAATAATACAAAACCCTAGCTGTTTTTTGGAGGCTACTTCTTTCTTTTCTCTATTTTTCTACATATACGACTTAAAATATTTAGGAATAAAATTGTGGATTTTATTTTATATATTTACTAGTGCTGTGATGCAAATGGTAGGTGGTGCGATTCAAGAGTTTGTTGGATAGTTTTGATATTTGTGAGAATATTTCTTTAAATACCTCGACTGTATTTATTGGTTCTTGTTTGGACGAGGATGAATCACTAGACTTTGGTTTTTTATTTTCATCTATCTAAGAGGAAGGTTCTCTAGTAACTCTTCAGTTATATACTCTAATTGACCCCACTAATGGTTTAAGCCATTCAAGTAGCTTGCTTTAAGTTCACAAAGATAAGACTCCAAAATTGTTGAATATTTTTACAGTATCATCATGTTCAAATATGATAAATCGAACAACATATATTCAAACCAAATTTAAGTGAAATCAAAATCAACAACTAAATACGAAACTCTAATAAAGAACCAAACAATAGCTAAATATAACCTACCACAATAACTTTAACAAGATGATATAAAACATATGATTTTTATACATTGGGTCGAAATTCATTGTGAAAAAATAACGATTCTGATCAGTTGTGTCAAAGGTAGTTATTTTACAAAACAACAAAGTCCAACTAGTTGGGCTAGAACCATTGTCCTTGCGCAACAATAGATTTGACTTAGTTGGTCAAAATCAATTATTATAATGAAACAACTATTTTGACACAATCGTTGGAAATCGGTTGTGGAGGATACAACTCATTTTTAATATTGTCTAAAAATATTGATTTTGGCCAGATGTGTGAAAAATCCGCGAAAGGTGCAAACTAACCCTGAAAAAATAAAAATATATCCAGCCGAGAACATAAAATAATGTTGTGTATGCTTTAAACTACATATAAGAGATTTAATAACATCTAAATATAAAATAAAAATAAATTAAATAATTAAAACCTAAAAAAGATCGGATTTTTTAATATATTTTGGACATTTTTTTTATTATGTTCTCTTACTTCTAAACATTAATAAATCAAGATAAAAATTCGAAGTGAGTCAAAATAAAAACTGCTAAAACAAAAATAAAAAATTCATGAATATGAGGTTTAATTTTTTTATAAAATAAATTTTTTAACAATTTACTTATATATGACTATTTCTGGTTAGAGAAAAAAACATTTATATAATTTTTTTAGAAATATAACAAATTATGGAAAATTTAATCAAAACATTTTTTTATTTAGAAATATTGGCAGGTTTATATATTATAACTACTGTATCAAAATATATTTCAAGTTTTTATTTTTTAACGAACCAATTAGATATTGAAAGAACAAGACAGTAAGTAAATAAAAAGTTATGAATTTTTTATTACTAACTTATAATATTAATTCTAGATTTATAAATGGTAAACTGCGATAAGATGATAATTGGTTACGAAAATAGACAAAAAATGATGAAACATGGTATAATTGAGTTGCAAAACATGATACACACCATGTTACATAACTTAAGTACACCATGTTACATAACTTAAGTTTATAACTTTTCTTAATTAAATTATACTATACTTCACAACTTAATTATACCATGTTGTGCATCATAGTAATACCATGTGCAAAAAAGATTTAAAAGTTATAATTTTACGCTTGATTTTTTCAATGAAGTTTTTGTTTTATTGCAAAACATTGTATAATTAAATTATAAAATACGATCTATCAAAATTACAAAACATTGTGTATTGCAAAACACTAAATGATAAATTTTAGTGTGTATCAAAACACAAGTATATTTGAAAATGTGGAGAGATCATGACATTTTTTTAGTTGTCTGATAATTAAAAATAATTCATTGAGTCTTTCAATAAATAAATATATATATATATATATATATATATATATATATATATATATATATATATATATATATATATATTATCCAAAAATAAAAACCATATTTAATAATGTTAATTTTATTTAGTATAATTACAACATTTTAACAAAATCCACCGTATATTTAATTTTGACTTTCTTTAGTATAATTATGTTTAATGGAAAAGTATTGTAATATAACAGGTCACACATTATAAATTATAAAAAATAAACTAGAAGGAAACAAATACCACAAAAAACAAAATAGTTGGTAAAGTGTGAAAATTAAAAGTAAACTCTCTTTTAACCACTAAATTTTATTCAAACGCAAAATGGATTCCGATGGAAAAATAAAAGAAACCTCATGTATTATAAAAGTCTGATGTATTAGTTATAAATAATCAGAGGTAGAATCACGTATCGAAGTCAAGGTTTAGAACAATCGGATTATGATGAATTATTTAATTATTAATACGACTACTTGGAAAAATTAATACTATCCTTTACTTTTTTTACCAAAATAATAGTTTATTACTCGTCTACTACAACTAAATCAAATATAAAATATGTCATTGTGAAAAAAAAAACAATTTTATCACAAGTAAAAATATTTTATTACAAAATAAAATTCTCACTAAAGATAAAAATAATTCCAAAGAACTAAAACTTTTATTGATGTTGTACTAGCGTACAATTTTTGGTTTAGATACATGTTAACAATTGACACTAAGTTGTTTTCTTTCTAAAATATTTCATGGGAGACCATTTTTTTTGAAGTAGTTCCTCCTCCTTCTCCTTTATTTATGTCAGCTTTCCTCTGGTAGCTTTGGTGGTGTGCTTCTTGTCTATATGCTAAAGCCTTTTTCTGCAGTTACCCTATCCTGAAAAATAAATACCGAGTTTGCATTTGGTCAGGTTTTTAAGCCTGCCTAGCTGTTAGTGTTAATGATAACATCTTAAACTAATAGTCTAAAGTATCTTGAATTCATAGCTTCTAACAGGAGAATAACATTTAATGATTTAATGCCACTAGAGATTGGTTAGCTAAGAATATACAATCTCAATGTTCTTTTAAAGTGAATTTGGCTAACCTATCTGCGGCGGAATTTTGTTCTCTATAAATATTTTTAAGGTGGTTATATCAAATTTCTGCAGCATTATAGGATTTGCTCTAAATACCAAAGGATATTTGCATGAAGCTAACATATTGAACAATATTAACGAATCTATTTCAATGTCAATCGGTTTTAAATCTTTTTCTTTACAGTATTATAGACCATTCAATAGTGAGTAAACTTCAACAACTAAAGGTGAACATTTACCAATTAAACTTCCTTTAGCTATAATTAATTCACCATGTTTATTCTTTAATATAAATCCATAACTCGATTCACCATTGAATAATGATGAACCATCATCGTTCAGTTAAATCGATTAGGAATAGGTGGATTCCATTTTATGTAAATAAAAGGTTTAGTATGTCTTAAGTGATTATAACAATTCAGATTTTTAGCTAAGTGTGAATCACCTTTCCAATGCTTTCGATTAAGTGATAGAGATATATCGAATGATATAATCATGTATGTAACCTGATTGATGATCTTTTTGTATGAAATAGTTATATTCTTATGTTTGCAGTTATTCTTAGGTGTCTAGATTGACCACAGTATCAATGCATGTATAATGGTTCTAACATGAGTGATCTTAGATGTTGATAGCAACCATAAGTTAATAATGTGATTAGTGGTCATGTATCCAATTATTCTAATGTTAAATTTTTCAGAAAAGAATAACCAAACATTTCAGGAAGATTCACAATTTATAAAGACATGATCTAAAGTTTCAGAATTTTGACATGCCAGACATTTTGAAGCTAGTTGAAAACCTTTTATTTGAAAAAAAGCATCTACACATATTAATTTGTTTAATATTCTCCAAAGAGTGAAAGAGCACTTCTTTGGAGAGATATTATTCCAAATCTTGGTTTTAATTATTGAGGTTATGTCTTTGTGTCTTATTGTATTAACTGTACTTTTAAGATTAAAATCCCTATCACGGGATAGTCTCCCAATGATGGTGTCTTCAATACTTGTATTAATATGTGTTTTTTGAATTCTGGTAATGTTGACATGTAACACACAACAATGAAGTTTTGATAGGTCCCAATTATTATTTATCCAAAACTCAGCTATCTTTGTAGGGGTGTAGTGAGGTATATTTGCAGGCGTTAATGTGATAAAAGGGCCATTATGATGCCATTTATCTAACCAAAAGTCTAAATTCCCTTTGCCTAGTTTTGAGAAAATATGTTTTTCCGCCTCTTCTTTAGTCCTAAACATTTGTTTCCAAGTTTTGGAGTCTGTGTTTCTTAAGGAGGATTGTAAAGGGTGTATGTTTATGCAGTATTTACATGTATTAAGTTAGCCCATAGTGTTTTATTTTCTCTGAAAACTAGCCAAAGTTTGAAAGAATAAGCCATCTGTATGTCTTTTAAGTCTCTTAGGTTTAGGCTATTTTCACTATATGGTTTAAATTGTGTATTCCAACTGGTCCATATTATTGTTTTACTCTTATCATTGTAACCCCACATAAACTTGTTTAGAAGTTTATTTATTCTTGTAATAATATTCAAAGGTAGTTGAATAGATTGTAGATAATAAGTTGGGTAGGTCAAGAGAATTGATTTAATTAGAGTTATTCTACCCCCATAAGATATGCTTTTAGAGTTCCATCATTTATTTTATTATTTATTCTATCTAGTTTGACCTCAAAAAGTGAAGAGCTGTTATTGGTGTGAATTGGGATGCCTAAGTATCTATAAGGTAAGTTTTCCTGTTTGAATCCTAAGTATTTTTCCAGAGAATTAATCCTTGATCTATTCATTGATATAGGAGTTATAAATGTAGTTTTTTGTTTATTTATTTGTTGGCCTGAAAGCATTTGATATGTATCTAGAAACTTAGAATTTTTCTTAATGTTTGATAAGGATCCATTTAGAAATAGTATAAATAATATATACTTAAGGAGCTATTAATACTATAAGACATAGACTTATGCTGGCCAATTAATTTTTTTATACCTCTTATAAAAAATTCTTCTGCAGTGATAAAAAGGCTTGGGGACAAAGAGTCCCCCTGCCTGATACCATTGCAAGATTTGAAGAAACCATAAGTTGTTTTATTGATTATTATTGAGTATGTTATATTTTCAATGCATCTCTTAATTAGGTTAATTACTTGTTGATTAAAAATGAATGCTAACATTACTTCATGTATAAAGTTAAAATCTATCTTGTCGAATGCTTTTGACATATCTAAGTTGATTATTAGATTACCACCTCTTGCTTTTCTATTTAGGTCATTTCTTGAGTAATTAAGATGTTTTCTTGTATATATATTTTCTCAACATAAACACCTTGTTCTTTTGAAATGATTAAAGGAAACAATCTAGCCAATCTGTTATTCAGTATTTTCAATAGAATTATATTAAAGACTGAACATAAGCTTATTGGTCTAAATTCCTGTCATGTTTTAGGTGACTTGACCTTAGGTATCAAACATATTAAGGTTGCAAATATGCCTTTAGGCTAGTCAGAGTTTATGAAGTAAGCTGAAATAGCTTTGTGTAAATCAACTTTTATTATGGACCACCAAGACAGGTAAAACCTGGAGTTGAATCCATCAACTCCAGAGGCACTGTTAATATTAAGATTTTTAATAACACTATGTATTTCTTCCATCGATTGTATCTCTAGAATATTTTTGTTGTCTTGATCATATATAATGCATGGAATGGTTTCTTTAATTCATGGTATTTTACTCTGGAAATATGATTTGTTTAATTAAGTTGAGAAGTAATCTACTGCTAATATACCAGTTTGATTTTCATCTTCAATCTATTTATTATTGACTAGGATACCATTTATTCTATTTATGGTTCTTCTTTGTTTAACAAAATTATGGAAGATTGCAGAGTTATTATCTTCATCTTTTAACCAGTTTACATAACTTTTTTGTTGCCAAATTGTTTCTTCTCTTCCAAGTAATGTTAAATGTATAACATTAAGTTTAGATAAATTGGATTAAATTTCCTGGGCTATTAGATTCTTCTAGTTTTCTTTTAAATTCTTCTTCAATCTTATTTATACAATAAAAAACATTACCATAAACTTTATTGTTCTAGATTTTGAAGTGATTTTTAAGTCTTTTTAGTTTGGACCAAAAGGTATGTATATGGGAAGAATCTATTATATGTTCAGACCAGTTATTTTCTATAGTATTAAAGGAATCATCATGTTGTAACCATATATTTTGAGATATAAATGATGGTTTTATTTGTGTTAGATTTAATGAAACTTATATCAAGGGTGAATGGTCTGATCCAGTTCTGGCCAAATGTTTCACCCTTGTAATATTAAAGGTGTCTCTCCATTGGTCATTGTGTAAGTCCCTATCTAATCCTTTTCACTTATATTTATTGGCCCAGGTAAAGTTTGAGCCTATATAGCTCGGGTCTTCTAATCTACAGTCTAAGGTCATGTTAGTAAAATCATCCATACCTTTTGTGCAAAGTATGGAGCAGACCAATTGTTCACTTGCTTTGGAGATTGTATTAAAATCTCCAATAACAAGCCAAGGCAAGGCTGAGACATAAATGGTCCTTAAGTGATCCCATAGAGGAATTCTATGGGATTGGGTACATTTGGCGTAAAATATGGTAATCAGAACTAGTTTATTAGTAGAATAATGACTTATCATAGTGTTAACCAGTTGATCAGAGTTGTCTAATATTTAAACGTTAAAGCAATTTCTCCACATAGTCCATATTTTATTGTTATAATTTGCATAAAAGATTTAAAACCAAGTTTTTTACTTATTATTGGTAGGTTATCATCTGATATCATAGGCTCATATAGAGCTATCATATCAGTTGATATCATAGGCTCATGTAGAGCTACTATGTCAACTCGTATCATAGGCTCCTATAGAGCTATGGTATCAACTGAAAAAAATTTAACTATGTTTTAAATTCTTCTCTTTGTTCTTTGGTTCCCTATTCCTCTAGCGTTCTAACTTAGTATTGATATGGTCATTTTGAGGATTGTTTTGAGGATCTTGTCCATCATTTAGTGTTTAATGTTTTAATCAATACCTTAGGTCTTGATAAAATCCTAATAGGAAGTTTAACTATGTCTTTTTTTAGTTGATTAGTATGGGCAGGTGACTGGGGAAGGCTTAGGTTGGCTCTTATCTTGGGGGAATCAAGTTCAATTTCAGATAATTCGTCTTCATTAAGTATGTTAAAACAATCGCTTAAATTAATTGTTTGTATAGCTTCAGTAATATCATTTTTAGAGACTACAGGTGGTTCATTAGTTTGATTAAAGAGTATGATGTTTTCATTATTAAGTTTACCTCAGTATTTTCTATTTGTTCCTTTACATCAGTGTTTTTATCTTGTGAGATAAAGGATTCTTTTACAGATATATCAGGATCTAATTCCTTATTATGTTCATCTACAACAATAGAGTTTATTTTTGGAATCCAAACTTCTTTTAAAGGAAGTTTGGATTGGGATTTGTTAAATTCTTTGTAGTTTCTTGATTTACTCATTGTCAGTTTAATTTATTCTTTTTTACAATGTTTTTCCTGGTGTGAAATGTGTTTACAGGTTCTATAGTAAAAAAGTTTGTCAATGTATGAGATTTCTTGCCAAATCCATGGTGTGAAAAGTTTGTCAAATCTTATCCAAATTATTTGGGGAAGAGAGTTAGAGATATTTGTTAGAATCCATGGTTTACACTTATTGAAACTTGCAATATTCCTTTGAGGAACCCATACTTCTAAGGGAAATCCAATTTCCTTAGTAATATGGGAGATTAAATCATAATTATATAAGATTTCTAGGATTTTAGGCATGGAAATCCAAAAAGGAGTCACCGAAGACTCCTTTTTGGGTGAAATTCGTGTCCATTTTAAAATTCTGAAAGTGAATTTCGCTACAGTTCGGATAAATCTCTTTCATAATTTTTTAACATATTCTAACATGTCAATGCACTGAATGAACCTAATAATCTAAATGATGCTAGATATGAATTGAATTCATTGATGGTCGGACTCCCAAATGAAAACTTGGCAATTAGTGTAGTTTTTGAGATACCAGTTAAAGAATACTTATCTGAGATCTGGAGCTGTACAAATTTTTAGTATTCATTTTCTTTGTGTATGACCTTTCTGTGCATGCATGTCTTTTTTTCTCCTCCTACGATATCTACGTATGATTTCCTATGAGTGCTTCTTTCTTCAGACGGAAAACTTGATTCGGAGACTGGGTTTGATATAATCGATTGGTTTTTCCTTCCTTGCGTTGGCTGTTGATTTCCCTAATACTGGAAATTTCTCCTCTGAATAGTTCAAGTGGAGACTTCTTTCTTTCTTGGCAACTCATGGGTCCGATGATTTTGCTTTTATTCTTCGTGGCTTTTGAGTCCCTAATTCGGCATGCTTTGTTTCTTCTTCGTTGTTTTTGGTAGGGTTTCTTTCTCTAGTGAGTTGTTCTGACTCCATCTTTGAAGTGAGCTTCTGTGATTCTTTGATAGGGTTTTCTGGATCTCATTTCTTATGGAATGTGTTTCTCTGATTTGGTTTTTTCTATTTTGATTTGGGGATCTTTTGTGAGAGCTGTATTTTGATCGTGGTTTTTCATTGTTTTCTTCGAGGTAAGGAAGTCGACAATATTGAGTTTGAGATGTCTCGACAGGGTTGATCAACTGTTGATCGGGAATTCAAGATGGGCCTTTTTTTTATTTTTTATTTCTTAGAGCTCATTCCATTTTATGTTTTGGTAATGATACCTTTGTCAATTCTTTCAATTAAATCATTACAAAAGATAATATTTAACAATAAATTTTAAAATAAATTTTAAAATATTATTTACAAAAGTATATATATATATATATAAAAATACAGAAATCAAATTTAATATTTTAAATATATTTTAAAAGATGCATCAAAATAAAATCAAATTTGTTATATAAAAGATATTTATACTATAAAAATTATTTTAATAAGAAAAATTAAAAAATATTTCAATATATATTGTTTAACAAACATGTCTTTAAACATATTTAAAAATAAAATCAATTATTTTATTAAAAAAATCTTCATATATTACTAATTAAAAGATACTTTAAAAGTTATAAACTAATAAAATGAGAATTATTATTTAAAATATACTTGAAAAAATATCGTAAAAGATATGATTGGAGTAAATACAAATGTTTTAACTAAAAATAAGTAAATGTATTTTCTCTTTCCTAAGTGACACTCGCTAAGCTTTCTTAAACTCTAAGAAAGCATCTCATTTCCCCTCATAATCATCTCTCATTCTCCTTATGCTCTCTTTGCTTGCAATCTTTTCTGAAAATTATGGAATTTTCAGCACTACAAGAAACTACAAGAAAAAACAGTAAGAACAATGATTTGGAGAATAAAAAAACAAAGGATATGAATGAAGTCCGGAACAAACTGACATATTCGCAACTCGTAAAGAAAAGAACTCAGGATCATGAAATTCTTGATTTTAAACCCAGAAAGTTTTTAGAAACAAAAACAAATATCGATCCAGTATAGTAAAGAAATTCAAGACTGTTTGAAGTAGCAGTCAAAATACACTATTGTGGGTAAATTTATTCAAGGTCTTCCGAAAAGAAATCTTCGAATCCAATTCTTACAATCCTTAAAACGGGAAGTAGATCATAGATATAAGTTATGGAATTCTAGACACATATTCTTTGAATTTGACTCAAAAACAGATCTATGTAAAATGTGGTATAGATCTATTTGGACAATAGGAAACAAAGTCATGCGTCTATTGAAATGGACTAAAGAATTCAGCGTCAATCAAGAAAGATCGATCACGCTTGTATGGATCAAAATTGATAAGATTCGTGAGCACTTATTCAACAAGAACATAATCAAGAGAATCGTTTTATCAATTGGTGATCCCCCTGCTCATTAAAGTCACTGCAGAAAAATAGAGCATTCCACTCCTGTTGCTCTGCCAAGATTGAAATGGATGTGTCCAAAAAGCCGCAGTATGATGTCTAGATTGGATTTTGGCTCAAATCAAGGATTCTGGGTACAATTAGTTACATGAACTTGCCTTAGTATTGCAAGATTTTCTATCACCCGAGTCACAACATTCAACAATGTAAGAAGAATCAGTTATATACTACAATAGATACAACCAAGTTGTAGAATAACACTAATAATAAAGAAGAGTTTATTGTTCCTAAGAGAATCAACAAAGATTTTAGTAAGAACGGAATTAAATCGATTATAGTTAATATGAATGAGGACAATACTCCTATTGAACAAGTTATTAATCAAACAATCATGAGAGATCATGACACTGGTCTACCAAATTAAGAAGACTATACAACTCATGAACAATGAGAGATAATAGAAGTCATCCAGACTTTAGACTATGGATACAATGCTTGCAGCCTTGGACTATGAAAATCTACCTACTAACAATTCATCTCCAAAACCTACTAACATTGGTAGTAAACAGAATTCTCCAAGAAAAACAGTAGAAACATAAATCTTATTACTACTTCACCATAATTTTACAAAGATGAACAAGAAAACAACATTAGAGAAATATTTGACAAAAATATCAAGGAACCAAAAGGCAGAAAGAAAAGCAAAAGCAAGATTATCAAAGCTCTTCAGTTCACAAGAAAAAGGAAATCAAAGAGATATTAGAAATAAGTCTTCAATTAGAAGGCTCAATTACCTTATTAAGAAGAATAATGTTAAATTTGTAGCTATTCATGACATTTGATCGGCAATGATAACATTGTTAATATTGCTAAAAAACTCTGTTTCAAACACTATAAATCCAACACTTCCAAAAAAATCTGTCTCTTTTGGGATGAAAATATTACTGTTAATGTGAAAATTGATCACAATAATTATATTCATTCTGAAGTTAGCTATACATCTTGTACTCATTGTTTCTTATTAATTGTGGTTTACGCTAAATGCCATAGAATAAATAGAATTGACCTCTAGAACACTCTGAAAATCATCTCTAATACTAATCTTGAATGGATGATATGTGGGGATTTTAACTTTATTGCTTCTATTGATGAGCAGCTTGGTTGCTCTACTTTTTGTTAAAATAGTACTAACGAATTCAATGAGATGATCAGTGAATGTAAGATTGAGGATGCTGGTTTTGCTGGATCAAATACATTTGGTCTAACAAATCCAAATGGAAGCGCCTGGACAGGGTTTTCATTAACAACAAATAGTCTGAGTTCTTTGGAGAGACTAAAATTGTTCACAAAGCTAGAACCCATTCTGATCATATGATATTTTTAATTTCTATTTCTAAAGACAATCCTAACTCCAAGAAAGTTTTGAATTCCTGAACATGTGGTCTCTTGACACTAAATTTCTTCCTTTTGTTTTGAACAAATTAGAACCAGGAAATTTTTGGTGACCTTTTACCAAAATCTTGGCATAAATTGAAAAGGCTCAAGACAGGTTTGATTAACTGGAATAAGTCATATTTTGGAAATATCTTTAATTCAGTACAGGCTCTTGAAGATGAAGTTCAAATGCTGGAGCTTAATCATAAATAATATAACAATAATGACATTAGAAACCAGCTCTCTAAAGATAATACTCTACTCATTCAAGCTCAAAAAATGGAAGAAATATATTGGATGCAAAAGTGTTATGCAAACTGGGCTACTGATTGGAATGATATTGGAATGATAGCATCAATCGAATTAAAGATAGCGGTACTTGGATTACTGATTGGAATGATATTGGGCTCTCTGCAGTTGAATACTTTAAAGAGGCTTTAACTGACTATCCTTACATTGACAAGAATGAAGAGAAGGAAAACATGGTGGATTCCATCTTCAACAACATCTCTTCTTTAATTACTAATGAAGATAATAACGAGCTTTTGCTGATGCCAAGTGAGGATGAAATATGGACCATTATCAACAGCTTGAATCCATCAAGTGTTCTAGGTATGGATGGTTACAACGGGTGTTTTAATAAGAATTATTGGAAAATAATTAAATCTGACCTTACTAAAACCATGCTACTTTATGATGGGTAATCATATGCCTAAAAGAATTCTAGCTGCCGGAATTTGTTTGATTCCTAAACTAAATATCCATCCAGATGGAAGGATTTTAGATCCATCAGTCTTTGCTCTCTGTTGAACAGAATCATGTCCAAGATTCTAAACAACAAAATAGCCAAATTTCTCCCTAAAATCATATCTAACAACCAAAGTGGCTTTGTTCCCGGTAGTTGCATTCAAGATCATATCCTCACTGCTAAGGAACTCTTATATGATCTTAACATATTAGTTAAGGATAAAAACATTTTAATTCAGCTTGATATGTCAAAATCTTTTGACAAATTGAGTCACTGTTTCATTATTAAAGTTCTTAGCATGTTTGGATTCTCCAACAAGTTCATTAGAATCATTAAAAACATGATTTCCTCTGTTAACGTCGCTATGCTTATCAATGTGAGGTTATTGGCTATTTCAAAACTTTAAAAGGACTGAGACAAAGGGATCCAATATCCCTCGGCTTTGTTATCATAGTTGAAGAATTATTGATAAGAGGTCTTAACAATCTATTTGTTTCTAACAAATTAATGTGTTATAAAAGGAGAAGTATTATGCCTATCAATATTTTGGCCTTTCTCTTGTTCTCTTATTTACTAACAATAATGATTCTACTCAGACTATCTTAGTACCTTTCTTCAGAAATACCAAGCTATATCTGGCTAGGTGATCAACAAAGAAAAAACAAAAATAACCATTGCTTCAACGATGAATTCTCTCAAGATTAATATGATGGCCAACAAAACTGGATTCTCTTCTGGCACTCTACCTGCTGAATATTTGGGTATCACTATCAGCACTAACAATAAATCAAGTAACTATGCCAATCTATTGTGCAAAATCAATAACGAAATTAGAGACTAGGAATTTATTCATTTGTCTTTCACAGGGATGTTATCTCTAATCACCATTATTTTTATGAGTATTACTCTTTACTGGATGCAAAGTAATATACTTCATAAAGGTGTTATGCATAGAATTGAAGATATTTTAAACAGATTTTGTTGAGGACCTACTGGTTTTGAGCCTAAGATCCACTGGTGTAGATAGAATTCTGTTTGCAAAACTTTCAAGGAAGGTGTCTTGAACATCAGAAAAGTATCTAACATTCAAGACTCCATCTCTTGTAAGATGTGGGCCAATTTCAAGAACAACAAATCTGTATGGTCCAATTTAATGTATAATATATACTGTAAAGACTTACATCATTTGCAGATTTCATGATCCAAGCCTAGCTCTATGATTTGGAAAAGGCTACGTAAAATTAAAAGATATGCAAAGCCTCACATAAGCTGGAAACTTGGTGTAAGAATGATGGACTTCTGGCTTGATAACTGGTCTAATCACCAGCTTCTTTTAACTATGGAAGACAATGTTGATAATACTTGGTTCAAGGCTGAAAATGTTAGCAACTAATGGCACTATAACTCTTGGCATCTAAATGGTTTAGCTGATCTATTATCCCATACTGACTTGGACAAAATTACAAATTGTATTGTGAAACATGATAGTGAAGACATTATGATTTGGAATCTTTCTAAGTGTGGAAAGCTCACTCTTAAAGATACTTGGGATCATATCAGATTACATCAAAACGAATCTAATCTATTCAGTAAAATATGGAATATTCTTACTCCTAGAATGTATTCTTTTTTACAATGGAAGTAAATCCACAATTACATCCCTATAGATACTATCATGCAAAAGAAACACATACCCATTGCATCTAAGTGTCAATTCTGTAATAATATTGAGTCTCCTAACCATTTATTGGTCTCCTATGAGTTTGTTTCGTCTATATGGACATTCTCTGCCGATATTTTCATCATAAAAATCTACAACTACATGACCATTAACTATATAACTAGAATATGGTTTTGGTCTACCAATAAGGACATTCATGTTAGACATATTATCCCTTCTATTGTTCTTGGGATAATCTGGAAATCCAAAAATGCTTCTAAGATTAAAGGTATAGCTGTATCTCAGAGAAATGTTATTGTTGAGGCTTCTAACATTTTAAATAGTCTTGATTTTAACAAGAAGCTCCAATCTAAGCACTGGAATAAAGACTTTAAAGTTGCTGCAACCATGGGTTGCTTTAATCACATTCTGGACAACAAACCAAAGCCTATCTACCTCAAGTGGAATCATCATAATCTGGGCAGACTCAACTTAAACTCTGATGCTTCTTGCCTTTCGAATAGAGAAGCTAGGGGTGTTATAGTCATCAGAGATAGCGATGGTAACTTAACGTTGGAATCATAATGACATTGAGACCGATTCTCTGTTACTAGTTAATTTTCTCAGTTTTGGTAAATTCCCCTGGGCTCTTGATGTTATTCTTAATTGCATTAGAAGATTGATTTCTCCCTCAATAGTTTTAACTCTCATCTTCAGATACTAGAATCAAGTAGTCAATTGGCTTGTTTGTTGGACTCTCATCTGCAGAAGCTGGAGATGAATGTCAATCAAATCTCAGTTCATCTTCAGGATATACTTATTCTCGAGAGCCTTGGGCTAGGTTATATCACCAACATCTAGTTTCATCTATTTTTAACAATCTTCATCTAACTGTATTCTCTAGCAGGTGATTCCTGACTATAAATACGCAGGTCTTAATCTATGAAGTAAATCTTTACCTGAAGTTTTATCAATGATAGACTCTGCAATTTTATCAAACGTTGGACTGCTCTTGTTGGACTTATTAATTCTGTTTCGTCTCCTAGAGATTGCTCTGTAGTCGTTTGATTGCTGCTCTCCAATCGTTCCTTTCTCTTCTCTGTTTGAGTCTCTGCTATTCATGAAGATGGTTGCGAGATTCTTTTTCAATAAAATTCTACCAGATTGAGCTTGGGTATTTGAATTCTCCGTTTTAAGCATTAAAGAAAGATTCGGGATTGAATTTAGGTAGAAGGATTGAAAATTGTATACTTTTCATTTTAGCACCTATATTTGCTTTGGCACCCTTTGTAAACAATTCAATTCATTATTATATTAAAAAATTGCTTAAAAAAACTAAGTAACACTCATTAACATTGTACATACTCTTCCAGAATAATGTTTTATAGAATAATTTATAACTTTAAATTTGGGTTATAAATGTTATTTATTTGTTTATTGCGTTGTAAGTTCGAAATAAAAATTAAAAGAGTTTGGACAAAATAAATACCCATATTTCTCTCCAATATTGGCAAAAGAAAATTAAGAAATAAAAAAGGGCTGATTTCAAATTAGAGATTATAATGGGATTGAGTAATCTACTTATTTCAAATTAGAGTTTCACATTTCTTTGTTGGATTGGTGTCGAAGAAAGAGTGGTAATTTCTAAAAAGTCTTTGCGAAGAATGTCGAATAAACAAAGTTTCAAACAATATATGAGCAATACAAAAAAAAAATTCACAACAATTCTAGTTTGGAATCAATCTGGTGTTTTATAATTTTGCTATCAAATCATATGGAAAGGTGATAAAAGCTAAAGATGCAGAAAATGTTCTTGAATATAAACAAATTTATAAACGAATTGATCATATTGCAATCTAATACTCCGCAAAGGATAAAGAAAATATTTTGGAAACCAAAACGTTTACCTTAATTGGTAAGTTTACTAAAGATAAGCCACAACTTTTCTATATTAAAAATTTCTAAAATCTTTTAATTTTGTAGGATAAGTGAATACAACATATTGGGAAGCCCGACAGATTCTGAAAGAGTTCAAGTTGCAAGATGATATTTGTAAACTTTGGAAAATGAATTTTTGGCAGATATAAGAGTACTCGATGTGCTTACTCAAGTGGAAACCTTACTTCACTCCTAAAACTGAATGTCTTATAACACATGTTTGGGTTATGTTTCCCAATATTATGAGTACTTATACAAATAAGGAATAATAAATACTATTGCTTCTTATTTAGGTATGCTGTTAAAGGTTTGGGTTCGAGGAAATCATAAGACAAAACATAACTGTTGTAAGACCCTAATAGAATTAGATGTTACCATGAATCTTATTTATAAGTTATGGATATGGTTCGGTGATAAATATGGTTGTTGGGTTGATATAAGATATTGAGATATACCTCCATATTATAAGGTTTGCAAACATCTTTGATAAAATTAAACATATTGTAAAAAACTAAGGTATACAAAAGAAAATAAAGAAGCTCAAGGCTTGCAATCTGATAAGACTTTATTACCTTCTAGTGCAATTTATAAAGCCACCCAATATTAAATCTATTATTGGGAAAATAAAGAAATAATAGTTGGAGACTCATCAAAGGTGCAAGGAAATAAAAGAGAATTACAAAATCTAATAGGGGAGCAAGACAAAGTTCAAAATAATTGAAAGGCTTTATCTTCTTCTGTTAGTTTCAAGAAACTTACAAAATTATTATAAAGATTAAAACAGAATGGATAACGACAAGCAAAGCATTCACGATCTCAAAGACTCATAAGTGATAAAATCTATACAATTATTAGAAATTGGACTTACAATTTCAGCCTCTACTGAATATGAGAATCTAGAGTCTGAACACAATTCACCCAAGAAATATATAGGAAGTCTTCTTTCTTTTCCCAAATGTAGTACACGGGAAGTTGGGAAAGATCTGAAATAAGTATTAAACAAGAAGGTTGAAACAACTAAAATTAAAATAGGGAAAAGCTCAGTTACAGTCAAGGCTAAACAATTAAAAAGGCATCACAAGACTTCATCAAGTAGCTTTAAATAACCATTAACATTCTACAGTAGAAACTCTATAGAATAATACACTTGGGACCACCAAAATTTATTAATTAAAAGAGTTATTAATTAATCAATAAATTAATAATTATTAATTTATAGTAAAATACTTAGTTTACAAACACCTTTCAAGCTTCTACTTAATCATTGTACAGTATACAATACATGTATATCAAATGAAGGGCCCAATTTGAAAGAAACCTTCAATCTTCCACCTTATTATGCTTCTTGTGTTCAATGTATCACTTTATGGACATTAAAAATATTTTCTATATAAATTCAAGATCAAAATAGGTTAACACAAACAAATCATACACACAACATGGCTCCCCATCTTAAAGGTGTGAAAAAACAACAATGACAGACGAGATTCGAAGAGCATTATGCAAGCACAACAAGGATAATCCAAGTCTCACCCAAAAACAATTGCAATAATGGGTTCATAGTAACTATTGTTTGAAGAAGGATAATGTCTTCATCAGTTGTTGACTAATAAAGAAATTATTGAAAGCGTTATTGGAATTAATAAAGATGATATCGATGAAGAAGATGATGAAAGTTCTACAATTGAGCCCTCTTCGTGAAATGAAGCTATTAAAGCGGCAATCACATTGAACAATTTCTTGTTGAGCTATGAGAAAACAACACCATAACGTCTTACCATGCTAAGGAAAATTAGAGATGAGATTCAAGGAGAATTGATTTCAACGAAAAACAAAAGACAATTGAGTCATTTTTCAAGAAACCTTCATAAATCATTCATGTAATATGCTATATATAAGGAATTATTAATTTATATTTTATATGGGGTCTAAAGAAATTATTAAAAATGTATTATCTTATAATTTTAGCGAATTATTAATTTAGCACTCTATCCCCAAAACGGGACCGGCCAAAAATATTATCTTAGAGAGTTTATTAAATAATCAAGTATTAATTTATCGAGTTTCTACTGTATATTGAAATTGATGTAGTATTAGAAATTAAAAAACAATCAGGAGATTAAAGTCTATCAAAATGTCAAAAAATATAGATTTTATTACTACTAAAAACCCAATGATAGTTGTAAAAAATATTAGTAAGGTTAATTAAGGTATAGGATACAAAAACAGTTTAGACAATTACAATAACAAAATATGGCCAATATGGAAGGATGATTTTGCAGTTATTATAATTGTAAAAAGTGATAAGTTCATTCATGTGAAGGTTAGATATTCAATGTTAGATAAGGAGTTCATATTTACTATAGTTCTGATCATTCACCTATAATTATAACTACTGATGAAGCTCAAGGGAAAATTAAGTCCTCCTTTAAATTTCAAACTATGTGGACACACCATCATGATTTCTTGAATATAGTAGAGCATAATTGGAAACTAGAAACTGAGGGTAAGCCATTGTTTGTGTTATGGAATAAACACAGGAGGCTAAATATGATCCAAAAAGACTCGAATTTGAATTTAGTTTGGCAATGTTTTTTATGTTGTATTACAAGCAGATGAAGATGTTAAAAGTAAGGAAGAAATATGAAGAAGTTAATGATATTGAGGATAAAATTATCTTAACTAAAATTCAAGCTATATACTTACAATTACTTCATAGGGAAAAATTTTATTGGCAACAAAAATGAAATTTTGTTTGGCTTAGAGATAGAGATAAGAATACTGCAATGTATCACAACTATGTCAAAAAAGAAAACGCGTGAATTGAAAATTGGGTATTAAAGATAGAGACGTCTGTATTACTAACCATGAAATGTTAGGAAGATGAGTTAAAGATCACTTTAAGTTAATTCTTACGAGTTAGTCATATCATCTATTTCGTGAAGCTTTTCATAACTATATTCATAAGTTGATTACTGAAGAAGATAGCAATAAGCTAATTGAGATAGCTACAAAAAAAGAAATCCATAATGTGATCAATAGTTTAAATTCATCGAGTGCAAAGGAACTTATGGATTTAATGGACATTTCAATCAAAGTTGTTGGCATATAATAAAGAAAGATCTATGTGCTGTAATTTGGTGCTTTTTCCAAGGCCAAAATATTCCTCAACGTATTAAAACTACTATTATTTTCTTCATTACTAAGACATGTAATCCTCAATCTTGGAATGATTATAAGCGGATAAGCCTTTGTACTTTACATTACATGATAATCTAAAAAATAATCAACAATATATTATCTTATATTCTTCATAAGACAGTTTTAGATGAGCAAGGGGGGTTTGTTCATGGGAGGAAGATTCATGATAATATTTTACTAGCTAAAGAGCTATCTCTGGATCTAAAGAAAAAATCAGAGGTGATAATATTATGATTAAGGTTCATATGTCCAAGGCATTTGATAAATTAACTCACAAGTTTTATTTAACTATAATGGGGCAGTTTGGGTTTGGTAGGCATTTTCTTGATAGGATTAAGTGTTTAATTACTCAAGTAAATTTTTTTGGTATTTTATATAGAGAGGCTCAAGGATATTTTAAAGCAACAAATGGAATCAGGCCAGAGAATCATATATCCTCTAGCATGTTTATTATTGTTGAGGAGTACTTGATTAGAGGTTTAAAAGTTATGGTTGAATAAAAAAAGAAATGATTTTAAGTCTAGAGGCTCAATTATTATTCTTTGTTTAGCTTTTGTTGATGAGTTATTTATTTTTACTAATGGTGCTACCAGTAATATTGAGAGACTTGGAAATTTCCTACTACACTGTCAACATTTATCAGGTCAGACTATCAATAAGGATAAGACAAAGGTTATAACTTCTAACAGTATTTCTCAACTAAGGACAAATATGATTAACTTTCAGAATGGATTCCAAATTGTTTTCTTACCCTTATCTTACTTGGAAATTAACATTAGTACCAATAATAAAGTAAGAAAATATGATGATCTTATAACTAAGATGAGAGGAAGGATTTTAGAATGGGAAGGAAAGTAATTGTCATTTGGTGGAAGATTGCTTCTTAATCAGTCTTTTCTTATGATATTACATTTCTAATAGATTTAATGTTGTCAACTTCCTAAATCAGTAATGGAAAGGATTGATAGGCTCTGCAATAGGTTCCTATTGGGAACTAAGGAAAATTCTAAGGAAATTCACTAGAGTAATTAGAATGACCTATGCATATCATAAAACGAAGGTGGCCTTAACTTAAGGAAAATACAAGATATGCACGACACATTCTCATGTAACATTTGGTATAGATCTAGAGAAAATAAGTCTATATGGTCGACATATATGCATAAGGTATATACTGTAAGGAAGAACATCCTCTTCAGGTCCAATATTAGAAACAACACTCTTGTACTTGGAAAATGATGATTAATATTAGGGGTAAAGTAGAGGAATTTATTTTTTAGAAGATAGGTAAGAATGAAGTTGACTCTTTCTTAGATAAGTGGTGCAGACCTTATCATTTTATTAAACTTGCAAGCAGTATATACAATAATTGCTATACTAAGAATCAGGTCAATACATTTTGGAATAAAAGAGAATGGAACTGTAGTAAGCTACAAGGAGTTGTACTAAACTCTGATATTCTTTGTATTCATATTTTTTTTATAAACAAGAATAAAGATGATGAAATTAAGTGGTCATTAACCAAAAATAGTTAGTTTAGTACTAAGGAAACTTGATGTGATCTTAAAAGTAAATGCATTAAATCAAACTTATTAAGAAGATTTGAAATAAGATTACTCAAATGAAATAATCCACATTGCTTTGAAGGATTATTAATGGTTGGATATCTGATGATACTGTGCTTCAAAAAAGGAAATTTTCTTTGGTCTCTAAGTGCCAATTCTGTGAGGGCACATAATCAATTAACCACTAGTTTGTATCATCTACAATAACGTGGGAAGTCTGGTCTTATTTGCATGTTTACTCAGTATTATAATTGACATGCATATATCTCTTGTTCATGTAATTAGAACATGGTTCTGGTCCACAAACAAAGAGATTCATTTAATAACTATTGCTCCTCATATTATTTGTTGGTCCTTATGGAGAGTTAGGAATAGCTCTAAATACGACAACAATAAGCTCCCATAAGTTTACATTATTAATCATATTAACCATATTTTGATAGGTTTAGATCACGCTAGATTATTCAAAAGGAAACAATGGTCTAATGATAATAGGGCTGCAAGTGAATTAGGTTGTATTAATCATTTATCCAAGGTTAGGAAAAAAATTCTTCTTAGCCGGATCCCTCCTCTAGATAACAGATTTAAACTAAATATAGATGGTTCTTGTGGTCTAAATGGAGATGTTATTGGTATAGGTCTATTAAGGAACAACATTGGTGAGTCTATAGTTAGATTTGGTATAATATATGATAAACTAACTCCTATAATGACTGAAGGCATGGCCTTACCAGATGGACTTCTAATTTGCAAGGATCTTCTTAACATTAGCAACTTAGACATAGAGACTGACTCCAAATTGCTGATTGCATTTCTCATAATGGTAGAGTTATCTAGTTCTTAGACTCTTTCCTTAATTATTGTAGAAATCTAATTACAACAACTATGAATATATCTCATACTTATAGAGATCAATATAAGTTGTGGAATGGTTAGCTAAGTGAATTAGAAAATGTAAGATGAGGCTTGACTATGATCAAATCCACATTCTAAATCAATTAAGGGAAGTAATATTTCTGGAAAGGCTATAGAGACTGGAAGATTAAGGCTTAATATGGTTCTATAATATTTGTATTTATGATATAATAATAATAATACTTATGTTTCTTCAATTTGTGTTCAGTAATATGTTAAGCAGGCCAATCATATCGAGACAATCACCTTTTTAGAAGGTTTAGGACTAGGTGATATTAGACATGACGATGGATGACTTAACTTATCTTTGATCGTACTCTAATTTATACATTTTTTTTCCTAATGGTTCCTTATTCAAGTGATACTAACAATAGCAAGCAGGTATCACCTGACTGTTAGATACTATAAAGTTATGACTTGAGGTCTTAGATAAAATAACAGGAACGATAGAATCATGGGACAAAACTTCTGGGAAGCAAGCAATGAGAAATATACACTAATAAAAGGATTCAAAGCTTAAAGTATAAATTTAAATAAATTTAAGTCAAGAATATCATATAAAAGAGGGTAAATAAACATCAAGTAGTACATGAACTAATCAAAAACACTATTAGAAATGATGTATACCCAAAATCAACTATTAGTTGGCTCTCCAAATTGATGCTCAAAGCAGATTCATAACTTGTCTCCTTCCAGAGACTCATTCTCTCTAAAGAAGAATATTAACATAGATTTTAGAAAGCAATTAATAAGAGTCATTCAATAATAAAAGGATTCAATGATTAAATCAGAAAGTTTGAGAAAATTATTTTAATTATTTCAAATTATTTCAAGGCCAAATCAAAAATAGATTACTGTCAATTTAATATGGCTCAGCAGCTTCTTATCATCTGGTAAAGCTCTCGAATCATTAATCATATAAATGAATAAGGGGTGATGGGTAAAGTCTTTGGATAACTGGTAAATACCTTCTCACGAGACACCACTAATCTACTGACCAAACCCCTTTCAACCATGAATCGAGTGAAAGAAAGAAGATGGGTGATCGATCGGGTAGTTATGCATGAATCATTTACAGGATCCATGGTAAAAGTAGAAATGAATGATAAATCAAAACAATGGTGTCATACATGTCAATTTAATCTGGTCGAGCAGATTCTTATCACCTACTAAGCTCTCGGATCGTTAATCAGACCAATGAATAAGGGGTGATGGGTAAGATTTCTGGATAATCGTTAAATCTCTTCTCATGAGTCACCACCAATCAACTAAACAAACCTCTTTTCAAGATCAATTTTAAGAATCAAGTGAAAAACAGAAGTCGGCTCGTTGATCGGGTAACTATGAGTGAAGCCTTTACCATAATCCATGGTGAAAGTAGAAGTAAGGTATGTTAGTGGTGGCTCGGTTTTCAGATTGATTCAAAGTCTCATTCAATTGGAAATATGTGAGAAATGTAAAAGTGTGATTGTCCTTTATTATTATTATTTGGGCCAGTTACTTAAAATGATAGTTGTCCATGTAATATGACTCAAAATTACTTCCATGTAATTTTAAGTTATAATAAAAGTATTACTAACGTATCCAATAATATTATACTAGATTTACGGTAACTAAAAAGTTTCTCAAAATAAAACAAAGAGAAAATACAGACTTTGAAAAACTGGATTGGTGAAACTCTTGTGTTCTTCTTTTTTTCCTCTCTTCTTTAATTTTTTTAATTACAATCTCGTCTCCCTTTAAAAAATGACTCATTATATTCTTCTAAATCAGATCAGTAACATAGAATAATAATAAAAGACATAGATAAACCAAAATTGAATTTTGGGAAAAAGATTAAACTAAAATAAAATCGAAACAAATTATTTAAAAAAAATGAGAACACTTACAAAATCAACCGAGTGAGTTTTATTGACGTGACTAATCTTCTAAATACTGAGATGTGGGACTACATCCTACAATTTATAAATATCTTAACTTAAATGTTTCTTCTAAAATAGCTATTATCCAAAAAATTAACCTAAAATTTCCTTAAAATAGTCATTATCCTAAATTTTTAACTTATTTTTTTTAATAATCATTATTCCATTTTTTTTCTAAAAAACCCATATTTGTGGAAAGAGGAGGCTGACACCTCCTTTTTCTCTTTGTATTTCTGTCACTTTGTGTAATAGAACATAATACATAATCATTATGTGAATAGATCCAACATATCTTGCAATAAGCAACTTCACTTACAACAAGAGGGGTGGTGATAACAAACAACAAAATTAAGTTAAATATCAAGTAGACTTATATTATCCATTAGGTTTGGTACCAAATGATCTCAACCAAAGATCAGAAATGATATATTACGATACCCCTGAGGCAAGCGCGGGAGGGAAACAAAAAATCCTTACATTTCACTCCTACTAGACGTGATAAATTATCGCGCCAAATAAGTATCACAAAAACTGATTGTTTTGAGAGGGAGGCAAGTTCGACGACGGATTGTTAGAGTCGATTAATGTAACAAGAACTTAGAACTGGTTGTGACCTAGATATTCATATTGAAGCAACAATCATAGACAATATGATTCATGGGTCCAATACAAGAATTATACAAAACAAATTTTAGACGGGAGTTTAATCCACAACTTATGAGCTTATCTTGGATTAAAAAATCTCGGATCCCTCCATTAACTTTCCGAAGACCAACCCTGAATTGACGTTATGCATCTCAATCGCCTTGAGATCTACAAAACTCAAACATGATAGAGGATAAAAATTACCCAATTCAAATATATTGTTGGTTGAAACAACCACACCAAGAATATGGAAGTACGATGTGTCTTTGTATGTTTGCGCGTCTGAGCGAGTACCTCAATCACCTGGGCTTATTGGTTTGAAAAGATAAGCATGGATGAAGTCGTACCAACAGCTGGTAATGTAAAAGAATGCCTTTTGACAAAAGGCATTCTGTATTCACATAAGAAAGATAATGAGGACCCTTCCAACGCACCAAGAGAAAGCTTTTAACGAAATGAGGCACGTGAAGGTCTTTCAGCATGCAAGGATGATCTTTTCTTCTTCCTAATTTAAAGCTATGTAAATACCATTTTTGAACTAAAGTTAGATAAGGGAAGGAAATAGAAATTGTTACTGATAAATGAAAAGGTGTGAATATGAAATATATTCATTACTACAAATGTGATTGATATTTTACTTTTTATGTTTACCAATAGTGAATAACCTGTAAATATTAGAAAATCTAGCACTTTTAGCAATGTCAAAGCTCAGGTAATACGATATCGTTTATTAATTTATGTTATATTTTATTTGAAATCGCATCAAACTAATATAACAAATCGAAGAAAATAAATATAAACCCTTATTTTAGATTCGTCTAAAAATAAACAAAATAAGATAACTTACAGGTTTGCCTGCACCTATCCATCTATTATTTTGTTCCTTTTCGATCGTAAGTGATTATGTAGATGAACATGATAAACCTGCAGAACCAAGTTATAAAAACAGTTTGGTTTTTCCAGACACTGAAGGAAGCGGCCGATCTAGTATTTAGGGTTTAAACTGATGAAATTCCTAATTCTAGCCACTTATTTATAACATTTAGAATATGAAGTTCAACATTATAAAGCTTATCGTATTATACTTCCTTGTATACAAGAACCATAACCCGATAAATTGATAATACAATTTATTCATTGATTTATTAGTTTAGGCTTAAGTGTTGAGATTTGGGTCATCTTCATTATAGTGCCCAAATTCAACCTGTTTACCACACGTGAGCCCATAAATCATTTTCACTCATAGGTCTAACTTAGTTAATTAAATAATTATCTCTCTTACTTTTAAACCGAATATGCTCATTTAGCATATCGATCCAAATTATTTTCGGTACATAAATATATTAAATAAATATATTCCAACAATCTCTCTCTTGGACCGTCACATGCTACTCAAGAATACATATTCAACTTTAATAGGATCCACGTATTCATTGTCAATAGGCAAATGTTAAAACCACGTACATGACTAATAACAATAAAGGACTAAGGATTTATTTCTTGTAATGTGAACAATAGGATGCAACAATAATCAAATTACAATTATTAATCGATTACTTGGGCCAAGTATGAACTGTGGCCTAAGACTAATACGGCTTTTATTGTACATATCTACTCTTAAATGGTTCTTACATTTGGAGATCCAATATAGTACATATATCAATAAATATTTCCAAGCATATATATTCCAATAAACTTTAGTATGCAGAATACTGCAAAATATAACATCAGATCCTATTATAAGCTCTCCCACTGAAACTAACAATGCTCTAAATAAACTACACTCATACTGATGGTGCGTATGTGGAAAACCTTAGGCAAAACCGTATTTGTTAGAAGATCTTGTATCATGTATTTTTTGCGATGTGCTCTATACTTATCACTTGTAAAATATGCAATCAAGTAACAAAATTTCACGAGTATAACACCTAATCTGATGCCTTAAAGCACACAACAAATTATGATGCCATGGTGGACGATACAATACGTGTTTGTTTTATATTTTTCGAGGATATTGCACCTCCAGATGATAAGACTATGGTTCTTAACATGGTCTTTAGTGTGTCTACGTAGCCACAAAAATTCGAGTCAGAATACTCAATGATATTCAGTTTATCCGACTTCTCATATGTCAACATGTGCCCCTTTGTTCCCTCCGACCCTTTTAACTTATTTCCAGTGATCTATTCTTGCGTTACCACCATATCTCCTTAACATGTTTATAGAAAATGAAATATTCGGCCTAGTACAAACTTGAGCATACATTAAAATCCAAACTTTTGAAATTAAAGGACCATCTTTATTTCATGAATCTCAAGTTTTATCTTAAGAACTTGACCCATACTAAGCCTGTCACTCTTTGGTATAAGGGTACTTAAGGGTTTGCAATCCCAATTCTTAACGTTGTAACACACTTTCAATGTATGCCTTTTGTGATAATCCAAGAATACCACGAGAGCGATCTCGATGTATCTGGATTCCTAACACAAAACTGGTATCACCAAGATCCTTCAGACCGAACTTGTTTGATAGAAATATTTTTGTAGTGTGTAACAATTCCTTATTGTTTAAGTCAAGTAATATGTTATTCACATATAATATAAGGAATATGAAATTAATCGCACTGAACTTGTAATACACATAATCTGAACTTGTGGTACCATTAACGAGAGACTTGTTTGAGCCAATATATGGTTTTTCTAAGCCTGCAAACTAGACCCTTTGAGTTTCTTTTTATAGAGTATTCTGGTTGGACCATATAGATCATTTCCTCAATATCTTTGTTAATAAAAACTGCCTTAACATCCATCTGATGGAGCTTAAGGTCAAAATGTGCAACTAATTCCATGATTGTTCTAAAAGAATCATTCATTGATACTAGATCCATGGTTTCTGTAAAATCAATCCCTTCACATTGAGTATAACATTCTGATACAAGATTTCTTTATGTCTTTCCACATTACTAAGGGAATTGCGTTTCATTTTGTAAACTCACTTACAACCAATTGTCTTTTCCCTTCAGATAATGGGACAAGATCTCATACCATATTATTTTGCATTGCTTTATACTCTTCCTTCATAGCGTCAATCCATTATCGAGTATCTGAGCTTGAAATGGCCTGTTTATATGATGAGGGATCATCTACGGTTCCAACATATGACTCATTATGTTTCTGAAGATATACTACAAATTTTAGACCTATAATACTTTTTCTTTTTCTCATGGACCTTTTTAAGGGAACTATTTCCTCTTGTTGCACTTCTAAAGTAGGTACAGTTTGATCATTATGAATGATATCATTTTGATCTTTGAGGTTCACCTTGCTCTATACTTGGACCATGTCCGTATCCTGGTTAGAACCCTCAAGTGGAGCATTAGTGTTAATTTGAAGACTACCTTGTTCTAATGCAACCGAAATGATTGACATTACAGTCCAAATATTTAATATAATGATACGAACAAACCTAACCATGATACATATATTGAAATAAAAAAATGGATAAACTTTTAATCGATGCCACGTTAATCGACGACGAAAGATGAATAGAACACATTTGTAACAACTGGTTTGAAGTAGTAAAATTATTAGAGAAACATAAAGACCATGGTTTTCCATATGCCAAACGAAAATTATAATTTGATTCATCTTCCACTAAACGAGATAACTCGTATTTGAAATATGAGGATTCTATAGAAAAATCTAGGGAAGCTTTGGTGCCAAACCCTTTTAAGAAATCCTAAATTACCCATGTATGAAGCAAAATTGGTTAGAATTTTCATTGGCTCCCAAATCAACCTCAGTGTCACTCAAGCACCAACTGCATCATCAGGTAAGAGTATATGTTGGGGATTTCGTATGCCAATATTATTGGTAGCATCATGTATGCTATAATTTACACGTGACCATATCTTGCTTACGTTGTAAACGTTTTGAGGAGATTCATATCAAATCTGGAGAAGCCACATTGGCATGCACTTAAGTGTCTCATGAGATACTCAAAGGGTTTGGCTGTTGTATGGTTGTGTTACAATCATGAGATTACGAATGATATACTATTGAGGAATATGTAGATTCATATTATGCACGATGCCTCAAAGAAAAGAACTCTACTACAGGTTCTCTTTCTACTTTGATTGGAGGAGTGTTTAGTTGGAATTATTGTATACAGAAGGTTGTTGCGTTGTCATTACGAACTCCGAGTATATACTCTTTCTACTTTAAAGGTACCCAATATTATTTTTTACTGCCATCTAGTACCTCAATTATCACTATTAAGCGCCTAATATCTAAATATTGAACTTATTGTTCATCTAATAGCCAACCATTTCCATAATACCTCAAATACCCAACCATTTCCATAATACCTCAAATACCCATGCTTCATCACTAGTCACGTAACCTGTTTCTCCTTTTTTGAACCAAACCTTCTCTTTCTTATTTTTTATCTTTATTTTTGTGTATCTTTCAATCGGAGATGAGAGACCAGACATGATGAGAGGCCATACATAATGAAGTGAAAAGATTATGCATGATGAAATGGAGAGATGCAAGAACATACATGATAAATTGGAGAGATGCGAGATCATGCATGATAGAATAGAGAGACCATACATGGCGGAAGTGGAGAGACCATGCATGATGGATGTGGAGAGACTAGGTATGATGGAAATGGAGAGACCATGTATGATGAATGTGGAGAGACCATGTATAATGGAAGTGGAGAGACCATGCATGATGGATGTGGAGAGAGTAGGTATGATGGAAATGGAGAGACCATATATGATGAATGTGGAGAGACCATGTATAATGGAAGTGGAGAGACCATGTATGATGGATTAGAAAGACAAAACATAATTAAATCATGTGAGACCATGCATGATGGAAGTGCAGAGACCAGACATGATGAAATGGAAAGATCAAACATTATTAAATCATGCGAGACCAAACATAATGGAAGTCGAGAGACCAGACATGATAAAATGGAGAGACCATGAATGATGGAAGTGGAGAGACCATGAATTGATGGAAGTAGAGAGACCATACATTATTAAATCATATAAGACCAGACATGATGAAGTGGAAATATCCAAGACCAGCCATGATGAAGTGGAGAGAGGCCAGACATGTAATATTTAATGATAAAAGATGCGAGACTATGCTTACTATATCTGACGGAGAAAAAATATCATCAATAATTTTAGTTTTATTCGTCTTAAAAAATAAAAGCGATGATTTTTCTAGATCTTTTTCGAACTACGTTTTATAGGATACAAATTATTTAAAAAAATAACATTTAGTTTTAAAAAGTAAAAAAAATAACATTAGTTTCTATGTTTTTTTGTTTCAATTTTGGATGTAGTTAACTAGTTAGCTCCATATTTATATTTATGGATAATCCACCCAATCTTTTAGTCCTATAAAATTTTGTTTTTATTAATTATCAGTAAAAAAATATTACCCCATGTTTCTGGTTAGTAAATCTATACTTTAATCTACTGATTAATACTCTCATATATATATTTACTCTATTTTATTTGGTCTACTATGACAATATTTTAAGACAAAATAAGATTACTCTTTTATAAGTGTGAAGCTATAGTTTTGTAGCCGCATTAAAGTAGTATATAAGTACATACATATCTACAACAACCTTTGATTCTATGTCCTACACCTTTATGTCTCTTACCAACAAAACAGAAAAAACAAGTCTTGAGAGATGGGGAGGAAGCCATGTTGTGAGAAGATAGGTTTAAAGAAAGGTCCATGGACATCTGAAGAAGACACCAAACTCATCAATTTCATCATCCACAATCGCCAATGCAGCTGGAGAGCTGTCCCTAAGCTTTCAGGTCTTCATTTTCATTCCTCCAATCACATAACTCTCTCTCTGTCTCCATTCTAATTAGTCTGTTGATTTTGCAGGATTGTTGAGGTGTGGAAAGAGTTGTAGATTGAGATGGACAAATTATTTAAGACCAGATTTAAAAAGAGGTCTTTTGTCAGATTATGAAGAGAAATTGGTCATTGATCTTCATGCCCAACTTGGAAACAGGTTCTTATAAACGTTATTTTCTTATAAAACGCCAAGTAATCTTAGAGCCAAGCCATAAAAAAAAGGTCTTACAACTATTTGTAGTGGAACGAAATTTGTGTTTTTTTTATAGATCGGACGAAATTTATGAAATTATGACATATATAATTTTTTTATAGTTTATTTTTCACTAAATTTTAGTGAAATTTACGTTGAGTTTTATCGAATTTTATTGCTTTACTAATTGATTCACTGTTTTAATAAAAAAATGGTATCCGATAAATTTAGCGACAACAAATTGAATGAATTATATATATTTTTAGATTTAAATAGATATTTTTTCAAATTGTTATACAAATATTATACAATATAACACTAAATTTTAATTTTATACTAAAACTATAATATAACTAACTTAAAAAAACAACACTTTAATAAAATTGTACTAAAATTTTAAAATAATATTTATCCTAACAAAAAAAATGTTAAAAGAAGCTGTTATTTTGAACCAATTTTTTTTTTAATTTCTCGTAATTATCTTTTATCCCATTCTAACCATTATGACGTCAAATCGGACTGAAATATTCTAAAAAAATATTTAAAATCATTAAAAAAATACTAAAAACCATAATAAATTCTTAGAATTTTGGTTTTATATATACGTTAAAGCGATTTTTTTGTTAGATTTGTTTAATCATTTTTGTTAGTTTTTTTTTTTACCATTTATAATCACTAGCCATACAACAAATTTAAAAATCAACAAAAATAATTACATGGTAGTAAAGATGGTTGTTTTTTATTTTAAAACAAATGACGAATTCCTAAAACAAAAAATAATTACATGGAGTACCATATTTTTATTAAACTTATTTGACTATTATTGCATGTAGGTGGTCAAAGATAGCTTCTAACCTACCAGGAAGAACTGACAATGAAATCAAGAATCACTGGAACACACACATCAAGAAAAAACTTGAGAAAATGGGGATTGATCCAGTCACTCATAAGCCTATACAAACAACAACAACAGCAGAAGAAGAACAACCCAAGAACACAGACCAAAAACAAGAACAAGTGGTTGGTTCTTTGTCTGAAAATGAGTTTGATCAAATGAAGACTAAAGAGTTCTGCATAGAAGAAGTTCCTCTTATTGAACCACATCAGATTCTGATCACCTCAGCTTCAAACTCATCTTCTAATGATTCTTCAAACTTTATTCAAGATCTGCAGTTTTTAGATTCTGGGTTTCTATTAACGGATGCTTATGGTGATGATTATGACATCACCAGCAGCAGCAGCAGCAACAATAACAAGATAGTAAATGATCTGAACTTTTGGGATGATGATTTAATAAATTGGGATTTGATCATTAATGATGAGTTTGTGAGAGAAAGTGGGATTTGGACATGATTCTTCTTTTGGGTATTATTGTAATTTTGTTTTCTTGGTTCATGATTAAAATATTCATGATTCCCTTTTTTTTCTTCTTTTTTTTTTCATTATTAATTTGCAAAAGTTAAGAAGTGTATAAAATAGAGACATGGATAGAGATTGGAGCTGCAAGCTTAATGTGTTTGACTTTAAGTACATTTGATCCTCAATTCAATATCTAATAAGATTTATGATCCTTGATTGTCATTCAATATCTAATAAAATTAATGATCTTTGATTTTAATTTCTTTTTTATTACATAGTGTACAATTTATTATTCAATATGCACAATTAGATATTTTGTTCTAAGACAAACCTTTTTTATTTTAGTTGTAATCATTTTAGTTTTATTGGTTTTTTAATTGTCATTCAAATGATGTTATAATATCTTGAAAGATAAAATTAAGAATAAATATTAAATAGATAACCTTTTAGTCAATAAAAAATAAATTACAATACCATACATATTTATTTTTCATAAATATTTAGAATATTATGTTTTAACTAATAAAAATTTAAACAAACTAATAACAAGGTTTTAAAATTTTACATAATACACTCTCATACTAAACTATTACAAAACATTAAAACAAAACAAATTTGAAAGAAGATTTTAAACTTTAAGAGGATGAAGGTAAATCGAAAGTTTCACAGATATTAATTACTTGTATCACTGTCCATAATTTTATCTTATTTTAAGAAGTCCACTAACTCATTACTTTACTACAAGTGTGGGTTGCTTAGGTTGTTTGTGGAAAGATATGCATGCAACTATGCAATAGACATTTTTTTAAAGGGTCCTGCTAACCGGTGCCCTTGGGCACCGGTTAAGGAAGGAAGGAGTTACTTCTTTTGGAAAGATTCTGTCATTTAATATTTAAATTAATTTATTTTTATTTTATATAATATAAAATATTTTCGGAAAGAGTAACTTCTCTCTTCCTTAACCGGTGCCCTCGGGCACCGGTTAGCATTTTCCTTTTTTTAAAAAGAAAAGAATGGTTTACATTTTTAATAATATTTTCTTAAACGGCCAAAATTAAATAAATTTTAAACTTCAACCAATTTTATATCGATACGATTTTTTTTTAAACGAAATTCGTAAAGGATTTAAGGTGGTTTTAGGAAGTACAATAATTGAAAACTATCCAATCTTTTAAATCTAATTATCTTTAAATTTAATTTTACTTTTGTTATTCAATCCTAATTTTAAATTTGGACTCGCACCAGTGTTTTCCATTTGAATTTTTTCTGAATCAACATTGTTCGAGTTTTCAAAGACGGAAGTAATCAGGATCTAAAAACTATCCCTAACATATCCTTTATTGATTTTTATTTGATTTTCAATCCACTTAACACTAAAATATTTTCTTACGTAAATAGTAGGAAGTATCAGGACATTTACATTTGTCCTAATTGGACCAAAGAACTTCAAAGACGGCTTTGAAATTATTCACACCCCTCCTACAATTATAAAACTCGTTCCCGTGAAGATGACATTAGGAACAATATAATACAAAATAAAAAATTATTCAATACCATGTTTGGGTGGGTTTCAGAGAAAATGAAGGTTGTTGGCTTGACATAAGCTATAAAGACCTGCCCCATTATTGCCAATTATACCATCATATGAGACATAATTAAGAGTCTTGTAAAAAATGATTACTAAGACTTAAAAAAGAAATTCTCAACAGTATTAAGATTCTGCTAACATTGAAAATAATGGGTAAGAAAATAAAATTTCTAAGATCAAATTTGTAATTGTCAAAAACCATAAAGATGATGATAGAGGCAAGTCTACTGACCTAAATATTAAGTTTAAAGTCCAAAAAAATGAGTCCATCCAAACTCGGGTAAAAGAAATCATGATACTTCTCATATAAAGATAAAACCAGGAAACCAAAATAAAAAAATAAAGAGAGCATAAAGGAAACATTAATGTTTACCTGGATAATCATTACTCCATTGGAAATGATGAATTTATAGAAGCTATTCATGCATTGTATTTTGGATACAAACTCACTTCTAACTTTGAATATGAGAATTTGGATACAGAAAACCATACCCCAAATCAGCAAAACATAGGCAATTTACCAACCTCTCTAATTAGGATAAGAAGAGAAGTTGACAAAAGTTTCCAAGATCTTTTAAACAGAAAACTAAAAGATACCAAATGTAGGAAAACAAAGTTACATTGTCAACTAAATCTTCAACAAAAAAGGTCCTCATAGTTCATCAACCTTAAAAATCAATGACAATTAAAATTCTTAGTTGGAATATCTGTGTATGTAATAAAGTTTTTTTAAGAAGGTTCGAATTTATTAAACTAAAAAAAACATTGATTTAATTCCATTACAAGAACCTCTAATTAAGGTTGAGAAAATGGACAAGATTTCTTTAAGCCTTGGTTTAAACATTTTATAGGCAACATAAATAACAAATTTTGGTTGTTTTGGAATGAGAATTTCAAGATAAATATTTTGCTTGATCATCATCAGTTCATTCATGCTGAGATCTCTCACTTCACCTTGACTAAATGATTCATATTTACTATTGTGTATGTTAAGTATCAAAGAAACAACAAACTTGACCTATAGAACAAAATGAGAACCATCTCCAATAAAACCAAAGAAGGGATTGTAATTGGATATTTCAATGTCATAACTTCACATGAGGAGAAAATTGGTTATAACTCTTTTTCTACTGATAGCATTGAGGATTTTAATTACATTATTATAAGAGATTGATGCATTGAAGATGTTGGATACGCTGGTAATAAATTCACTTGGACCAATAAAAAAATGGAAAATACTAGAGTCACTTTACAATAATGCTTGGACTGATTATATCAATGATACAAGGGTGATTCATATGGCCAGGATATGTTCTGACCATACTCCTCTTTGTCTTATTATATCCAACAGAAACTTAATACCTAGGAAATCCTTCAAGTTTCTTAACATGTGGTCTTTACACAATGATTTCTTAGACTTTGTTGAACTTAGATAGACTCAAGAGATGACTGGTTTTCCAATGGGACCTTAAGACATGGAATAAACAAAATTTTGTTAACATTTTTTATAAGCATGTAGTGGCTGAGGAAAGTTTTAAACCTAGAGCTTAAATTCATGGAATCAAACACTTCTCAAAATAAAATTGACCTTTTGGAAGCTAATGCCCAATACATTCAAGCTTTAGCCAAATAAGAGTTATATTTCCATAAAAAAACTACTCTAATTGGACTAAAGACATTAACATAAATACCGCCACCTATCATAGATATGTTAGCAAAAGGAGAAGAAGAAATATAATATTAAGCATTAAGGACAACTCTAATTGTATTAGAGATAATGAAATGTTAGCTAAATCTACTGAATTATATTTTTAAAACATTTTAACAGACTTTAGTAATATATGATGATAATTCTAGGAGGAATGATAACCCAATTAATCTTATTCCTAATCTGATATGTATTGAAGATAATAATTTACTATTATCTTTCCCCTCTTAGAAGAAAATCCATGATATCATCTTCAACCTCAACCCATCTAGTGTTGTTGGCATAGATGGTTTTAAGAGTTTCTTTTTTTAAACCTACTCGAAAATCATTACGAAAGACCTTTGTGAGGCCTTGGAATCCTTTCTTATGGGCCATCCTATCCTTCAGGGTATTATGGCCACCTGTACTTGTCTCATCCCAAAATCAATCAATCTCATTGCCTGGAAATATTATCGCCCTATTATCATATGCACCTTGATGAATAGATTAATTTCGAAGCTCCTAAACAATAGACTTGTCACAATTGTTCCCAAAGTTATTTCTAAAGTCCAATGTAGATTTGTCTCTAATAGATCTATTCATGGTAATATCCTAATAATTAAGGAATTAGTCCATGATCTAAATAGAAAGACCAAAGGTAGTAATATCATGGTCAAGTTAGATATGACCAAAGCTTTCGATCGAATGTTTCATAGTTTTATCATGAAAGTCCTAAAAATGGCTTCGACAAGATTTTTAGAAATCTAATTGGTAAAATGATCAATTCTTTCTTTGTATTTATCACTATTTATGGGTTTGTTCATGGCTACTTCAAAACTACTAAAGGTCTTAGGCAAGTTGACCCACTTCCCCTAGCCTTTTTATTATTGCGGAAGCGGTTCTTATTAAGGGTCTCGACATTATTTTTACTAATAACAAAACCATGAAATATAGGTCTAGAAGTCTCTTAAACATCTCATGATTGTCTTTTACAGACGATGTCCTGATTTGGTCTAACCTCTACTATTAAAAACCTTGGTTATTTCCTTCAAATGTACTAGGATATCTTCGGTCAACCAATCAATATCAGACTAAGATCTTCATCTCCTCTAGCTTAGCGAATAGGATACACTCTCTAGTCATTCAGTCTGGCTATGACGTGATTAGGATTAGAGGTTAGGTTATTCATATTACTATCGACAAAGCTTGTTTTGGTGTTGGTCTGGTGGACTAGGTATCAAAGGTTAACCTACGATGGGTTAAGGTTCTGTTTGGAGTTAAGTTATATTTATTACGGTTGGCGATGGAGATTGTAGCAGTGTAGACTTTGATGGACTAGATATTGGAGGTAGAGCTATGTTGTCAGTACGGTTAGAAATAGTGTTATGGATGATGTTTTCTCATTTAACCTATAAAATTTCATTGTATGCCTCAAACTAAATCAATAAATAATAATGCTTGCTTATTATTTTTTTAAACATTGCTTATTTTCATCAAGTAAATTATTTTAATATTTTTCAGTATTTTTGTTTTATCTAATATTTTTTTATTAATATTTTTTTATTTTTTATTTCTATATCATTTGTTTAAAAAAAATTGAAGACTCCATTGTCTTTGTTTTTTAAACAAGATCGATGAGTGGCATATTTTGAGAATTATATTGCAAATTACAAAATCTAGGTTTCAAGTTTAAAGTTTGAAATGGGAAGGATGTTATGAAATTTTATTGCACGAGTTGGACTTTAGCTTCCTTAAATGTATAAGCCTTGATCACTGCCATCTGTTGTTTGTGTCTGCTCAAAATGGCTGATAGATCTATTATTGTGGAAATCTATAGGAATGACTTTAGGATTACGATTATCAGCAAAGGGAAAGAGTTTGGAAGAGAAAGCGGCTAGAAACGTCAAGAAAAGTTAGAGTATTAGATTTGTAATGGTTTTCCTACACCCAAGTGTTTTCCGATAACACTTGATGGATTGGATTGGTGTGATTGGGTTCAGTTTTTTTGACTGAATTGACAACCCTAATTCATAATACTCATTACACAAATAAATCTTAGTGAAGAATAATTAAGAAACATCTACTAGTTCGACGACCTAAGTAATAGGTAAGTATAATAATTGAAATTTGGCAATCGATTTTCATGTTAAAATTGTATTTGGACCCAACCAAAAGTATTCTTTTGATTAAAAAGTAGTTTCAGAATCTAGATTTTGTTTTAGTTATAAAATGATAAGTTACAAAATTTATATTTTTTTTAGTTGCGAAATGATTATTTACAAAGTGTAGGCTTAATTACCTCAGAAATGATAAGTTATAAAATAATGAATTCTAAAATCTAGATGATAAGTTGTAAAATCTAGACTTAATTTATTTGCGAGGTGGTAAGTTGCAAAATCATTTACAACATAATGTATCCTAGCAAATATCGTCTATATAATCCCACTATATTATTATATTATTTTTTGGTAATTAAATTTTCTAATTTATATTTTGTTAGAAAATAGAGCTATGAAACAACTATTTATGTAGTATGATAAGATACAGTACATTAAAGAGACATCCGAAATTTGCTTGAAATAATGTTGAAGCTCGAGAATCGTTGAACTACTCTTTTCGAAAACAACTATTACGATCACTCTATTTGTTAGATCTTTTTAGAAAGTTTGTTTGGAATATAACAAGCTTTTTGAATAAGATTGCAAGCAATCGAAAAATTATATCCAAGTTTGATAGAGTTTTGGGTTTCAATGAAAAATATAAATTTTGAAAGGGTTTGAGAGTATTCAATATTGTAATTTGTTCTTAATAGTTTTTCTATTTATAAAAATGGTTAAAAATTTCAAAGGGATAAAATTGTTCAAATATCTATAGCTAAAGTCACATCCCTTTCAAAAGGTGTCTTTTCAGAAACTCAAACTTTCCTAAGAACGTACACCTTCATTCTTTGCCACTAACCTTGTTTTGGTCACGGCAAACCACTTGTGGAACAGTTACCTTCGAAAAGAAGTGTTATTGGACAGTTGGTTGCGGCCAACTTTTCTTTAATTATGGAAAATTCGACTTCAGCCTGATCAACTTTATCCTGAATGAGGAGAAATCATACAATAATTTTTTAGAAATAGTGGTTCTTAGTTTACCATGGTTAACACAATGATAGTCATGGTGAATTGTGTGCCAGGATTTCCAGTAAGTTGGCTAGCGTGCTTCATCGTGACCAGCCTCATAGCTTGCCGCAGTGAAGTCCTCTACTTAGCTTAGCGCTAACTTGTTGTTCCATATTTAATCAATATTTCAAATAGTCTTCCACTTGCTTAAATGCCGTATTTTATCTCTTTTTAAGATAAATTTTGCACATAAAATAAAATATTATTTCATTTGAATTTTATTTTTATGTGAAGATAGAAAATTTAAGTTGGAAAATATTAGTAGTCGTAACTTTGAACTAATCGACAATCTCACGCATGCAATTGTTTTATCATAACATTTTCCTATATTACATTTTAGCATTATTTTGATTGTGTTCTCCATCAATTCCAAATTTATAACTTAAGAGGAACCCATCCGCTCATACGAGGCGGTACCACCCCTAGGTTGTCATAACTACAATTCTTACAGTATTTTCGTTACCTTTACAAATATATATCATACATAGACCAAATTGTATTAAAATTTTCTTTGAACTTATCATACCATGGTTACAACCATCATATCTCATATTCGTCACTAATGGAACTCTTTTTTATTTATATATTAAACCTTTCACAAACAAATTGTTGTTATCTATTGTAAATTTGATGTTTAGGTTCTTTATAGTTGAATTGGATTGCCATTATTTGAAAAATATTATTTAAGAATCTTAGTCCATCCCTCTAGATGTAGAGTTTATAATTCTCGAGCTACTAGTTTGGTAAAGGGATCCATTGAGTTCTCACTAGAAAATAAGTATGAGATTGATATAATTTTACTATGAAATAATATTTTAACATACTCATGTCTTAGACTATATGTGTAGACTTCTATTTTAGATTCATTTGTATGTTATACCTACTTTTTATTGACTATCAAAATGTATTTGTATTTTCAAATTCCCCTTAATGGTTAATGATATTTCTAACAAGAGATCTCTAACCATTCAGGTTTCTTACCCGTTGTGGCCAACGCTATGAACTCGGACTTTATAGTCGACTGGGATATACACGTTTGTTTCTTTGATCCCCAAAAAACATCACAACATGAAAATGTGAACATTCATCCGATACTCGATTTTTCATCGGCTAAACTAGTGATCCAACTTGCATATGAATATCCATTAAGTTATAATTGGAGATACATGCCTTTTGTCTTTTCAAGTACTGCAAGACCTTCCAATTGCATCCTAATGTTTCATACTTAGATTACTCGTAAATTGACTTGATTTACTTACCGTAAAATAAATATCCACCTTAATGCATAAAGTTGCATACATTAAACTTCTTGATTGCACTTGCATATTCTAATTGAGCCACTGTTCTTTCTTCATTTTTCCCAAGTTCTAAAATATGATCAAATGATATTTGTGATCATTTGAATTTCAGTTGTTTGAACTTATTAAGTACATTCTCAATATAATGAGATTGACTGAAAAAATAACCCCCCCCCCCCCCACTACTTTTGAATACTCTAATTCATAAAATGTTTACTTCATTAAAATCTTTTATCATAAAACTAGAAGATAGAAACATCCTCATTTCATTAACCTTTTTTATATGATTACTTAGTTTAAGAAATTCATCTACACATAGACATACAATAACTATTACATCACCAACTTTAGTGTATAAATATTTGTCCGTCGTATTATGTCTAAACCCATCAAATACAATAGCATGATCAAATATTTTATGTCACTTCTTAGGAGTTTTATTAAGACCATATAATGACTTAAAAAGCTTACATTCTTTAGACTCATTCCCAGAATTACAAAACCCTCAGGTTGTTCCATATAAAACATCTTCGTTGAGATCTCCATTTATAAAATATGTCTTGACATACTTATGAAATTGTAAAAAATATTTGAATGCTCTTGGTTCTTGCAAGTGGAGCATAGATGTTAAAAATAATATATTATTTTTTTCTAAATTTTTTTATACCAGTATTACTTTAAGATCTTGAATGGTACCATCCGTGTGAATTTTTTCATGAACACCCCCTTACAACCAATTGGTTTTGACCCTGAAGGTAATCAACCAATTCTAAAATATGTTTTGGTAGTATTGAATCTATTTTATCATTTATGGCCTCTTGCCAACATGCAGAATTTCGAGATGTTATTGTTTTCCTATAAGATTTATGGTAGTATTCAAAAGCAAGAACTATTAGAATTTTCTAGATGATTTATTCACAACTTCCTTCTACATTAGTAGAAGGAAATCATTTGAAAGTTTGTATTATCATATCTTAAATTTTTAGCTATCTTTTCCTTTTGAATTCTATGAGGTTCTTGTAGTTTCTCCTCAACCGAATATGCTTCTTTCAAAGTCTTTACCTTGTTTTCTACAACAATTTGAATTCTATCATCATTGAATAATTTAGATTTCAAAAATCCCACCTCTTTAAATTCAAATACCACATTATATTCCAATTATAATTCGCATAATGAATAAAAAGACACCTTATATCTTTGAGACCTAACTTTATTCTTTGTAGAACTATATTTTTGCATAAAGCTACACACCTGCATACTTTGAAATATTTGATATTTGGTTTTATTCATTTCAATAACTCTTATGGAGGCATTCTCATTTTCTTAAGAGGAATATGATTACAAATATGACATATAGTTAAAAACAACCTCACTTTATAAAATGATATGTAATTTTTGAATTAACTAGTATGGCATTGGTCATCTCGATCAAAATTTTATTTTTACGTTCAATCAAGCCATTTTGTTGTGGCGCATAAGTTGTCAAACATTAATGAATTATCTCATGCTTTTCACAAAAACTAGAAAATTCTCCCGATAAATATTTTACACCTCTATCACAACGCAAGATTTAAATCTTAGTGTCTAATTGATTTTTTATTTCCGCTTTGAAGATTTTGAACATGCTGGATGCCTCATCTTTATATCTAAGAAAATAGACATAAGTAAATCTAGAGTAGTCATCAATAAAATTTATAAAGTATTATTTACCACTACGCGTTAAAATACCATTTAACATGTTTCAGTGTGTATTAAGTCTAATAATTTTGTACATCTTTCGATGGTTTTGTAAGGCTTTTAATCAATTTTTATATTAAAGACAATTGATATTTTTTATACGAACCTCAAATTTTAAACGTCCGGTTTTAACAGTTCTATATATCATACAATGTTCGATATGAGAAATTCTACCATGTCATAACAATTAATCACTACTAGAACAAACATAAACAAAATTCTTCATTCTACTCATTGAACTTTTGGTAGGACATAGTTTCACCATTCTGTTACTTGAGTATCATTTTTCAACATAGATACCTTATTTGGTTAGAATGAGTTTGACAGATTCGTACACATAACAAATTGCTAATTTATCCAACAAGCCACCAGACACCAAGTTTTTGTTCAACTTCGAAACATATAAAACATTGGTGAGAGTTATCAATTTCTCATTTCCAAACATTAACTCGATGTTTCCATGTACTTCTATTTTTTATCCGTTGATGTTGTTAATTTTCACCTTATATATATCACTACTTATTTCAAATTATTCGAACAAAGCTCTATCATGAGTATGTACCAATGTACATGAATCATACCACCGGCCAGAAGACTTGTCTTCCTCAATATTGACTTTTGTCACCATTACCACAACTTCTTATTTCATATTGTTTACAATTGCACTCTTCTTTCCAACTTTAAAATTTATTGCAAGTTAGCCAAATATATAATACATAATTCCATTCGAATAGAAGTATCTTAAGTTAAACTTCTAAAATTTATTTTATTATAACAGTCCTTTGTCTTTCTAGATAAATATATTTTAACTATGTTTCTACATTTAAGAGTTTGGAAGAGAAGAATTCTACATACTAAAAAGTTATGAACTACGTATTTATTCATAATATATTTAGCCATATCTGACTGTCATTGTCGAGGACATCACATTTTCCGTCCACCTTGCACAATTTGGTTCATAATATTAATCCCATCGAACTTGGTCTTCCAATCATGACCATATTTGTTTTCACTGCTATGATCACTAATTTTTTGTTATTGTTAGAGAATAGAGTTAGAAACCAACAAGTTAATGAAGTATGACAAGATAAATTTTATCGAAGATTCGTCGGAAAGTTGTCAAAAATAATGGTGAAACTTGAAACACGTAGAACTACGTTTTGCAAAAAATATTATTTTGATCACTCAATTTGTGAGATCTTTTTACAAACTATTTTCGGAATGTAATAATTTATTTGAATATACAATCAATTCAAAAGTCATATTTAAGTTTGATAAAGTTTTAAGCTTCAGTGAAATAGATTAATTTAAAAAGAGTTTGGAAGTATTCGAGATTTTAATTTGTTCTTGAAGGATTTACTTATTCATGGAAATGATAAAAAAATTCCAAAATATTATAATCATTCATAAATCTATAGGAAAAGACATGATCTTTCAAAAAAGTGTATTTTCGGAAATCAAAATTTTATAAGAACACAACCTTTCAGGCTTTGTCGCACCAGTTATGTTTTGGTCATGCTAAAACACCCGTTTAAACAATTATTGTCAAGTTGGTCGCAACCAACTTTTCTTTGGGTGAAGTTATTTCCTCCATAAAATCTAATATTTCCTCCATCTCAAATTTTCAAAAAAATACTCAACACTTGCTTTTACCTTTTTTTTTCTTTTTTTAGTTTTTAATTTATAATTAGATGCAACTATCCACTATTGGTGCTTCTGATAATTGGACTTCAGCTATTGACGAGTTTAATAATTGTTGTTACCTAAGTGAGCTTAGTGATCTCCGATCCACCGGGTTTCACTTCACTTGGATTAACAAGCAGCCTGCTCGACCAATTCTCTCTAAAATTGATCGGGTTATGGTCAGTCCCAACTGGGACGACCTTTTCCCAATGTCTAATGCCCGTTATGGATACCTTAGAACGTCAGACCACACCACAGTAACTCTCAAGCTCGGTATGCCTAGACCTATAAGTAAAAAGCCCTTCTGGTTTTTCAACATGTGGCAATCTCATCCTTCTTTTAAGGAAATTATCCTGAAAAACTGGAATTGCCCTATTTCCTCATCTGGTATGCGGCTTGTAACTGAAAAGCTAAATAGACTCCACCTCGATCTCACTAAACTCAACCGTAGAGAATTTAGTGATATCAGTAATAGAGTTAGTACGGCTCAATCCAAACTATTTGAGTCCCAATCAAGACTCGGGCTTGATCCCCTCAATCCGAGACTCATTAGCGAAGAAATTGAGGCATCCAAAGACTATATATTTTATAGTCGTGCTGAGGAGTCATTTCTAAAACAAAAATCGCGAGAAATTGGATTAAGCTCGGGGACAAGAATACTAAATTCTTCCATAATATTATTAAGTCCTGTCTCTTCCGTAATAAAATCGTTTCTATTAATAATGACTCCGGAGTTGCCATCTCTTCGCCAGCTGGAATCTCTAAAGTCATGGTTAAGTACTTCGAAAACTCGTTGGTCTGGAGAGAGTCTCCTCTCTGATTACTTCCACTGTCAACAGTAATGATAAGGATTTAATGACGCGCGAAATCTCTCGCGAGGAAATTAAATCTGCATTATTCAGCATTGACAGTAATAAGTCGTCTGGGCCTGACGGATATAACTCTTCCTTCTTTAAATCTTCTTGGAATATAGTTGGACCTTATATTTGTAATGGTGTCCTAGAATTCTTTAATTCGGGATCCTTGGATAAGTCTTGGAACTCAACTTCCATTGCACTTATACCCAAAACCGTATCTCCCTCTATTCCTGGAGACTTTAGACCCATTGCCCTATCCAATGCTGTCTATAAAATCATCTCCAAAATTCTAGCTAATAGAATTAAGGTCTCCTTCCCTTATCTTATTGACCCTTCTCAATCGGCCTTTGTGGCGGGAAGGAATATCTCAGATAACATTCTATTGTCCCAAGAACTATTGCGAGGGTATCATTCCAATGCTGCAGGCAAAAGGATTGCCCTCAAAATAGATATAATGAAAGCATTTGACAATGTCCATTGGAACCTAGTCCCTGACATCCTGGTAGCAATGCGATTTCCTGAAAAAATGATTACTTGGATAATAAAATGTATCTCCTCCACCTCTTACTCAATTAATATTAATGGTGACTCTCATGGGAATTTCTCCGGGAAAAAGGGTCTAAGGCAAGGTGAACCGTTATCACCTTTCCTCTTTGTTCTCATCATGCAAGTTATTTCTGGGTTACTTAAAGAAAAAAGCCAGAATAAAAACTTTAGATTTCACTGGAAGTGCCAGAAGCTAAAAATCATCAATCTCTGCTTCGCAGATGACTTGATGATCTTCAGCCATGGGGATTCCATCTCTCTTAACCTTATAAAAGAGGCCCTTGACGAATTCTATAAGCTCTCTGGTCTAAAAGTCAACCCTTTAAAAAGTCATATTTTTCTATCGGGAATTGAGGAGTCTCTTAAGTATAGTTTATTGCCCATCCTGGGCTTCCCGGAAGGCTCTCTCCCAGTAAAGTATCTGGGAGTCCCCCTTATTACGAGTAGATTTTCCCACTTGGACTGTCGTCCGCTTCTTCACAAGATCACCAATCGTATTGAGTCATGGACCTCCAAACCCCTCTCTTATGAAGGAAGGCTTCAGTTAATAAAGTCACTCTTATTTGCTGGTCAGGTCTACTGGTCCTCTATTTTTATTCTCCCCTCTAGAATAATCAAATAGCTTAGCCAATACCTTAGTCGTTTCCTCTGGTCAGGAACGATCACGAAAATACATGGGGCAAAAGTATCATGGGACTCTGTAACGTCTCCCATAAAAGAGGGTGGCCTTGGGATCTTGAATCTAAAGATTTGGAATCAGGCGGCCATCCTCAAGAATCTTTGGTCTATTGTGAGTAATTCTAATCACTCCATCTGGTGTGAGTGGATAAAAGTGGAAAAAATGAAAGGAGAAAACTTCTGGATCATTCAATCTGGATCCAATCCTTCGTGGATTTGGAGGAAAATTCTTCGTATGCGCCCTTTGGAAAGTAAATTGTACAGGGTGGCTATTGGTAATGGTAAAAATACTTCTTTCTGGTACGACCCTTGGCTTCTTTCATCATCCCTGGCTTCTCACTATGGAGAAAACATAATAAGTGACTCTCATCTGGGTAAAAACCTTAAGGTATCGGATATCATCCTTAACGGATCCTGGAACTGGCCAGCCGATATCAGACCAGCGAGATCCAGAAGCAGATCTCATCTTCTAGAAATAAACAACCTCATCGAATCTCTCCCCTCCCCTAACATCGCCTCCACCGATGTCTCGTTCTGGACGGCAATAGCAAGAAATTCTGCGTTCACAATTAAGGACACGTATAATGCAATTCGATCTCCCAACTCGGTAGTGGGTTGGGCCGGGTTAGTATGGCACAAATATAACATTCCTCGCCACTCCTTTATTCTATGGCTCGCTATTCTTGGCAAGCTTGTAACCAGGGACAAGATTCTAGGTTGGGGACTAAACACCCCAACTGACTGTGTCCTTTGTAATTCTGATTTTGAATCTATCTCTCATATACTCTATGAGTGTAGATTCACTCAGAATATTTGGTCCTATGCTAGTTCTAAGTTAGGATTTCCATTCTCCGCATCGTGCTGGAAATCTTGGGTTATCGAGGCGTCAAAATGGTCCATCTCTCGTGACCATTTTATTTGGCGTACTTGTTTTGGCGCGGTCATCTACCACGTCTGGAAAGAGCGGAATGCAAGAATTTTTGGTTCCGCTCCAGCCCTGGAATCTTTAACTTTCCTTCGGATTGTAGATGATCTTCGATTCAGATTCCAGGGTACCAAGATCAGCTGGCCATAACAATTTTATAATGTTTCATCTACTTACTCCTCTTTTTATGCAGGTATTTCTCTTACCGTGACTTCTAGCAATCCGACGGTAGATCTGATCAAGCCTGAAGTCCGAGCCTTGTTTTGCTACGTCATCACTTAGTGATCTTTTCGCTTTCTATGATCTATGCAGTATTACTTCATCTATCTATTTTTCAATTAAGTGTCTCCTCGGGGTATGCCCCAGGTAACTTGTATGAACTATTTCCATTAATTTAATGTTTACTTTCACCAAAAAAAAAACTATCCACTATCAAACCTTTATTCCAACAAACACATCATTAAGACAAATTACAACCAATATATATGATTTAAGTTCTAACATAAAACCCTAAAAATAGAAAATAAAAATCAAATTTCTTAAAGATTACTCGTGGAAGAGGAAGACATTCAAACCAAATATTCAACACTAGAGAACATCACCTAATCAACCACCATTGTATTTTAGTTTTACATTCATCTAATATAAAAATTTATTTTAAAAAAAACTCATTTAAAAAATGTTGATTTTGCAGGTTAAATTCTGAAACACCTAATTTTGAGCCAACATCTCGGAATTAGGTGTTTTTAAAAAAATGCATCTAATTCCTAGCCAACATCTCAGAATTAGGTGTAGTTAAAAAAAATGCATATAATTCCTAGCCAGCATCTTGGAATTAGGTGCTTTTAAAAAAACGCATCGGAATTGGATGCATTCCTCTTGTAACTCAATTTTAAAAAAAAAGTCAAGTTCGTTGAACTCGATATTCAAACCGATAAATTTTAAAAAATGATTAATTTCACATTTTTACCTTTGGAATTCGAGAGACTGTTTAAAGTGGTGGCTAGGTTTTTTTTATCGATTTGAAAAGAAGAGTTGAGTAAAATTTTAACTTGAAGATTGTCTACTTATATCAGATTTATGGTAGCTAGAGTTTATGGGTGGATTAATAATGGGCATAAATTAATTAGATGGATCGCTGGAAAACATTAATGTAGATATGGTGTTTGGGTGGTTCTTAGAAAAATAACGTAAAGAATATATATATATATATAGAGGGTATGATGTAAAATTGAAAGAAAAAAAAGATAAATTAGGTATTTCTATCATGGAGGTAATAACAACAAGATGGAGTATTTTTTGAAATATGGAGAAGATGACAAAATGGAATATTTTTTTAAACATTGAAGAAATAGATCATACTTTTTTTACCTTTTTTTTACAACAAATTCGACTTCAATAATTTTCTAGTTATTGATCCTTAATTTATTACGATCCCAAATTCTGTGCCAAAAAAATTTAATAGATTATCAGATCTATTTCCGCCAAATTTAATAATCTTAATTCATTTGCATTTAATTAATATTTCAACGTATTAATCTAAGTTCAATATTATTTTTATCTAAAATTTAGCTGGAAATTTTAAATTTAAGTTTATTTATTTAAGGTTCACATGGGTCCTAAATTTTGAGAATGATGTCATTGTTTTTTTATTTATAAAAGAATCTTGCATAAAATAAATAATACTGAGATTCCAAAGTTTATTAAAAATTCAAAATATATTTAATTGAATGTGCTAATTATAATAACAGTAATAGTACAGATTATTTTTGTATTTATGCTTTTCACTTTGTGCATGCACGTTATGTTTTAAAGGAAACTACGTGATAAAATGTCAATCATGAATCAAAACAAAGGATTCTTATGTGTCTTTCTCTATTACGATTACGTTGAACAAAGACCGAGGAAACCAATCAGGTAGGCTGATTTTTACTCGCTGATTTTATTAAAATACGTAGAAATAAAATATTATTATTATTTCTGGCTTGTTAACACGTTATATGAATATGATAGGTTTGTGTTATTAATTATTATTATAGGTTTGTGTTATTACTTTCTATCTTAGGATAATAGTGACAGATTAGCGGTTCAGATTGCACGACTTAATGAAACTAAATCTGAATTTATAATTGACGTTATATTTTAATAATATTTTTTTTTTTTATCAAACCTCTATTGCATAAATGGAAAACTGCAAGCCCTTAATAGGCAATTATACAAAAATTTAAAACTGAAAGCGCGAGCCTTCAACATCAACAATCAAACCCTACATTCATCTTCTCCAAACCCTAAAAGCAACATACAGACCTTAACGAAACTAATCAACCAGCCTCAAATACCCTACATTCATCTTCTCCAAATAGACAATGGCCTTTAGCTTAGCAGGAGCATTAATCTTCACAAAATCCATATCCTGATGATTCTTGAGCACTTCTTTAGCAACCCAGTCAGCCCCTAAATTCTGTTCCCTGAAAACATGACCAACCACCATTTCTCCTTTGATGGCTTTCCTACAACAGTTAAGCAACAATTCTAAAAACCAGGGACTGCTACCATGTTGAATCAACTTAACCAAAACCATAGAATCAATCTCAATATCAACTCTTTTGAGCCCAAGATCTCCACACAATTTCAAACCATCCAGAAGGGCTCTACACTCTGCAATCAGTGGAGAACCCTTCCCATATAGCCTTCCACAACCAGCAACAATATCGCCATTGGAATCACGGATAAGAGCAGCACCACCAGTTTCACCATTAAAGGTACACGAACCATCCACATTTAACTTAAACCTACCATGTTTAGGGCTTTTCCACCTCAGAAAAAGAGGTTTGATTATATCTTTTAAATGACTAACACAGCCAATATCAGACGCCTGTTTGCAGAAATTTCTCCATTGTTTTCTTTTCAATGTTCTGCTGTAATCAAGGCTTGACAAGATTAGAAGAACATGATTGATAATAGAACCAGATGAGGTAATGACCTTGCTTAACTTTCTTTTATTTCTGGCAGCCCATATAGACCACATTATGATTGCAGGCAAGATACTAAAAATGTCGCATTTATTACCAGCCCAGTACCACTTCATCACTATGTGTGAAACTGTCATATGATTTTGAATACTAACCTTGAAAATGTCGCTGAAGTACTGCCAAACACCCCACGCAGACTGACATTGCACGAACACATGATTAGAAGACTCAGCATTGTCACAATATACACATTTAGATGCTAACATGAAACCCCTCCTTTGCATTACACTATCAGTAGATATCCAATTGTGTAACACTCTCCATAAAAGAAATGAACATTTCCTCGGAGTCACAGCATTCCATGTTTTGTTATAAAGACTGGAGACATTACCTTTGTCTCTAATATGATTAATGGTGTCTTTAACATTGAACCTACCATCCATAGACAGAGACCACAGCAGCATATCATCAGTGTTATTCAGCTTGACTTCAAGAATTGTATTTATTTCAGTAGTGGTGACCATAGTCTTTAGTCTTTCAATGTCACATGTGTTACCCAACCATAAGTCTTTCACCTGAATGTTACTAGCATCCATCAAAAACCTTCTATCTCTATCTCCAGAAATCACAATAAAAGGTTTTTTAGAACACCAATTGTCATACCAGAAATTCATATTGCCCTGACCAGGATTCCAAAACATATATTCTTCAGTTATCTCTCTAGTACTAAGCATACGAAACCAGACTTTAGACCTTTTCTGAGTAGCAATAGCCAGCAAAGGATGGACATTATCAAAACAATAAGTAGACTTCATTACTTTAGCCCATAAAGATTGTTGTGTCCTGAACTCAAACCACAATTTCATTGCATAAACTTGATTCAAGACCTTAAACTGTCTGAGATTCAGGCCACCTTCACAGTATGGCTTGCAAAGTCTGTCCCAACGAGCCCAGCTAATTGAGTTCTTATCATCTTTTGTCCCCCACAGGAATTTGGTGAATAAAACTTCCAATCTGTGAACAATAGCCAAAGGTAGAGAAGAATGCTGCAGGAAGTAGATAGGAAAGGCAGACAAAACAGCTTGAATCAATTGAAGACGGCCAGCAAAGGATAAGTGGAGTTTGTCCCATTCCAAGATCTTCTTTCTAACTTTGTCAATTATACTTACATAGTTTGAAATTCTTGTATTATTAGCAATAACAGTGCCCAGATATTTAAATGGTAAATGAGAATGATTAAAATTCCAGATAGCTTCAATAGCAGCCACCTTCTGAGCACTCATATTGGTAGAAACAATAAGTCTAGACTTAGACACGTTAATCTCCTGACCAGAAACCAACTGGTAATGGTCCAACACAGCTTTAAAAGCTTCCATAGCATGATTACTTCCATTAGTAAACAGCATGAAATCATCAGCAAATGCTGAACATGCTATATTCATATTGCTTCTTCTTTTATATCTACAACATTGACTATTGTTTGAAGTAAAAGTCACACTACGAATCAAATATTCCTCTGCCAAAATGAACAGACTTGGGGAGAGGGGGTCCCCTTGTCTTAATCCTTGAGAATTTGCAAAATAGCCAGCCATCTCCCCATTAACCAAAATAGAAGAGTAAATATTACTGATGCAACTATTGACCAGAGTAATAACCTCACTGCTAAAGCCAAACATTTTAAGAACCTTAAACAAGAAATCATGCCTAAGCTTGTCAAACGCCTTCGACATATCAGTTTTCACAATGACATTTCCCACCTTTTTATTGCTATTAATATCCATGGCCATCTCATGTACAAGGAGGATAGAGTGCTGAATAGAGCGACCTTTCACGAAACCCCCTTGCACATCAGAAATCAGCTTAGGCAAGATTGAAGAGAGCCTATTATTAATAATCCTTCCTAATATCCTAGAGAAAACAGAGGTTAGACTAATAGGCCTAAAGTCTTTCCACCTGTTAGGATTCTCTAGTTTAGGAATTAGACAAATCATTGTAGCTTTAACTCCCTTAGGCAAATTATAACCACGAAAGAAAGCTTTAACAGCATCACACAAATCAGACCCCACAATATCCAAGCAAAATTTATAGAACTCACCATTGTATCCATCTGGCCCAGCTGCAGATTCAGAATTTAAACCCTTCACAACTTTGTGAATTTCATCTTCATCAGGCACCATAATCAGAGATCTATTGTCATCATCATTGACAAGTAAAGGGATTACATCATTCAAAGTCTGATCATTCAAAACATTTGAATCATTAGTTAACAAACCTTTAAAATACTCAACAGCTGAAGAACTAATGCTGTCCTTATCAGAAAGCCATCTATCTCCAACCTTAATTCTATCAATTCTGTTCCTCTTTTGCCTTTTCTTAACATACCCATGGTAGGCTGCTGTATTTCTATCAGCATCTTTCAACCAGGCAGAATGAGCTTTCTGTCTCCAGTAGATTTCTTCTCTATCAAGTAACAGAAGATGATGTTTCTTAGCCTCAACTAACAAATCAACATCAACCTCAGAAGATTCATCTTGAAGAGCAGTCTCCATATTAATGATAGTCTGCTCAGCTTGCTTAATGACATCAAACAAGTTTCCAAATACATTTCTATTCCAAGTCCTCAAAACTGACTTCAACCTTTGTTGTTTCAACCAAAACAGCATAATAGGATTGCTCACCTCTTCATTAAACACACCAGACCAACTATCCTTAACAACCTTTAAAAAGCAATCATGAGTTGTCCACATGTTAAGAAATTTAAAAGAAGTTTTTGACCTTTCCACTTTAGAAGAGATCTTAATAAGCATAGGACAATGGTCAGAGCAATTGCGAGCAAGATGAGTCACCGTGGTATAATCAAAGTACTCCAACCATGCATTATTATACAGGACACGATCCAATCTTCTCCACTTCTGACCATTCGACCAGGTGAAAGCAGAGCCACTAAAACCAGCATCCAACAAAGAACAATCCATAATACAGCTATTAAAATCATCCATAGCACGAAGATTAATAGTAGAACAACACAGTTGTTCCTGAATGTTGGAGATGACATTGAAGTCACCACATAAAAGCCACTCATTCTGCACCTCCAAACCTCTAATGGTATCCCACAGCACAAGTCTCTGATCTTTATTACATTTAGCATAAATTACAGACACCTCAAACTCTTTATTTAAGATAGGATGCCCAACCTTTAAGTGGACCAACTGCTCAGTATCCAACACCACACTTACCTTGAAATCCTGATGCCAAAACACCCACACTTTGTTATTCACATTCCCAAAAAAACCATTGAACTTTAACTTCCTAGCCAACAAACTCAACTTATCAGAATTAACCAATGGCTCTTGAATAGCCACAAACGAAACTTTTTCAGAATGAACCATAGACTTTAATCTCTTCACAATATCTTTGTTTGCAAGACCTCTTGCATTCCAATTTAGCATAGAAATAGTCATTAATCAATACCAGATTTGTGACTTCTCTTCAACTTCATGACTTTAGAAGACACATGACCCTTTGTAGACAATAACTTGGGAATCCTCTTCATCTTTCTAGTCTCCTGTTTAATTATTCCATCTTTCTTCACAGGAGAGACAGGAAGACTGCCTTCATGCTTAGGCGAGTCATGTATCTCCTCACTAAGAACTTCAAACGAATTCTTTTTCTCCAACATCTTCAAAGCCTCAATAATTTCTTCCTCCTCCACATGCTCTAAAGACTCACCTTTATCTTCCACAGAAACCATTTCATTAGCAGAACTACTAACTTCCTTTTGAGCATCTTTTTCATTTTCTTGATTAATAACAACAGATTTTAACCAACGATTTTTATTTCTAGAAACAGTCTCTTCTTTATCTTCCTTATCCTTAACAACATCATCCCGTTTACCAAAAAGCTCATTACCAGGATACTGAGAACAAGAATGTTGATCAGGGACCCCAGAATTCTCAAGACAATCATTAATCTGTCCAACTTCCATAACACCATTTTCCACCCTCTCAATTTTTTTACACTTTTCTTTATCATGCCCAATGTGCTTACATATTGTACAATAAAGAGGAACTCTATCATACACCAAATCAATCGAGTAACAGTCTTCTTCACCGAATTTCAACTGAACTTTCTGAATTAAGGGCTTCGAAATATCAACTTCCACCCATATCTTACAGCAATTCTGTCTCGCTCTGTTCATTGAAGGAACCCAGATTTTTAGAGGCGTTCCCAGAACCTTAGCAACTTCACTAATAGTTGCATAATTAAACAGAAATTCTGGGATATTAGGGAGAGAAACCCAAATCGGAGTGTAAGGACATTCGAGGCTTGGATCAAAACTCGGTGTCCACTTCAACAACCTCATAGTCTTATTCCCCAAAACCCAGATGTTTCTAGACCACAATCTTTTAAAATCTTCAATATCAGTAAACTCCACAAACACATGACGATAATCCCAGACCGAGAGACTAAATTTTCCAACGAAGTTGAATTTCAACAGAAACTTACGAAGCTGTTCCAATGAAGGCTTACCAGAAGAAAATTTCGCGATTAGAGTATGCATTGAAACCTTTAACAATTGTTCTTTATCAGCCGCATTAAACTTGATAACTGGAATCTTATCAGAAATCGTGACAGATACATTTGTATGAGCAAATTCTGTTTTTGAAGTTTTTAACAAATTTGCATAAGACTTCCTTTGAGATAGCTCCTCTTTCTCTTTTAACAATTCTTCAAAAATGGGATTCGAAACGATATTACAACCTTCAACTCCAGAATTCAAGAATTCATTCTTCTTGATCCTCTGTTCTTCGAGATTTGTCTTTTTTCTCAGCAAAGGAAATTCATCAGCCATTTCTTTCTCCATGATGATAGAAATCGAAAACTAATTACAGAGAAGACCAAGAACAGAATCAATCAATTCAAAAGGATTGAACGAAAAGATAAAACTCTGTTCTTTCACAAGAACAGAGCATTTTTCATTATATTTTAATAATATTGATTTGCTTTTGGATCTACAACTCAAAAAATGCACCAGTAAAATCTTATTATATAACCCAAATTTGATTTTCTCTATAATCATGTTCTTATATATTCATACGATTCCGAAAGTTTCAAAAATATTAATTAAATGAAATAAAAAATAATGAGATTATCAGTCTAGAGTAAAATTTGTCAAAACGATGTATAATCGGACAAAATCTATGTTGAATTTCGTCGTGATGGTGGTTTTCGTCGCGATGGTTGTGTTCGTGGCAACCGGAAATAAAAAAAATGAAAATTCAACAAGATGGTTAAACAGAACATCGCGGTGATAAATGTTTTTAGTCGTGGTGTTTTGGGTATTATTATTGCGAAACGTGTTTGACGAATATGTATTTTTTTTAAATATATATATTGTTGAAAAATATTTTCTTTATAAAATACAATTCTAATCGGGTGTGACTTTTGTAGTGGTTTATTGAATCTTACAAATAAATTATTAGATTAAAAGCGAGAGCATACAAATTATAGTTCTCCCGAATTCTCAAAACAGATATCTTCTTCATTTATCAATTTGCGTCCACCCGAATTTGATTTTTAGTTGTTTGTATCAAACTCCAAAACAATTGTTATATCTCGAACAAATTTTTTAAAAAATTTCTAAGAAATAGAGAGATCAAAAAAATATGAAAACGTTTTAATACGCATTTCAAATCTCGATTCTCAGGTAACTTTCCATTAAAATCCAAGTCGATATTACTGGATAACAACAACAAAATTATAGTTATTAGTGAAAATGAAAATTGAAATGGCTACCATCGAAGAAAAGAATAAATACTTTTTATGATTGAATCGGTATGACGGAGTCATGCAAGGTGAAATGATAAGGTGAGCTCTCAAAATTGGCACTCGGATATAAAACATGCTTTTGGACAAACATAGGTAGCACCAAATATCTTACGTTGAGGTGAAAATTATAAGTTTTTAGGAAGAAAAAATATACTCTTTTAAAATTTTGAATATAGGAACATAGTTAAAATGCGCATGTTCGTAAAAGCAGATGAATATTCTAAAAGTAAAAATTCCAAGAATATCAACGTGGTTGAGTCCAAAAAAGAATAAACGTAGATTTTTCAAAATAGAGTTTGGAACCAAAAACAAAACAAGTTCAATAATACTATAATTATGTGTTGCGTATGTGGAAGACTATGTTATTTAATAAGGGATTGAAATCTTCAAAAGAAGATTAAGAGCATAAAAATTATGTAAGAGAAAATTATGGAAATGGTGACCAAAATCAATATCGCGAGAAACAAAACCTATGTTTGGTGGTATGTTACATGTGTATCAATCAATATTTCTATAATAGAACTTTATTCAAATTAATTGAAGAAAAAAGTGATACACATGAGGTGAAAATAGGCAACACTAACACATTGAAATCAAAATACGTGGCAATGTCAAGTTAGTGTATACTAGTGATAAAAAGGATGTGGGCTCAAAAAACGATAAATGGATTTCTTGGTTTATAGGTCGTAAAACACCGGATCGGGTTGGCCTCTTCAGTCTACTCCAAATCTTCTCGATAACCCTAAACTCATATCTCTAAGATGCAGTCAAACCTCTCTCCTCTTCCTCTTGAAGAGCAAAAAATCCTCTTTTCTCAACAAAATGACGTTTCAAACTTCAATCAAGAAAGATATCAACCCCTCCAGTCTAAAAGTCAAGACATGCAACAGCATGTTGCTCAAGATTAGATGTTCTTCAATCCTGTATTTGAAGACGCATCGGTGAATCAGATGAAAACTACAAGGGTTTCATATGATGATATGGTGAAGAAGAACCATAGGAAGAAGGATCCGGAAGAAGCTAGGAGAAACACTAAAGGATTTGTACATGCAAATGTCACATGTGAAGTCGAGTAGGACTACAAATTCGTCAAATTTGACAAAACAAATAAGTCGAATCTTTCGTATTTAGCTAAAATTACTTTAATCACAAAATTTTCCTATGGATCGCCTAGTGTCATAGATTTTAGGGCCTTCTTGGAAACCTTTAGGTTCATAGGGAACTATAGTTTTTATAAATGGGACTATAGGAACATTTTCGTGGAATTTGATAACATAGAAGACGTTACAACATTCTGGAAAAGAACAGTTAGAACGATATGCCAATTCTCCTTTAGAATTCTTAGATGGACTGCTGACTTTCACCCCAAACGGGAGTCTCCTTTGACTCCAGTTTGGATCTCTTTCCCTAAGATCCCTGAAATGATGTACAACCCTCACACAATTGAACATATTGCAAAGGCAATTGGCTTGCTTTTGTTAATATGGATACCCAACAGAAATCGTGCAAGATTTAATCTTTGTAAAGCTTGGACAGTAGTAGATACCTCAATTCTCCTTCCCCAAAGACTTTGGATAAGCTTTGGTGATCGAGATGGATTCTGGCAATATGTCATTTATAATGACAAACCTACCTATTACGGAAGCTGTAGACATTTAGGTCATAGATAAAATTCTTGTAAAATGGATGAGTTAAAATCAAAAGAAAACCAGAAGATTATTAAAAAGGTGAAAACATATAATGAGAAATGGATTCCCAAGTTGAAATCAGTAGTGGTGTCTTCAAATAATGGTCTAAATACTAGTCAAAATATGTCTAAGAAAATGAATCAACATGTAAAGAATACTTTGAAAGATCAAATTGAGTATAACTATAATAACACAGAATTAACTTTGCCTAAAAAAATAAACACAAAAGAAAATTGTATGGTCTTCAATCAAAATAATGATCCCCCTGATATTAATGAATGTGATGTCATTGAAGCCATACAATCCATAAATCTAAGAAACACCTTTAACATTCTGAATGATGATACTTTTTATGATAAAGAATTCTGTGAAATATCTAGTAACAGACCAAACTTAAGTTTACCACAGTCTCCAGTTTCCAAACAAACAGATAAGATAGAACAGAAAGGTCTAAAGAAAACTAATAAGATAAAGATCAAAAGTCTTAAGAGTAATCTCATTAACAAGCCAATAACCTTTAAAGCATCTGTAAGATCCTCAAAAAATAACAGTTTCATTTTTCAACTGGAGTTTTGGAAACCAAAACACCATTAGAAGAATAAAAATATATAGTTAAAAAGTTTTCAATAGATCTCATAGTGATTCGAGAACATATGAAATCTATTGAAAAATTTGAAAAAACTTCTAAGAAACTTGGTTTTGATCAATTTTTTTAGTAATACAAATAACAAAATATGGCTGTTTTGGAGAAACTCATACAAAATTGACATGGTTTTAGATGTTGATCAACTTATTCACACTATGGTACATCATTCTGACTCTTTGATAGAGTTTCTGGTGACCATAGTATATGCAAAATTTAATATAATACATAGAATGAACCTTTGGGACCAACAGTCCAATAACAATAACAATAACCCCTGGCTTGTTGTTGGAGATTTTAACACCATCTCCAACGCAAGTGAACAACTTAATTGTGCTACACTATTTATGAATTCAATGAAGGATTTTAATTATATGATCTTGGACTGTAAACTTGAGGATCCGAAATTCTCAGGTTCAAATTTTACATGGACAAACAACCATAAGTGGAAACGGTTAGATCGAGTCTTATATAATGATAATTGGAGAGATTATTTTGATATAACTAGGGTGAGGCATCTGGCCAGAACTGGGTCAGACCACTCACCCTTAATAATTTCAATCTCAACTGTGTCAACTGAACAAAAGCCACCCTTTAGATTTCAAAATATGTGGTTACGTCATCAAAATTTCAATACAACAGTGGAAAATAATTGGAATACATCAATAGATACATCACCTTTTACCAACTCTTACATTCATTTATTCTGGTTTAAGCTTAGAAGACTCAAAAACCATTTAAAAACTTGGAATAAAGAAGTATTTGGTAACATTTTTTACTGTATTGAAAAAACTGAAGAGGAAATTAAAATTACTGAAAGAATTTTTGGGTTATCTTACTCTATTGAAAACAATAAGAAACATTTTGGAGTTAAAGGACAAACACTTAGTTCTTCTTGTTAGGGAAGAGACTTACTGGCAACAAAAGAGTTCCTCCAAATGGTTAAAAGATGGAGATAATAACACTAGAACATTTCACAATTTTGTTAAAAAGAAAATATGTAGAAACAGGATTAATGAGATCATTGATAATAATAACATATTAGATGATCAAAACTTAATAGGTGAATCAGCTGTTAATTTCTTTCAAGTACTATTAAATAACAAGAATGATGAACAGGTCCCTGATTTTCCATCTGACATTATACCAGAATTAGTAACTGACCAAGACAATAGATCTTTGTTAGCTGAGCCTACATTAAAAGAGACATACATAGTTATTAAGGGTCTTAATAGTTGTAGTGTATCTGGAGTTGATGGTTTCAACTCCATATTCTATCAAGAATGATGGCCAATAATTAAAGTAGATCTAGTTAATGCAATCTCTAATTATCTTACCAAACCTAGCTTCCCAAAAGGAATGTTTGCAACCTCTATTTGTTTAATACAAAAAAAAACCTGCTAAGACCTAGTCTGACTTTAGACCAATTAGTTTATGTTCTGTTTTCAACCGAATAATTTCTAAACTCATAAATAATAGATTATTAATACTACTTCCCAAACTAATTTCAAAAGAACAAGGGGCATATGTCCCTAATAGAAATATACAGGAGAACATATTGATTACCCAAGAATTAGTTCATGATTTAAACAAGAAACAAAGGGGTAGTAATATTATAATCAATTTGGATATGAAAAAATCTTTTGAAAAAATGAACTTTAACTTTATATATCAAGTAATGTAATCATTTGGCTTTAACAATAGATTTATCAATATAGTTCAAAAAAGCATTCAACATATCCAATATTCTGTGATTGTAAATGGAATAGCATATAGGTTTTTCAAATCTTCATATATGATCAAAGAGGGGGATCCTTTATCCCCCTCTCTTTTTATTTTAGCAGAGATATTTTTAATCAGAGGAATTAACAAAAACATATCTTTGGATCCTACTTTAATTTGCAAAACTAGAGGATCCTTATTCATAAATTGCTTAGTCTTTGCAGATGATGTTCTATTATTTCTAAATTTCTCAATTAGGAATCTAAAAAAGATTTATCAGTACCTATCAAAGTTTATTCGGTCAACAAATCAACTTACAAAAAACTACTTTTATAGCTCCATCTAATTTAACTAGGATACATATTAGGACTCTCGAACATTTACTAGGTTTTAACCATAGCTTATTTCCTTTCAAACACTTAGGTATTCCAATATTTCTAACAAACAAAACCAGCTACTATGATGAAATCATTAACAAGATAAGAACTAGTATAGACCACTGGAATTCTAAGTCATTATCCTTTGGGGGCAGACTGATTTTGATCAAATTAGTCTTGCTTGCTTATCATCTTTACTATATGCAGTGTATCACAATACCAAAGACAATTATTAACAGAATTAACAAACTACTCAATAAGTTTTAATGGGGTCACACTGAGAATAATAAAAGTATATTATGGACTGACTGGCCTAAATTATGTAAACCTTTTAGTGAAAATGGCCTAAACCTTAGAGACCTTTCAACCATACAATTAGCTTGGTCACATAAACTGTGGTTCAACTTTAGGGAAAATAACATTTTATGGTCCAGCTTATTAAATAATAGCTATTGTTCAAAATTACATCCTTTACAAGTTTTACCTAAGCAATCAGACTCTTGAATATGGAAAAGAATATTAAAAGTTAGAACTGAAGCAGAAGAAAACTTATTTTGGGTAATTTGGAAAAGAAATGTAGACTTTTTCTTAGACAAATGGCATGATTCTAGAGCTCTAATTCAATTAATGCCGAATATATCAAGCACTTAGTATACAAAAACTAGGGTTAATGAATATTGGACTAATTCCTTATGGAACATAACGAAAATTAAGAATGATGTGATTTTTTATTCTGAAATTAAAAAGATAGCTAAGATTCAAATTAATCCTAACAATGAGGACTTTATCATCTGGAAACTCTCTCCAGATTGTAAGTTTAATCTTCAACTCACTTGGAATAACATAAGAATAAAAAATGTTCAATCTTTTTTAAAAGTCAAATCTGGAATAATATTATGCAAAAAAGTGCTCAATTACCTTGTGGAGTCATTAACAACTTAATTTCAGTAGACTCTAAAATTTAACATAGGAGAATTAGTTTGGTATCTAAATGCGAGTTCTGTCCATAATGTGAAACGTTAAATCATTTGTTTGTCTCTTGTCCATTAACATGGAACGTCTGGTTACATATTTCTAATATCTTTAACATCTCAATAGGGAAGCATGTGACTATTAACCATGTTATAAATAAATGGTTCTCTTCTACATTTTATAAGACTCATGTTAGAACAATAATACCATCATTGATAGTGTGGACAGTTTGGATAGCATGAAATAAATTGAAACATTATGGCCTGATTAGTACTGATAGATCGTTAATTAAGCAAGTCACATATCTTTTATCTACTTTAGACAGATCATCTTTAATTAAAACTAAACATTAGAGAAAGGATCTCCATCTAGCTAAGGACTTAAACTGCTGTAATCATCTTCCAAACAGAAAGAAGTGTCTCTATATTAAGTGGCACCCTTCTTCCACAAATCGGTTTAAGCTTAACTACGATGGCTCCTCACTTCACAATGGGGAGTCTAGCAGTGGATTCATTATCCGAAACTCTAATAGTGAGTTAATTGTAGGACAATGAATATTGATTAGCAAGTGTACACCCTTAATAACTGAATCTTTAGCTCTGTTAGATGGCCCCAGGTTCTGTCAAATGAATAAATTGAAAGAGATGGATATTGAGATTGATTCATTAGCTTTATTTAACATGATAGCATATGATAAGTCTCTTTGGTTCCTATCCAAAGTATTAATATGTTGCAGAAAACTAATAAACTCGCAAATGATACTTAAACATATTTTTAGAGAAAATAATTGTGCTGCTGACTGGATTGCTAAGTATGTTTTGAAACAAAAGCAAGACTGTTATTTTAATGAAATTAACTCTCCTAGCCCTCTCAATGCTATTATATTACTAGAAAGCTTGAACTTAGGCTATTTCAGAAACTTATCTTAACATACTAACAACTTTATGGCAGGTTTTTAACCTGACCAACATATTTGTTACTCTTGGAGGTTACAGAAACGCTTCAAAAGAAGAAGCAAGACAAGGAGGAAGGTGGATACAAAGGATAGATATCAAGATAGCAAGGAGAAGACAAGAACAGGTAAGCAAGGATAAAGGATGCAAAGGACGCACAAAAGAGAAGGAACACTGAAGCTTTACACAAATTAAAGCGATAGGAATTATCGCTGCTCTTGGATTATTATCGCTGCTCTTGGATTATTATAAAGTTTCAACATTGTAAAATTCAGTTTCATCAATTGTATCAAACTCTGCTTGTATTAGTATCTCATTAATGAAAGCAGTTTCAGATAATAATAAAAAGTTAGTGTATACTAGTGAGAAGATGATAATTTTAATTAATGTTTTTTATGTTTGAAAATAAATAAAAACTTGCCATATGATGATATTTTGGTTAAAATGGAAACTCTTTTAGTGTACAAACCTGGAAAATTTATTATGATCTAATATGGTATTTACTCTAGTAACAAAATGGTAAAACTATGTACCTCTGGAAATTCAATGACTAGAAGAAAGAATTATATGTACTCTTATTTTTGTAATAACATGGTATAGTAGACTGCACGTATAAACGGTAGCACGATTAACAAAATTATTAAAACTGAACTTGTAAATTATGGTATATATTTGTAAGAAAATATAAATTATAAGTAGAATCTAAAATGACTTAAATGAATTATAATAGCATGGTAAATATATATTTATATATATATATATATGAAATTATTAAATTTGATACACAATTATTTGTGTTACTTAAACAATTTTTTGATATGTAAGGGTAGCTCAATGTGTGGGGGTAAAAGATATTTTATAACTTTCATAGATAACTATTTAAATTTACTTATGCATATTTTATCAAATATAAGAAGGAGGTATTTAACATGTTTCATATATTACATTAATATTAAAAATTCATGTAATGTTATGAGGGAAAATATTTTTAATAAAACATTTCTAGTTTTTGCAAAGATAATGGGATAAGCTATCAATTTTTAGGGCCTTATAAATTATATCAAATGTAGGCTAGAAGTAACTTGAATCGAACTTTTTTATTTAAATTGGTCTCCTGCATTAATCGGGTCTTCTATATTAATTGAGTCTATTATTTGTTGTTATCCTATATTAATTAGATTTCTTATTAATTGGGTCTTCTATATTAATTGTATCTACTATTTTTAGTCTTCATATATCAATTAGAATTCTTATTAACTAAGTGTTCTATATTAATTCTTTATGAGGCTTGTTAATTAATGGATTATGAGCTATTACAATGATTCTATAAATATAAGAAGATATTGTTATGCATGTGTGAGGAAATTTGCGAACATCATATTTTCGAAGATAGATAAATAGCTCTAGTTTTTGTAAGATAAGTAAGGTGGCAGATAAAAACTAAAGAGAGGATTTTGCGAATCACGTCATCTTTTGTTATAAAGAGTGATTCCTTTGTGTTTGAGAGTATTTTTTAACCTACTTATTAATTAGAAAAAATGTATGTTGCCCGTGTATGTAGGATTATTTCTACAATTTGAACCATATTAAATTTGTCTTGTATGTTTGGTTTTATTTACGCTTTCTTTTATTTATTTCTCGTCTTGAATATGGTTAATTATTTCTCCAAATGTTCTTTAATCGACACATTTCTTTTTGCCTCGCTCGGATTGTGGTTTTACCTAACAAGTTGTGCAGTGAGCATGGAGCAATAGTAAAAGGAGTAGATCGATTACCATTCTAAAGGTTGGAAATGTTGATGTTTTCTAGAAACTTGAAAGCCACAAAATATGAGTCTCATGAAGTTTAGCCTAGAAAAATTAGACTCATCTAATGATTTCAACCTTTGAAGAATTAAGGTTAAGGCTTACCTAGTACATAAGGCAATGACTACTTCTATTGAGGATAAATATACACATGTTGATTTGTGGTAGTTTATAAATCTCATGGTTCCTTAATATTGATTTTGGGAGATGAAGTGTTGCGAAAGGTATCTAAAGATCCTATGATGCGAAGATATGAAATCGGATGGAGGCGATTTACATGAAAAAGTCATTGGTGAACTGATTGTATTTGAAAAAGTAGTTTTACATGATATATATGGATACTAGCACAAATATTCAAAGGAACCTAGATAATTACAAGTGAATCATACTCGACTTAAATTCAATTAGTGTGAATGTGGATGAGGATGACCAAACAATCATCCTTCTAAGTTTATTGTTGAAGAAGTATGAACACTTCATAGACACAATGCTCTACAAGAACAACTCTCTTATAATGGCTTAAATCAAGAGCGCCTTGAACTCCAAATATCTTCTAAAGAAGAGTGTTCTGAAGGGTGACTGAAGGGCACAGACTGAGTGTTAAGGATTGATCGGTAAAGAAATATTAAAGTGAGAGGATAAGAAAATCTTCATCCAAGTCTAAAGTTGATGGTATAGGTTCAGAATTATTATGTTGGACATGCAAGAAGAAATGGCATATTAAGTAGGACTTCCTAGAGAAAGGAAAGGGAAACAATTATCATAAGAACGAAGTTGCAGACGTTACAATAATGTCTGATGATTTTGAGTTTGTTGAAGGTTTAATGAGTTCTTATTCTTGTAGATATAATAATTAAATGGGTGTTGGGCTTGGCTACGTGATTTCACATGACTTCCAATACGCATTGATGAAGACCTGTTCGACTCTAGTATGAGGAATCTTGCAATATCAAAGGGATTGGAACAGTTCGGCTCTAGTTGTCTACAAGACTTGAGAAAGTTATTAGCAATGTAAGGATTTTACCTGAATTTAAGCATAACCTTCTTTTTATTGGGATATTAGATAAGGAAGGGTTTACCTATAGGGGTGAAGTTGGTAGACTTAGGATCTTATAAGGCTCATTTTTTATCATAAAAACCAATAGGATAAATGGCGCATTAGTTCTCTAGGGCTTTTTAGTAGTAAGGGGTGTGTCTAGTATGGTGAAGGATTATACCAAGTTGTGGTATCATCAGTTGGGTCATTTAAGTAAGAATGGACTTTGTAAACTAAATAAACAGGGTTGCTAGATGGTACGACAATTCGGAAGCTGAGATTTTGTGAAAGTTATATTTTGGGTTAGAGCAAGAGGGTGAAGTTTTTGCACAATAATAAGACATTCAATTGAGTACTTGATTATGTTCACTCGGACCTTTGGGTTCTGGCATGAGAACCTAAGTTGCTAATTGATTATTATTCTAGGGAAGTATGGGTTTTATTTTTTAATAAGCATTTCTTCACTTTGTAAATTAGAAGAATTTGGTAAAGAATCAAACCGGGAAAATACTGAATAAGTTTTAGCCTGATAATACCTTAGAATATGTGAACAAGAAATTCACTAGATATTGTGCAAAACTTGGCAGATACTAAACTGTGAGTAGGACTCCTCAACATGACAGACTTGCTGAACAAATGAATTAACCATTGCTGAAATGAGTTACATGTATACTTCATACAGTTAAAATAAGCCAAAAGTTATGGGAAGAAGCTATGACAAAGGCTACATATGTCATTAACATGAGTCCATGTACGACGTTTGTGTTTATTTTTCCTCAATAAGGTTGGACCGGAAATAAACCTAAGTTGGAACATTTTAGAGTGTTCGGATATGCTACATATGTCATGTGAAACAGGATAAGATTAGGCCATGAGCATTGAAATGTTTGTTCATCAACTATCTAAAAGGAGTAAAATGCCATAGATTATGGTGCCTTGAACTTGGACGTCAAAAGTCTTTAATAATTATGGACGTGATTTTCAATAAAAACGATATGTCATTGAAACACTCAACCTAGTCCTGTCGTGAATGGACGTGAAGTTGGTGATAGATCTAATATAAAAAGTCAAACTGCTTCTACTGAAGAAGATTTTAGGCCTACTTCTGCTCCGGTTCGTACGGATGAAGTTTAACCACTGTATGAGTACAAGGTTGGTCGAGGGTCTGGTGTTCCAAGTCCTTCGAATAAACATATTGGAGAGTAACATAATCTTGACAGTTATCAGCTGGGGAAGGATACAGCAAAGAGACCAAGCAAACAACCACGGAGGTATGGTTTTACCGATATAATTGGTTATGCTTTATCTATTAAAATGCAGGGAGATTTTCTAGATACTGGAACGTGTTATAATGTTATTAAGCGTAGTGATAAATAAAGGTGGCTCACAACGATTAAAGAAGAATTGAGATCTCTCAAGAAGATGAACACATGGATTCTTGTGAAGCAACCGAAGGTTCGGAAGCTTGTTGAGAGTAAATAAATATTCAAGAGGAACACACGTATTCTTGGTGTTGATTTACCCATATACAAAAGGAGGGTGTCGATTTCAATAAAATATTTTCCCAGGTTGTGAAACAAACCATTATTAAGGTTTTATTGTTAATTACTGTTATATTTGATCTTAAGTTATATCAAACGGATGTTACTAGTGCCTTCATGTATGGAAAATTTGAATAGATAATTTATATGTTTCAATCAAAAGGGACCATTTATGGGCTGAAATAATCATCAAGGCAATAGAATATAATATTTTATCATTTTATACAATCCATTAAATATATATGTAGTTGTTACGATAATTTTTTCTATTGGAATGGGAAGACATACATTGAGAGACAAGTCTTATTTTTTCGTATGTTGATGATATAATAATAGATGGAAAACATTGAGAAATATTAAAGAGGACTTAGATGAAAGGAGAATTTGAGATGAAAAATATGGGAGAGGTTAAGAGGATACTTGGTATTGAGATCAAGATAAACAGACCGAATAGGTATTTATTATTATCTTAACAAGAAGAAATTCAAACGTTTTAAGGAAGTTCTCGATGTACATCTACCGCAATTGAAATTCCCATGGGTTCCAATTTTAAACTAAATGGCACTCAAGCACCAACCGAAGAATTAGATAAGAAGTATATGTTAGGAATATCTTATGCCAATTTTAATTTTAGTATTATGTACGTTATGATTTGCATGAGGCCTAATTTTACCTACATTGTAAGTGTCTTGAGCATATTCATGTCTAATCTAATAAAGTCGTATTGGCATGCACTCAAGTGGCTCATAAGATACTTGACGGGTTCGGTTGTTGTAGGGTTGTGTAACAATCAGAAGGATACGGGTGATATATTTATTTAAAGGTTTGTGGACTCCGATTATCCAGGCTTCCTTGACACAAAGAAGTCTACTTTGGGTTATCTTTTTACTGTTCTTTGAGGAATAGTTAGTTAAAAGTCTTATATACAATATATCGTTACACTATTTTCTACAAAAGCCGAGGATATGTCTTCTCCGAAAGCTATGAAGGAAGATATTTAGTTGAAGGGATTGTTGAGTGAACTCACTCGTGTAGAAAAAGATGTCATTATGTTCTAGGATAATACTACTCCTATTCATTTGATAAAAATATTTGAAGTTCCATGAGTGAACTAAACATATAGACATTATTTCACTTCATCTGAGACGTGGTGGAGAAATAGAAAGTGAAGGTGCCTAAGATTTCTAGTGAAGAAAATCATTTGGATGCTCTAACCAAGGTATCGTCGATTTTAAAGCTCATGAACAGCAAGCACCTCAAGCAACTCTGGAATGCAGGTTAGTTGGTCTCTACAGAGTATAACATTTGGTGCAACAGATACTTGAGTTATTATAAACCTATGTTGAGAATTATTAAATGTAGATTGTAAGTAATTCAAAGTGAAATATTTTATTTAAATTGATCTCCTATAATAATTAAGTCTTCTATATTAATTGGGTTTTTTATGTTTGGTCTTCATATATTAACTATATTTTCTATTAGTTCAGTTTTCTATATTAATAGATTTTTTATTGATTGGATATATTATATTAGTTAGATTTCATGTTAACGGGCCTTCTATATTAGTCTTTTAATTAAATTTTCTTATTAATTCAGTCTTTTATATTATTTTGGTTTCTTTATGAGGTTTCTTATTGAATGGATTAAGAGTTATCACAATCGTCCTATAAATAGAAAAAAAACATTGACATGCAATGTATAAGGAAATTTGTGAGCAACATATTTCGAAAAGAGAGAAATAGATCTATTTTGATAAGATAAATGAGGTGAAAGATAAAAACTGAAGAAAGGGTTGTGTGGATCATGTCATATTTTTTTACAACGCATGATTGAATCTTTTGCGTCTGAGAGTCTTTGTGTCACATATTTATTAATAAAAAGAGTATATGTTGCACGTGGATGTATGACTATTTCCGCAATCTACAACACGTTAAACATGTCTTGTGTGCTAGATTTTATCTATGCTTTCTTTTATTTATTGCTCTTCTTGAATAGGGTTAATTGTTTTCTCTGAATGTTCTTTAATAGATTCAAAGGTTATTTCCCCATCTGAACGGTGGTGTTACGTAACAAATCTCAACAAAATAGTTTGGTTGAATATAAAAGTAGAACTTTGATAGATATTACCAATTTTATGTTAGTTAACCCCAATAGTTAACCCCAAGTAACATATTAATTTTTTGGGTGAAGTTGTTTCAAGTGTATGTCATATTGTAAATTGTATCTCTCTAAAGACAACGGGCATCTCTGCATATGAGTTATTAAATAGAAGGAAAAAAATAGATTATATAAAGTGTGAGGGTGCTTAGAGTTTTACAAAAATACGGATTTAAAAAGGATAAAGTTATGTCCTAAAACTGTAAGCGTGTTTAATGAGTATAACGAATATCGAGGCTTATATGATTTCATATTTGAAGTCTAATATCTTGTTTGGATATAGAAGAATAAGGTTTTATGTATCCAAGTTATTTAATATCAATAATACTCAAACCCGATATGAGAATCAAAGAAATGACTTCACAAGAAGCACATTTGGTTGTATAGAAACCATGTGAACCTCATTAGAGGAAAAAGAATAAAATACCTACAAGTCTAGCATTCAAAGAGATAAATTTTCAAAATATTCATTTCCACTTGATATAATGAAATTGTAAAGAAATCACGTGCAAAATTCTGATTGTGTTTCTTTAGAAGACAAGACTAAATCTTATAAAGAGTAATATCATACCGAGATTCTATATTTTGTCAAGAGGTCATAAATGATGAAATGGATTCAATTACTTCAAATAACACTATATTGGTTGATTTACTTTTAAGTTTAATACCAATTGGTTATATATTAGTATTTAGGAATAAATTTTTAATGGATGGTATCATTCAAGCGTTTAAGGTAAGATTCATAGCCAAGAGTTTTTTACAAAGAGAGAGAGAATATATCATTTTGACATATAGTTATGTGTGTTAGAACCACGAATATAAGAATGCTTTTTGCAATTGTATCGGTGCACAAACTAAAAAATCACCAAATGGATGTCAAAATAGCTTTTTAAAATAAAAATAATGACGAGGAAGTTCAGATGGAACAGTCAGAAGGTTTTGTACTCTTTAAAAATGAAGTTAAGATGTTTAGGCTTGTTAATAAATTATATTAAACGAGTACCCGATAAATTTAAATATCTGAAATTCAAAGAAGCACATACGTCATCTGATCCTAAATTAAGACTTGAAGAGGGACGGACAGTGGTTCGGTTAGAATATGTTAGTGTTATATGAAGTCTAATGTATACGACTCTATGCACTAAGGCGGAGATTTCATTTATGATGAGTAATTAGATCAATTTAGTAGTAATCCAAGTAAACAATACTGAAATGTAATTGGAAGGGTTCTTAGGTAGTTGAAGAAGATCACGAAGAACATGTGCCTTAAATATACTAATTTTTTTAGGTTACTTAAATTATATACATAAGCAAGTAAGATTACCAGTCTAGCCGATAACAAATGACTATGGGGTTGGTATTGATTTTTGCGAGAGTTGTTGCTTTTGGCGATCAAATAAATAGATTTATATATCACATACAACTATGAAGTCTAAATTCATAGCGTTAGCGGCAAAGGGAAATGAGGGTGAAGGGTTGAGATACATATTGATGTAAATATCCAGCGATAAGGGAAACATGACAATCCAAATATATTATGATAGTCAAACAACTCTAGATAAAGCCTACAATGAATCCATAATAGGAAGTCTTGACATATAAGTCTAAGACTTGAGTACATTAGACAACTAATTCAAAATAGAATCATATTGGTCTCGTACGGTGTCGAACCTAGCTAATCCGTTTACTAAACCATTGGCTTAAAATTGGTAAACTTTACTTTTAGAGAGACGAAACTAAAATTCTTAATTGATATTTTTAGAAATAATAACTACATAATTCGACTATAGGGATCCTAGACATCAAATTCTTAATGAGTAATAAAACATTATTTGTGACATGTTTCAGCATATAAAGATTGATTTTCATCAATGACGTGTATGATATTTGTTGGTCGTTATTTTGGATGGATAACTTCAAAGAACTTTTAGTGTAAAAATGTTTACGTGTAACGCGTGTTTCCAAATATAATGAAAACACCGCAAGAATATTACTTATATTAATATATGGGTGGTGTTATCTATTATGAGAGAATTAGCTTCTCTCAATTTATGTTTCTTGAAATGGCTAAAGTACACGGGCAGAATAGTGATAAGCAAAATTACAGACAAACATATTGGTAAAATAATTTCAAGTGTGAGATCATCGGTTAGGTCAGATGGGACGTTGGTTCAAAGTTACGAATATCAATGTTTTATGTTTTATTTTTGTGTATTTACAACAAATTAAGGTTCAGATAAAAATATATACAATTTTATACGCAAAAATTATATTAGTGAGAAGATAAGAGATGTCATTTAATACGTGATGGATTACTAAAAATGTTGATTAAATGAGATAATCATAATCGATTTAAGTACTAGTTCGGACAGAAGAACAAATCAAAGACTCGTGAATGAGCTCATATAACGCGAAGAGGCCAATAAAAAATTATATCGCTGATATACGGAACATAGCTTATCACGGCGTCCCGTAATTAAAAAAATATATATGTTGAATCATTGTCGATTGTCACGGTAAATATCAGGTAAAAATGTCTTCCGCTATTAGTTTTTAAAAAAAAAATTATATATAGATCAACATTTAATCCTTCAATGTGATTTTTTACTAATATGCACACCACTATTACGCTAAATTTGATTTTACGTTGCTAAAGATTGTTTTAGAAGATTCTATATTATTACATCACTAATCTCATATTAAAATCACGATACCATTTTCAATCACTAACCTGATTGAAGTAATTGTATTACAATACCACTATATTTATAAAAAGATGCACCGGCGGTAGATTATGATCTGCATAATTTTCTAAAGTTAAATGTTGTTAACCCAAGTCCATCCTTTATCTGAGTTACAATTGGTTGAAATAGTCAGGTAATCTTTTCTGGTCCAGCTAATTAGCGATAGATACATTACTTAATATAATGTATAATCCAATTTTGTCAAACAAATTGACATAATTATAAATTATTATATTACTAAAAAATATAAATAAAACTAAAATAATATTGAAGACCAGGACTTACCACGAGCGTGGCATAGACTGGGTAAGCTACAAGTGTACTGTAGGGTACGAAAGAAACAATGACACATGACGTCCACGACCTATTAATTAAACCTAACTAATCAATATAATTAAAGTCATTGTTACTTTTAAAAAGTTATAGACTTCGGATAATAAGGTGATACTATGAATTACAGGACTTTGAAATGGTAAAATTTTGACGCGCATAGTGTTATTAGAAGAATGGAGAGAACGTAGTCATTGAATGTGTTAATCAATGACTAGAAAATTAGTGATTAGAAAGTTTTAAAAATAGCTTGATTGACTTTAGCGAAATTAATGGCATGTAATATTAATGAATAAAAATTTATTTATTAATCGGAAAACCACTATTAACTTTATTATAAAAGTTACATCACAACCACAAATCTATCATACGTGATTGGAGTGAATTTTTAAAAATATTAAACTCCCGACTAACAAAATGTATATGAAAAGATAGACAATGAAGAACCTATCTTTTTCGGGTATATTTTGTTGTTGTTACCTATATTTCTGTTAAACCATTACGGATAAAATACTATTCGTAACTCTAAGTTAGACAAAAAATCAAGGTGTTAGATATCATTATCATGGTTGCTGAAGTTAGTTTGACCGAATAAAATCGGTTAATGCTAGAAATCACCATAATCATATTGAAAACTTCATGTCGCTCTAAGTATCCGGATCACTAAAAGCGCGAAAATAAATTTCACAATAAAAGACATTTAGCCAAAAAAATTACTATGATTTTTTAGCCAACTAATTTTACACATATTTTAAAAATCGGGTTCTCTTTAAGAGTGTTGTTTTTATTTTTCCATCACCATCGACTAACCTTATTGTATGATTGGTTGTATCTTTAGTACTTATCTATTATAATTGTATGATGCTTTAAAAACCTAGTATAAACTTCTTTAGGTCATGGTCGTAGTATACTACTCATTCAACCCAATAGTATTGATAAATGTTCACAAGTAAACATAAAATTTTGGTCTTAACCTAATCTAGGAACGAATAATTGAACTTGTAGATAATTACACACATTAAATTTATTATAAATATTAAGAAATATATGAAAATAGAATAATAATAATAATAATAACAATAATCTAGATTATGCCATAGTAAAATGTGTGTGCAGAGGTTCCGGAACTCTGGTTTATAAAGGTTTAGTTTTCGCTACATATTCATCACAAAAAGATATAATAAAAAAAGATTTAAAAAAAATTCTCTCGATTTTTATTTTTAAAACAAAAATGTTATTTTTCTAGTATTTTTTATTTTAATTTTTTAAAAAAATTGAGTTCATTTATCCTTTTTAGTTTTTTAAAGCTCTTTTCTTCATTTTTTAAATAATTTTTCAAATCTCATAAACATAAAAAAAAATAGTATTTATTACATTTATTAATTAACTAAAAAATAAATTAAACCAAAAGTATATATAAATCAATAATAATATTCATTGATCAATTAACTCACACTTATTATTTTATCATTCACGACCAAAAAATAAATAACACAAATATAAGCAAGATCAAGTAATATGATATAAAGCAACATCAAAATTACCGACATTCGCAAAACAAGTGAAGACCCATAACTACGTGTTATAGACAAAAAAAAATTAAAAAAAATCTAAAATTATCTATTTATTTTTTTATTTTATTTTTTCATTATATAATGAATAAACTGAATTCCTAAACCATGTTTGCTGATGAACCAAAATAATAAATAATATTCTTTTATTAATACACATTAAAATATATCTATATTATTTTCATTCTTATTTTATGTGAGAAAAAATAGATCTCCAAGCAAATTAGCATAAGTCATTAGGTGATAAAGCATCCAAATGACATATATATTTGGAAACATAATGATTTTTGTTAATATATTCATGTGACTTGTGTACTCCCAAGTTTTTTTTAAGATTTCTAACTAATCCATTTAGAGATTGTTGGATCAACGATTCGTTCACAGTTGGTTAGGAAGCACCCTTGAGGGGTGAATAGCTAAGACTAATAAGGCTACAAAACTAAGCAAGTCACATTCGAGAACTAACATAAATTCCTTCCTTTTATGCAAATTTTTATGTAAATCAGCTATGAGACCCCGTTTACTCGGTAAAAGTTAATGAAATTCTATTTATTTATTCATTAAATTTATATAATTTTATTATTATTTCATATCTACATGATAACAATTTTGTTGGAGAATAAATTTGATCATTCACTTGATCCAATGTCCCACGTCGCTCGGACTGAATATAATATACAATATATGAGTGAATAATATATCTCAACTAATATGAGGCATCTTGGGAGTATACTCGAGAGCAAAGTTGTGTGGGCCCTCTAGCCCAAAATGGACAATATCGTACTAGCAAGTGGATGTAATTCACACTTATGTATTTTTTGTTATATATTATCCGAAATCGCATCAGATAATATATAACAAATCGCGGAAAAAAATAATAAAACCCTTTTTGTAAGATTCATCTATAGAAGAAACAAAAATTAAGAATACTTACGGGTTTGCCTGCTGCTATCCATCTAGTATTCTCTAGCGTTCTTTTGCGTTCTTTAGCGATTCCACGTTCTCTGGCGATTCCGTTTATGAAACTAAGAGACATGTAGAATCAGGTTAAAGAAGAAGGAAAAGGTTTCCAGACACTAAGGAAGCGGCCGTATTTCTGATTAGGGTTTAGAGTGATGAAATACCTAAACCTAGCCCCTTATTTATAGATTTTACAATGTGAAGCCCAACATTGTAAAGCCCATCCTTTGTTACTTCCTTGTGTCCGGGACCATAACCCAATAAATTGATAATTCAATTTATATCCCTGATTTATTAATTCAGGCTTAAGTGTTGAGATTTGGGCCCTCTTCATCACAGTGCCCAAATTCAACCCGGTTACCACACTTGAGCCCATAACGCCTTTTTACCCATAGGTCCAATTTAGTTAATTAAATAATTAACTCGACTACTTTTAATTTGGACTTCCTTAAGACAATAACCGAATATGTTTATTTAGCATATCGGTCCAAATTATTATTAGTCTATAAATATATTAAATAAATATATTCCAACAATCTCCCACTTGGACCGTCATATGCTACTCAAGAATACATATTCAACTTTAATGGGATCCCTATATTCATTGTCAATGGGCAAACGGTACAACCCCGTACATGATTGATAATAATAAAGGACTAAAGACCTCTTTCTCGTAATGTGAACAATAGGATGCAACAGTAATCACATTACCATAATCAATCAATTACTTGGGCCAATTATGGAGGGTGGTCTAAGAGTAATATGGCTTGTAATCGTACATATCTACTCTTAAATGGTTCCTACTTTTGGAGATCCAATACAGTACAGATATCAATAAATATTTCCAAGCATATATATTGCAATAAACTTTAATGTGCACAATACTGCAAAATACAACATCAGATCCTATTACAAACTCTCCCACTGAAACTAAAAATCCTCTAAATCAACTACACCCATACTGATGGTGTATCCCTGGAAAACCTTAGGCAAAACCGCCTTTGTTAGAGGATCTGCTATCATGGAGTTTGTTCTGATGTGCTCTATACTTATCTGACCCATCTGTACTCTTTCTTTAACAGACAGAAACTTTATGTCTATGTGTTTGGATTTAGATGCGCTCCTGTGGATGTTAGAGTACTGCACTGCGGAATTGTTATCGCAATATAACCTCATAGGGATTTCTATCCCTTATACAATGCGTAATCCAGTAACAAAATTCCGCAGCCATAGTGCCTGGTTTGATGCCTTAAAGCATGCAACAAATTCTGCTTCCATGGTGGACGATGCAATAAGTGTTTGCTTTACACTTTTCCAGGATATTGCACCTCCAGCCAATAAGAATATGTTTCCTGACATACTTTTAATGTGTCTGCGCATCCACCAAAATCTGAGTCGGAATACCCGATGATCTCCAGTTTATCCGACTTCCTATATGTCAACATGTGCCCCTTTGTTCCTTGCAGATATCGGAGTACTCTTTTAACTGCTTTCCAGTAATCCATTCCTGGGTTACTAACATATCTCCCCAACATGTTTACAGCAAAGACAATGTCCAGCCTAGTACAAACTTGAGCATACATTAAACTCCCAACTGCAGAAGCATAAGGGACCGTTTTCATTTCCTCAATCTCAAGTTTTGTCTTAGGACATTGACTCGGACTAAGTCTGTCACCCTTTGCTATAGGGGTACTTAGGGGTTTGCAATCTGCCAATCCGTAACGTTGTAACACACTTTTAATGTATGCTTTTTGTGATAATCCAAGAATACCACGAGAACGATCTCTATGTATCTGGATTCCTAACACAAAACTGGCATCACCAAGATCCTTCATATCAAACTTGTCTGATAGAAATCTTTTTGTAGTGTGTAACAATTCCTTATTGTTCGAGGCAAGCAATATGTCATCCACATATAATATAAGAAATATGAAATTACTCCCACTGAAATTGTGATAAACATAATCCTTAACCGAGTTGATCTCAAAGTCATAACCGACTATCACCTCAAGGAATTTGTGATACCATTGACGAGAAGCTTGTTTAAGCCCATAAATGGATTTCTTAAGTCTGCAAACCAGATCTTTTGAGTTACTTTCTACAAAGTTTTCTGGTTGCATCATGTAGATCGTTTCCTCAATATTACCATTGAGAAAAGCGGTCTTAACATCCATCTAATGAAGCTCAAGGTCAAAATGTGCAACTAATGCCATGATTGTTCTAAAGGAATCCTTCGTCGATACTGGAGCGAAAGTTTCTTTAAAATCAATCCCTTCACGCTGAGTATAACCTTTCGCTACAAGACGTGCTTTATGTCTTTCCACATTACCCAGGGAATCGCGTTTGGTTTTGTAAACCCATTTACAACCAATTGCCTTTTTCCCTTCAGGTAATGGGACAAGATCCCATACCGCATTATCCTGCATTGATTTATACTCTTCTTTCATAGCGTCAATCCACTTTTGAGATTCAGAGCTTGCCATGGCCTGTTTGTAGGATGAGGGATCATCTACAGTTCCAACACATAACTCATCATGCTCCTGAAGATATACTATAAATTCTGGACCTATAGTACTCTTCCTTTCTCTAGTGGACCTTCTTAATGGCACTATTTCCTCCTGTTGCACTTCTTGAGGAGGTAGAGTTTGATCATTATGAACGATGTCATTTTGATTCCCTCGTGGAAGATTATCTTGAGGTTCCTCTTGTTCTACCTGAATCTCTGTATCCTGGTTAGAACCCTCAAGTGGAGCATCAGTGTTAATCTGAGGATTACCTTGTTCTAATGGGATCGAAATGATTGGCATTACCGCCCAATCTTCAGATATCTCAGTATCCCTATTAAAACCTTCATGAATCTTTATGGATTCTTCCTCAAAATCAACATATGTTCCCTTATTCTTCCCCCCAAACTCAACATCCTCTAGAAACTTGGCCGTTCCTGTCTCCAATATTGTACCAGTGAGAGAATCATAAAACTTAAACCCTCTAGAATGTTCGGAATAACCTATGAAGAAACAACTAACTGTTTTTGGGTCCAGTTTCTTTTCTTGAGGTTTGTAAGGCCTCGCCTCAGCTGGATAACCCCACACATGCAGATGCTTTAAATTAGGTTTACGCCCGTTCCAAAGCTCATATGGAGTCCTAACAGTAGCCTTTGTAGGTACTCGATTGAGTATATAAGCGGCACATTTGATGGCTTCCCCCCAGAGAGATAATGGTAGAGATGAGTGACTTATCATGCTTCTAACCATATCTTTTAGTGTTCGGTTCCGTCTCTCAGATACACCGTTCATGCGAGGTGAACCAGGCATAGTGTATTGATGGACTATTCCACACTTCTCTAGGTACTGTGCAAAGGAACCTGGACGTTGTTCACCCGATCCGTCATATCTACCATAGTATTCACCACCACGGTCAGATCTAACGGTCTTAATGTTTTTACCAAGTTGTTTCTCAACCTCGGTCTTAAAAGTTATGAACTTGTCCAGGGCCTTATACCTTTCTTGTTGACCGAACCTTGACCTGGTCCTTTGCCATATGCCTTCCGCTTAGGTCCTGCCTTATTTGGTGATGTAATCACATTAGCCTCAAGCGCTGTGCCTTTAAGTCTTTCCTCCTCCTGTGCAGCGTGGGAAATCAATTCATTGATATTCCACTTTTCTCGCATGCAGTTATAGGTGGACTGGAAATACTTAAACCGGTCTGGCAGCGAATGAAATGTGAATCCCACTATGCATTCCTCAGGTAAGTCTAAACCGATTGCCTTTAACTTTTGGCAAATCATCAACATTCCCAGAATGTGCTCCCGGATTTTACCTTTGCCATTATACTTTTTTTTTTTTTTTTTTTTTTTTTGGCAAAGGCTTTCTCAATCTCCGTGAGAAAAACCGAGGCAGTGGTAACACCTTTAGGGACAGCCCCACGCAATGCTACTGCTATTCCCTGTAACAAGAGCGCCATGCATAATTTATTTGACATTTCTCACTTTTCATCAGCCTTAGTTTCATCCGGTGTACTTTCCGGACTAAGGGGAGATGGTTTGGGAGTTATCAGTGCATAGTCGTAATCATGTACAGATAAAAACAGCAACATTTCTTCCTTCCACAATTGGAAATCCGAACAATCCAACGTCGGTGGATGATTCCCCAAAAAATTGTAACCCATGGATACTATTATAAGAACAAACAACACAAAGCACATCTAGCATCTTGACATATAACTGAAAACATATGCATGAATATGACAAATACATGTAAAACATAAAATTCATTGATAATAGATACCGGAGGGCAAATCATATTAACATGAAATTTTATGAGTTTGAGAAAAATACTATGATCATTATTTTAATTTTCTAATTGCCAATGAGACCTTCCGGAGGGCCGATGTCATTTACATATATTAAAATAACCATAATTTGATTTTCTTACGTACCGGTGAAACCTTCCGGAGGGCCGATTTCACCTACTTAAAATCAAAAAATTGTAAGGCTGAATTTAATTTATCATAACTACCGATGAAACCTTCCGGAGGGCCGATTTCATCTAATTAAAATTAAAATCAGCACAAAGACCATTTTCAATAACTTTCTCCCGTTCATGATTAATTTAAACTCAAACGTGAACCTTCCGGAGGGCCGATAATATTTGAATTTAAATTAATCCCCGAACTTTTCGAAGCCTAGGATCCTTAAGAAAATTAATTTTAACCATCCGGAGGGTCGATTAAATTAATTTCTTAGTTTCACCTACCGGTCTACGAAACCCTAATCATGCATCGTCATTTAATCATTCACACACACACAATTTAATTCACAAATAAACATACAAAAAAATTGCATGCCAAACACAACATACTTGTGAAATAATTTACATACAATATATATATTTCCGAACAAAATATGTACTTTCGAAAAAAAAACAAAAAATAATAATAATTAAATTTTTTTTTTCGGTTACCGTGATAATCAGCGGACAGTCTTCGATCAGCGTTAACATCAGGGGTTAAGCTGTCGATGAGCCACTGTCCCAATAATTTTGATTTTATTCGTTATTTTAGGGTTGATTTGATGCTAATTTTGGGAGAAAAATTCCAGACATCAATAAACCCTAATTTTACCCGAAAAATAAAAATAAAATCCCAAACTATAAAATCCCAAGGGCTGAAAATTACAGCAGGGGCCCGCTGGAAATAACAGCAGTACCTGCTGTGATGTTTTTTTTTTTTTTTTTTTTTTTAAAAAAAAATAAAAATAAAATCCCAAACTATAAAAATTGCAATTTACTGATAATAAAACATGTGTTTCAATACAATAAATCACATAACATGCTTTTCATACAATCCCTAAATCCATGCCCTACCAATTCAATTAACACATAATCCCAATGACATGGATTCTTTACGATTACGAAAAACATGCGTTTTTATCTATCAATACTCAATTTGATTATTCTACTGAATCCAAAAAGGGTTTAACCTGGCTCTGATACCAATTGTTATATATTATCCGAAATCGCATCAGATAATATATAACAAATCGCGGAAAAAAATAATAAAACCCTTTTTGTAAGATTCATCTATAGAAGAAACAAAAATTAAGAATACTTACGGGTTTGCCTGCTGCTATCCATCTAGTATTCTCTAGCGTTCTTTTGCGTTCTTTAGCGATTCCACGTTCTCTGGCGATTCCGTTTATGAAACTAAGAGACATGTAGAATCAGGTTAAAGAAGAAGGAAAAGGTTTCCAGACACTAAGGAAGCGGCCGTATTTCTGATTAGGGTTTAGAGTGATGAAATACCTAAACCTAGCCCCTTATTTATAGATTTTACAATGTGAAGCCCAACATTGTAAAGCCCATCCTTTGTTACTTCCTTGTGTCCGGGACCATAACCCAATAAATTGATAATTCAATTTATATCCCTGATTTATTAATTCAGGCTTAAGTGTTGAGATTTGGGCCCTCTTCATCACAGTGCCCAAATTCAACCCGGTTACCACACTTGAGCCCATAACGCCTTTTTACCCATAGGTCCAATTTAGTTAATTAAATAATTAACTCGACTACTTTTAATTTGGACTTCCTTAAGACAATAACCGAATATGTTTATTTAGCATATCGGTCCAAATTATTATTAGTCTATAAATATATTAAATAAATATATTCCAACATTTTTTACATGGTATTAGAGCCAAGTCCTAAGAGATGTATTGAACAGGCGGCCATGTCCACCATGTCACTATGGGAAGTATCATACCCATTACATCTGAGTACGGGAAATATCATGACCATTATATTGAATCAAGTTTAAGGGGGGAGTATCATACCCATTACATCTGAGTACGGGAAATATCATGACCATTATATTGAATCAAGTTTAAGGGGGAGTGTTGATGAATAAGCTTGATCCCTTACTTGATCCGGTGTCCCACGTTGTTTGGGCTGAATATAATATACAATATATTAGTGAATGAAATATCTCAACTAGTATGAGGAACTTTGGCAGTATACCCAAGAGCAAAACTGTGCGGACCCTTTGGTCCAAAGTGGACAATATCGTACTACTTGCGTATTCTTGATAAAAAAAATCAAATAATATCTATTATTCTAATCTTTTTAATTTTTATTAGAGTTTATTCAAATTTAAATCATATATAATTTATTAACTAAAAATATAGACAAAAAGAATATTAAAAACTTAATCAAATAAATATCTAAACATATAATTTTTATTTTTATTACTATATATTAATTCACAATGCTTGAATTTAGTTCCAACAGCATAAAATGTATAATATATAGTGATCAGCCATTTATTTTATCTTGTGATATTTTTTATACAACAACATTTCATACTTCTCATATTTTAAATCCAATAAAATCTTCAATATTTAAATTCATCTAGAGAGTAAAACCATGGAACAATGTAACTGATATATAGATTTAGGGATGTAAAAATGTTATTTGAGTGAAAATTTTAGATTTGGAGTAGTGTTGATTTTTCTTCATCAAAGGACAATCGAATGTAAAGAAAATACTAGAGTAGAGAAAAGACTTAGAATCGGTTTCAACCTCATCATCATCCCCTGTAGCTGAATCTTGGGGTATCATTGTAGTGGAAATGCCAAAAAAAATTAAGTTCTCATACAACTTACAGTGCACTTGTTCTTTATTAAAGTGTAGCGCCTCAAATATATTTCTCACACATGTTAGTTGATGATGTACTTTCTCCTCGGGTCGCGGGGGTGTACTACCACTTGTATTATCGCGCTATCTACGTGTAGATATATTTGTTACCTCGATAACTGTATAAATGTAAGCACATGTTGAGGTATCATTGTCCCCTCTGTATCAACATAAGTGACCACATAGAACTGTGAAATATCCATGACGATTGGAGGATCTATGAGTGCTTTTTCTCTATTTTGTATTCATTTTATGAATGATTTTCCAACATATATTGGTTGTCCAGTTATAATAGCGTATACAAGTGGTTTTATGTCTCGTATGATATTGGTATAGATTAACTTAGGCATAAATCATGCACAAATAAAGTGAAACCATAAACCATGAACCAACTTGAGATTGTTTTCTAAGGTTCTCTAAGGTTATTTAGGTTGTGTTCAAAAGAAGTCTTCAAGAAACTTAGGATCTACTACTACATATTCCAAAAGAACACTTGATGGGCAAATGACTTTGTTTTAATTGTACGATGAAACGGTGTTTGGTTTTAGAGTTTGAATGAGAGAATCTTCTATTACATTTTTCGTAGTTCCATTGATTCATTAAGGTTAATATATATTTTTGTAGACTTGGTTGATTTAGGAAGCATAAGATGTTTTTTAAGAGAAGTTTTTTTAAAGGAAATAAGAGCCGCAAATACTATATGACGAGTTACTCGATTCGTTATTTAGATCCTCATATGAGCCACTCAGTTGGTCATTTTGAGAATCTGATAGATGAACAGATATCGTATATGAAAAAATAATAATTTCTTAGGATTCACGATTTCTACACCCGTCATACTAGCTAATAAAATTGTGCTTAAAATATAAAAATATATTGTTTATGAGTTTATAAAATTGAAAGACGAGGAACAAAAGTAGTACGACAAATTTGAGTCTTTTAATTTTCAACAATGTTAGAGAGAGAAATGTTTAGAGAAAGAAAGTTTTAGTATAGTAGGAAAATTAGGGAAAACACTAAAGTAAGAAGAGGTTTATATAAGGGATGAAAAGTTATTAGATATGTTGGATTAGATGACAAACCAATGTTTTATATGTTACCTCAGTTTAAGAGTCGCATGTGAATTTTCATAATTTTCAAAGTCATAATAAATTTTTAAATATTTAACATATAAATTTTAAAACGAATTTAATGATATTTAAACATATATTAAATGCGTGAATAGTGAAAATATTATCGAGAGATAAGACTCATATAGTCCTTAAAACAAGTGTGAGTTTATTCAAAGGCCAGAGGAAGCTTTGATAAGGATATATTCCGCTAGATTTGTATCTTTATATACGAAGTTAGATTATGAGTACGAAGACGAGCCAATATAAGCTAAGAATGATGATACAATAATATGACGAGCCAATATAAGCTAAGAATGATGATACAATAATATGATGGGCTGAACCATGATGGGCAATATATAATTGTTGATGAATTGATAAAGTATATATGATGGTATAAAGATAAAGGACTTATTAAAGGAAAAAATGGACGACTCAAAAATCACATGCTTAATATGATTAAAAGTAAACATAACAAGTTAAAATTAGTGTTAAGAAAAAACAGAATTTGCTAAAAAAAGTAACAAGTCAAAACAAAGCAAATGATCATGACAAGATAAATTAGTGGAGGATGATGCGTCAAGACAAATAAAGTAGAGCATGTTGATAGGAAGCTAAAGTAAGACGTCAGGACAAATAAAGCAGAGCATGTTGATAAGAAGTTAGAAGTAAGACGAAGTAAAATAATGACCTGAAAAGAAAAGGAATATGTGGATTCTAGAGAGAGAACGAAAGAGATAGTTTTTTAGAGAGAGAAAGTCAGAGCACAATTGAGTAAGATCAAAAAGTGTTCAATCCCTTTTCATTAGTTCAGCCTTACATTTTATATAGAGACGTTAAGACTTAGCCTTAAACTCAAAACGGTTACACAAAAAAGGATAAATTACCCTTAGTCTTTAATGATATTACATAGTTATAATTGTTCTCCTAAACTTACATTATTTACATTTTAGTTTTTAAATTCTTAATGTTATGCTAATTGGAAGAAAAAAAATTGTATGACTCAAATAATATCATTTAAATATCTTAGGAGGTTAGAAAAGAATTTGGTTATATTTAGAACCATCATTGTAATGGTGGCATAATAAATACGTGTAACTCTTCTCTTGATTTTAGGAGTCATGAACTCTCTTTATAGAGGTTTAAATTTTCAATAAAAATTGATTGATTTCAAAACAAGAAAAAAAGAATAAGATTGTTTTTTCGTTCTTTTGAATTTGGAATAATTATTAACAATTTTTAATTGTTAGCCTTCACTTAGATAATATTTTGTGTATCAAGTATTTTATATTCACTTTAATATTCGCATTTTCCAATTACAGTGGGCTACTTGTAAAACTAAATTTAAGCAAAAGTTTCTTAATTCACATTTTTCAAAATCCTTTTTACACAAACCTAGAATCTCCAGTTCACTTATTTCAATCTACCATAATCAGAGGAAAAAAGGGTCCATAGGATAAAAAGAAGAAAACGTTGAGAGAAGAAGGAAAGAAGCAAACCGCGGAATAACTGTAACAGAGCAGAAAGAAGAAGAAGCTGGAAATTATAACCCAAGTAGTCATTGAAATAAATTGGTGTTGATTTTTATCCGCTTTGATAAAAAATTCTACATTATTCATTTTACAATGTTAGGCTGTTAGCAAACTATTTTTAAATATAATTAAGTAAAACAATGGGTCAAACACCGTGCAAAAGGTCTAATGAGTAACTAAATTTAGTAACTTGCTATGCAATTTAATATTTACTAGATGGTAGAATCAGTATCCTCCATCTTAACTGGGTGTGTCGATAAGATATCGACTCTGGTGGTTGAAACAAGAGCTCCACCGTTGTAACCATCCATCAGCAGCTTACCTAATTTCGATCTCCATTCCGATTTTATCTTCTTGCTATTGCGATCATGGACCACTCTGTCACGGTAGTTGAGCATTGTACCCAAACCAGTGTTGGGAATCCAACCATATTCGATTAACACACGTGCCTCGCCTTCTGTCAAGTCTTTCCCAACCTTACCAAATCAAAACTATTTTTTTAGAGAAAAAGTCTAGGCCGTATCGTAACACCAATAGATTTTGAACTGCAAGTTATTACCATTAATGGTTTGTCCTCAACTAGAGTGAACCTGCCACAGTTAGTAAGTTTCATGGAAGTCACCAACCGATTTATCTGCCAGTTAATTGGTGCGGTATCAATAAGCTCAAAGAAGTACGTTGCATAGCCATATTCAGGACGTTCAAGCACTATTCTGCGTACAACAGGGAATGAAAATGTGACTACCTTTTAGCAAATCGAGCAATCAAACAGGAAACTTTCTCTTGCGGATTAATTACCTTTTATGTCTTTCAAACACGAATAAGAATGATTGGAGATCCCGGCACCAGCCCCATTCGACAGGCCACTTACGGAATTGCAGATATCGTGTCTTGAAAACGAGATAAAATAAATGAGATAAGAGAATAAATGAAAGAACTATCCAAAATTCCCATCCAAATAGATCTGAAGCAAGATACCACAAAAAAAGACACCAACGTAGGGGTTTGGTGCAAAGCTTATAGAGTAAAAAGCTAGATTAAACTAAGCAGATAAAAAAGGCTAGCTATTACTGGTTTCTCAGTGTCTAATAAAAAGAGCCAAAAATAAATAAAAAAAGAGCTAAGTAACAAAAAAAAATCGAAGCTGTGTGTATAGGGGAAACGCTGGTGAAAATATCAAGAAAAAAACGGAAAATGTTAGAGAAGCCAAAAATGCTTATTTTAGGCTTCTAAACTTTTTTACCCCAATTAGGCCAAAAAAGATTAAAACGTTGGAGCAAAAAACACTCCTTTTGCTTATAAGCCAGTAAGGTTGATTGCACCAAATAACCCCTTAATTGTGTAAACTAGGATAGTATGCTACAGTCATTACCTGTTCCACAAGTGTGAGTAGAGCAGCCAGACAATAGTTAGGTTTTGAACCTTCTGAGCTTTTCGTATGTGCAACTTTTAGGAAGGTGTTTCGATGAGACCAAAGCTGCCACATCAATTCGAAAACATATGCAAAGATCATTAGTCAACACGCCAACTAACTGAAGATAAAGAAGGCAGTCGAGATTATACAAAACTTTCGTTATTGGATTAGCCATGCACTTCACATGTTTCTACGATTGACATGGCATCATCAAATGATACAAGTCTTGGATAAGCACCTACAATGTACTAGAACGCCCTTGTTGACGATCCTTTACTCCGACGGCATCTAGGGTTCCTCAAACAATGTTATATCTCCCACCAGGTAAATCTTTAACCCTTCCCCCTATATTACTAAGACTACAGAGGGTTCCAGCTTTTTTCAATATATTTTGGATTCATTCTAAATCCACCAAAAGCGTTCGTAATCGAGTGACGTTATTAACTTTGACCTTTTTAGAATATATTTCACCTTCTGTTAAAGCACAAAAGAAATCAAAAACAGGTTTTATTCCCTTCACTTTCGTTACGTTCTCTTAGTTTTCTCTCACTTCCTTTCCTCCGAAGTGAGGCAATTTGTTGATGCCAATATATTATCCAGGCCAGGGTGCTTTTTAGCTTAAAAGTTAAAAGCATCAAAAGTAAATCATCTAAGTCATAAATTTTCCCACGGTTTCATAAAGTTTAATTACCTTCCTGAAGTACATTTAATTGTGGTTATTAAGCAAAAGGTATGTGCCTCAACAAATTAATGGGGCCACTCGTTCTACTCTGATCTATAGATACTGATCCATCAAACGCTAATTTCCTTACAGCTTTTAACCTTAGTATGATATTATGAAGTACATTACATACGAGATGAAAACTTAGTTGTTATCCTTTCCAACTAATGGCAATGATATTTAATAATTAAAAAACAATAGTCAGATCCCTAAACAGTTTAAGACAAAGACTCAGACACGGTTAAATAAAGATATCTATTAGAAGATAAATGTAGAAAAAAGTTCCAACCTTCGATATTACATCTTCAAGCTCTGAGAAGCTTTCCTCGTCTACAGATCCCTCCAGGGAATCTTCAATGTCACTCGCACCATAAAGCTTCATATTATCAAAGGCTACTCCTTCTTCAGCTAAAACCTGTGAAGCAAATTAGACAGCTGCATAAACAATAAAATTTGATCCACAATATTGATCGGTACTAATTAACATAAACTAACTAAGAAGCATGACCGTTCTAATCAATATGAACATATAGAAGGCAGGAAAAACAAACAAGTATACATAGGATACCTGCAAAAGCTCAGGAGCATCTTCCTCGAGTGCTGTTTCAGCTGAATCCCTGTAGTTTAATTTAGAAAAAATAATATTGTCAAAGAATGGTAATGAAAAGTTAAACATATCACAAAAGGTATCAAAATGAAACATTACGTAGCAGTCTTCTTTCTTTTCCGTGGACGGTGAACCTTCAACGGCTCAGAAAATTCTGACATGATTGGATCATCCGAAGCAGAAGGTAAAGTGTTCCCCGAGCATTCAGGATCTGTAGAAGGATTGCATTCCGAATCCTTAGCAGAAGTTCGCAGCCTTAACCGGTCATATAATGTCATATGGTCTATAATGTCTTCGCCTAGTTCAAAAGATGTTTCTACCTCATTCTTTATTGGGGCCATGCCCGTCGAGACGCTACTGAAATAATTTATGTCTAAGTTTTGCCCATCAAGGCGTTCATTTTTTACCTTCACAGACGTCTGCAAAGTCATTTGTTGTGTGCTATTCATATTCTCCGGCAAGGAGTCGTACACTCTTCCTTCATGATTCTTTTTTAATCCGTTCATTTTGCCTTCACAGTGACCATCTACAGGTGAATATTGATTGGCTTCATTAATAACTTTGGCAGCAGTGTGATCTGATATATTTCTCGATTGTTCTGTGGGGATAAAAATCTCTTTGGCACAGGTACCAGTAGACCGATATTTTCCAACCATGGATTCCCTATCGATAGATTGAACATTTTCTTTCATTCTTACAGCACAGTGTTTGGTCGGAATTCCTGGCAGCAGAGCAGAATCACCCTGCGATATTATATGCACCGGCAAGGAATCATACACTCTTCCTTCCTGATTATTTTTTTGTATGCTCTTTTTGCCTTCACAGTGACCATCTACAGGTGAATATTTGGCTTCATTAATACCTTCGGCAGCGGTGCGATCCGATATATTTCTCGATTTTTCTGTGGAGATAAAAATCTCTCTGCCACAGGTGCCAGTAGACAGATTTTTACCAGCCACAGATTCCCTATTGATAGATTGAACATTGTTTTTCATTCTTCCAGCACAATGTTTGGTCGAACTTCCTGGCAGCACAGCAGAACTACCCTGCGATAATAGATGCACCGGCAAGGAGTCATACACTCTTCCTTCTTGATTATTTTTTAGCACACTCATTTTTCCTTCACAGTGACCATCTACAGGTGAGTATTGATTGGCTTGATTTATAACTTCGGTAGCGGTGCGATCCGATATATTTCTCGATTTTTCTGTAGAGATAAAAATCTCTCTGGCACAGGTGCCAGTAGACAGATTTTTTTCAACCCCAGATTCCCTATCGATAGATTGAACATTTTTTTTCATTCTTACAGCACAGCGGTTGGTCGAACTTCCTGGCAACACAGCAGAATTACCCTGCGGTATTATTATCAATTAAACAGTTATAAGATAAAATAGGAAAAAGTAATACAAAGTAATGAGTTTGAATAATTGGGATCCAATAAGACAAGTATGAACATTTAAAAAGATGTCAAACGCCACTTATAAAAATTGATCAATGATCCACGGAGAAATCCTCTGTTTCTAATTAGGGCGACTGAGATTCACAGAACACTCAGACGAGATACTTTAGACAATAGAGAGCTATCTCTTTTTCTCACCAGTCGTAATAAAAAATAGTAAATCAGCTTAACAGAAGTAGGACCTTTAAGACTACTTGCAGAAAAGTTCAGTAACTAAAGAGCTTTGGGGTAAAAGGATCTTGATACATGTAAAGCCCCACAGTTCTAACAATGAAAAAAAGGGATGATTTAAATACCCTGAAAGCTGGTTTAGCTAACCTCACCACCGACGTCCTGAAAAACAACGTAGAACATTTGTTATACGCAACAAAGATAAGAAGATAGTAAGATCATAAGAAAAGCTTGTTAACAGAAGGGAGAGCATATCTAGCATGAAAGTTATAAATTAATACAGAAACTATCCATGATAATACAATACCTTGCTAGTAGCCTTCTCCGCCGCTCTGATAGTGGAAGATGATCAAGATCGTCTACACCAAAATCAGCAGGAATAGCCTCGATAGCCTTAACTACATTTTCTGTACTAGCAGATTCCTTTACACCATCTTCTGAAGAACTCAACAACTTATCATCCAGAAATCCAACCTTTTCTATACCACAAATATTCGAGGGCGCTGGAGCCTCAGCAACTACCTGTTCCGGATAATCGCTAATACTTAACCATTTTCTCTGATTTTTTTCATTTCCCGCCACAGTTATACATTTGCTGTAACGGGTATTTCCTAAAGGTGAGCCCACAGCAGCACAGTCCGGAATGTTACCATTCGCAACTCTAGAAGTAACTAGATTCAGCAGATTGCCATCATGATTTTGTTCCTGAGCAGAAGATAAACTCAAACAGCCCTGCCAATAAGTTGAACTCAACAACTTAAAATGATTAATAAGACCCTAAAAGCAAGCCATAATGTAAAAGACAATATTTATGATGGTTAACAAGGTACCCAAATCACACTACAACTTCCCAATCATGTAACACAGCAGGCATCATAGGATATTAGTTCAAGGTACTCAAATAACACTAATAACCCAACAAACAAAACATAAACAAGTCCAGCTCAAGGTCATTAGCGAACTAGATCGAATCAAGCCTTGTTTAACTTAAAACAATCATGAACTAACCTTATAAATTCATAAAAGAGAGAAAATTTTGGCTTAACTATTTTGAATAACTATACAATGACTCTATTTTTCTCTTCTTCTCAAAATATAAAGGCAAATTGTCTTTAAATGGAACGTAAAGCTCGATAAAACAATTCTTAATCCCGAATTACCTGTTTATCGCGGTGAGTGTCTTCCTCTTCTGCAACAGCATCTGCACTGGTCCTGTAAATACAAAATGGCGTATTGAATTAGGTACTTGAAAAGACAAAAAGAAAAAAGAAAAATCAAATCTTTTTGTACCTCGGTGTTTTGGTACTTCTATGATGAGCTTGTTTGCTCGAAAGCCTTGTTGTCAATGGAACAAGGTCGAGGTCATCGAGATTGGTCTCCGATTTGACCGTAACAAATTTAGGGGCACATAAATTAGGCATATCGCCGAAGACTAAAGAAAAAGACCGAGAAATTGAAATTAGATGATGTTAGGGAGTAAATAGTTAGGAAAGGGTAGGGTTTGAGAAGAGATCGGAGTCGGGATAGAAGACAGAGGAGTTTACGCTATACACTCCGTAAGGGCGCGGGGGAGGAAAATCGAAAATTATAAGTTAAAATAATGAATGGGGGCCGGCTAATCTATTCTTTTATCTAAATACGAGAGGGATTTTGCCTGCGGATACCCTCCCTCGTCTTCAAAATTTAAGCAAAATTATTAAAATAAATAAATTAATTAGGTTCTTTCTACATGTCTATTTACAGCATTTTTGGAAAATCGATTCAAAATTTAAAAAAAATGAGTTTTTTGGTTTAAAATTAGATTAAAACTCAAAAGGGCTTAGATGGATGACATTTTTGGGTACCGTCATTTTTCAGAATATTATTTTCAATGTCAAGAGGCGAGCAATATTGGACTGCCACTAAGTTTGATCGGTATCATACCAACGGCTTGCGGTTGCTACACTATGACCCAATCTTGTTGTTTTAGGGCGCTTATCCACTTAACGTCGCTCAAGTTTCATTCTCTTACGGTCAACCTCATATTGATAGATAGGATCTGGACCGAGTGTTTGGTGGTCGGTGGTCACATGATTGTTTCGTTGCTCTTTCTCAGCCAAGTTGGTTTGGGTGTGGTACGAGTGAGTTTTTTTTTACCGTACAGTTGGAGAACAGGGTCACCCATTGTCTCTTGAGTTACAACGATGCTTTTCAGAGCCTACATTAGATCACTCACTTGATAATTAAGGTTGTTGATCCTCTCGTTAGTGAGGACGAACAGATTATCGTCATCCTCATTGTTGTTTGAGGGAGTGAAGGTTACATCATCAGTTGGAATGGCACAAGATGTCATGGTTGGCATATTGGGTTGAAGACTTCCCATCTCGATCGGGTTGTTGGTTCTTCTTCCAATACCACCTCTCTATGCGAGGTTAGCTTTGAACGGATATCATTTGCCCCATTGTCGATATTCTTCATTATCTCAAGTTCATAATGGTATAAAGGGGCAAATGAATTGAAGTTGGTGGCTTGGGATATTGGTTGACATCTTTGACAACAACGAAACCAAAATAGTGATGTTAAAAATCACATAGCTACTAACACTTAGAAAAATATGATAATGAAGATCAGTGAGAAAAAGATGCAAAGAACTTGAAGAACAATGTAATTAATATATGTATTAATTTTGTGTATTTGATTACAATTGATCTATATCTATTTATATTGTTAATTTTATACTTAACAAATAAAAAATCAATTTAATGGTCTTGATTTTGGGGAGTCCTATATAGGTGCCTTTTTATTGGTGCAGCATTTTCAGTCATTCCAGGTGTTTTATCAGAGGGAGGTATGTCCTTGTGGTTGTTGCATTGCACAATGTCATAAGCTTTATCTGTATATTTTCAGATATATTTTTCGTATATGTCAGGCGTCGCATTTGTATTGTTAAGGGTGCAAACGGAAGAATTGTTAATGACTTGAAAAAATACAGGTGTTAGTGGCGCGGTGTGATAAGGGTCGTTGATGCGTACTCTTTATTGGGTAGGAATCGGCCTAAGGGACAAGTCATTCTTGGCTGAATGTCGTTTTGCGGCTAAATCTTCTTTCTTGGATGCAAAACGACGCATGACCGAGGGTCGAGGGACCTGGTCAAATGGTTAGGTCCCTCATGATCGCTTAGTGGTGCACGACCATGTCAATATGGACCCAACCAAACTGTTAGGTGGTTGTGCGATGGTGCATGACCAAACGGGACTTGGCCTTCTATACAGGTTCTATTACGTTTGTACCAACGACCTGACCTTTTGGTCGGGTCATATTATGTTATGAGAAGTTTATGTTTTAGTTTTAGGATCAACGTTGACTTTCATATCAGCTACTTGTTATTTAACAGCCTTGGTTGAAGGATAATTAAGGATTCGGATAAAAGACTAGTTACCATTTCCATCTTTAGAACTACAACTTGGCCTTTTGTTGATCGTGTGAATATAGTCCTAATATTTTTGGTTTATGCCTCATAGGATTTAACTTCAAAGGTTCTTAAGGGATAACATTTAGTATCAATATTCTTCAACTTAGAGTGAAGAACCTTAGACTGAGAAGATTTGGGAGGAGCCAAAGCAGTAACTGTCTTGGCATTGGACATTATAGCCTCAAAATAAGATGCCTTAGAAACATTGCCGGTCTTGGTTTCCATGCCCGACCGTTAGAGGAGGTATATTGAGCATGAGTATGTCATAACTCATTAGACAAAAACTTTTCAATCGCTAAAATTATTTGATACTTGATCAACCATTCACCATCAAACTCTACAAGTTGATAATAATTGTGTTTAGATAGGGAAGAAAGATCACGATAAAGGTCTTTAAATTATAAATAATTATGGAATAGAACAGATGAATAAAATGAAGCTTTATGAATAAATAAGGCATTCAAATAAATTAGATTAACAAAAAATCGAAGGGAAATAATCACTTAACATTTTCAACGCCAATAAACCATTAACTTTTTCTTCTTGCATATTTCTATATGCAAAAAACATAAACATATTATTTTTCCATATTTTACCACAAGTGTTAAAATTAGTGACAACGCTGGTGATATGGAAATAGAGTTTTAAGGACTAAATTGTAATAAATTTAAGGATTTAATTGTAATTAATGTAAGTTTTATCCTTAATTCGTGACTGATGTAAGTTTTAGAGAACATTTGTAACTATGTATGATTAGTAAGGACTAAACAACAATTAATCCACTTTTTGTAACAGATTCAGTTTGAGACTAAGTCTTGGCTCCTCTATATAAAGGACCAGACTACTCTAATAAAAGGGTTGAACACTTTTGACTTTGAAACTCATTTATACTTGTATTTTCTCTCTCTAAAAACTCTCTAGCACTCTCTCTCTCTAGAATACACTCTTGACAGTTTACTAAGGCAAAACGATAACTCATCAGCTGGCACTACTATACATTTTGAAAAATAGTAAGGGTTTGGCACTGTATAGTTAATGGTGGTTGGCGTTAGTAAACATTTGATGCTAAAAGATTTAAATAATAGCATGACATGAAATCTCTATATTCATTGGAAACCAGTTGTATGGGGCACATACGATCTTTTTTGAATAAGGACAACATGTCTTTACAAAGCATGAATCGAAACCCACTATCATATAAAAATATGAAAACTAATATCTCATAAAACCTAGTATTAACAGGATTTTCTCCCTACTTTAAAGACCAAACTTTAACACCAACCATGATTCTTTATTCCAACTTTTTATTCGGAAGATCTGCTGGGTTAAATTATGTATACTCTTTATTCTTCAAATAGACCAACTGTTCGGGGTAACAATATCATTCTTACATACATGCAAACAGTTCCCTAAGGAATTATGAAATGGGCATCGATATCTCATATCATCCATAGGTGACTTCTCTTGTTAAGGACACCTCTAACTTCTTCTCTATAAATAAGAAGTTTTAGACAAATCCATAGCTTTTAAGACCAAATTTTAAAAACAACTAGGTAAGCGCATTAAGTATGTTATATCTAAAAATGATGCTGAATATTATGGCATATATGACGGTTGAGGTGAATGCCTAGAGGATTGTAGTATAGTTCCCCATAATACAGTTGCGAGTTCACCCAATATAAAGGTGTTTTTTAGAAACAAAACTATATGCTTAAGGATTTGATGTTAAGTATGATTCGTCATTATATTCTACCACTATCACTTTAAGGAAAAACTATTACATGTTAACCATAAATTCTCAATAGATCTTTACCAAAGGTAACCATAAATACCCCAAATGAGCTCTGGACTGGTCTGAAGCCTAGTTTAAAGCATCTACATGGTGGGGATGTCCATCTGAAGCAAACCCTTATCGGATGACTCTAAATAAATTGGACAATAAAAGGGTTATGTGTTATTTTGTTGGATATTTTAAGCATTCAAATAGTTTTTAGTTTTATTACTCTCCCAGTATAAGTATGTTTTGAGTCGATAACGTTAAGATTCTTTGAAAATTTTGAGGTTTTTTTTTAGGTATAAAGATTTTAAAATAAATTTTCATTTTGAAGAATGCTCTATAGAGATTCATAAAGATTCTAAAAAGATAAGTAAGTTATCTAGATAATATATTGGCCCAAATGCAGGTTGACGGTGGATTAATTATCAAAGATACAATGGTCATAAAGTCAGCATATCGGCCCAAATGAAGTTTGTCACCGGATTGATGCTCATGTATGAGATAAATTATTTCAATATCAATTATTGAAGTGATGTTGGAACATTACGTCACTAAAGATGAATATTATCTTTCAAATGTTAATATTATCTACTAAAGATAAGAAGATCATTATAGTTTTAGATCATATAGTCTATCTTTAAGAACATAAATATGCATGTGGGTATTGGTAAATGATTCACTGTATTTCCATAAAGTCACGAAGAGTTATGATTCTCACTTATCGATCAACGCTACAAAAAGAGGGAGTATAAATCAATCTAAGATAACACAGTTTTGTAGCATCTCTCATTATCTTAAGAAATAAAGTTAATTGGTTATAAGTAAAGTTATAAAAACCAAACAGGATTCAAGAGACATGAAGCACGACATGTGAGAATATGATATACTCAGCGTAAATTAATTGAATTTAAAGATACTTTCAAGTTTTATAAAGAACTAATTTAGAAAATTCATGACACTAGTAGCAGACTTTAACCTAGAGCTTCATCAAATGGATGTTAAGACTATTTTCTCTAAAGTAACATTAAGGGAACCTTTTTATAGGTGATTCAAAGTCAGTGGTGTGCAAGCTTAATAAATCTATATGTAAGCTCAAACAGGCTTTCTCGACAATGATACCACAAGTTCCTTGAGATAATAGTCTAGTTTGGTTTTGAGATGAACTCGTTTGAGGACTATGGTATTAAATATTTCGTAAGAGTAAGTTTATAATTTTGATACGTCATTGAATAACTCCATTGAAAAATGATACAAATTAATTATAATGTCCAAAGACAAACTTTGAGATTGAAGAAATACAAATACTTCCATATACTTTGGTAGTCGAGAGTCTGGTGTATTCTCAAGTTTGTGTAAGGTCGGACATTACATGTTTTGTCAGGCTATTGAAAATACATATAAGTAGTAGGAAATAGGCATTCAAAAGCGATAAAAAATGACTCTTAGGAATAAGCAACAAACAAAAGGACACATGTTGACATATAGAAAGTCGGGATAATTATGAGATTAATGGGTATTCCGACTCAAATTCTAGTAGACTGTACGGAATATTTGGTAGCATGTTAGGCAACATATTCCTATTAGTTAGAGATACAACATTATGAAAAAGTGTAAAGTAATACTAGTTGCATCTCATCTAGGACAATGTAACTTGTTGAATGTTTTAATATGTCCAACCGGTCACTATAGTTTAATTATTGCGTCATTACAGAAGGGAAATAAAATACCGTAAGGCTATGATGTGATAATGAATATGAAGTTAAATACTGTGAGCTTATCTAAGTTCATATATATATATATACACAAAGTTTAAGTCTATTTAAAGAAAGTCCAGATACGTCAAATAAGTATAAAACACATCGACACAAACTCTATGGTAGAAAATCCTCTTACAAAAGTAGTACTACCTTTAGTTTTTTCGGGAACACAATATTACAATTGATATTGTTTCTTTCAAAGATCATTAATTTCAGTGAGGGATTTTATAATAAGATCCACTATAAATTTTTGAATTGGTGGTATGCGTTTTAATTTATTATAATATATGGCTCAGTTAAAGTTCATTGGTAAATTATTAAGTAGATTTCCACTTAAGTAAGATAAGTTAATAAAAGCTATGTGAAATTAAATTTTATATTATTCGGATGATGCACATTATAATTGATTTTAGTAATTGATTGATGGTGATAACTTGATTACTGTTGCGTCTAGTTGCTCACGTTGTGCGAAAGATGTATTTAATCATTTTTCATTCATCTTCGTATACAAGATTGGCCACTTCACCTATTGAAAAGGAAATCATTATATCAATTAATTAAATATATCATTGTAGCATATGATAATCCAAGTGGGAGATTGTTTGAAATTTATGGATAAATATGTAAATGATGTATTTAGTCATTGTCATAAGACAATCCAATTAATAAGTAATCAAGTATTTATACAATTGGGAATTAGACTAATAGTTTAAACCTATTATGGAGTAAGTGTAGATACCGGGATAAATTTAGACATTGTGAAGGATTGAGTCCAAATATTAACACTTAAGAGTGAACTGATAAGTTTATGGACTAAATTGATATGATTAAATTTAGTGGGTTATGGACCTCGACCAGAAATCAGAATAAAGAGATTAATGCATTTAAGTTAAAAATTAAAACTAATTTCCATATATATAAGGAAGTCATGTGACAAGATTCTTTCGCTTACTGTAAAATATTTTATATTTTGTTATGTTCGCTGGATTGACCAAACAAACCTCTAGATTATTTCTTATTCTTTATTCCACGTGTCTCCCTATTAGATCAATAAAGGATAAATTACAATACTGTAGATCATTTAATAACGCATTACAAGATTGAAGGGACTCAAGACATCATTTGAGCCAATAGACTCAAACAAACAGGATCAAGAACACGAATAACGCAAAAATATGCTTTTTACAATAAACTGTTGTGAGGATTAAAACCTTGTCTAGTAAGTTAATTCTGTAATTATTAATAGTAATATAATTGGAAGCTATAAGTGAAAATTTATTGTTTATGTGTAATGGATATATTGAGTGAATCATTATTATCCATTAATGGATTAACCGGATTACTATTTATTTGTTGATTGATTTGGTGGATGTGTGAGTCTAGGGTTTAAAATTACATGACTAATTTGATAGGATCATATATTTTTGGATGTACATTAAAAAAAGTAAAAGGATTCAAATTTTATCTAGAGGGGTAATTCAAACTCGATAGCCAAAATTTGATGAATAAGCAGTAAACTAAGTAAGCTTCATGACTCAGTTGTGTGCCTAGGTACATCGAATTATGGGCTTAGGGGTTCATAAGCTTAACCCGAATAAAATATCCGACCCGGATGGCCCATGGATCTCAAAAGGGTATAAATAACTCAACTAACATCATTAAAGAGGTTTGACTTTTTCCAATATATTAAATACAAGTAAACACCTTCTTTCTCTCACTAATATTTACAAAACAATTAATATCAAATAACCTAAAAATCTTCTATATTAACCTCTAAATTAGTTTTCATCATCGCCATAATTAATTTGGTAGTGATAAAGCATATTATGATTTATTTATTTATCACGTAAGATTGTTTTCTAGATGAATCTTAGGGTTTTGATTCAAGTTGGGATCAGGTTCATGTGATGAGAATAACATTAGCGGAACACATAAAGCCAAATTAAGTCAGAAGGGAGATAGTGGCCTTTCGTTGCAGCAACCCCTGATGTGAGGCAAAATCAGTGTCAGGATTTAGTCGTTGTGGCAACCCTTGATGTTATCGTGTAACTGTATAATGCGAGTAGTTATGCACTTTATATGTAGTTTGTTAAATATAATTTTTTAGTCAATACTTGTAACCCATTAAGAAATAGACCTCATATTTCAAGATAGGTTAGTTTTTTCTAGTTAATAAAGAACATATAATTGTATTTGAATTGTCATGATCTTTACATGACATTAAAGAATAAGAAGTCAGCGCCTCTTACGAAAGATAGTTCTCTTAAGGAGAACAAATAATTTGAGACGTAAGAAAAATCAAATAGGTTGTACTTGAAAATAATGAAATAGTGAATAAATTTGGTATTCCATGTGCTTTTTCCGACTGAGATCATCCATATAATTGAGTGCCTCAAAACATTTGAAAATGTCAAGCTTAATAAGGTCGAATTAAGACCTTGCTTAAAAAACTCTCCTCCATGAAGTTTAATCACAAATAAAAATACGGTAACATATTTTTGGGATATCAATAACCCTCTCAAAGTCAAAAGCACTTAATATTGACCTTCTTGAGAAAGTTGTGATAGGTTTTGTTTTTTTCCTCAATGTGAGAAGCGGATAATTAGTCAACTCACTTCCGATGCTATTTAGGAGGAAGACATACTGAAACAAGAACGTCCCAACTCCCGAGTTACATATGATGAGTCCTCGACAAGGGAAAACAGGCTTAAATATTTGAGTAGCTCATCGACTATCATGTTTTCTTTTATTTAGCCCCTCGACTTCAAAATCTCCATGTTGGATCCCTGTACTTGGTAAAATCTATAAATTCAATCCATGACACATGATCTCTTTTGAGTAACAATCACGTGTCACAAAAGCCAATTTGAAATACGTTGCACAAATAGTTTCTGGACTATAATTCCAACTTTATATTTTAAATTCAATATTATTTTAACTTTTTTTCAATTATTTTTTATATTTAAAAACAAAATCTCACAAATTTGTGATATCTACTTTTTTTGAAAGGGACAAGACTCATTCTTGGAGGAATAGGAATGGTCTCCGTAAAGGATTGAACATACGGTCTACAAAAGGTATAAGATAATGGACACGAGAGGGAATAGTCTTTCTATATCTTCCAAATATCTCGATCATAAAAGTTTTTTTCTCTGTCACTATTCGAATACCCCAGCTCACTGGAGGTGATATCTCATAACTATATAAGTATTCATCAAATTATCAATAACCATAAACAATATATAAAATATATATGTATTAGCATGAACATCCCAATTCGCAAGTTTCAAAAAGTAGTAGTTGATGAGGGCGGAATTCGCCGATTTAAGTCATAGGGGTAAAAACGCAATAAATAATACTTGATATAGCTGATAGAGTGTTCAGAGTCCTTCGAGGACCAATGTGCAAAGATAAAAGTAGTTGAGGGGCCTCATTGATATGTGATGAACGACCCACTAAGAGCTTAAATGGGTCCGCCTTATTTTAGTATAAAAGGGTGACCCACTTGCCTGAAAAGGGCATTGAATATTATTTCTACGAATCTTCCTTTATCTCTCTACACTTTCTCTCTCTAGTCACATCTGGCACAAGATCCTAAATATATTCCATAAGCAACTATTGACTCATCATTGGCGCCGTCTGTGGGAATAGTGATACCGAAAAGGAATCTTTTGTTCTTTGAAAATCATATTTTTCGGGATGAACAGCGAAGCGGCAATAGAGAGGGACGGTAGAGAAGTCGTCCGAGCCGTCTCTGGTTCGGAAGGCGCAGGAGTTCCCGGTCGGGAATGGCACTGCGGACGAGACAAGCGGTCAACTTTGATAATGACCCGAAAGCAACTCCTCGAGGACATTGCTCGGTTAGAAGAAGAAATGGAGCGGACATTGAGCGAGAAGAGAGCCCGGGAAGGAAAGGGCAAAGAGCCCATCCTGGAGGATCGGGGGACAGCTGGCCAAGGCAACGATCCGCGACTAGAGGCCCGACCTGTTAGGTACTACAGGGACTCTCTCCCCGACGACGAAGAAGCTGCTAGGATTCGTCGGGACCCTGAGAACCTTCGGGCCATGACATCAGACTACCCCTCAGACGATTCGTCGGGCAAAGAATACCTACGGCGGGAAAGAGTTCAACGAACGCAAAAGAATCGATCCTGACGCCTTAGAGGATCCAGGGTGGACCCTCTGCAGTATAAGAAGGGCGGCACCGATAAGCCGACCCCGGTATCCTTTGGGAAAGAAGAAATGCATACCGCCAGTCGCGGAGAGCGGGAAATATTACCACCAGTTCCGTGGCACCATCGAATAGCCAGAACCATGGTTACAGAACCAGTAGCCAATTCGTCAGCCCGGGAGTCGAGGGACTCTATGGAGTTAGGACCGAGGGTCTTGGGGGAGGAGCGTGTGAGCTCGGAATTAACTGGAGGGCCTCACCTTTGTCCGATGAAATATTAGCGGGACAACTCCCGAGGAGATTTGACATTTCTAAGCTGGAAAAATACGACGGGAAAAAGGACCCGGATAACCATTTGGAGGCTTTCAAAAACTTCATGCTAAGCTTCGACAACGATGACAAGCTCCTGTGTAGAGCATTTTCTACTTCTAAGTGGTACAACCGCTTGCCGCAGGGTTGCATTCGGAACTTCGGAACTTTCTGGACGATATTCAGGAAACACTTCGTGGGAAGTAAGAGTTTCCGCGCCAACGGAGATACTATCATGAATTGCAGGCAGAAGCTGGGGGAGAGCCTCAGAGAATACACCAGGCGGTTCATCGATGCGAAGACCGACCTGGACCATTGCGAAGAGAATGTGGCTCTAACGGCATTTCGCTTGGGCCTACTTCCGGGGTCGATGAAGCAAGCCGTGACGAAGAAGCAAGCATTTACTTTTTCCGCGCTTCTGGCACAGATAGAGAAGCAGATATTAATCGAAGAAACAGAAGCGTCTGAGTTGGAAGCACAGATCCAGCAAAGTGCCCAAGCGTCGGTCGTAATAAGGCAGGGCTCCCGATCAGATTACGCCAGGTCGGCCCAACCAGTTAGCACGATACACCCAAGCCCACCTGTGTTGACCAAACCTCCGACCCCGTCCGGTCTGAAACCAAAACAAACTGGACAGACGGTTTCTCGACCCATGTCCAACAAATGGACACGACCCGCCTACTTTGCGAATCTGACGGAGTGTGTGTCATCGATCTACGAAAAAACCAAGAAGAGCGGGATGTACCGAAGACCTTTTCCCATCCCGACGCCCCGGGAGCAAAGGAATAACCGCTATTGCCGCTACCACGAAGACGTCGGGCACGACACGAAGGATTGCATAGCCTTGAAGAAGGAAATACAGATGCTCATAGAGCATGGGAACCTGTTGGAATATGTAAAGAAGGCACAGCAGGGCACAACCTCGAAAGAAGTAGTTACCGTGCCAAAACCAGAGACAACCATGGCCATTTCGGAGGTGACCGACCACTTCGACGTTTCCGTTGAATACCTCGATCCCGAAGCGAATCGCAACATCATCGGGATCATTGAGGAAGAGGCAGAAGAGAGCGTCAATAGCGTGCGTGGTCTTTGTGAATTTTTCGAGTCATTAACCATCTTCGGGGGAATTCGATGGCGGGAGTCACACATTCTTCTAGGAAAAGGCACATCGTCAATTTAACCACCCAGCTGGAAGCCAGAACTTGCTTCCAAACCAGAAGCGCCCCCTCGCCGATTTTGCATTTCGACAACGACGACATGAGGGATATAGCCGGACCGCATGAGGATGCCATTGTGATCGGGGCGGCAATCGCGGGAAAGGAGGTTCGGCGCATTTTGGTAGATACCGGGAGTTCGGCCAATATCATCTTCGCGTCTACTTTTGCCAAGTTCAGAACACGGCCAGTGATTGCGCGATCCGATCGCACCATTGTCGGGTTTACAGGATCAGCAGCCGACGTGATAGGAGAGTTCGAGGGCGTGGTCCAGTTAGGTCGCGGCCCATTTAAAAAGGAGGTCACGGTTCTGTTTGTGGTAGTGGACGCGCCGGCCTCGCACAACGCCATTCTGGGCCGGTCTTGGATATCGCGCATGCATGCTGTGACTTCTACGATTCATCAATGTGTAAAGTACGTGGTCGGGAACAACGTAGGAGTAGTCTGGAGTAGCCAGAAAGCGGCGCGGGAATGTTACCGAGCTGCATTGGCACCAAAGAAAGACCAAGAGATGTTTCCGGCTCAAGAATAGCAATTAAGGGGGATCCCCCCGGGATCACAACCGGTGGATGACCCCCGGGAGGCCCCAAGTCTTTTGACAACAGATGAAGAGTGTGAGCTGCATCATTTCGCGGCAGGAAAATATCTGCGGGTCGGGGTAAACCTCTTACCGACCCTAAGGGAACAGCTATTGATCCTCCTCCGGGAGAACCTAGACTTGTTTGCATGGTGCTCAGGGGATGTCACGGGGGTACCAGAATCTTTCGCGATTCACAAGTTGACCATCAACAGAAATGTCAGACCAATCGTTCAAAAGCGTCGGGCTTTTTCCCCCGAAAAGACAGATGTAATTCTGCGGGAAGTTGAGAGGATGACCAGCATCGGGCATATCGAGGAAGCGAAATACCCTTTATGGATTTCTAACCCCGTTCTAGTCAAAAAGAAAAGCGGGAAATGGAGGATGTGTGTAGATTTTACCGATCTTAACTGGGCATGCCCGAAGGACCCTTTCCCAATGCCGAGGATCGACCAGCTGGTGGATTCAACGTCGGGTAACAAACTACTGTCATTTATGGACGCCTATGCTGGTTACAATCAAATTAAGCTACACTCCGCGGACCAGGAAAATACCACGTTCATCACGGGTCGGGGACTATACTGCTACAAAGTGATGCCCTTCGGGCTGAAGAATGCCGGTGCGACATACCAAAGACTAGTCAACAGGACATTCGAAGATCAGATCAGGAGGAATATGGAGGTTTACATTGATGACATATTGGTTAAGAGTGTGACCGATTTGTCCCACCTGGCCGATCTCAGGGAAACCTTTGGTAACCTACGGGGGATAAACCTTAAACTAAACCCGGAAAAATGTTCTTTTGGGGTCCGATCAGGGAAGTTCTTGGGATTCCTCGTCAGTGAAAGGGGGATCGAAGCAGACCCTATCCAGCTCCGAGCTCTAGCCGACATGACTCCTCCCCGAAGTATTAAGGAAGTCCAGATCCTGACCGGGCGTCTGGCCGCCCTAAATCGATTCATTTCTCGATCATCTGACAAGTGCGCTCCGTTTTTTCAGGTCTTACGACAAACGAGAAATTTCGTTTGGACTCCCGAATGTAGCAAGGCATTTTTAGGGATCAAGGAATACCTATCGTCCCCGAGCCGCCTCACTAAACCTACTATGGGCGAGACGCTTTTCCTTTACATCGCGGTCACGGACTATGCGGTCAGCGCAGCTCTTATCAGTGAGTCAGGGCCGGCTCCAACAGCGGTATACTTTGTGAGCAAAAGCTTGCTGGACGCTGAAACTCGATACCTAAAATTGGAGAAAATGGCGTTGGCCCTAGTAACGGCGGCGCAGAAAATGCGCCCGTACTTCCAAGCTCACCCTATTGTCGTCCGCACATCATTTCCACTTAAATATGTTTTCCAACGACCAGACATGATCGGGAGAATATCCAAGTGGTCGGTAGAACTAGGGGACTTCGACATCAAGTTTGAACCCCGAACAGCTATCAAAGGCCAGGTCTTGGCCGACTTTTTAGTCGAGTTCCACTCAGAACGACCCGAGCAGGAGGCGCCTTCACAAGAAACAGCAAAGGGCGAATGGATCGTCCGTACCGATGGGGGAGCGAACGTTAGTGGTTGTGGAGCGGGGATACAAATCGTAACTCCATCGGGCGTGAGCATGCTCCAGGCTATCCGTTTTGGTTTTCATACTTCAAACAACGAAGCAGAATATGAGGCCGCTTTGGCAGGTTTGCGATTGACACAGGTGTGCGGGGCGAGACAAGTACGCCTCATAAGCGACTCCCAGCTTTTAATAAACCAAGCCTCGGGGATTGCGGAGGCTCGGAAGGAACATCTGGTACAATACCTAGCGGCTCTAAGAATTTTGGTTGTTTCTTTTGACAAAATCACCTATGAACATGTCCCAAGAAATGAAAATGCGGCAGCGGATTCCTTGGCAACGATTTACTGTTCTAGCAGTTATCCATGGGTGATAGAGCAAGAGAGCCCGCCCATTGTCAAACGCCATGAGTTGGACAACCGACCTGAAATCGCATGCCAGATCTCTTCGGTCGCAACCTCAGATTGGCGGCGGGGTATTATCTCTTTTCTGGCTGAGGGTCGGCTCCCCGATGACACCGCCTCGGCACGAAAATTGCGCAATAAAGCGCGGGGCTACGTCCTTTTGGGGGACGGGCTATACAAGAAATCTTTTAGCCGACCTCTGCTTCGATGTTTAGGCTTCCACGAATCTCAATTAATTGTGTCCGAACTACATGATGGCGAGGGCGCGGCCCACTGTGGGTATAAGGCTCTGATTAGGAGAATTTTTCTCGCGGGATTCTATTAGCCGACAATAACGGCAGACGCGCGACTCATAGTAAAAACTTGTGATACGTGTCAACGATTCGGGAACGCCATCAACCTACCTGCGTCTCCCCTAGAATCCATATCCGAAGGGCTGCCTTTTGACCGATGGGGAATCGACCTCGTCGGACCATTACCAATGGCGTCGGGAGGAAGGCAGACGATCGTCGTGGCGGTAGATTACTTATCCAAGTGGGTCGAAGCCGAACCTTTATCTGCCACGAAGACCAAAGATATTATCAAGTTCATCTGGGCTAACATATGTTGCCGGTTCGGAGTACTGCAGAGGCTAACCATGGATAACGGGCCGCAGTTTGATAGCGCAGAAATGAAAGCATTCTGCACCGCTCATAACATCCGACAATGCTTCTCTGCTCCGTTCCATCCTCAAGCCAATGGCCAGGTCGAAGTAACAAACAGAACCATTCTGGATGGTCTCAGAAAGAACCTCGAGGGAAAGGCCGGAAAATGGCCTCATTACTTACAAGAAGTGTTATGGGCTTACCGAACCACACCCCGCGCGGCTACCCAAGAGTCGCCTTATGCTCTGGTATATGGTATGGACGCGGTCACCCCCGCGGAATCCATCTTTCCTTCCTTCAGGGTCGGAACTTATCAGGAGGAGACGAATGACGCCAGCCGGCGACTCGAGCTCGACCTCATAGAAGAGAAGCGCCATCGCGCCCATTTAAACTCTTTGCATTACCAGACCCTAATGAGAAGTCGATACGCATCCAAAGTCCGCCGTCAGGAGTTTAAGGTCGGAGACAAGGTTCTGCGACGCGTTCTCCTTCACACAAAAGACAAGAGCCTCGGCAAGCTCGCCCCGAATTGGGAAGGACCCTACGAAATTTTCGAAAAAATCAAGAGCGGGACGTACCGCCTGCAGAATAGGCTCGGGCACCTTTTAAGGCTACCATGGAATATTGAACACTTGAAGTTGTATCTAGAATAAATTTGTATTTCACGTTGTATTTCACATTGTATTCCACTTGGCTCAAATTTGTAAATGGTCGGGGATGCACTCTTTCCTACCTCGGTGGCGCGAGGAGGTTTTAACGAGGCATCAGCAAAACCCGACCCTTATTTATATTAATCAAAAAGTCTTTTGCCTTCCAAATATTAAATCGTTGCGACTTTGGACAGCTGACGAGCTGGACGTCGTCCGTTTCTGTTAATATCAATGGATCTACATATTAGTTTTCCCGACCCTCTGGAAAACTTTCGATTACAAATCGATCTATAGAACCTTAAATGGGTTTTTCGGTTTTACCGATCTACATATTAGTTTTCCCGACCTTCTGGAAAACTTTCGATTACAAATCGATCTACAGAACCATAAATGGGTTTTTCGGTTTTACCGATCTACATATTAGTTTTCCCGACCTTCTGGAAAACTTTCGATTACAAATCGATCAACAGAACCTTAAATGGGTTTTTCGGTTTTACCGATCTACATATTAGTTTTCCCGACCCTCTGGAAAACTTTCGATTACAAATCGATCTACAGAACCTTAAATGGGTTTTTCGGTTTTACCGATCTACATATTAGTTTTCCCGACCCTCTGGAAAACTTTCGATTACAAATCGATCTACAGAACCTTAAATGGGTTTTTCGGTTTTACCAATCTATATATATGCTTTATAACTGACCCTAAAAAAAAATCGATTTTACCTTAGCTCGCAGGGTTTACGATGAACGAGGGGATATACCAAGCAAATTCAATATATAGTCACAGGGGGCCCCATGACCCCCAAAAAAAGAGTTAAAAAGGTTCAACCAAAACAACAACAGAGGGGCCTACGGCCCCGAACAGTTACAAAATTTAAAAAAAAAAGAGGGAGTGAACGGTGTCACTGGTCCCCGTCTTCGTCCCCATCCTCGTCTTCGTTCTCTTCATCTTCGTCAGCATCATCGGACTCTCCGCAATCGACTCCCTCGGGCCGGTCTTTCTCTGGTACGTCTAACCACATCGACCCGAGGCGGAGGTCTGGGAAGCGGTTGTGGAGTGACAGCACGTACGCGGCTTTGGCATCCGCAGTCTCCTTATCCGACCACTGCCTACACCGGTTGATGTAAGCAACGTTTGAGGATTTCAACTTTTGGACCTCCAGTGCCAAAGCAGCGGCGCGGTCTTCCGCGGCTTTCTTCGCCGTCTCCGAAGCCTTCACCGCGTCCTCTGCGGTTTTCTTTGCCGCCTTCATCGCCTTCTTCGCCTCCTCCACGGCCTTTTTCGCCTCAGTAGCAATACGTTCAGCGTCAGCAACCCGATCCTCCGCCAACGCCTGGGCTCCCTTGGCAGTTTCCACCTCCGCAGTAAGACTGGCAATCTTTGTCTCTGCTAAGGCTAACTGTTGACTAAGCTCCTTTCCCCGACGCTCTTTCATGGCTGCCGGCACAAGCAGATTATATAGCGATAAAGCTAGACCATCAGTGCTCCGAAGAGGAAAGGGGTGCGGACTACCAAGCATTGTCAGCACCGGGAATTTTGGGCCACTTGACGAGGAAGCGTCTGGATTTGAAGCCTCGGGGGGCTCAGGATCGTCTGGAATTGACACCACGTCAGCCCTTGGAAGATCTCCGACGTCACCAACTTCATCCAGAAGTTTAGGACCTGAAGTACCCGCCCCCGCGCTAACAACCGCCAGACCCTCTTTCGAAGTTTTGGTTTTCTTCACCTTGGATCCCCCCGTTTTCGCACGGTTTTTCCTTTTTTGCACCAAGGTCGGGTTCTGACTTATATCCAATCGTACTGCCGCGGGCGCCTCTATCCTGGTCGGCTCACCAACCACCTCGGCTTCGGCCTCCTGTTCCCCCTCTTCGTCCTCTGACTTTGGACGCTTGTTGGGCGCCTTGTTGCGTTTAGGCAGGTACAGTATGAACCCAGGAAGCCCGGTCCGAGCAACCACGTCGTCCAAATCCGGGGGCACCCGCAGCTGTTCGATGGTAAGAACCTCGGATGAGCAACGCCAGAGGTTGCTCATGAACAAGTTTTTATCCATGAAGGTGCGGTGCATGCCCCGACCCCAGTGCCTACAGGAGTAGCTTTTCAGCACCTCGAAAGTGGCCTCAGCAGCTTTCGAGTAGTCCTTTTTCACCCCCTGCAGCCAGTCCTTCGACACTACGCAAAGGGTCGGTAAATAAATGTAAAAAAAAAATGGGGAAGGGTAGTACCATCATGGACCCAGGTCCGCAGCAGCTGCCTCGGGTTCTCCGAAGTGTACGGAAGACCGTTCTCCCAACACCCGCTCAGGAATACGAACCAATGCTTCCACCCTTTGTCCCCTTCCAAGAAATCGTTGACAATTTTCCACTTATTTCCAAGAGAGGAGTAGAAGAAGGGGGATTTTGGGGATTTGGACAGACCCAACATGGCAATGTACTCTTCCATCGGCATGACCCGTCCTGAAAGACGAGAAGCCATCACGCAGGACATTAGGGTATACCAAGCGTTTGGCGTCAGCTGCGACGGGCAGATTTGGAGAGTGCGGAAATAGAGCGCAATCTCAGGGTCTAAGGGGAAGCGCAACCCCCAGTTGAACAGTTCGGTGAACACAACAATCTCCCGGGGTCTAACGTGAACAGAGGTCTCCCCGGGGAGCGGGAATCGAACGTTGACACACTCGGGAATTCCCCAGCGGATCAGCAGTTCTCTATGATCGGACTCGGGGAAGTATAGGTACTTCCCTTCGAAAAGAGAAACCACGTCCCTTGTTCGAAGCCAGCTGAAATACTTGGTGGTGATGGCTGCCGCGACTGCTTCGGGCAAGGGGTCATCTGGGGGGTTAGCTGCGTGGCCAGCGGCAGCAACACAGACTTCCGCGGGTGCCACATCGACTTCCGACTCTCCAGCTTCTTGGGTCGGAACTTGATTAGAGCTTCGGGCGTTAGCAGCGTCTGGTTCTGATACTCTGACCCGAGAAGTAGAAGCATCGGCAATACCGCCCGCCATGGCCCTATGAGCCGCTTCCACTTCCTCGGGAGTCAGTTGAAGTTTAGGCAAACCTAAAAAGTGACCGCAGTGTTAGTACCGGTCCGATACCCTCTAATCGAGGGCGTAAGTTGAACCATTTCAGGATAATTACCTCCTACGGGGGGCTTAGAGGGATCGTCTTCTCCCATTATCAGGAATTTGGATTTGCGAGCAGGTCGGGGAGCGTGCGAGTTGACGGGCGATAAGGTCGGATTTCTCGACCCAACTACCGGGGAATGAGAAGAACTACCGCTGGAGGAAAGGATAACGGTCTCTGGGGAAAGACTAGCCTCGGGATATGGAGAAACCGGAGGGTCGGATACAAGGAAAGATTCTGCAGGGATCGGGGTGGCGAGAACGGGATCGTGAGGAAGCGGAGCGGGAACAAAAGGTTTGGAGTTAGACCCCCAGATCAGACCAGCACGTCGGTATTCTTCTGCTCGGTCTCCGATGCTGGACCACTCTTCAAAACTCCACTCGGTTTTTCTTTTCTTCTTGGTTGGTTTTTTCGTTGGATGTCCGGGTTTCATACAACAAACATGCCAAAATAAAGAAGGGTCGGACGAGCTTTCTCTCTCTCTCTAGAAATGGTCTGACAGCATTTTCTCTCTCTAAGATGCCTCTGAGAGACACCAAGGATCTTGGGGTATTTATAGGCAAGATTGAAAGATCGGGGGATACCAATCGACGAAAGCGCAGCGGGAAGACGAAGAGTCTCCCTAGGAACCTAGTCTGACAGAGTGGTGGCCCGTTAGCTGATGACACGTACTGGTCACTGACTGACAAGGGCTGACCTAAGCCACACATCACGAACCCACCTTCGATATGGGCCGTCGTGACCGCGATCGATAAGAGAGGCAGGCCCATCACAGGAGGCCTGGTTTGAAAACCCCAGCAGAACAAAAAGAGGAGGCGCGGGAACGTGACCAATGAAGGAGCCTCAAGCGTCGGGAAAGCGAAACTGACAGAACCTGAAGACTGAATAGAGATCGGACGATTGGTGATGGCCCGATTAGCAAGTCTCCGCTCATAAAACTCCCGAAGACTGTGGGGCTACTGATGAGGGCAGAATTCGCCGATTTAAGTTATAGGGGTAAAAACGCAATAAATAATACTTGATATAGCTGATAGAGTGTTCAGAGTCCTTCGAGGACCAATGTGCAAAGATAAAATTAGTTGAGGGGCCTCATTGATATGTGATGAACGGCCCACTAAGAGCTTAAATGGGTCCGCCTTATTTTAGTATAAAAGGGTGACCCACTTGCCTGAAAAGGGCATTGAATATTATTTCTACGAATCTTCCTTTATCTCTCTACACTTTCTCTCTCTAGTCACATCTGGCACAAGATCCTAAATATATTCCCTAAGAAACTATTGACTCATCAGTAGTAACCCGTGACATGATCCTCCTGAATTTGTCTCTTAATTAGACGCTAATTCAAGATGAATAATATATGGTCGATCTTAGAGTCAAAATTTCGTAAGTCTGAAAGTGCGCACGTCATCATTCTATGGTCTCCTTGCATACTTATCTTTCTAGATAATGAATAACATATGGAATCCTCAAAATTGTATGCATATAATATACACACACATGTATATACATGTTAGAGATTTAAGCCCTAGGCCCATTAGCCCATATAGTTTGTCTATAAATAGGAAATTAATACTTTAGACCTTATATCTCTAACTATATATATATATATATACCGTTAGTTATTGTTTGTTCATATTTCAATGATCAGGCTTCTATTAAGCCACCACACCTCTGCCGCAGTTAGTGGCGGTTCTAACGGAATTGACTCTCCACAGCTTATTCATGTTTTTCGAATTATCAAATTTTTGTGAATGGATTTTCGGATTTCAGTTCTCATTTTGAAGTCCAATATTTATTTCTTTCCTATTCTTTTTATGTATATAAATAGAGACAATAATTGTAAGCCCATTAAAGGTTCATTGGATAACATATCTTTTGGTATTTCACCTTCGTATCAAAGGGTCTTAGGAAAATCAGGAATGGAAACAGGCCTTGATGGAATTTTTTAAGTTTTTTTTAAAGTGAACCTGCAGCCGCTACTCAACGAGTGTGCACATGGTATTTCTTGAGGTATTTGTTTTTTTCCTAAAAACAGAGGATGTAAAATTTGTAAAAATTTATTTAAAAAAATAAACAATTAAAAGAAAAAAAAACAAAATGGTATAAATAAATATTAATTTTTATAAAGTAAAACTAGAATTACAGTAGAAGAACTATTTGCGCAACACTTCACAAATTAATTTTGGTGACATGTGACTGCTTTAGAGAATAGACCACGCACTGTGGACTAAATTTATAGATTTTGCCAAGTCCATGGATCTAACAAGTAGATTTTAAAGTTGTAGGATTAAATGAAATAAAACGGGATAGTCGAGGGACTACTGAACGATATAAGAAAAAGTATGATAAAAAATTTGACGAAGCTTCATGTTCAAGAGAAAAATACCTCAGTAATCACTTAATGCAGGTTGATGTTTATTTGCACGAGGACGAGAAATGTCAAAAAGGAGTTTGAAAAATACCAAACCGATATAAAATTTAACGATAATCTCACAACTCTAGTATATTTATAAATCAATTTAGTTTCAGTTCCATAAAACATATAATGGGTTGATATGGTTGCGACCACTCATGTTTGTATTTTTATGCAGGATATTATAAGTAGGTAAAACCTCAGCAATTAAAGATTCATCTATCAAGTAGAGGACACTTCGTGTTTAGTTTATGTTATTTATGTGTTTTAGTTATTGCTTTCTAGTGAACATTACTTGATTTTGAAATATGTTAGAAGGAATTTGATCATTTTTCTATCAGACACCTTTAGATATTTGGATATGTTTAAGAATAATCAAATGAACCTTTATTTACAAAATGTGTAACATGCATTGGATGTTTAACAATGGATAATATTATATTTGAAAAATATTATTAAGTATCACAGAGAAGCAATGAACGTACACATATCTCATAAACTAAATTGTAAAGCTAAACATTTATTGAAAATTTGACAAACACTTAAGTCATAGTTCTAAAGCAAGAATGAATAAACTTTTTTTAAAATGTTTATTAGGTTCTCTTGATTATTTGATATTTGGTGCTTGTATTGAATCTATAAATGGAAAATAAATCACAACAAAAAGGTTAGGTTCATACAGAATGAAAGAAATTTGGGAGTCGATACATACCGATAACAGTGGACCGTTCCCAAAACAAATGATAGAAGAAGCATCAATATTGTATCACATTAATAGATGGATTCTATCAATACGAGTATCCATACCTTATTTATGAGATCAGAAGTCTTAAGACAAGTTCATAGCGTTAAAAACCAAAGTTAAACAAACTGGTAATAACATAAGTTGCATGATATCTGATCATGGTGGTGAATGTTATATCCTATAAAATTAGGGTATAGTTCATTAGAATATAATATTGGGTTCGTCTAGTACAAACGCCATACCTGAGAGATGAAACTGTATGCTTAAGGATATGGTAAGAAGTATGACTCATCATTAAACTTTACCCCTACCACTCTAGGGAGAGGCTATATAATACATTATATACATTCTTCATATATACCCCACAAACCTAACCATTAAAACCTCACATAAACTTTAGATTGGACACAAGCCTAACCTAAAGCATATGAACATTTGTAGATTTCCAATTGAAGTAAGCCTTATAAGATGAATCAAAAGAACTTGGACACTATGAGGGTTAGCTGTTATTTCATTGGATATTATGAACATACAAAATCATTTATTCTTTATGATTTTATTCACTATAGTATGTTTGATTCGACAAAAAAATAAGTTTATTTGAGGATGTTGAGTTTATGAGGAAGAATTTAAGACAAATATTTATTTCGAAAACAAACCATGAAGATTCATGAAGGTTCTAACAAATATAAGTAGGTTATAAAGCCAATATATCACATCACGGTGATTCATGTTAATGATTCCATACTCAGGTATAAGATGATTTGGTTTACGGCCAGACATTTTAGTTATGTTAGAACATAAATATACTCAAAATGATATTTTTCTTCCACATATGAAACATAATTAAATTGTTCAAAATTATCAAAACTCTACATTTTCAAAAATTAAAAGATAAATAAATAGTAATCTTATAAAGGTTCTCTGGAGATAAGAATAATATTATATCTTTAGATTGTGTAGTGTATCTTGAAAACCATGAAGATTCACGTGTTACAACGGTAAATGCATCCCCTACAAGTTCAATACGAAAATCAACATTCTAGTACTTGAAAAAGGCTGATAAATATTTGGGAAACGACTGAGGAATTTATTTACTATAAGATTGGTAAAGGTGAAGCAAAATTCTGGTTAGACAGGTGGCGCAGACATCAACCTTCTATTAAAACTGCATACAGTGAGGATAATGGATGGTACACTAAGGAATTGGTCAATAAATTTTGGAAGGGATTGGAATCAGATCAAACTGCATAGAGTTGTATTGAACTCAGATTTTCTTAGCATTTTAATAAAAATATTTAAATGGGAACATAGAGGATAAAATCAAATGGTCTTTATCCAAGTATGGTGGTTTTAGTACTAAGGAAACATGAAGTAAATTAAGAAGTAAATAAAATAAATCCACCTTATATAAGAAACTCTAGAATAAGATAACTCATCTGAAATGCTCCATATTACTATGGAGGATCATAAACAACTAGATATCGATGGACTTTATCCTTCAAAAAATAAATTTTATACTGGTCTCTAAGTGCCAATTCTGTGATGATTCAGAAACTATTAAGCACCTGTTTGTCTCTTATAAAATATCTTTGAAAGTTTAGTCTTATTTTGCAGGTTTATTCAATATCATTCTAGACATGCACATGCCTCTTGTTCGTGTAATTAGGACATAGTTGTGCTTTACTGTCAAAGATGTTCATTTAAAAACTATAGTTATCCCTATTATATATTGGTCTATATGGAGAGCTAAAAATAGTGATAAATATGATAATCATAAGATCTTTTCTAGTTATATATTTAATCACATTAAGAATATCTTGATTGGTTTAGATCATGCTAGCTTATTCAAGAGAAGTCACTGGTCAATTATAATAGGGCTTCTAGTGAAAAATGTTCTTGTAATCAATTATCCAAGGTTAGGGAAAATATTCTACTTAGCTAAAACCCTCCATTAGACAACATGTACAAATAAACATAGATGGCTCATGTGGACTGAATGGAGATGTTTGTGGTGGGGGCTATTAAAGAACATGAATGGAGATTTTACAATTGGATATGTTAGATTATAGTATGCTAACTTATCTATTAGTTGAGCGCAGAGCGTTATTAGACGACCTTACGAGATGGCCTTCTGATTTATAAGGATCTTAACATTAGTAATATAGATATATAAATTGATTCGCAATTATTTATTGAGCAACTATAAAGCTCATGGTTCATAGAAACTCTCTTTAACTGTTGTTAGAAACTAATTACTACAAGTATGAATATAGCCCAAATTTATAGAGATAAAACAAAGTAGCGGATTGGGATGCTAAATGGACCAGGAAATGTAAATTGAAAGTGGACTTTAATCAATTTTAGACTTCCAATCAACTAAGGACAATTACTTTATTAGAAATCTTAGGATTAAGATATATAATACTAGAATGTTGATGGTTAATATGGCTCACTGTAAACTGATTTTGATGATAAAATCCATATTATGATTATCAATAATTTGTGACACTAACAATTTAAGCACGTAACACCTGACTTTACCAGGTTGGGAAATATATTTGGCAGGTATTTATAATATAAAGCAGGCATGGAGCTTGAGGAAGAAAATTAGAAGTTTGAGCACGAGTATGGATTATATTTATGAAGAAACAAGAGAAACAACATACCAACTAGAGCAATCAGAAGTACAATAAATGGATATCAATCGCAAAGTTAATTCATTAGTCAAGTCTTTGGTAAAGGCTTGAAGCCATTCTATAGTTAACAAAAATTGTAAAAGGTGTAATGCTAAAAAAGAAAAAAGATTAACAGTTATGTATTTCACTAAAATCAAAGTATCACTTGAAAAACTCTACATATGTTTGTAAAGGAATGAGGAAGAAGCTCTCGATTCTCGTTTTGTAAAAGCACTGAATTCATGATTTTTCCAGCATCAAACCAACCTTCCTGAATGCATTTTGAGCTCTACTATTGTGAATGGGGGTGAATAAATTTTAAAACTAACGTCGAAACTTTAGTAAATCTTTTGATTTCCGTTCATAGTTTTTATTCAGAGGTCCAACCATAATAATGTTGGACAAATTTATCATTAATATTCTAATTTAAATAAATTTGTTGGATTAAAAAACTAAAATTAAAATTTGAATTCTTTTTTTACTCTATATATATAAAGGTCACTTTAGATTTATATTTTTGGAGTACAAAATACTTCACTTGGATATTCTCATATACATTACACTTGGAAATGTTGGTTTTTAACTCACCTTATCCAAAATAAATTTTAAATTTGTTTATTCTTTTTATATTTGAACCAAAATTATATTTTATATATATATATATATATATATATATTAAAATAATTATTCTTTTGGATCGATTTTTTTTATTGACAAAAAATATTTTCAAATTGAATAAAAAAACAACGGGATAAATTAAAATGCATTCGTAGTCCATTATCAGTTGAGATTATTAAGAAATAAATAAAATAAATAATTGTTGGCTATTAACTAAAACCTAAAAGCAAACTACCAAAAAAATATTATATTTTGTTTCTAATGGGAGAATAAATTACTAAAAACAAGTTGTGTATGATCTTGGACCTAGGTAGAATATTCTAGAGAGAAAGTAGAAATATAGTATTATATTCCAAAGAATGTCCCACCTACCAAGAATAATGGGTCTCCTTTTATAGTATGGAAATGTGGACCCATTTATGTCCTTTGTGGGCTTACTTTATTTCTCTTTTAGTCCTTCACAATATGTTTTGTTTACAAATTATCCTCTAATAAATGATAAATACTGTAATATACATTTTAACTTCCTTCTATTTACAATTGGCTCCTTATTATTACTATTGACAAATTGCTCCTCAATCTTCCGGAACAACGGGAGCGAAGACTTTTAGAAGGATCAGCTTAAAACGCCTCTGTTCCTTTACTTCGGGATTTACATTGGTTTTCCTAAGACCAGACATTTCCTTCCAATCTGACGCCAAATCCTTCACTGCACGCCTCGAAAGTCGGGCGCAGACGTTTTCCTTCAACGGTTGTCCGACCCTTCACGTTTTTATTCAATGGTCAGTCGTGCTTAGCCCACACCCTGCTCTTGAGTCATCTTGGGTCTGTTTCCGATCTCCCTGAGTGACTTCTCTATGGGCCCAGACCGGTAATTAGGTTTTGAAAAGTGATCCGGGTCGGTGTGGCCCATCTAGCGTCTCTGTTTGAGCCAGCTAGCCCATGCCTCCCGTGTTTGTCTGACTAAAAGCGACACGTGTTGACCGACTACTCGAGACGTGCTTGTTTACACAGCTTCTCAAGAAACCCTTTCGACTTTCTGCTGCTTTCCATCGCTTGGACTTCCCCGTACGCATAACGGACTGGTGAAGTTGCCTATAAATACCTCTCGAACATAAATTACTCTCAGAGGCGTTCTAGAGAGAGAAAGTGCTGTCCGGATATTTCTAGAGAGAGAGCGATTGTTTTATGAAAAATAGGAAACCGAAGCAGAAGCCAAAAACCAAGAAAAAAGAGATCGCGTGGGACTTTGAAGACTGGGCTAGTATTGGTGACCGTGCCGAAGAATACCGAGCAGCTGGACCGATTTGGAGCTCAAACTTGAAACCCTTTGTTTCCGTGCCACCGCCTCACGATCCCGTTCTTCCCGAACCGGTTCCTGCTGAGTCCTTGGTTATACCCATACTATCTGACGCGAGCACCTCCGATAATATCGGTAGCTCTTCAAGCAGCAGCTTGCTACCTGCACCTGCTACTAACACCCATGCCCGACCCCTTCGTCGGTGAATTCCTATACTACTCCAACTTCTTTTCTTCCACGTAGTCGAAGGCAAGCCAAATTCCTTCCCATGGGTGATTCTCCGACCTCTGCTTCGCCTGTAAGGGAAAAATCCCCTGAGATGGTTCAACTTACCCACGACATCAAAGGGTACCGGACCGGTACCAATACCGCGCGTACCTTTCTGGGCCTTAATAAAAAAGCTCAGCTTGCTCGGTTCAGGAGTAGTTCTGATACCGCGGTTGCGGTTAATCCTCCTAAATCTGACGCCGCCCTGGTAGACCATGCCGATGAGCCGGAAAAGGATGTTGTAGTTGCGGGCGAAGGCACTGCCGCTGCTGGGGGCCATGAAGAGCCTTTTCCTGAGGAGATCGAGGCGGTCATTACAACTAATTACCACCGCTGGTTGCCCCGGGAAGATGTCATTTCCCTCTTCGAGGGCAAGTATCTTTACTTTCCGGCCGAAGAGCGGGAAGAGCTTCTGAAACGATGGGGCATCCCGGAGTGCGTGGGTGTTGGCTTTCCCGAGCCCGGGGAGACACCGGTGCATGTCCGGTCACGTAAAATCGTGATCTTCACCGAACTCTTCAACTGGGGCCTCAAGTTTCCTCTAGACCCCGAGATAGCTCTGTACTTTTGAACCTTACAAATCTGCCCCTCACAGCTGACGCCCAACGCATGGTATACACTAATGTCGTGTATCATGGCTTCCCGTCTGTCGGGTCGGATTATGCCGATAGTGGAGTACGTCGCTATGTCCGGGCTTTCGAAGTCCCCTAAGTCTCCCTTTTTCTACTCCTCTTTGGGTAACACCTGGAAGATCGTGAATGATTTTCTCGAGGGCGACAAGGGTTGGACACATCGGTTTGTCTTCCTCCGTGGTTGTTGGGAAAACGGCCGACCCTATGACCAGGAGAATCTGAGGCGATTGCTGCGGTCTTGGGTTCCTAGCGATAGGATTTTTTTTTAATTGGTTTGACCTATGGTGCAGTTTCTAAGGAGTTCATCCAAGGGGTGAAAAAAGACTATTTCAAGCCCGACAAGGTGACCTTTCAGGCCTTGAAAGATTATGCAAAGAAGCATTGGGGTCGGGCGTTTCACCGAGCTTTCAAGGATACCAACTTGATTATGAGCAACCTCTGGCGTTGCTCGTCGGAGCCCCTAACCATCGAGGAATTTCACCAACCCCCAAGCTTGGTGGACGTGGTTGCAAGGTCACAGGCGCCCGACGTGACCTTATTTCTCCCTAAGCGAAACAAAGCTCCCATCAAGCACCCTAAGTCAGACGATGAAGCGGACCAAGCTGACGCTGATACCAAGAGGGACGCCTCTGAGGGGCGGCAAGGGGAGAACGCTGAGGTGGAAGATGGGGCTCATCAGTCCGAGGAGCTGGCTCGGAAGCGGAAAGGCAAGGCTGAGGCAGACATAGCTCCGAATAAACAACCGAAGCGTGCGAAGAAAGAGAATCGGGTTGTTGTTGTGCCTCTGGCTGTTGACAATGCCACCGTCCCCGAACTTTTTGAGCAATTTGGGGGGGGGGTGAAGAGTGCGACTGTGACTGATCCCATAGCGGTGCAGCCCGACGATGCAAGCCCCAAAGCGCCGGCTGCGTCCTCGAGTGGTGTGAAGTTGCCGGTCCTTTCCGTGCTAGGGAGTCCGCATGCATTCCCTCTTCGAATCACAGATGTCCTGTCTTTGTCTTTGTACACTTTGTACAACATGATCGTCCCCTTGGCCATGAAGGAACATCGAGCGGCGGAATTAAGCCAGAAGCTAGAGGGTGCGGAGGGGAAGGTCACCGCGCTTGAAGAGGAAGCGAAGAAAGCGAGGGAAGCTCAGAGGCTTGTGGAGGAGAAGCTGGAGGCGGCCGAACAAAATTTGGCTCTTATAACGAAGGACCGGGATGATTGTGTTGGGAAGCTGGGTCAGGAGATTACCGACTAGAAGGCGGCTAATGGTCTTTTTGCATCGCAATGCCAGAAATGGGCTGAGAAGGAAGCAGCCGAGGCCAAGGCGGTGTATGTGCTGACTTTCCATTATCGTTTTCCAGACTTGCATCTAGGATCCATGTGGCTGGACATTCCAGAGGCTGACCGTCCCAAAGGCGTGATTTGCGAGGATGACGAGTCAGATGACGAAGGGACGGAGTCTGAAGGAAATGATGTGTGACCCCTGATGCTTCTATGTACTTGTTGTTTTTTTGTTTTGTACTTTAAACTTTTGTGTTCTGTATTTGCCGGGTCAGGATGGACCTTCTGTTGAATTTGGATTGTAACAACTGCTTAATCATGGAATTTAATTAACAGTGTTTGATAATTTTGAATAAAAATAGTCGACCATAGGGTCGGTAACTCGGCTTGTGGAGCAATTTAAATTGAAAATCCAACCATAGGGTCGGTAAATCGATACGTAGATCAGTTTAAATACTGAAAAACCGTTTAAGGTTTTGTAGATCAATTTAAATTGAAAATCCAACCATAGGGTCGGTAAATCGATGTGTAGATCAGTTTAAATACTGAAAAACCGTTTAAGGTTCTGTAGATCAATTTAAATTGAAAATCCGACCATAGGGTCTGTCAACTCGTCAGGTGACAGACTTGTTACGGACAAATCACAGATATAAAGGCGAAAAGAATTTTTAATTAAAAAGGGTCGGTTTCTGTAGGTGCCTCATCAAAACCTTCTCGCGCCACCGAGCTAGGAAAGAGTACACCCCCGACCAAAGGTTCGTTTACAAAGATGATTACAACAAATGTCAAAGCTATTCAAAATAACGTTTTAAATGCTCGATGTTGCATGGGAGTCTTATCAACCGCCCGCGCTGGTCTTGCAATCGGTATGTCCCATTCTTGAACCTCTCTGTCACTGAATATGGCCCCTCCCAGTTTGGAGTAAGCTTGCCGAGGCTTTTATCCTTGATGTGCAGAAAAACTCTTCGTAAAACTTTGTCCCCTACTTTGAACTCTCGCCGACGTACTTTCGACGCGTACCAGATTCTCATCAAGGTCTGATAATGCAACGCATGTAACTGAGCCCGACCCCTTTTTTCTTCTATCAGATCTAAAGCTAAGCGTCTAGCGTTATTGTTTTCGCTTTCCGTATAAGTACCGATCCTGAACGAGGGAAAGATTAATTCTGTTGGGGCGACGACGTCCATTCCATAAACTAGGGCATAAGGCGACTCTTTGGTCGCTGTTTGAGGCGTTGTTCGGTAAGCCCATAACACTTCTTGTAAGTAATCCGGCCACTTGCCGGCCCTTCCTTCCAAATTCTTTTTGAGCCCGTCCAAGATGGTTCGGTTAGTCACTTCAACTTGCCCATTTGCTTTGGGATGAAAAGGGGCGGAGAAACAATGCTTAATCCTATGGGTCGTGCAAAAGGTCTTCATCTCATGGCTATCAAACTGGGGTCCATTATCCATGGTGAGTCTCTGGGGCACCCCAAATCTACAGCAGATGTGCGACCAGATGAATTTGATGATGTCCTTTGTCTTTGTAGCCGATAACGGTTCTGCTTCTACCCATTTAGAGAAGTAATCCACGGCCACCACGATCGTCTGCCCCCCCCCCCCCCCGGACGCCATTGGCAATGGACCGACGAGATCAATTCCCCATCGGTCGAAAGGTAAACCTTCAGATATGGATTCTAAAGGGGCCGCGGGAATATTGATCGCATTAGCGAATATTTGACATGGGTCGCATGTTTTCACTATCTATTGGGCGTCAGCTGCAACCGTTGGCCAATAGAACCCGACGAGGAAAATTCTCCTTATTAACGCCTTGTGACCACAATGAGCCGCACCCTCTCCATCGTGTAGCTCTGATACAATTATCTATGACTCGTTTACTCCCAAACAGCGCAGCAAAGGCTGGCTGAATGATTTTGTATAAGTTGTCTCCCAATAAGGTGTAGCCGCGGGATTTGTTTCGAACTTTCCGAGCTGCTAGTCTATCGTCTGGTAGATGTCCCTCGACCAAGAAGGCGATAATATCCCTTCTCCAATCCGAGATGGTTACCGACGACACCTGACAGGCCATTTCCGGTCGGTTATCCAGCTCCTTGCTCCGTATGATCGACGGGTTTTCTTGTTTTGTTACCCATGGGTAACTGTTGGAACATGAAGCCGATGCTAGCGAATCGGCTACCATATTTTCAGCCCTCGGGACATGCTCATAAGTTATCTTAGCAAAAGATGCGGCTAAAACTCGCAGCGCTGCCAGGTACTGAACCGGATGCTCTTTCTTGGCTTCCGACGTTCCCGAGGCTTGGTTGATCACGAGCTGAGAATCGCTGATAAGGCGCACATGTGTAGCTCCACATACCTGTGCTAGTCGTAAACCGGCCAGTGCGGCCTCGTACTCAACTTCATTGTTCGAGGTTCGGAAGCCAAACCGGATTGCCTGATGCATACTGATACCCGTTGGTGTAACTATCTGTATACCCGCGCCGCACCCGTTGACGTTTGAACCGCCATCGGTGCAGACGATCCATTCATCTTGTTTGGTTGATTCATGTGAGGGTTCTTTGTGCGGTTGGTCCAAATGGAATTCTACTATAAAATCAGCCAGGGCTTGACCTTTGATGGCAGTTCGAGGTTCGAAACGGATGTCGAAGTCGCCCAGCTCAACCGACCATTTGGACATTCTTCTTGACATGTCTGAGCGTTGGAGAACGTATTTGAGCGGAAATGAGGTGCGGACGACAATATGGTGTGCTTGAAAGTACGACCACATTTTTCGTACTGCGGTTACCAATGCTAAAACCAATTTCTCCAGCTTTAGATACTGTGTCTCTGCATCTAGTAAGCTTTTGCTTACGAAGTACACCACCTTTGGGACCGCTCCCGAGTCGCTGATCAGAGCCGCACTTACTGCAAAATCCGAAACCGCTATGTAAAGAAAAAGAGTCTCTCCTGTCAGAGGCTTTGTTAGAAGGTTCGGGGATGACAAGTAGGTTTTAATTCCTAAGAAGGCAGCATCGCAGTCTGGTGTCAAAGAAATTTTTTTGGCATTTCTCAAGACCTGAAAAAATGGAGCGCACTTGTGAGATGAACGAGAGATAAATCGGTTCAAAGCTGCGAGACGCCCGATCAATATCTGGACTTCCTTTATACTCTTAGGTGGCGTCATGTCGGTAAGGGCTTGCAATTGGATCGGGTCCGCCTCGATTCCCTTTTCGCTGACAAAGAAGCCCAGGACTTTGCCCGACCTTACCCCAAAAGAGCATTTCTCCGGGTTCAACTTGAGATTTATACCTCTGAGGTTGTCAAAAAGTTTCTCTCAAATCGATAAGGTGTGCCTCGTCTGCGCCGCTCTTCACCAATATATCATCGATGTAAACCTCCATGTTCCTCTCTATCTGACAATCGAAAGTCTTGTTAACCAACCTCTGATATGTTGCCCCGACGTTTTTCAATCCGAACGACATAACCTTGTAGCAATACAGACCTCTGCCTGTGATAAACGTCGTGCTCTCCTGATCTGCTGGGTGCAGCATAATCTGATTGTAGCCCGCGAACGCGTCCATGAAAGAGAGTAACCTGTTCCCCGATGTGGAGTCCACCAATTGGTCGATCCTTGGCATCGGGAACGGATCCTTCGGGCATGCCCGATTTAGATCGGTAAAGTCCACACACATTCTCCACTTCCTGTTTTTCTTTTTTACTAGGATTGGATTCGAAGTCCAGAGTGGGTAACTTGACTCCTTGATGTGACCGATGGTGATCATTCTTTCGACCTCTCTCAGAATGAACTCTGTTTTTTCTTGGGAAAATGCCCGACACTTTTGCGAAACGGGTCTGGCATTTTTGTTGACAGTTAATTTGTGAATCACGTGGTTTTCCGGGACTCCAGTCACGTCCCTCGAGCACCATGCGAATAAATCCAAATTTTCTTGCAGCAATGATAATAATTGTTCCCTGAAAGTGGATGACAACTGGATTCCAATCGGTAGTACTTTCCCTTCGATAAACTGGTACTTTTCACATTCTTCGTCAGTAGTAAAAAACATGGGAGCTTCTCTAGGATCATCTATGGGCAACGATCCCAAGGGAAGTCCCTCTAATTGCTAATCCCGTGCTTGGACCATCTCCTGATCCCTCTTTGGTGCCAAAGCTGCTCGATAACATTCACGGGCCGCTTTTTGGCTACTTCGAACTATACCCACGTTGTTCCCGACCACGTACTTCAAACATTGATGGACCGTGGACGATACCGCGTGCATTCGCGATAGCCATGACCTGCCAAAAATCGCATTATGAGATGCTGGCGCGTCTACCACAACGAATATGACGGTGACCTCCTTTTTGAATGGTCCGCGGCCTAGTTGAACGATGCCCTCAAATTCTCCGACCACGTCTGCTGCTGAACCTGTAAACGCCATGATAGTACGGTCCGACCTGGTAATGACCGGGGGCGCCGTGAACTTTACAAAAGTGGATGCAAAGATTATGTTAGCGGAGCTTCCAGTATCCACCAAGATATGTTTGACTTCTTCCCTCGTGATGGCTGCTCCGATAACGATGGCGTCTTCGTGAGGGCCGACAACATCTCTCATGTCGTCGTCGTCAAAATAAAGGATCGGGGAAGGAATGTCTTTAGAGCGGAGGTAGGCCCGAGCCTACAGCTGGGTGGCTAAGTTCACAATATGCCGTTTTCTAGAGGAGTGAGTGGTTCCTGCCATAGAGTCACCCCAAAAAATAGTCAGTGATTCAAAAAATTGACAAAGGTTTCTTACCTTCATGTTACTTCCCGCAGTTTCCTCTTCAATAATTCCGATGATGTTACGATTTGCGTCGGGATCGAGGTACTCGATGGACACATCAAAAAGGTCGACCACATCGGTAATGGCCATAGTCGTTTCGGACTTCGGTACCGTCATGACTTCTCTTGAGGCGGGACTCTGCTGAGCTTTCTTCTTTGCGTATTCCAAGAGATTTCCATGTTCTATCAGCATTTGTATTTTCTTTTTAAGGGCAATACAATCCTTAGTATCGTGCCTCACGTCTTCATAGTAACGGCAATACCGGTTGTTCCTCTGCTCTCGAGGCGTCGGTATAGGGAAAGGCCTCTAATACATCCCGCTTTTCTTAGTTTTCTCGTAGATCGAAGACATACATTCCGTCAAGTCAACGAAATATGCGGGTCGGATCCACTTATTGGACATAGGTTGCGATGCCACTTGGTTGGTCTGTTTTGCTTTTTGGCTTGGGGGAGCCGACGCCTTGACAGGTAAAGACTGGGTCGTTGGTATCGAACTTATCGGCTGGGCTTGCAGCCCGTAGTTGGATTGGGATCCTTGTTTTATGACGACCGATGCTTGCACGCTCTGCTGAATCTGCGCAGCTAGCTCGGACGCCTTGGTTTCTTCTATCGGTATCCGTTTTTATATCTGGGCCAGAAGGGCGGAGAACGTAAACACTTGTTTTTTGGTTACCGCCTGCTTCATTGCCCTGGGAGCAAGCCCAGGCGATACGCAGTCAGTGCCACATTCTCTTCGCAATGGTCAAGGTCGGTCTTAGCGTCAATGAAACGCCTGGTATAATCCCTTAGGCTCTCTCCCAGCATCTGCTTACAGTTCATGATCGTGTCCCCATTGGCTCAGAAAATTTTGCTACCAACGAAGTGCTAGCGGAATATTGTCCAGAAAATCCCGAAGTCTTTAATGCAGCCCTGCGGTAGTCGATTGTACCACTTGGATGCTCGGTCCTTGAACATCATTGAAAATTCTCGACACAGAAGCTTATCGTCGTTATCGAAGCTTAACATAAAATTTTTGAAAGCCTCTAGATGATTATCCAGATCCCCTTTACCGTCATATTTTTCCAATTTGGAAATATCGAATCTCTTCGGGAGATACCCCGATAATATTTCGCCGAACAATGGCGAAGCCCTCCAACTCATCCCGAACCCAATGACTCCGCCCCCGAGTCCCTCGGTCTGAATGCCGTATAGGCCCTCATCCCCTGGGTTAATGAATTGACTGCTGGTTCGGTACCCCAGGTTCTGGCTGTTCGAGTGCTGCCACTGGACTTGGGGTAGGACTACCCGCTCTTCTCTGCTTCATGTCTGCATCTCTTCTTTTTCAAACAATACTAGCGTTCTTTTCTCGGTGCTACCCTTTTTGTACTTAGGGGAATCCGAACGGGGTGCCCTATTCCGTCGGGAACGACCCTTCTGCGCTCGCTTGTTCAACCTTCCCTTGCGCCGGTATTCCTTTTCCGATGAATCATCGGTAGTGTAATCGGGAGAGGCCCCTCTGGTCACTTTTGGGTACCGCTCCGCTCTGCCAGTCTGTTTGTCCTCTGGGCGCGACTCTCGATAATACCGAACAGGTTGGGCATCGATGCGATGGTCAATGGTTGGGTAATCCTCGCCGCGGTCTTCTACAACCGGCCCTTTGCCTTTAGCTTCCCGAGCCCTTTTTTGTCTAGAGCCCTTTCTTTCTCTTCGTTCAACTTTGCAATGTCCTCCAGAAGCTGTATCCTGGTCATGATAAGGGTCGAACGCTTGTCCCGACCTTGCGCATAGTATTCGCGACCCGAGGCTTCCTCGCCTTCGGATAACGAAACGGCTCGGACCACTTCTCTCACGACCCTCTCTCCGATAGCTGAGTCATTCATCATCTTGTCAAGATCAGATCGTGATTTTCAAAGAAAAAGATTCCCTTTTTGGGTATCACGGGTTCCCACAGACGGCGCCAATGATGAGAGAATAAATGACTAAAAGCAAGTTGTGTAGGATCTTGGACCTAGGTAGAATATTCTAGAGAGAGAAAGTAGAAAGAGAGTATTATATTCCAAAGAATATCCCACCTACCAAGAATAATGGGTCTCCTTTTATAGTATGGAAAAGTGGACCCGTTTATGTCCTTGGTGGACTTACTTTATTTCTCTTTTAGTCCTTCATAATATGCTTTGTTTACAAAATTATCCTCTAATAAATGGTAAATACTGTAATAGACATTTTAACTTCCTTCTATTTACAATTGGCTCCTTAACGAATTGCTCCCTTATCGGTTTCAATTCTTCCGTTACGATTAAAAATACTTATATATTTCTCTAATAAAATTACTAAAAAAAAGTTGTAAATTAGGGTTTCATATCCCGTATCTTCTTTAGCTGCTGTTCTCCGTCTCCGGGCCTCGTCACCATGACTAAGCGTACTAAGAAGGCCGGTATTGTTGGGAAATATGGTACCAGATATGGTGCTAGTCTTAGAAAGCAAAGTATGCTGTGAAGAGGATTGCCGTTGGAATATGGGGTTGCAAGGATTGCGGGAAAGTCAAAGCCGGCTGTGCTTACACTTTGAACACTACAAGTGCTGTTACGGTGAGGAGCACCATCAGAAGGTTAAGGGAACAAACCGAGATGTAAGTCATCATCAATATTAGTTTTGCTATATTGTAATAGTCTCTTCTCTCACCGTATTAATTTGAAACTTCTTTAAAAGTCATCATTTTTGTTGCTAGTTCATTTTTCGACCAGAAAGATATTATTTGAAAGTGGTACATCTTTTTTATTTTGAATGCAAAACTTTTTGTTGATGGTTAAAAAAAATACTTATATAAAAAAAATACTTATATAGAAAATTAAGGTGGTCTCAAATTATTTGCTGTTATCTTTTTACCTTTTAATAATGGTGTATTTTTTACACATATTTATAGATAAGATTTTGAAACAGCTTTTAAAAATAAATTAAGGATAATATTTTATAAAAAAACTGCCGAAAAAATAATAGTTTTTTTTTTTTAATTTTTTAAATAATAAAAGAAGTTAATAATAATAAAATTTATTTCAATATGATCTTAAAAAATAAAATTTTAAAAGGGGTTATTTCCAATAAGATATATAAAATAATTAAAAATTCTTGTTTAGTGTGCCTTAGTTTGGTTAATTCTAATAAGGAATATTAGATACGGTGTTAGTATCAAAAATATTATACACTTATTGTAATTATGAAAATATTTTGTATGTAACAAGAATTTTGATATATAATAATATTTTGTATGTAGAGCTATGACGTGGTTCGACAACTGGCCAACTAGCGGTTATGGAGTTTCAACATGATGCGTATGTTGTACCGAAACCATTACATCGGCTTAAATATATAAAATGGGGTAAAAACTATATCACAAATTGAAACCAATGACCTAATGAAAGCTTACGAGCATACATATAGTGATTTCTCGAGACAAAAGACAAATTGCTGGATTTCTCAGATAACATTGATTTTCTTGCGTACAATAGGGAATATTACCAACACTATTGTCTAAAGAGATAATGAATAATAAGGACCAATTTTTTGAAGATTTATTAGCGCAAGTAGAGCGCTAAAAATGGAAATATATATGAGAATTTAAAGATTGGATGAAGACACGACCATCCCAACGGCTATCTGAAGAGTCATTCATTATCACAAAGGGATGAGCCACTCTCTGTGGCACATGTTATCTCTAAACCTAATCGTGACTTTATTAATACCGAAGAATCATTAAATATTATATACTTCAACCAATGAAAAATATGTAAAAGAGAATTCATAAATAATAAGAATAACAAGTACAACAATTGTGGTAGAGGCTAAAGTTTTGAATGACCTTTATGGGGCCTGCGAAATGAGTTCACTAAGAATATATCTGCCTTATATGAGCGAAAGTATATGCTAAGATACTAAAAGTCATAACAGATCAACATCCTAAAAGAAATATGGACATCCAAAGACTATAAATTCCATAATGATTTAAATACCATACAAGGGACTATTGCACGTCAGCAGATCGTTGATGAGGGAAAACTATCAAATTTTTTACAAAGTAAAAGTAGACGTGATCATAGAGGTTGTAAAGTAAACAAGGACATGGATGATCTAACAAGACGCGATAAACAAGAACTAGAAAACATTAAGGAACCAAGAGCGCTTAACAACAATCCTATTTTTGAAATTCAGTCATAAGAATATTTAGATTATCACCTCAATTAATAATCAATATGTGTCATAGCTAGAGAATGCCCTTTTTAAGAAATCATTAATCGTTCGAGAAATAGTTATATCGAATATTTATAATTACAACACCATGAACAAACATCACCCCATGTGTACCAAACCCTTATCTTATCCTAGCATTCTATAATGATGAGTTTAGAAGAATAACAGGACCTCCTGGTGAGACAGTACTGATTAATGTCGATTGACGGTCATGGAATTCAAAAGATTAATGGTCGACATTGATGAGTCCGGATAAATCCACCAATGCCTATAGAGATTTCCAGATAAGGGAAATGCAGACATAAACTGCCCATTGAACTATCCGGACACGACAAAAGTATAAAATAACTAAACACCTTTTGACTAAGCTAGGTGCTAATCAGCATATTAAGTAAATGGGTCCTTAAACTTGACTCGGTTCCATAATTTGACCCGAAAGCCCATGAGTCCATAATTAAGGGTATAAATACCCCAACTACTTTCATTAATGAGGGTAATGAACATTTAATACAACCAAACAGCTCAAATCTCTCGCTACAAAACACCAAAACATTTAATACTCTAAAACTTTCCAAAACTCACCAAAAAGACAATTTAAAATTATTATTAATTATAAAATATACATTTTATTAATTTTGAAGTTATCACTATGTAAACATTATTATTTATTCATTATTTTATTAATAAAATATATATTTAATATTTTTCTTCTATTTTTTTTAATATTTAACAATTTATCAAAAATTAAAAAAAAAATTAACTTGTAGCTTATTTTATTTTTTTAAATAAATAAATTAAAATTTATATAATATATTCTCTTCCTAAAAATACATTACCCTAAAATAATTCTAACTAACATTATTTTTTTAATGTATCTTTTTACTTATTATATTTTTTTATTTTTTTAAAATATCTTCTTCACTCATTATATATTTTCATAAAATAATTTCTAATTCCTGAATATATACACTATTGTAGAAACTAGTAATTTTATTATCATTATTCTCTTTTATTTACAAAAGAATATATACACTATTCTAAAGACAATAAAAGAGAAAGACTACGAAGTTAAAAACCTAGAAGAATATTAGAAATGCCCGTGTTGATTTTCAGCTAAGTGGGGATAAACAGCTTCACTTTTGAGATCACTTTCTTCAATAAAATCAATATGTTGCCTGTCTTTCAATGATTCTTCAGAGCTGTTATACACACATTAACACAATTAGTACACAATTAGTTTATAGTAAGCCCAAGGCTAAAAGTTTCTCTTTAAGTCTACACTTTGGTTACTTCATTTATATATGAACTCATATGGGCAAAATTAAACCTTCATTTAAAAGAATGGTTGCTTCTGTATATATTTTCTTCCTTGAAATTAGTCCATGAATTCTTTATGAACCACGAATTAAAAATAAAATCAATTAAAAGTAATTAACTATTAATTTCGGTACTATAATTTATAAAAGAATATATAATAATAATAATAATAAATAATCAGTTTTATTGGTCCGATTCTTATCGGTTATATCGGTTATATCGGTTTATCGGTTCGATTCCGTATCTGTTCTATCGATTTATTGGTTCGATTCCATATCGGTTTTATCGGATCGGTTCCTAACCGGTTTTCGGATTTTAGAATGGAACCGCGAACCAGACCGTTAAGATTCGGTCTGATCCTCGATCCGGTCCTTATCGGTTCGGTTCTGGTCCGGTTTTCGGTTCCGAAAAACCATTAACAGCTCTAATCAACATGTTAGAATTCCACATTGAACTTTCTCCGATAAGAAATACATTAAGACAGGCGATGAAATAAAGGCAGGCGATGAAATAATACGATGAGACGCTGATATATATAGAAATTGCATAATAGAAAAAAAAAAAGTTCATAAGAAATAAGTACCTCGGCTCTTTTGAATATAGTTCATCAATCGAATATTGTTGGTCATCAATCGTATCAAAAAGAGGATAATCACGAACAATTTGGGGTTGTACATCTAGTGTCTGCTGCGACTGAATTGGAATCGCACAATTGTTATTATCGCTAGCATAAACATCATGTTGTTGTGTTTGGGAAGCTATTTGAGACTGAATTTGAATCGCACAATTGTTATTATCGCTAGCATAAGCATCATGTTGTTGTGTCCGGGAAGCTATTAGCTGAGGCTGAGACTGAGACTGAATTGGAATCGCACAATTGTTATTATCAATAGCATAAGCATCCTGTTGTTGAATCAAAAACTGAGCATCCTGTTGTTGAATCAAAAACTGAGAATTCTCTACGGCAGTGATCTCTCTAGAATCTAGAGAATCTGAATAAGGAATAACATTATCGGAGTTGTAAGGATAATCAAATTGTTGTTGATACGGCTGGGCAACTGGCAAACAATCGACAAGAGAGAGCGAGTTAGAATAGTTACAATTATTATCAAGGATGGCATTGTTACTCTGATCGTTAATATCTGGTGGGAACTGGGGCGTAGAATTATTTTGTTGTATACACATTTCAAGATGTGCGTTAACAATATCTAACTCCTGTTTGGCCATCCAAATAGAGGATTCAAGATGATGGATAAGACCAAGACATCCGTCTACGGGCATCCGGTCACGGATGTAAGATTGGAAAGTAATAGAGCGCATAGCTTCTGATCTCGCCTTAGTATCGAGAGGCTTGAGTATTTTGATAATGTTACTTACTCCGAAAAGCTTGTGAGCGTTTTGGAATAACCTTGGTTGGTCGGCGGGGAAGTGTGGAGCTAGAATACAATCAGGAGTGCAGCGCCGCCGTTGGTATTTGCATGCAGCACAAGCTGAGCTGCTTCCATTCTTCAATGTCATTTAAATGCATTTGATTGTGAAGGAGGCTGGTATGTATAGTGCATTTAATCGTGAAGGAGCTACGGAATGGTACAAATACAAATATCGGACGCTAAATAGAAAGAGAGAATCGGTTTGAACTGAACGAGGATTTAGCGGATTTGTTGGGATAGAGACTTGGTAAAAGATAAGAGCGAAAGGCTAATTCATAGGGAAGTATTTTTTTATTTGGTACGACCGTAAAGTTTTTACTTACTTGTATAGTTTAGTTTTGCTATTGAGTATTATATCATAATGTATTATTGTGAGAATGACATGGAAATAATGTCTAATTTTATTTTAATTATAAGAAAAATCTCCATATGCAATATCTATTTAATTCGAGCATGAGTATAGGGCGGGTTGTTGCGATATTATAGTGCAGTTCACAGATTTCAATTTTCTTTGTTAATAATTAGATTTTCTTTGTAATCTGATATCTTTGGTGTAAATGTGTAATCCATATATTTTTTGATTTTTTAAAAAAAAACATAATTTATATATATTATAAATTATGTCAAAAAGTGATGTTTCAGTATTTTATCTCTCTATCTTTTTCTGTTTGTTTTTATTTTTTGTTTATTGACTTTCAATCTCGTCTTTATCTCTCTATTTTGGTATATTGATTTCTTATTATTAGCTATAGAAATGTGAATAAAAATTGATCTAACAACCTTATCTTTTCAAATATTATCTTTTCCTATTTTTTTTTCTACATTGATTTTTTTTTTTCATTTGAAGAAATCTGTTTTTAAATTAATTCTACAATATTTTGTATTTCACTTAATATATATTTTTAATAAATTATTATCGTTGTTTTGAATCTATAGATAAAAATCCATAGTGAATAGATAATGATATTTAAAAAAAGAATTAACAAGTGAGTTTCTAAACTATTAAATCTCATATTATTAATTTATTGTGTATTAAGTATGTAACTGACATCTTTAGGGTTTAGGGTTCTAGAGCCAAAGATTATAAATTTAGAAGAGCCAAAGATTATAAATTTAGAAGAGAAACCCTAACAATTTACAGGGACGATATAAGCTCCAATGGAACATGTGTCTTCAGATTCGCTTTAAATCAAGATCCAAGGGTTACACTTACTGGGATGCTGAGCATCCGTCATCCTTCAAAGGGTCAACATTAGAGTCCAGACCACACCAAAATGACCAGACCAAACAGGTCGAGAGGGTGAACATTACAAAATGACCAGACCAAAATTTGTTTACACCGAACTAATCTTGCGACGATACACCATACCTTTCCTGCACTTCTTTCTTTTTCTGATCGAACTTCTTGCTCATCTTCGCCTGCTGTTAATACAAAACGATTAAGTACCGATTCGCGACGTTGAATCCGGATAGATGATCGACGGTGGTTTTGGCTTCATAGATATCCTCGTATACGACGGACGAACGCCGTACCTCGCGTGTCTTTGTTACAGCCGATTCGGATCTGACGAATGGTGCCGTATTTGCCGAAGATATCGTACATTTCCTCGCTCGTGATGTTGAAAGGAAGGTTACGGACGTAGAGTTGCTGTGGGAGTCGAGTGCGTAGACTGATTGTTGCCATAGTTGATAGTTGTTGTTTTGGCCATAGTTGTTGCTGACAAAACGTGTGATATTTATATATAATACACTCTTTAAATAGCAAGAAATAATAAAAATTTCTTAATTAATACAAAAATTTAAAAACATTATTTATTTATATATATAAAGGATGAGATGAGAATGCAACAATTGACCTGTGTTTTGCTCTTTTACAGGATTATATATATGATTTTAATAATAACATAATAAGAATATAACCTATTTTGGCAAAGCAAGGAGGGTTTAGGGCTCCAAGAAACCTAAACTCATTTCTTGAAAATTAGACCGCTTCTGGTGATGGGTTTTGGTTGTGTCCATGCTATCTCCTCTCCCTAGAGACAAACCCTAAAGCAGCCTCAAATCATCTTCTCATATATCATTGCAGCCTTTGTTCAGAAGAATCAAACGTTTCTTCATTTCGAGGAAATCGTTTCCCTCACAACACTCTCCTCTGCCAAAACCCTCTCACAAACCCAAGCTTCATCTTCACAGCCTCGTTTCTTCATAAAAAATCGATTAACTTTTTCAGCCTCAGAACTTCTCAAAAAAACCCAATTAAAAGCACTAAATCTTTCAGCCACAGAACCCTAAATCTTGAATCTTACCCTGAGATTCAAGATCGGTTTTTTCGAATTTTACGGAACTACTCACTAAAAAAACCCTATTCATAAGCCTTTTCTTGAATCTTACCCTGAGATTCAAGGTCGATTTTTCGAATTTTACGGAACTACTCACTAAAAAACCCTATTCAGAAGCCTTTTCTTGAATCTTTCGCTGAGATTCAAGTTAGTTTTGATGGAAAAGGAGGAGTTTCCTCCTCTGAAGGGTACCAGTTCACCAAACCTAGTCATGAACTTAATGTTCGAGCTCAATGGAGGGAAATTTTTTTTTTGCTGAAATGGTTGGAGGCAGAAAAGAGTTCATTCACAAGGGTGTCTTGCATGAGGAGCATGAAGATTACAAGTCGGTGACATTCTTGCAAACAGATAAGTTCGCTCTTTCTAATCTTTCTAAAACTGTGCTAGTTGCTAAGTTCTCATTTGGGAGTCCCACTCTCAACGAGTTCAAATCATATGCTGCTGCATTTAGGTTTATAGGAGCATATAACATTTATAAATGGGATTATAGGCATTTCTTTATAGAATTTGACCAAATCGAAGATGTAAAAACATTAGAACCATAGGCAAACTGTCATTTAGAATACTTAAGTGGTCACCTGAATTTCACCCCAAAAAAGAATCACCTGTAACTCCTCTTTGGATTTCTTTACCTAAACTGCCTGAAATGTTTTACAATCCTGATTCTATAACCCATATTGCTAAAGCAATTGGATTTCCTTTAACAGTTTGAGTTCCAAAAAATAATATTGTTGTGTATAACAATTGTAAAGCCTGGGTTTTAACTGATATTTCTAAGCCTCTTCCCCAAAGTATTTGGATATGCTTTGGAGAAGAGGATGGTTTCTGGTAAAATATAAATTACTTGAAAACACCTTCTTATTGCAAAACTTGTAAGCACTTAGGGCATCAAAAAAAAGACTGTAAAAAAAGAGGAGTATGAAAAAAACTTAAAAAATCATAGAGATACTAAAGGTTTTATGAAAAATCCATCCAATCTTCCTTCAAAAGAAGTTTGGATACCAAAAAAACAAACAGACATTAATAATGACATTAATAATGAAAGTCACACTGAAATTGAACATGAAGCTAATGATATAAATCATAAAGTAAATAATGAAAGGAATAAAAATTTAACAGGAGGAAAAACACTAGAAAATAATGTGGTAACTAATACACCTGTTAGGGAAGTAGATATTAAACAAATAAAGGAAATAGATAATGAAAATGAATCCCCTAAAAAATATAACACACAAGTTGAACATGAAGCTAATGATTAAAAATATGAAGAAGACAATGAAAGTGATAAAAGTTTAACAGGAGAGAATACAAGTGGAAATAATATAATAATTAATTCACTTGCTAGGACAGTAGACTTCCAACAAATAAATGAAGCAGACAATGAAAATGAATCACCTAAAATACATGACATAGTTGAACTCCAGAATAGTAATGCAATAATGTTTAGACAACTTAGAGAATCAGTTGAAATATCTAATAAGGATATATGAGATGCAATTGAGACTATCAAATTAAATAACTCATTTAATGTTTTAACTGATGAAGAGGCAGAAGATTTTGTTGAAGCAGAACATGTACCCATAATAAGATCTAGTTTAAGTGAACCAAACTCACCAAAACAAAGGAAAGTTAAAAAAGACCATATTAATATTAATGTTAGAAGATCAGTAAGAAGTAAAGTAATATCAAGAACAAGAAATCATAAAGGTTCCAGAGGAGGCCCAAATCAATGTTTAAAATGACTATATCTTTACTAAATCGGAACATTAGAGGAATAGGTCATCAGAAAACCATAAGAAGAATAAGAAACATAATTAAAAAGTATTTAGTTGATATCATAGCTCTTCAGGAACCTATGATATCAGCTGATAAAGTTATACCAACCTGTTTAAAACTTGGATTTGACTCTCAATATGCAAACATAAATAACAAAATATGGATGTTTTGGAAAAATGGTTATGAAATTAACATTTAGGATAATTCAGAACAACTTTTAAACACTATGGTAAGTCATCCTTCTACTAGAACAGTAGTTCTGATTACCATAGTGTATGCAAAATTTAACAGATCCCATAGAATGCTTCTATGGGACCAATTAAGAAATATATCAGTAACTAATTTACATTGGCTTGTTGTTGGAGATTTTAATACAATCTCCAACACAAGTGAACAATTGGCCTGTTCAATACATTGCACAAAAGGAATGGATGAGTTTAACCACATGATTCTAGATTGTAAGTTAGAGGACCCTGGATATATTGGCTCAAATTATACTTGGACAAACAATCATAAATGGAAAAGATTAGACAGAATATTTCATAATGATAAATGGAGAGAAAGTTTTAATATAACAAGGTTGAATCACTTGGCCAAAACCTGTTCTGACCATTCACCCTTGTTAATATCAGTATCATTTAATTCTACATATCGAAAACCATCATTTAGATTTCAAAATATGTGGATAAAACATGAAGACTTTCTTAAAACTGTAAAGGATAACTGGACTAAACAGATGCATGATTCTTCTAATATATTCATTTTTTGGTCTAAGCTAAAGAGACTTAAGAAACACTTAAAAATTTGGAACAGGGACACATATGGAAACCTTTTTGACTGTTTAAGTAAAGTGGAAGATGATATAAAAGTTGCTGAATCAATATTAGAAGGAAATGATTGTTTAGAAAACCAATCTAAGTTAACTAATTTGAATATCACATATTCTAAATTACTTGAAAGTGAAGAAACATATTGGAAACATAAAAGTTATACTAAATGGTTAATAGATGGTGATAACAACTCAGCCACATTTTATAGCTATGTAAAGAAGAAAAGATCTAAAAACATAATTAAGAGAATTCAGGATAGGAATATTTGGATTGAAGATGATGAATTGATTGGTTTATCTGCTGTAGAATACTTTTCTAAACTCTTAAACAAAACTGCTACTACAAAAGACTACTCTTCAATTAAAAATACCATCCCTAGTATTTTATCTGCTGAGCATAGTGATAGTATTTTGGTTTTGCCTTCTTTAGAAGAACTTGGTATAGTTATTAAAAGCTTAAATCTTGATAGTGCCTCTGGAGTTGATGGTTTCAACTCCAGATTCTACTGCTCTTGCTGGACAATTATAAAAGATGACCTCTTAAAAGCTGTTTTAGATTATTTTTTAGAAGTAACAATACCAAAAGGTTTATTTGCAACTTTGATATGCTTAATACCTAAGATTAAATCTCCTAAAACTTGGTTGCACTTTAGGCCTATAAGTTTATGTTCTGTTCTTAATATAATCATTTCAAAAATCATTAACAATAGACTAGCTAAGTTGTTACCATTAATAATATCTAAAGAACAAGGAGCATATGTAGAGAACAGAACCATTCAAGATAATATTCTAATAACACAAGAGTTAGTCAAAGACTTAAGTAGAAAAACCAGAAGGGACAATCTAATAATAAACTTAGACATGTCAAAAGCTTTTGATAACTTAGAATTCAATTTCATTTATGAAGTAATGTTAGCCTTTGGGTTTAATGATCAAGTAATTAAGCTGATTAAGAGAAGTATTGAAAATATTACATATTCTGTTATTACTAATGGCAAAACAACTGCCTTTTTTAAATCTACTAATGGCCTTAGGCAGGGAGACCCTTTATCTCCCTGTCTTTTCATTATAGCTGAAGAATTTTTACTTAGAGGTGTTAATAACCTAATTAATCAACACAGTTATATGGCTTATAACATGAAAAGCTCATTGAAAATAAATTGTTTAGCATATGCAGATGACATCATATTATTTATAAATGTATCTTTAACAAGTGTAAAGAACTTGAACAAAATTTTAGATTTATATCAAACTTTCTTTGGTCAGCAAATAAACAATCAAAAGACAACATTTATAGTATCTTCTAGAATGTCTAAAACAAGAACAGAATCCTTAGAAAGAGTTCTAGGTTTTAAACATGCTAATCTTCCATTTACTTACCTAGGAATCCTAATACATTCAAACAATCATTCTATTCACTTTGAAGCTCTAATTGATAAGATAAGAAGTAAAATTTCAGATTGGAATTCTAAAAGCATATCTTTTGGAGGAAAATAACTTTAATATCTGTCCTAATGTCTTACCCTATATAATATTTGCAATATACCAAATTACCTTTAAGGATAATATCTAGGATTGATAAGCTTCTTAATAAATTTCTTTGGGGTTTTAGTGAAACAAATAAGCATATAATCTGGTCTAGTTGGGATAACTTGTGTAAACCATTCAATGAAAATGGCTTAAATATCAGAAACATTAGAGATATTCAAACTGTTTTAAACTTTGGTTTAATTTCAGAAACAATAAAACACTTTGGTCAAACTTGATGCATTCAAAATACTGTAGTAACATTCATCCTTTACAAACTTCATTGAGAACATCTGATTCTAAAACTTGGAAAAGAATGCATGAAATAAAAGACAAAGCAGAAAAAAATATAAGATGGAAATTAGGCAATGGTAACTCAGACTTTTGGTTAGATCAATGGCATAGCCCCAAACCTTTAATTACTTTAACTTCATTTAATTCTCAGCACTACACTCAAACAAAAATTAATGAGTATTGGCTTAATAATGATTGGAACAGAGATAAATTACAAAATATGTTGCCTACTAAGTATGTCACAGAAATTGTCAAGATAAAATTTGACATAAGTGTTACTGATTCAATTATTTGGAAACTTTCACCTGATGGAACTTTTAAATTAAAAGAAACTGTTAATGAAGTTAGACAGAAATATATAACATCAACAATAAAAGATAAAGTATGGAATAATACTACTCCAAAGAAGTGTTCTTTCACTCTTTAGAGAGTACTAAACAATCTATTAAGTGTTGATACAAAATTGCAACAGAAAGGTTTTCACCTAGCCTCTAAATGCACTAGTTGGCAGAATTTAGAAACACTCAATCATGTATTTGTATCTTGTGAGACTGCTTGGTCTGTATGGTCCTTCTTTGCTACTAGGTTTAACATTGAGATAGGCAGATATATGACAGTAAATCATGTTACAAACCTGTGGTTGTTATCTACTTCAAAGAGAGTTCATATTCCTACTATCCTGCCTGCTTTGATTGTATGGTCTATTTGGTTTGCTAGAAACAACATCAAACACAAAACCATAATCATACCTGCTAAGAAAATCATCCATCATATATTATTCATGCTCTCATCCTTAGACTCAGCATCACATCTAACATATAAGCACTGGTCAAAAGATAAACATTTAGCTAAGGAATTAGGTTGCTTTAATAATATTAAATCAGTTAAACCTGTCATTTATGTTACCTGGTCTTTGCCATTAAATAATAGAGTTAAAATGAATTGTGATGGATCTTCTTTATATATTGGTGAGTCTAGCTATGGATTTGTTATTCGAAATAGTCTTGGAACACTGTTAGTTGCTAAAGGTGATGTAATTGGTAAATGTACTACCCTAATAGCTGAAATTTTAGGCCTCATTAATGGTCTATTGTACTGTCACAATCAGAACTTAACCTTAGTAGATGTCGAAATAGACTGTCTTAGCTTATTCAACATGCTAGCAATAGGTAATTACCCTTGGTACTTAGAGGAACTTCTACAATAGTGTAGAAAATTGATTAAACCTGAGATGCTGCTTAGGCATATATATATATATATATAGGGAACAAAATGCTGCCGCTGATTGGACTGCTAGACATGCCCTTAAGATTCATTTTGCATTTACAGTTGACCATAATCACTCCTTGAATGAATTAAATGCCATTATATTGTTAGAATCCTTAAACATGGGATACTTTAGGTTTTTTGATGATAACTAACTCCTGCGCAAGTTGAAAAACTTGACCTGATGATCTGTTTGCAGGTGGAGTATTACATGATAACAGTGGAGAATTAAGAGCAGGCACAAAGTAGGAAGGAAGGCTACGGGAAAAGAGGGAAGATGCAAGAAGAAGTAGTTCCAAAGTAAGGGAAAGAAGTTTCAACAAGAAGATAGAACAAATGTAAAGAATGTATTATAACATGTAAAGCTGTAACAGAAATTGTAATTAGTTTTCAACATCAATAAAATCATTTTCTTGGGGAAAAAAAATAACATAATAAGAATCCATATATTTTCTAAAATTGTGTTTAATTTTCTAAAATTTATACCATTTTAAATTACATTGCGCCATAAACTAAAATGCATGCATCATTTGAGAATTTGAGATGGATTAACAACTAAAACTGATAACTAATTAATTGTTGGCGATTAACTAAAACCTAAAAACAAAATATTTGCTGATCAGATTGGTCAGAATATGGAGGTATACATCGATGACATGATGATTAAAAGCTTAGAAGAAGATTTGCACATAATTGATCTTCAAGAAATTTTTGCCAACTTAACTAAGATAAACTTAAAGTTGAATCCAGAAAGGTGTGTCTTTGGTGTGTAGTCCGGAAATTTTTTGGGTATGTAATAAGTGAGAAAGGGATACATCCTGATCCAGATCAGCTTGATGCCCTGTTGAAGATGAACCCTCCTTGAAATATTAAAGAAGTCCAGAGTTTAACAGGAAGATTGGATGTCTTAAATCGTTTTATTTCAAGGTCTTCGGACAAATGTGCTCCATTTTTCAAACCTTGAAAGGTGCTAAGGATTTCAACTGATCTCCACAATGCAACCAAGCTTATGATGAAATAAAGAAGCATTTGTCTTCACCAAAAACCATTTTTAAGCCTATGGAAGGATAAACACTTTATATAAACTTGGCTGTGTCAGAATATGCTATAAGTGTAGTATTAGTTAGAGAGGTGGGCATTTATCCTCATTCGGTGTACTACATCAGCAAGAGCCTGATAGATACTGAGAAGAGGTACCTGAAGCTAGAAAAGTTGGCACTAGCCTTAGTGATTGCTGCAAGGAAAATGAGGCCATATTTTCAGTCTCATTCTATTATTGTCTGAACATCTTTTCCATTAAAGAACGTTCTTCAGAAAGCAGACATATCAAGCAGAATGACCAAGTGGTCAGTGGAGTTGGGTGATTATGACATTGATTTTTCCCCACGAACTGCTATCAAGCCTCAATCTGTTGCTGATTTCTTAGTGGAATTCCATTCGGATAGAAGTTCAAAACAAGCTTCAGAGGAGAAAACTAAAAAAGAATGGGTAGTCTGAATTGATGGTGGATTAAGCACAATGGGTTTGTGGGGCTGGAATTTGTTTAACCTCTTCGTACGGTGATAAACTATATCAGGCTATATGCTTTGCATTCACGACCTCTAATAACGAGTCTGAATACGAAGCAACTATAGCTGGTTTTAAGTTAGCTCACCTTTGTGGGGCTAAAAAAGTTAGGTTGATGAGTGATTCTCAACTTCTTATCTACCATGTTCAAGGTCAGTCTGAGGCCAAGAAAGAACAATTGATCAAATACTTATTCATCCTTAAAGAGGTGGCAGCCAATTTAAAAAATGTTTGCTATGAGCACATTCCTAGATCAGAAAATACGCTGGCAGATTCCTTGGAAACCATAGCATACTCTGAGTCATACCCTTGGATTCATATACAAGAATTCCCATCCATACAATCAAATCAGAACAAGGAAGAGGATGAGAGCTTCAGTGTACAAGTATATCCGTCCAAAGATTGGAGATTTCCCCTCTTTCAATACATCTCTGATAGGGTTTTGCTTTCGGATAAAGCTATGTCAAGGAAAATTAAGCACAAGGCTCGGGGTTTTTTTTATTATGAGAGAAGTTTTGTATAAAAAATCCTTCAGCATACCTCTCCTGCGATGTTTGGGGGTTGAAGAATCCCAAACCGTTTAATCTAAACTACACGATGGAGAAGGATCAACACATTGTGGTTACAGGGCTCTAAACCGGAGGGTTTTGTTGGCTGGATACTATTGGCCATCAATAATGGCAGATGCTAAGGAATTGGTGAAAAAGTGTGATCCATGTCAAAGGTATGGTAACAAAATTCATATCCCAGCGGTACCTATGGATTCCATTTATGAGCCAGTATCTTCTTCCCGTTGGGGATTGGATTCAGTTGGGCCTCTACCAATGACGTCCGGATGTACAAGACTAGCATTGTGGCTATTGACTACTTTTCCAAGTGGATGGAAGCAGTTCCTCTAGCAGGAACCACTTCAAAAGCTGTCATAAAATTTATCTTGTCTAATATATGTTGCAGATTTGGGATTCTTTAGAAGATTACTACTGATAATGGGCCACAATTTGATAACAGGGACATAGAGAATTTCTGTGCCTCTAGGGGCATTCAGCATTGCTTCTCTTCTCATTTCCATCCACAAGAAAATGACCAGGTTGAAGTGGCAAATAGGACTATTTTGTCCGGATTAACAAAGAATCTAGAAGGGGTTGCGGGAAAGTGGCCAAGCTATTTGCAAAAAGTGTTGTGGGCGTACCAAACTACTCCTAGGGATTCTAAGCAATAATCTCCTTTTGCCTTGGTGTATGGGATAGATGTGATTACCCCTATAGAAGCTACCTTATTATCATACAGGGTTCATAACTATTCTGAACAAGCCGATGAGATGACAATTAGGAATCAGTTGGACTTAATCGAAGGACGAAGGGTTAAGGCTCATCTTAGAACAATCCACTACCAAGGCTTGATGAGAAGCAGGTTTGCTTCCAAGATCAAGAGAAGAGATTTTCAACCGGGAGATAAAGTTTTGAGAAATTTTTTCTTGCATACTAAGGAGAAGCAGTTCGGCAAGCTGGCTCCGAACTAGGAAGGCCCTTATGATGTCTTCGAAAAGCTTAAGCCTGGGACATATAGGATTCAAGATAAATATGGAAGAATTTTGAAACACCCATGGAATATTGAACACCTCAGGTTATATCTAGAATAAAAGTTGTGTAAATATTTACTTGTTAAAATTCAATGTAAATATTAGGGGGCATCCTCTTTCCTACCCTGGTGGCGCATGGAGGTTTTAATGAGGTGTCCAGTTTTTTCAATAAAATATGATACCTTCTTAAAACGTTTGATGTGGTTTGACTACAATTCTTTTCAAGTACAAGTCTTTGATTTTGTGTTATGGATCTTTGACAGATCAGATTAATATGGTTGAATGATGACCATTAAATATATATCATCGGAGATATTAAACACTCTCACATTAAATACTTTTCAAATAATTGGGGCTGTTTAAATATTAGCTGTTAGAGTTGAAAGAAAGTATGAAACACAGGCAAAATTTGATAAATAAGCCTCTCCGGGCGTAAACCGGATAACGTTACCAAAATACAAGATATGACTTGGCCATCCAAGGACTTTAGTAGTTCGGAAAAATAAGAAAACAAAAACGCTTAAAACCTCAGGGCTTGCTCCCTTCACACCGTCCTTTATCACCTCATTTCTTCGGACTTTTGAGTTTGGCACTCAAACTCTCACCGGTTCCTTCCTCTTTATTAGTGGTAGAATCTATTCCACTACTATAATTATGCTTGTCACCATCTTCCATGGTGTGAAATTGGATCTCTTCATAGCTTACGAATCTCCACAAGGGACCAAGGGTCCTCTTTAGAAATGTTTCATGAAAGAGAAGCACCGTGTCAGACTTGACCTCAGCATACCTTGCTTCCAAGGAGTCAATAACCTCATTGGTATATTTATCAATGTTTGCATGGATAGTGTTTTCTTGCTCCTTCATCAAGTCTTCTTTCTCCTTCATCACCTTAGACACAGTACCTTCTAGGGCAGTTTTCTCTCCGGACAAGGTTTGAATGGCGCCATCTTTAACCTTCAAGTTTTCCCTGATTAATGTGAGATCTTCTTCCAAACCGGAGTAATTAGCTTGAAACTCAGTACTGGCCATTTCCAAAGTGGCAAGCTTGGTTGACACATCTTCTTTGTCCTTCCTCAGTGCTTTGATCTCTTTTCTCAGTTTTTCTATGCTCTGATTAGCATTAAGAAGATTGGATAACAAACACTCTTTATCAGTAGTGAGAGTATTGATGAGTACAGCTTGAATCTTCACTTGTCTCTCTAGGTCAAGCACTGGTTGGATGTGACCAATAAGAGAGTCGGCCACAATTTCTTGTTCTCTGGAGACGGAAAAGGACTTACCATTGTAAGTTACCATGTTCGAAGAGCTTGGAGGACGAAAGGGACCAACAAAGTCGTCATTCTCAGAGTCGTTGAAATAAAGATCGATGTCTTGAAGGGCACTGATGTCCACTCCATCAATCCCTCCTCTGGTACCCTCTCCGGACTGGGGGGCTGTTGAAGCTTTCTCTGGCAGAATGGGGTCAATAGGGCTGGTGGAGGTAGAAGCTCTGAAGGGCGAAAAATTACTTATTCCCCTAAGGTTACCTTTTTCTTCTTAGCAGCCTTTTCATCACTGTTAGCTCTCATTTTTTGGTATTTTTTGGAAGGCCTTGGTGGGTCTTGTGTCTCTTTTTCCTTCCTGACCGTCTTAGCTTCTACTACCTTGAGCAAGGTAGCGTTAATTCCCCCTGCTTCCCTAAACCGGTCCCCTCTGTGACAGTTGGAACTGCCTCAGTTGCAACTTTCTTTTTCTTCCCTTTCATCTTGCTGTGAGCCTTGGCTCTATAGGGAAAAACCAGTTTACCATCCCTTTCTTTTGTCCGCTTTAGAATGACACCAGGAGGAGGTTTTTTCCATGAAACATTCCTCCGACCTGTGGTATTCCACAGATGGGAACTTACTAGGTTTCCAGAAGTGAAGCAGTTTTGGTAGGCATTTCCCCAACGCTCTATAGCCCATGCATTCAACTTGGTACAAGTTGTTTGCCCCTCCTCTAGGTGTCCAGAAAACTCCTTCGACAGCAATAAAAAAGAAGTAACAGCTAAATCAAGAGAGAAGTACTTGTAGGTAAAAAAGAAAACATGAGATACAAGGACAAAAACTTACATGTACTCTTCCATCTGCTAGTCAACATGCTTGGGTTGGTATCGGCTTTAATCTTCTTGCCATTCTCCCATGACCCACTGATGAACAAGAACTGTGTCCTCCAGTTTTTCTCAGACTCCAATAAATCATCCACCATTTTGAAGTTATTCCCTATGCTGTGATGATAAAATGAGATGTGGTGATTTCTGCATAGACTTGCCACATCGGAAAATTGCTCCATGGGGAGAGGGATTTTAGATAACCTTGATGCCATTATGCAGGCCTGGAGAGAGCACCAGGTGTTCGGGTTCAGTTGGCTTGGACAGAGTTTCACCAGGTGGAAGTACCTGACAATTTCTGGGTCTAATGGGAACTGAAGTCCCCAGTTCAGCACCTATGTAAAAATGACCACCTCATTGAGTTTACATCCCATCGGAGTCTCCGGTGTGACTGATATCTTCACCTTCACTGATTCTGGGATCCCCCACTTTGTCCGGATCTGGCCTAACTCAGCGATATGAGTGTAAACATAGTTTATATTCTGCAAGGCCATCATATATTTAATATTAACTTTTTAAAAGCAAGGCCCTACCTTGCCTTCCAAGCACTCCGGGAAATCCAGATGAGCCATACCAACTTTAACCTTGCCTTTGCCCTTCCTATAAAGGGTAGCATCCCCAGTTTATCCCGAGGCTTCAGTTTCAAAAGGGGCCTCTTCGATGTTGTCCTCCATCACTGTGGAAGGTCTATCAGTTTTTGTGGATGGGAGGGAACAACTTCTCACACCAAAGGCTCTGCGGATGAATAAGCGCTTATTGTTTCCAAAGGCCTGGGATCCGGATGAGGTTGAGCTCCAGAGGATTTTGCTTTTAGAGCTACCTCGGATGCCTCTAATCCGGAGGGCTTATCCTGTGGGGCTCTATTAGACACCTCCGATCCAGAGGGCTTATCTTTGGATGTTGCTTTAGAAGCCTTCGATTTGGAGGGTTTCGAAAGTGAGGCAGTTGCTTGGGCTTTCACAAACGAGTCGTCCGGCGTGGAGTTGATTTTTTTGAAGACTTTTTAATATCTGAGCCCATGGCTAAGAAATGGGAAGGTTTTCTAACACTCGATACTATTTTTTCCTTGGTAGTGGAGGGTTGAGACTCCTGAACAGAAGAGCCTCATGGAATTTGTGAAAGGCTTGGTTTGAACAACTGTTTAGGTTTTGGGTTTCTGGTGGAGGATGACCCTTGGTCAGTTTCCTAGGGTGGTTCACCAGACTTTTCGCTTGGGGAGACTAGGAGACCAACAACGATACGTTTCTTTCTTTCGACTTTTCTTGCTTTCTCTAACTCGGAAAAGTTCAACCACCCGTCTTTTACAAGAGTGTTTCTAGCCGTGAACATAAAACTATCCAAGAACAAGTTTGAAAGTGATGGTGGAAAGTTCTCTAGAAGGTTTTTGAGTGATGAAGATAATGAAACAGTGAAAAAATGATTTATATATTGGTGTGGTTAATTTTTGTTTGAGGGTAAATTTGTAATTTTTTTAGAGTTTGTGTAGGTATGTGGGTGTTTAATATTTGAGTAGAGAGTAGAGGGAGAATTAAGCAGCCTGGTTGTATTTAATTTTCGTTACCCATATTTAATGTAGGTGGTTGGGTATTTATACCCTTATATTTGGGCTTTATGGGTTTTCGGGTCATGTTTAGTGGACCCGGGTCATGTTCAAAGACCCATGAGCTCTTAGTAGGAGAGCAAGCAGCTGAGTCAAGAAGTGTTTAGGTTTTTAAGTACTTTAGTCCTTGTTCGAACAGTTCAATGGATGAGGTGTTCGAACTGTCCTGCCCGGTTTGGTGATCTTGGTCCGAACTGTCCCTGTCCGGAGAGGTAGCAATATTCGGACTCATCAGGAGCCCATTTTTTAGGTGTTTGTTCAAATACCTTTGTCAAAAACCTGAAAAACAGTCTGATGTCACTGGCAGTTTTATCCGGACAGGTTTTCGAATTGTGCTATGGCTTTATCCGGTCTGAAAAAGCTTTGCGAATCTAAACGGTTTTCTGCCAAAGTTCATGGGACACGTGTCATCCTTTTGTTGGTCGCTTCAGCTGTTTTTTCACCTTGAATTTCGCACCCACCTTCTTTGAAAAGCAACCTCTTCATTAATGAATGGTGACATCAGCGCCGTCTTCTAATCATTACTAATCTTTTCGAATTCTCCTAGGAATCAAGACTTCCCTTTGAGATTTACTATAAATTAAAATACTTTTCTACTGTTTCACTATCACTTTCACTTTCACTCTGCAAATCTTCAAAGCTTTCTCTCTCAAAAACAAATTCTTACTTAGGTCGTTTATGTTCACGGCTAGGAACGCTCTGATCAAAGGCGGGTGGCTCAATCTTTCCGAGTTAGAAAAAGCGCAAAAGGTTGAAAGGGAAAGGTGCATTGCAGCAGGCTTACCCACTTCTCCCATCGACAAACCAGCAACTTCAGCCACAGAGTCAGACCAGGGTTCTTCCTCCACAAAGGGCATCAAACCGAAGAGGTTATTTCAAACCAATCTTTCACCTATTATCTCAGGTTCTTCGGTCCAAGAGTCGGAACCCGTCGTTGAACCAGGTTTAACAGTTACAAGATTTAAAAAACCCTCCCCTTTCTTAGCCATGGGGTCAGATGTCGAAACCTCTCCTTAAAAGCTAGTTGATCGAAAAGGCTTCTAAGGGCACCCCTTCAAAATCGGGTGCCAAGGACAGTAGTACTGGGTCAGAAGTACCCATTAGAGCTCCCAAGGACAGGCTGTCCGGTCCGGAGGGCACTGGCTCAAGTCCCCGAAGAGAAACGTCTACCCCAGAGCCCTAACCGGAGGCCAGGAACCAAGAGAATACTGAAACTCAGCAGTCCGGAAGTCAGGCTGAGCCAAATCTAAACCTCCCTCTCACCACTGCAACTGAAAACCCTTCCTCAATCATGGAGGAAATAATGGAGGACTATATCGAAGAGGCTCCATTTGAGTCTGAACCTTCCAGACAGACTAGTAGTGTTGTTGCTGCTCAAAAGGATAAAGGCAAGGAAAATTTATGCTTGAGGCATCCGGATCTGCCGGAGTGTCTTGAAGGAAGGGTGGGACCTTGTTTTCACAAGGTCAACGTTAAGTATCTCCTTGCCATGCAAAAGATCAATTATGCTTTCATCCACACAGCTGAGTTGGGCCGGATGCGTACAAAGTGGGGAATTCCAGAGAACGTGAAGATAAGAATCCCCATAAACCCCGGGAACCCCTATGGACTGCAAGCTGAGCGAGATAGTTATCTTCACGGAGCTGTTTAACTGGGGGCTCAGATTCCCCTTGGACCCAGAGATTGTCAGATACTTTCATCTGATAAAGCTCTGTCCAAGCCAGCTGAGTCCCAATGCTTGGTACACCCTCATGGCCTGCATTATGGCCTCTAGGATCTCCGGGATTCCTCTACCAATGGAGGAGTTTGCTGCAGTGGCCATTCTCTGTAGAAACCACCACATCCCCTTCTACCATTTCAACATGGCGGATAACTTCAAAGCTGTGGATGACCTGCTAGAGTCGGAGAGGAATTGGAGGACTCAATTCATGTTCGTAAGTGGTGCTTGGGAGAACGGGAAGAAAATTAAGGCCGGAGTCAACCCAAGTCTCCTCACCAGCAGATGGAGCAGTGATCGTAAGGCTCCTACTTTATATTCTTATCTCTTCTTTTTTAAATCAAATTTGTTTAAATTAATTGGCCTTATCTTTTTCTTAGCAGAACTGCCCAAGGACTTCAATGACCACTTAAAATCCGGGCAGACCACTTGCACCAAGATCAACACTTGGGCTGCTAAGAAGTGGGGAAACCGGTTTCACGATGCTTTCACCGGGGGCAACTTAGCAAGGTCTCACCTTTGGAACACTACTGGCCGGAGGGATCTGACCTGGGAAGAACTCACTACTCCACCCCCCCCCCCCGGATGTGGTCCTCAAGAGAGCACACGAGCCGGACGAGTCACTTTACTTACCAGGCCGGGCCAAGGCCCCAAGCAAAATGAAAGGTAAGAAGAAGAAAGGTAAGAAGAAGAGAGGCAAGAAGGTTGTAGTTGAAGCTGACCCAGCTGAAGTGGAGGTGGCCGTATCAACACACCCAGAGGGGCTAGCCCCAAGCCAGATCGATGCTGCTCTCTTCGAAGTGGTAGAGCAGGAGAGTGTTAGGCAAGAGGTTTAATCCCCAAAACTCCCAAGGGCTCCCAAAAGAGACCGAAAACGGGAAGTTGAGGACAAGGACAGGGAGGCTAAGAAGAAAAAGACCTCTAAGGGTGATGAACTTTCTCTCCGGCCTCCGGACCCTCTTCCCCATGTTGATCCCACTGATCCAACACAAGAAGAGGAGATCCCTGGTGACTTTCAAACCGACGAGGTCGAAGGGGGAGGCCTTAGCATTGATGGGGTTGACATCGCTGGTCTTGGTGAATATTTTGTCAACCTCCCCAAAGACGATTTTGTTGGGCATTACCTCCCTCCGAGTACTTCAAACACCGTCACTTTTAATGGTAAGACTTTTAATGTTACAAGTGAAAGGGACATTATAGCTCACTCTATTTTAAGTAGTGTTCAACATGTGCTTGTGTTGGAGAAACAAGTTCGAAGTCAGGCAGATATTATCAAAGACCTCAAGTCTGACAAAGAAAGACTGTCCGACGACCTTCTTACCGCCACTCAATACGTTAACATTCTAAAGGGAGAAAACGAGGAGCTGAAGAAGAGCCAAGAGGGGTGGGCCACCAAGGTTGCTACTTCAGAAGACACCATCAAAGAGCTCCGGGAAAAGCTGTTCGGATTGGAGAAAGATCTCACCTCTTCGAAAGAGGAGGTGAAGGCCAAGGATCAAGTCATCCATAACCTGAAAAATGACAAGATCGCGCTCGAAAACACAGTGTCCAAGGCTGCAGAGGAGAAAGCAGTCCTGCTAAGGGAGCAAGAGGCCAAGATTCAGGCCAAGATCGATGTATATGCCAACAACGTAATAGATACTCAAGAAGAGATATATGCTAAGGTAAAGTCGGACATGGTCCTACTTTTTCATGAGAAGTTCCCAAAGAGGAATCTGGGAGACTTGTGGACTTATGTAGAGTATCATGACCTCCCCTTTCATACAATGGCCGAAGGCGACAGACTTGGCTTCTCAAGTGCATCCTCGTCTGATGATGAAGAGAATACCGAGGAGATCCAAACGAGGAGGGGGACGATCCCAAGAAGAAGAAGATAAGTGAGGCTGAGCCATCTTCAAAGGCTCAGTCTTAAATTATGAATTATCTTTCTATCTTTTTCGTTACTTATCTAAACTAAAGTCCTTGGAAGGCCAAGGCATTTTTGTAATGGTGTCCGGTATTTGACCAGACATGTATTTTGTTTGTTCTGTTTTGACAATTTTAAAAAGTCCTTGGAAGGCCAAGGCACTCCAGTTATTTCAATATACATCTTTGTTTTGCACAATTCTTGCATCCTTTCATAGTTTGTTTCCATTTTGGTGGCTAGTGTTTAAATAACCCTTATTTATTTCACAAGCATTTTAAAGTGAGAGTGTTTAAATTCTCCGATGACAAATGTTTAAGTAGTCATCATTCCTTTAATTTGATCCGGGTGGTATGACAAAAAATAAAGTAAGCACACTTCGAATTTTTAAGAAGGCATCAAATTTCATTAAAAAAAGCCCGGATACCTCATTAAAATGCCATTAGGGTAGGAAAGAGTATGCCCCCAAATATTTACATGGATGTTTAAACAAGTAAATATTTACACAGATTCTATTCCAAGTACATCTGGAGATGTTCAATATTCCAAGGGTGGGTTAAAATTCTTCCATCCTTGTCTTCTAGCCAATATGTTCCAGGTTTAAGCCTTTCAACAACCATATAAGGTCCTTCCCAAGTTGGGGTTAGTTTACCGAGCAGCTTCTCTTTAGTGTGCAAGAAGACTTTCCTCAATACTTTGTCCCCTGGCTGGAAATATCTTCTTTTAACTATAGAAGCAAATCTGGTTCTCATCAAACCCTGATAGTGTGCAGCTCGAAGGTGAGCTTTAACTCGTCTTTCCTCTACTAGGTCAAGTTGACCTCTGATTGCCACTTCGTTAGCGCATTCGGAGAAGTTGTGAACCCGAAATGATGGGAGAGTTGCTTCTATGGGAGCTATTGCATCCATCCCATAGACCAAAGCAAAGGGTGACTCCAGTGTTGCAACTCCAGGTGTTGCCCGGTAGGCCCACAAGACCTCTTGTAAATAGCTAGGCCACTTCCCAGCAGCCCCTTCCAGATTCTTCTTTAAACCAGACAGTATAGTTCTGTTAGCCACTTCGACCTGACCATTTACTTGTGGGTGGAAAGGTGAAGAGAAACAATGTTGTATACCCCTTGAGGCACATAAACTCTCCATTTCTCTATTGTCGAACTGTGGCCCATTGTCTGTTGTTATCTTTTGTGGAACACCAAATCTGCAATAGATGTTGGATAAAATGAATTTTATGACAGCTTTTGATGTTGTTCCTACCAGAGGGGCTGCTTCAATCCACTTCGAAAAGTAATCTATATCAACAATTATAGTTCTGCACCCTCCGGACACCATAAGGAGAGGGCCCACTAAATCTAACCCCCATCGAGCAAAAGGTATAGGCTCAGGATTTGACTCTAAAGGGATGGTTGAGACATGAATTTCATTGCTATATCTCTGACATGGATCACACCTTCTTACCAGCTCTTTAGCATCCTGCATGATAGATGGCCAATAGTAGCCGGCCAGTAAAACTCTCCTTGTTAGAGCCCTGAATCCACAATAAACTGATCCCTCACCATCATGTAATTCAGAGAGGACTACTTGAGACTCATCATCTCCCAAACACCGCAGAAGAGGTTTACTGTAAGACTTTTTATACAGAATGTCTCTTAGTATGATAAAACCACGAGCCTTGTGTTTCATTTTTCTCGCTAACAATTTATCCGGAGGCAAGATGCCATCGGAGAGGTACTGCAGGAGAGGAAATCTCCAATCCTGAGGTTGCTTCACCTGTACTTCAAAAATTTCTTCATCTTTACCCATATTAAGTTGAATGGAGGGGCTCTCCAGTACATGGATCCATGGGTATGACTCTGTATAAGCTATGGTTGCCAATGAATCTGCTAATTCATTTTCTGTCTGGGGTATATGCTCATAAACAACGCTTTTAAACTTGAGTGCTTCATTTTTAAGAAGAAGTAAATACTTCACTAGTTGCTCCTTTCTAGCCTCAGATTGACCTTGAGCATGGTGGATAAGAAGCTGGGAGTCACTCATTAGCTTGACCCTTTTAGCCCCACAAATATAAGCTAACTTTAAACCAACTATAGTTGCTTTGTATTCGGACTCATTATTGGAAGCCCTGAAAGAAAAACATATAGCCTGGTACATTTTGTCACCATACGGAGAAGTCAAACACACCCCTGCACCATATCCCATAGTGCTGGATCCACCATCCGTCCGTACAACCCAAACCTTCTTGTCTTTCATTTCAGTAGTCTGCTCCGAATCTCTGTTAGAGTGGAATTCAACTAAAAAATCAGCCACAGCTTGGGCCTTAACTGCTGTTCGAGGAGCAAAATCTATATCAAAATCCCCCAATTCTACCGACCACTTTGTCATTCTACTTGAAATATCTGCCTTTTGGAGAACATTCTTCAAGGGAAAAGATGTCCGGACGATAATAGGATGAGCCTGAAAATAAGACCTCATCTTCCTTGCAGCTATTACCAGGGCTAACACTAACTTTTTGAGTTTCAAATAACGCTTTTCTGCATCTATCAAGCTCTTGCTGATGTAGTATACTGGATGGGGGTAGTTATCCACCTCTCTTACCAACACAGCACTAATGGCACAACTTGAAACTGCCAAATATACGAAGAGCGTCTCTCCATCAACTGGTTTAAATAAGGTTTTGGGGGAGGACATATGTTTCTTGATTTTATTGAAGGCCTCATCATACTGTGAGGTCCAGTCAAATCCCTTTGTACCCTTCAAAGTTTGAAAAAACGGGGCGCATCTGTCCGAAGACCTTGAGATAATTCGGTTTAAAGCAGCTAACCTCCCTGTTAATCGTTGTACTTCTTTAACATTCCGAGGAGGATCCATTTGGAATAGAGCATTAAGCTGGTCCGGATCGGGCTGTATCCCTTGCTCACTTATTATATAACCTAGGAACTTCCCGGATTGCACTCCGAACACACATTTTTCTGGATTTAGCTTCAAATTTACTTTTACCAAGTTGGTAAAAGTTTCTTGGAGATCAGCTAGGTGCAGTTGCTCATCCACACTTTTCACCATCATGTCATCAATGTATACTTCCATATTTCTTCCAATTTGATCAACAAAGGCTTTGTTTACCAATCTCTGATAAGTAGCCCCAACATTTTTCAACCCAAATGGCATCACCTTATAGCAATGAAGACCCTTGTCAGTAACAAATGTGGTATGCTCCTGATCCTTCGGATCTACTTGGATCTGATTGTATCCGGAGAAAGCATCCATAAAGGATAGCAGCTTATTGAGATCTGTGAAGTCAATGCACATACCCCACTTACCATTTTTCTTTTTCACCAAGACCGGATTGGCAGTCCACAAAGGATATTGAGACTCCTTGATATGCCCCATCTTTGTGAGCCTGTCAACCTCTTGCACAATAACATCAGCATTTTCCTTGGAAAAAGCCCTTCTCTTTTGAACCACTGGTGCTATGTCTCTCCGAACAGATAGGTGATGTGATATAACATCTGCTGGAACCCCAGTAACATCAGCATTGCCCCAAGCAAAAATATGCTGATCGCTTTTCAAAAACTTTAACATCTCATTTTTCAGGTCGGGTGGCATTTTAGACCCTATCTTGACACTTTTCCCTTCTTCTAAAGAATGTGTTTCAACCTCTTCAACTGGTATCAATACTCCAGGGGTCTCTCTAGGGTCATCAATTTCACCCTCACCCCCATAAATCCCCTCAAACTGCTATTTCTCGTTGATATGGACTGCCCCCAACGTCCGGGGAGCCAGGCCTGTAGCATAACATTCTCTTGCAACCTTTTGACTGCTTCAGAAAACTCCCACTTGACCTTGAACAGCATATTTCAAACATTGGTGGACTGTCGAAGCCACCGTATGGATCCTAGAGAGCCAAGATCTCCCTAAAATAGCATTATAGCAAGTGGGACAATCCACCACAATAAAAAGTATCCTGGCCATCTTCTTGAAAGGGCCCTTGCCCAATAAAACTTCCTCTTCGAACTCCCCGATCACATCTGCTGAGCTGCCAGTAAAGCCCACAATTGATCTGTCTGAACGCTGAATTACTGCTGGATTTTTCATTTTCTTGTAAGTGGTTAAGAAGAGGATATTGGATGAGCTTCCAGTATCCACCAAGATTCGTCTTATGTCATTTCCCACAATAGATACTCCTATGACAACAACATCTTCATGAGGGCCAGCTATATCTCTTAAGTCGTCTTCATCGAAAACAATGAAGGGGAATGAAATTTGTGATTGATAGGAGGTCATGCCTCCTTCTAGCTGGGTAGCTAAAGTATGAACGTGCCTCTTCCTCGACGAAGCAGTAGGAGCTGTCATGGTATCCCCTCCGAAAATTGTAAGTGACTCAAAAAACTTAACGAACCCGGAGACAGTTCTAGAACATTCCTCAATGGCACCCACTCTATTTCGTGTTGGATCAGGATCCAAGTATTCTGATTCTACATCAAATCTTTCGATTATAACCATGGCACCCTCCGGAGCGGCATTGCTTGGACCAACCCGGTGAGTATTGTCAGGCCTATTACCTCCTCTTCTTTTGACATATGCCCCCAACTTTCCCCTTTCAATCAAGTTCTGAACTTCTTGTTTCAAGGCTATACAATCATCGGTGGTATGGCCAGTATCATTATGATACTGGCAAAAGGAGTTATTACGATGTTCCCTAGGAGATTGCAGTGCAGCCGGTCTTTTATAGTGTACCTCTTCCTTTGTTTTATCATAAATGGTGGCCACACTTTCTTTCAATTCTGCAAACCACTCCGGTTGGACCCAAGGCTCTCTCTTATTTCTGGATTGTTGACTCTGAGCAGGTGCAGCTGGTTGTGATTGAGCTTTAGCCCTGCTATCCCCCTGTCCGGTCTCCTTTGCCTTGTTCCCGGACTGATTTTGATTGGGGTTTGGTGCAACTGAGACAGACCTCACCTGTCTGTGCACCCTAGTTTTCTTTGTTTCATCAACGTTGATCTGCTTTCCAACCTGATTCAACAAACCTCCCCAATTCATGGCTTTCTTTTTGGTCACCGAATCAGCCAAATTCCCAGGGTTTAAGCCCTGTCTTAAGGATGCTATTGATACTTGCTCGAAGCAATCAGCCAACCCATTCTTGGTGTTTACAAAACGACTTATGTATTCTTGTAATGATTCGTTCGGTTCTTGAGCACAATGGATTATTGTGTCCCCGTTGCCCTTCAACTCTTTACTCCCAACAAACTGCCTTCAAAAGGCAACCCAAAAGGTATCAATGGTGAGGGTAAAAGTAGCCTGAGGGTAGGCTGGTAATTTTAAGTGGAGTTTTAAGGCGGTGTAAGGGTGTTTTACAGTAGTATGGTGGTGTTTAAAGGTGTTCCAAAGTATTTCAGGGTGTTTCAAGGGTGGAGAGAGAATTAAGCAGCCTGGCAGCAGTTAATTTTTCTTACCCATAGTTAATGCTGGTGGTTGGGCATTTATAGTGTGAAATTTGGGCCCTTATGGGCTTTCGGGTCAAGTTTAATGACCCGGGTCATGTTTAAAGACCCATAAGTTTTAAGCAGATGTGCAGGTAGCTTAGTCAGATAGTGTTTAGGTTTTTTAGTACTTTAGTCATAGTTCGAACTGCCTTAAGTTTTCAGTGTTCGAAATCATCTGTCCGGTCAACAAGTCTTGTCCGAATTTCCGGGGAGATTTACTTTGGACTACCCTTACGGGGAGCACTTCGAATTCGGACTCATCAGGAGCCCCTTTTTTAGGTTTTTGAACAAGTGTCTTTGTCAAAGAACTGAAAAACAGTCCGATAAAGGAAGTGGTCTTCCAATTCGGAGAGAGTTGAGGACAGATCCGGACAAGGCAATCGTTTCGAATTCCAAACGGTTCTGTGTCAGAGTTAGTGGGACACGTGTCACACTTTGGTTGGTTTCTTTTAGCCGTTTTCTCACCTCGAAAGTTGTACCACTATCTCGAACAAGTTACCTCTTTAAATGCTTTTGATGACGTCAGCGCCGTTTTTTAATCATTGCCCAACTTTTCGGATTCTCCTAGGAATCAAACCCTTTTTTACATTTACTATAAATTCTATTCATCTTTCACAGTCTCACTATTACTTTCACTCTGCCATTTTACTCAAAGCTTCATCTCTCTAAAATTTCAAGATTTCCTTAGTTGTTTTACGTTCACAGCAAGAACAGCTCTAATCAAGGGTGGGTGGCTTAACCTCTCAGAATTGGAGAAAGCTCAAAGGGTTGAAAAAGAGAAAAGATTTGCAGCAGGGCTTCCAGCGTCGCCTGTCGAGAAACCAGCCCCTTCAATCGAAGAATCTAATAGAGGTTCATTTTCTTCGAAAGGTACGAGATCTAGAAAACTCTTTCAATCAACACTCTCCCCCATAGTATCTGGCTCATCAGTCCAAGAGTCAATCCCCACTGTCGAACCGGGGGTCGCTGTTACAAGTGTCAGGAAGAAAACCACTTTCATTGCTATGGGGTCCGACTCCGATCATTCTCCAGACAAACTAATCATGAAAAGACCAAGCAGATTGGTTAAGGGACTCTCTTCAAAAAATACCAGTGAGTCAGGGTCCGGGGCAACTGTTAGGACTCTCCGGGAAAGGCCGGTTGGTCCGGAGGCTAGCAGTCCACTACCTCCTAAGGAAACTTCGACCTCAGAAACTCAAACTGAGGTGAGAACTCAAAAACATACAAAGAGCCAACAGTCCGGAGGATTAGCTATGCCAAGCTTCATCCCTCCCCGGGCTGTTTCTGCAGAAGCTCCCCCAACAATAATGGAGGAGAGGATGGAAGACTCCATTGAGGAGGTTAGGTTTGAGTCCGAGTCTTCCGGACAAGCTGAAACTGCTGTAGTTGTTGCCAAGAAGGGCAAAGAGGACTTGTATCTGAGGCGTCCGGATCTGCCGGAGAGCCTCGAAGGGAGAGTAGGGCCCTGCTTTCACAAGGTAGAGTTCAAGTACCTTTTATCTCTGTTAAAGACCAAGTATGCGTTTATCCATACTAGAGATTTGGGACGGTTTCGCACTAAGTGGGGGATCCTTGAAAACGTAAAAATCCGAATTCCCATCGATCCGGAGACCCCGATGGATTGTAAAAGGAACGAAATAGTCTTCTTTACGGAGCTATTCAACTGGGGACTTAGGTTCCCCCTGGATCCAGAGATAGTGCGCTATTTCCACCTAGTCAAGCTATGTCCATCACAGCTAAGCCCTAACGGATGGTACACCTTGATGTCATGCATTATGGCATCTAGGTTGTCCGGAATTCCTCTTTCAATGGAAGAGTTCGCTGCTGTAGCTAGTTTGTGCAAACACCATCAGTTCCCTTTCTATCACTTTAACATGGGGAACGATCTTAAAGCTGTGGATGATCTCCTGAAGTCGGAGAGCAAGTGGAGGAGCCAGTTCTTGTTTGTAAGTGGCTCATGGGAGAATGGTAAGAAAATCAAGACCGGGGAGAATCCTAGCCTTCTTCGAAGTAGATGGAGGAGCGATCGTAAGTTTTACTTTAAGTTTCTGTTCGAATTTCTCTTTTCATTTAGTTCATGCTAACCAGTCGCTTTCTTGTTTTATTAGAGCTGCCAAAGGAGTTCGGAGACTATCTAAAAGCCGGACAGGTCACCTGTGGCAAGATAAACGCATGGGCCGCAGAGAACTGGGAGAACCGGTTCCACAAAGCTTTTACCCTTGGGAATTTAGCGAGATCCCATCTGTGGAACACCACAGGTCGAAGGGATCTTAGCTGGGAGGAGTTCTCCACCCCACCTGATGAAGATGTAGTGCTGAGAAGGTCTCATGAATTGGATGGGACCCTCTTCCTTCCTGCCCGGGCCAAAGCCCCAAGTAAAATGAAGGGCAAGAAGAAGAAGAGCAGGAAAGCAGTAGAGGATGCTGAGAAAGAGGTCCCAACAGGCTCAGAGGTGCCAGCCCAGGCTCAAGTTGACGCAAACCTTCTACAAGTGGTAGAACAGGAGAGCGAGAAACAAAGAGTGAAGTCCCCAAAACCCACAATGGCTTCTAAACGGACTCGCAAGCAAGCGAGTGATAGTGCTGATAGGGAGGTCAAAAAGAAAAAGATTTCCCAAGGAGAGGAGCTTGCTCTCCGGGATCCGGAGCCCACTTTCCCAACTGACCCAACATTAGCCGAAGAGATCCCAGGGAATCTTAATGAAGGGATTCCAATGGAATTCCACACTGATGACGTTGATAGGGGAGAGATTAACATGGATGAAGTGGATGTCACCGGTCTGGGTCCTTTAGGTGACTACTTCCTTGGCCTGTCTAGAGATGAGTTCGCAGGGCCATATGTTCCCCCCAGTAGCTCTAACACAGTAAACTTCAATGGTAAGACTTTCTTGGTTTCTAGTGGGAGGGATGTTATAGCCCATTCCCTCCTTAGCAACGTGCAACCAGTACTCACCCTGGAAAGGCAAGTCCGGAGTCAGGCAGAAACCATTAGAGATCTCAAGTCTGAGAAGGAGAAGCTGTCCGATGACCTCAGGACTGCTACTACTAAGGTTGACCTGCTTAAGGAGTCGAACGAACAGCTAAAGAAGAGTCAAAATGAAAGCAACACAAAAGTTGCTTCTTTAGAAGAGACTGTAAAAGATCTCCGGGCTAAGCTGTCCGGATTGGAGAAGGACTTGACAGCCTCAAGGGGAGAAACTGCAGCAAAGGAGAAGATTGTCACCAACCTGACCACTGACAAACTTGCTTTAGAGAATGCAGTGACTCAGGCTGTTGAGGAGAAAGCTGCTTTGGTGAAGGATCAAGAGGCCATGATCAAGTCCAAAATCAACGCTTATGCCAGGGAGATGATACGGAGTGAAGAATTAATGGTTGAGAAAGTGAAGTCCGACATGGTCCTCTTGTTTCACGAGAAGTTCCCGAAGAGGAGACTAGGGGACTTATGGCGTTATGTGGATGACGATGATCTCCCCTACTGGACCATGGTTGATGAAGGGTACACTGATATATCCTCGTCTGGTGATGAAGAGGAAACCGGAGAGAGTCCGGGTGAGGAAGAGGTTGACCCCAAAGGCAAGAAGGTCATTGAGGAAAAAAGCGACATCAAGGGCAAGAAAACAGATGAGGGTGAGCCATCTTCAAAGGCTCCTCCTTAATTTATAATCTGTTTTGTTTATCTTTTACTTGAACCAAAGTCCTTGGAAGGCCAAGGCACCTTGTTTGTGATGTTGTCCGAATTATTCGGACAGATTTTGTTCTGCACCCAAACTTGTTTAAAAAGTCCTTGGAAGGCCAAGGCAATTTTAAGTTGTTGAATGAATGTTTTGTTTTGCTCAACCATTCTCTTCTTTCATAATCTGTTTAAATAGTTGGAGTTTAAGTAGTCTTGAGTTATTGTGTTGTGAGAGTGTTTAGTTTCTCTGGCTAGAATTTAAGTAGCCCTTAGACCCTTCAGTCCGGATAGTATGACAATCAACAGAATTTTGCAAAAACTTAGAAAATTATTCAAGAAGGCTCCAAGTTTCATTTAAAGCTCTCCGTGGCGCCGGAGAGAGGTAGTAGTATGCCCCCAAATATTTACATGGATGTTTTAAACAAGTAAATATTTATATAAGTTTTATTCTAAGTACATTCGAAGGTGTTCAATATTCCAAGGGTGAGTTAAAACCCTGCCATCTTTGTCTTCTAACCAGTATGTACCAGGCTTGATTCTTTCAATCACAGTATAGGGACCCTCCCAAGTTGGGGCCAGCTTTCCGAAGAGCTTTTCCTAGGTATGTAAGAAAACTTTCCTCAACACCTTATCTCCTGGTTGAAAGTCCCTTCTTTTAACTTTAGAAGCAAACCTGCTTCTCATCAAGCCCTGATAGTGTGCCACTCTAAGATGAGCTTTTACTCGCCTTTCTTCAATTAAATCAAGTTGATTTCTAACTGCCATTTCATTAGCCTGTCCGGAGAAGTTGTGGACTCGAAAGGAGGGGAGTGTCTTCTCTATGGGGGCTACTGCATCCATCCCATAGACCAAGGCAAAAGGTGATTCTTGTGTTGCAGCCCAAGGCGTTGTCCGGTAGGCCCACAAGACTTCTTGTAAATAACTAGGCCACTTCCCAGCAGCCCCTTCCAAATTTTTCTTTAAACCGGACAGTATTGTCCTGTTAGCTACTTCAACTTGCCCATTGGCTTGTGGGTGGAAAGTTGAAGAAAAGCAGTGCTGAATACCCCTCGAGGCACAGAAGCGTTCCATTTCTCTGTTGTCAAACTGTGGCCCATTGTCTGTTGTTATTCTCTGGGGGACACCAAATCTGCAACATATGTTGGATAGAATGAATTTTATAACAGCCTTTGATGTTGTCCCTGCCAAGGGGGCTGCTTCTATCCACTTCGAAAAGTAGTCAATGGCTACGATTATGGTTTTACGCCCTTCGGACGCTACAGGTAGATGCCCAACCAAGTCCAATCCCCATCGAGCAAAAGGGATGGGTTCAGAAATTGATTCCAAAGGAATAGCTGGTACATGAATTTTATTGCTGTACCTCTGGCATGGGTCACATCTTCTTACCAGCTCCTTAGCATCTTTCATTATTGATGGCCAATAGTATCCGGAGAGAAGCACTCTTCTCGTTAATGCTCTAAACCCACAATGGGCTGACCCCTCACCATCGTGCAATTCGGAGAGAACCATTTGTGACTCATGATCCCCTAAACAGCGTAGGAGAGGTTTACTATAAGATTTCTTGTACAAGACTTCTCTAATCATGATGAAACCACGAGCCCTATGTTTTAACGTTCTGGCTTGTGGTTTATCTAAAGGTACGATGCCATCAGACGGATATTGCATAAGAGGAGACCTCCAATCTTGAGGCCGGTTTACTTGTATTTCAAAGACTTCCTCTTTTTCACCTTCATCAAGTTGAATAGAAGGGCTTTCAAGCACATGGATCCATGGATAGGACTCCGTATATGCTATTGTTGCCAATGAGTCTGCTAGCTCATTCTCTGCCCGGGGAATATGCTCATAGACAACGGCTTTAAACTTCATTGCCTCATTTTTCAAGAGAAGTAAATACTTGATTAATTTCTCCTTTCTAGCTTCTGATAGGCCCAAGGCATGGTGGACAAGCAATTGGGAGTCACTCAGCAGCTTGACCCTTTTTGCTCCACAGATGTAAGCCAATTTCAACCCAGCTATAGCTGCTTCATATTCGGACTCATTATTGGATGCCCTGAAAGCAAAACAAATAGCCTGGAACATGCTGTCCCCATAGGGGGAAGTAAGACATATTCATGCCCCAGATCCTATGGCACTGGATCCTCCGTCTGTTCGGACAATCCACACTTTTTTGTCTTTTGAATCAGCAAGTTGTTCTGAATTCCTATCAGAATGGAATTCGACCAGAAAGTCAGCCACAGCCTGAGCTTTTACTGCTGTTCGAGGAGCAAAGTCTATGTCGAAGTCCCCCAACTCTACTGACCACTTTGTCATTCTGCTTGAAATATCTGCTTTTTGAAGGACATTCTTTAAAGGGAAAGACGTCCGGACAATAATAGGATGAGCCTGAAAATAAGGCCTCATCTTTCTTGCAGCTATCACCAAGGCCAATGCTAGTTTTTCAAGTTTCAAGTAACGCTTCTCAGCATCAATCAAGCTTTTGCTGATATAGTACACTGGGTGAGGATACCCATCAACCTCCCTTACTAACACAGCACTAATGGCACAACTTGAAACAGCCAGATATACGAAGAGAGTCTCCCCATCAATTGGTTTGAACAAAGTCTTGGGAGAGGACAGATGCTTCTTAATTTCATTGAATGCCTCATCACATTGTGGTGTCCACTCAAACCCTTTTGCACCCTTTAAGGTTTGAAAAAATGGAGCACATCTGTCCGAAGACCTGGAGATGAATCTGTTCAAGGCTGCTAACCTCCCCGTTAATCGCTGTACTTCTTTAATATTTCGTGGAGGCTCCATTTGGAACAAGGCATTGAGTTGGTCCGGGTCGGGCTGTATTCCATGCTCACTTATAATATACCCCAAGAACTTCCCGGACTGTACTCCGAACACACATTTTTCAGGATTTAACTTTAAATTCACCTTAGCCAGGTTGGCAAAAGTCTCCTGGAGGTCGGACAAGTGCAGCTGCTCATCCATACTTTTCACCATCATATCGTCAATGTAGACCTCCATATTTCTTCCAATCTGATCAGCAAATGCCTTATTGACTAACCTTTGATAAGTAGCCCCAGCATTTTTCAAGCCAAAGGGCATCACCTTATAGCAGTGCAGACCTCTATCAGTAACAAAAGTGGTATGCTCTTGATCTTTTGGATCCACCTGGATCTGATTATACCCGGAGAAAGCATCCATGAAGGAGAGTAGCTTGTTCCCAGAAGTAGAGTCTACTAACTGATCTATCCGGGGAACCGGATACAAGTCTTTTGGGCAAGCTCGATTGAGATCTATGAAGTCAATGCACATTCGCCATTTACCGTTTTTCTTTTTTACCAAGACTGGATTGGCAGTCCACAAAGGGTACTGAGATTCTTTAATGTGCCCCATCTTTGTGAGTCTGTCAACCTCTTGTACAATGACATCAGCCTTTTCTTTTGAGAAAGCTCTCCTCTTTTGTACTACTGGTGCCACGTCTCTTCGGACAGATAAGTGATGGGAAATCACCTCTGATGGAACTCCAGTAACATCAGCGTTGCACCAAGCAAAAACATGCTGATGGTCTTTTAAGAATTTCAACATACCTTCTTTCAACATTGGTGGCATTTTGGACCCTATCTTGACAATTTTTCCTTCTTCCAAGCAATGTGTTTCAACCTCGTCAACCGGGATCAACACTCCGGGGGTCTCTCTAGGGTCATCAATTTCACCCTCACCCCCTGAAAGGCCCTCAAACTGCTATTGGTCATTTATTCGGACTGCCCCCAGCGTTCGTGGAGCCAAGGCAGTGGCATAGCATTCTCTTGCAACTTTTTGACTGCTCCGGACAACCCCAACTTGCCCCTGAACAGCATATTTTAGACACTGATGGACTGTCGAAGCCACTGCATGCATCCTAGAGAGCCAAGATCTCCCTAGAATAGCATTGTAGCAAGTGGGACAATCCACCACAATGAAAAGTATTCTGACTGTTTTCTTGAAAGGGCCTCTGCCCAACAATACTTCTTCTTCGAACTCACCGATTACATCAGCTGAGCTGCCCGTGAAGCCTACGATCGATCTGTCTGACTTTTGAATCACAGCTGGATTTTTCATTTTCTTGTAAGTATCTAAGAAAAGGATATTGGCAGAGCTCCCAGTATCTACCAAGATTCGCCTTATCTCATTGCCCCCTATCGATGCTCCTATAACAACAGCATCTCCATGAGGGCCAGCAATGTCTCTCAAATCATCCCCATCAAAGACAATGAATGGGAACAAACTTGACGATTGATATGAGGTCATGCCCCCTTCTAGCTGGGTAGCCAAATTATGAACATGCCTTTTTCTTGATGAAGTGGTAGGAGCCGTTACAGTGTCCCCTCCGAAAATTGTCAAGGATTCAAAGAACTCAATGAGCCCGGAGACCGACCTGGAACGCTCCTCTATCGCACCCACTCTGTTTCTCGTTGGGTCAGGATCCAAGTATTCGGATTCCACATCAAACCTTTCAATGATTACCATAGCCCCCTCTGGGGCAGCATTAACCGGACCAGCCCGGTGAGTGTTATCAGGCCTGTTGCCTCCTCTTCTTTTAACGTATGCACCCAATTTCCCTCTTTCGATCAGGTTTTGAACCTCTTGTTTCAGTGCTATGCAATCATCAGTAGTATGGCCAATATCATTGTGATATTGACAAAAAGAACTGTTTCGATGTTCTCTGGGAGACTGCAAGGTCGCTGGTCTCCGGTAGTGTACTTCATCTTTTGTTTTATCAAAAATGGTTGCCACACTTTCTTTGAGTTCTGCAAACCATTCTGGTTGGACCCATGGTCCCCTTTTGTTTCTAGACTGTTGGCTTTGTGCAGGAGCAGCTGGTTGAGACTGAGCTTTTCCCCTTCCATGCCCCTGTCCGGTTTCTCTAGCTTTGTTCCCGGACTGGTTTTGATTTGGAGTTGGCGCCACCGGGGTGGATCTCACCTGTCTGTGCACCCTGGTCTTCTTTGTTTCATCAACATTTATTTGTTTGCCAACTTGATTTAGCAATCCCCCCCAGGTCATGGCCTTCTTCCTGGTTACTGAATCGGCCAGGTTGCCCGGGTTCAAACCTTGTCTCCGGGAGGCTATTGCCACTTGTTCAAAGCAATCAGCCAGCCCGTTTTTTGTGTTCACAAAACGACTTATGTACTCCTTTAATGATTCGTTTGGTTCCTGGGCACAATGGATTATGGTATCTCCATTACCCTTTAGCTCCTTACTCCCCACAAATTGCCTTCGAAAGGCCACCCAAAAAGTATCAAAGTCTCTGATACAACCCTGAGGAAGGCTGTTGTACCACTTCAGAGCACTCCCCGTGAAGGATTGGGAGAATGCCCTGCAGAGTAGTTTATCATCATCATCAAAGTTCATCATGAAGTTCTTGAATTGCTCCAGATGATTGTCTGGATCAGTACTGCCATCGTACTTCTCCATCTTGGTGCTATCAAACCTCTTGGGGAGGTTTCCGGACAGTATTTTGGAAGACAATGGCGATTGCCTCCAATTCCTCCCACGACTGAACGCAGTATCCTCATTAGGTGTTGCAAAGATACCTGGCTCATCATGGAAGGCAAAAGGATCCACCAGCATCCGGTCTACATGCCTCCGGTTGTGAGATGATCCTTTCCCAATGTGCCTTTTCATTCTTCCATGGTGATCTCTTTTTCTGGAATACTTTTTAACTTGCTTCTGTTTTTTCCTGGTTCGCCCCTCATCACTACTGGAGGACAAGGATTTTTCATTTCCCTCACTGTCCGAAGAGCTGTCCGAAGATTCTGAGCTTGAGTCAGAACTCTCCACAGGCTTGGACCGGTGAGACTTTTTAGAACTGGCATGTGTCTTTTTAGTGCTCACATGAGTTTTTGAAGCCTCATGCTCTCGAGGGTTATCAGAGCGATGAGCAGCTGACGCTTTGGATTTCTCCTTCATGCCCATCTTGGCCTTTTCAGCCCTCAGAGCTTCTATTTCAACCCTCAACCTGTCACGCTCTTGGACAGTATATTCATCGTTCTCTTCCACCACTTCGAGCAAAGCTGGTGGAAGCTCTGGATTATCCGGATTCATTCGGACAGAATTTCCTTACTTGGTTTTGAATGCTTGATTCAGGCACCGTCGCCTCCCACTGTGGTCGCTAATTTGGTGAGGGTAAAAGTAGCCTGAGGGTAGGCTGGTAATTTTAAGTGGAGTTTTAAGGCGGTGTAAGGGTGTTTCACAGTAGTATGGTGGTGTTTAAAGGTGTTCCAAAGTATTTCAGGGTGTTTCAAGGGTGGAGAGAGAATTAAGCAGCCTGGCAGCAGTTAATTTTTCTTACCCATAGTTAATGCTGGTGGTTGGGCATTTATAGTGTGAAATTTGGGCCCTTATGGGCTTTCGGGTCAAGTTTAATGGACCCGGGTCATGTTTAAAGACCCATAAGTTTTAAGCAGATGTGCAGGTAGCTTAGTCAGATAGTGTTTAGGTTTTTTAGTACTTTAGTCATAGTTCGAACTGCCTTAAGTTTTCAGTGTTCGAAATCATCTGTCCGGTCAACAAGTCCTGTCCGAATTTCCGGGGAGATTTACTTTGGACTACCCGTACGGGGAGCACTTCGAATACGGACTCATCAATCAAAATTCTTGATGCAGCCTTGTGGTAGGCTGTTATACCATTTTAGAGCACTCCCCGTAAAGGATTGGGAGAATGCTCTACAGAGTAACTTATCGTCATCATCAAAGTTCATCATGAAGTTTTTAAATTGCTCCAAATGGTTGTCCGGATCAGTACTGTCATCGTACTTCTCCATCTTAGTGCTATCAAACCTCTTAGGGAGGTTTCCGGACAAAATTTTGGAAGACAATGGGGATTGTCTCCGATTTCGGCCACGACTGAGCACAATATCCTCATTGGGAGTTGCAAAGATACCTAATTCATCATGGAAGGCAAAAGGATCCATCAGCATTCGATCTACATGCCTCCGGCTATGAGATGACCCTTTGACAATAATCTTCTTCAATTTCCCATGCCTGACTTAGAATAAGGACTTTTGCTTCTTAGTTCGGCCCTCGTCACTGCTGGAGGATAAGGACTTTTCAACTCCTTCTTCGCTCGAAGAGCTATTAGAAGACTCTGAATCTGAGTTAGAACTCTCCACTGGCTTAGACCGGTGAGACTTCTTGGAGCTAGCATGAGTCTTTTTGGTACTCACATGAGTTCTTGAAGGCTCATGCTCTCTAGGGTTATCGGTATGATGAGCAACTGATGCTTTTGACTTTTCTTTCATGCCCATCTTAGCCTTTTCTGCCCTCAGAGGTTCTATCTCGCCCTTTAATCTATCACGCTCTTCGATAGTGTATTCATCATTTTCACCCACCACTTCAAGCAAAGCTGGTGGTACTTCCGGGGCTTCCGGATTCATTCGGACTGATTTTTCTTGTTGGTTTCGAATGCTCGATTCAGGCACCTTCTTCTCCCACTGTGGTCGCCAATTTGGTGTGGTTAATTTTCGTCTGAGGGTAAATTTGTAATTTGTTTAGAGTTTGTGGAGGTATGTGGGTGTTTAATATTTGAGTAGAGAGTAGAGGGAGAATTAAGCAGCCTAGTTGTATTTAATTTTTGTTACCCCTATTTAATGCAGGTGGTTGGGTATTTATACCCTTATATTTGGGCTTTATGGGTTTTCGGGTCATGTTTAGTGGACCCGGGTCATGTTCAAAGACCCATGAGCTCTTAGTAGGAGAACAAGCAGCTGAGTCAAGAAGTGTTTAGGTTTTTAAGTACTTTAGTCCTTGTTCGAACAGTTCAATGGATGAGGTGTTCGAACTGCCATGTCCGGTTTGGTGATCTTGGTCCGAACTGTCCCTGTCCGGAGAGGTAGCAATATTCGGACTCATCATATATTAGTGGAAAAAGGTAACTGATACCTAGGAGGCGTTAAAGAGGTTTTGCAATGATTAGAGACAACACAGACGTGGGGAAAATTAAATGCATAGGTTACTTTCTAGGTTTAGTGGGAGCGCCCATCTAAGTAAAAAACGGCTCGTAGGTCAACACATGTTCCACGATCCAAGAGAAGACTCTTAGAATTCTGAGAAAAGTTAGTTCAGACAAACTTCGAGCTAGATACACAGGCAGTTCGGACAAACTTATCACTGGCTAAGAAAAATTTTTAGTCATGCCAAAGATATTTGAGGATACCGAAAAAATGGGTTACTGATGAGTTCTGATTATTTAGTCACAGCTTACTGAGATATCCGAACACGGTTAATTCGGACATAAACGTACCACTGAACTATCCGAATCCGGACTGGACAAAAGTAAAGAATCACCTAAACACCTTTTAACTCAGCTATGTGCTAATCAGCTTAATAAGTAAATGAGTCCTTAAACTCGATCCGATTTCATAACTTGACCCGAAAGCCCATGAATCCTTAATTAAGGGTATAAATACTCTGACCACTTTCATTAATGAGGGTAATGAACATTTAATACAACGAGGCTACTCAAATCTCTCACTACTTAACACCAAAACATTTAATACCTAAAACACTTTACAAAATTACCCTCAGCTCAAAATAAACCTCACCATTTAGTACCCAATTTAAGTCTAAATTGGATAATCAAATAACAAACTTATAATAACAAGTAACTGAAAAAACAAAACTTATAATAACAAGTAAATGAAATATATTAAACATAATGCTAAAAGAACAACCAAAGTTTTAATAGTCTCTTAGTTTTAAAAAAAATGAATTACTATTCTAAAACTTGAATGACACACTAAATTTTAGTTTCTTAGTTTTAAAAAAGTAAATTTATACTCTATGGTTGATTCCATTTGATTTTTTAGATTTTGGAGTGACTTGATTACATTAAATTTATGTTACCATTTTAATATGTGTTTTCAAAACATGATTTTGTTTAATTAATGTGATAGAGATTTTTTATCCTCACTCCAATTTATAACAATTTATAGGAAACGAAAACCAATTTATATATAAAAAAAGGAAAAAATGTCATGCAAAAATATCATGCCCTCATTTATATTTGTATAATTTTCTTTTGTTATCTATATCCTGTAATAAAACGTGTTTGTGATTTTTTATTTATCTATATTTTTATATTTTCTAATATATATATATATATATATAATATATTTAATTATATTTTTATAAAACAAATATTTATAATTATATTTTATAAAACAAATATTGATAATTATACGACTACCGAGTCGCACTGAGGTGATTTTTTATGAACCGTACTCATTGTTTTACTTTTTATTATATATAATTATTAGTTTTAGTAAGCGTATATATTTTGTTAGTTTTGATTTATTTATGATTGTTAAAAAATTTTGTTTTTGTTTTTTCTTCTTTATTAATTATCCTACTCATTTAACTTATATGGTTATTTAGGCTCAGTATTATTTTAGTTTTTATTTTTATCAATCTCATATAATTTGATTTTTATGATTTCTTTTGTTGATCTTTGATTTGCTTATCCATCCTCTCTTTTTGTTTTTTAGTAAGTTTTCTTTCAAGATGTGTTCAATAGAATTTGACATTTATGAAAGTTTAATAATAAATTATAAAAAATCCTTCTATTTTATTTATATATATAATTCAGCAATTTGTTTTATAACATTGAGGTTTTTTTTTAGGAGATTTTTTAATTAAAATTTACAGTTTTTTCACCCTCTCGAATTAATTTCTCTAAAAAATATCGTATGAAAACAAAAATTATTCAATTTCAGACTCAATTTTTTTTCCAAACCCAGTTACATTTTTTTCACTTACTATATATATATAATTGTTTTATTGGGTAACGTATTTTTCAAAATTTATTTATCATTATTTATATAAAAAAAGTTATATACAATTTTTTTTAATAAAACTTATTTTTATATATTTCTTATAATGTTTTTATTAGGTGTGATATTTATATTTTATAAAAAAATTAATATAATTCTTTTTATGAAATTTGATGTTGTCATTAAAAAAAAAATATTACATTGTTGGCAGTGTCAGTTTTTCTTTCCTATCAAACAAATTAAAAAAAGAATTGGATAATATGATTACAAGAAGGTTTTATAAGTTTTTCTTAAGTTTTGTTCATATTTTGAAAATTCACACCCTATTTTTTTGTAAGTGATTTTTTATATTTATTTTAACAAATTTATGTATACGTTTTAATTTATTTTAATTTATTTTTTACATTAAAATCATGTAATTAGATATACTATCCATATAAAATAAATATATTTTTTTTAAAATTAATTTTGATATAAACATTTTATAAATAAGAAATGATTAATCATTTTTATGTATTATACGTAAATAATGAGAAAAATCTCTTAATTATTTATTATATTTTCTTAATAAAAACTATTAGTTTATTTTATGTGTTATGCTTCTATGGCATAATTATTATATTTTTTTAAATAGTTTTTTATTATTTATTTTTATCATTTGAAGCCATTATTTTCTTTTTTAATCTTAATGTGCTCTTTTTACCATTTAGCTTCTACACCATGGAATCTACTGAAATGATGAAGAACAAAAATGATACTTTACTTGAATTGATTAATCAACTCATGCTCTTTGAAAACTAGCTTCTTGAGCGTGGAATCTACTGAAATAATGAAGAACAAACTGCAAGTAGAAACAAATGATGCTTTATTTGGATTGATTAATCAACTTCTGCTCTTCAAAAACAAAAGCATGGTGCTTCATTTGAATTGATTAATCAACTCTTGTTCTTCACGAGTTCGAAGTAGTTAACTTCTTTGGAGAAGTAATTTGAGGAATGAAAATAGAACTAAAGAAGAGAGAAGAATTATGATTTTACTTTTGGTTATAAAGAATTATTTAAAAGTTTATTTTTTTATTGGATCTTTCAAGTTTCTCTCTTTCAGCCATCGACCTCATAATCTGCCTTCTAACTGCTCTCCCCTCCTCTTTATCCCGTGGGCTATCTCTTGTCTCCACCTCTCTTTGCTCTGCCCTCCTCTCCACCTCCTCCCCTTGTTGATCAGAACCTTCTCCATTTCGAGCCCTGGGAAGTATATTAAACTTCTTAGTTTTTATTCTAGTTACCATAACAGAACTAGAAGGCTTTTCAATGGTTATGTTACCCTTTCTAGTCACCCTAACCGGAAAACCCTTCGTAGTTACCCCCACCAGCCAAATCTCTCTTTTAAGATTTATTTCCTTCTTCTGGTTAAAGACCGTATTACTTTCCCCATCTGCCTCCCCTCCCCCTTTTTTCAAAACATACCCTTTCTGAGCTATACTGGCTCTCTGTTCCAGCTAAGATTAGACTAAGCCTACTCTCTTCTGAATTCTCTATTTTAGGATTAAAGACATATCCCTTTCTAGTTCTCCCTAGCCTAAGCCTTTGCTGCCTAAACAGGGGAACACCAGCTATCCTTGTAAGCCATATTCTTACTATAACCCCCTTCAATCCCCCAAAGTAGTCTATATTATTAAACCTCTAACCCTTTCTTTCCATACTCTTCACCTATCCATCAGAACTATCTCTCTACCATTCAACTCAATCACCACACATCCTTACCTGATGGATCGCCCTGACTCGTTGAGACCTTCCAATCCTCCGGGTCTCACTGGGTCCTTCTCCCCTATCCGAACTTAGAGCTTCTCCTCCTCCTTAACCATGTTTCCCAGCTCCTCTGAGCCTGAGACTGGCCTGCTCTCCTCCTCTTCCCCTGTAACCCTGTCAACCCTTCATGTACCCTTGCCCACCTTTGCTCATCGAATTCCTGCAGATCACGAAAATTTCGTCAAGCAAGCGTTAGCCTTGGCCAGACATCACATGGAATCTGGCCAATGACATGTAATTTTTCAGAATGATGGTGATGTCAACAGTTTCTTACTTGAGTTCAACAACGTCGATCTTCCCCATGTCCTCTTCTAGATAGCCTCCGCTGGAAACTGCTATCCTCCTTGGGAGAACCTTCTAACCCCAAATATCAGTCTCCCTTCATCTCCTAACATTGGATTTTACGAAAATTTGGTGGCGGCGATCGAAGAGTTAACTCAATCCCCTCTGCCAGCCACTGTGGCTTTGACTGTCGAACTGGGAAAGAGTACACCCCACTGTGCAGTCTCTCTCCTAGCACTTTCCGCTCAAGTTCCATCGTCGATCTGCTCTTCTAAGAGGATGGGAAGCACATCTATCTATGCCTATGATTCTCCATCCTTGCTAAAAACCGGTATCGCCCCTGGTTCTGATGGCTCTCTCCCTGGCTCAGTGGAGCCAATGACCGCCTCGTCTGCTCCGTTCTGCTCCAATGGAAGTGATCGGCTTCAAAAAAATTCTCTATAATCTAGGTTGGCAATCTCCCCTAGTGCTTCTCCATCGCCTCTGCCTAGCTCAAAGAACAGTGACAAATCGGGTTTCCAAATCCATGAGGCAGAGCATGTTCCAGGGTATTTTCCAGGCGAAATAGCTTCTAACTTGGGAAATTCGGGTTTGAGTCCTCTGGACAGTCAAGGGCCAAGCAGAACAGTAAGGAAAATGGGTCCCTCTGGTGCTAGACCGATCCAGACTGTGGATCAATCTCCTCTGAGCCGACTTTCTTCTTGCATTGGGCCCACGCGTGTCTTAATTATAGACAGGCTTTCTAAAACTAAAGAGAAAGGTCTTTTGGGATGTGGTGATTCCTATGGCCATCACCTTCTTATCCAAAATTTCGGGAATGCGGGTAAAGGCCCAAAATGGAGAAAATATAAGTTGGCCCATGCTTAGCCTTCTATCCCTCAATTATCAAAGGATTTGTCAAGGGGTATATCTAGTTCGAACTCGATTCCTAAATCTTCACCCCTCTCCTTATATGCAAGTATTGTTGCGGGCCACAGTGATAATCGATCCCCTTTGGTGATTGGCATCAGTCATATGGAAATGGTAGGTAATAAATTCATCATGAATGACTCAGCTTTAGGATCCCCGGGTTCATGGAAGGCTTGTCTTTCGGGATACTTTCTCAACCAACCTTCCAATCTTGATTTTCTTAAAGCTAATGTAGAATCATTATGGAAAAAGTACGGTCTTTTGGAATTTAAACCCCTACCCGATGGTTATTTTCTCTTCAAATTTGGTTCCAAGGTGATGACTAAAAAAATGTTGGAGGAATCCCCAAGGCATTTTGGAGGAAATCTAATGATTTTGAAACTTTGGGAACCTCTCAATTCCCTTATCAAAGATCCTCACACAGAAATCCCAATCTGGGTTAAAGTCTTTAACTTACCTTTTGAGCTTTGGACTTTGGAGGGTTTTAGTAACATTGGATCGGTCATTGGATCCCCTTTGTATGTTGACCTCCAAACGGAACGTAAGAAAAAACTCTGTTTAGCTTGCATTTGTATTATGATCAAAGCGGGGCCCCCTATTCGTTCTGAGCTCACTTTCAAGATAAGGGGCAAATCCATTACTGTTGCTTTTGAATATCAGGGTCTCCCCCGGATGTGCAAATTGTAAAGTTTTCGGGCATCCTACCTGTCAGTGCAAAAAAGGCCATATCAAGCTTACTCTCATTCCCATTGCGACTTCGTCTTTTGAGGAAGATCCTTCCGAAATTTCCCCTGAGCTGGATTCCGGATTTTGACTTCCATCCATTAATGAAGATTTGGAAGTGGAGCTAGGCGAGGAGGTGGACTCCCTCCCCCTAAACGGGCTTGCACGGATGGAGCCAAAGGCAAGGGTAAACAGGTATTGTTCTCCGACAGGATCATCGGCTGATTCACTGTAAGTTTCTATTTATAAATATTGCTTCTTGTAATGTGAAGGGTCTAAATGACCCAGTTAGGAAAAAAGATATCACTGATTTTATTATTCGTAATCATATCTCATTGATAGTTCTAGTAAAAACTAAAGTCCAATTTCGTAAATTCGACCCTATAATCAGACAAATAGTTCCTTTTTTGCATGTATTAACTAATCAGTTGTCTCACCCCCTAGGAATAATTTGGATTACTTGGAACCCTAGTGTTATTAAGATTACTAAGATCTCCCAATATCCCCAATTCATTCATTGCTCCGCTAAATGTCATAACTATAGAGCCTCATTCAATCTCACTACTATCTATACTTTTAACGAAGCTCAAGACCGTATTTCGCTTTAGAATGATCTCAATGACATTTCCAAGCTTGATAATCTCTATCCTTGGGTTGCCCTGGGAGATTTCAATGCTATCCGTCACCCGGACGAGCGTCTTGGCTCCTCTGGCTCTTGGTCCTCAGCTATTAATAATTTCAATGAATGATGTTTCCAATGCGAACTCAGTGATCTCCGATCATCTGGTTTTCCGTTCACTTGGATTAATAAGCAACCCACTCACCCCGTCCTCTCCACAATTGATCGAGTCCTTATCAACTCGGTTTGGGTTGACCTTTTCCCTATGTCCTATGTCCACTTGGGTATCTTCGTACTTTGGACCACACCACTATTACCCTCAACTTTGGGTTTCCTCGTCCTAGGAGGAAAAAACCTTTCTGTTATTTCAACATGTGGCAATCTCACCCTCAGTTCAAGGATATTGTTACCAAAAGTTGGAATTTTCCTACCTCATCCTCGGGGATGAGGATGATCTCTGATAAGCTTGTTCGTTTGTAGTCTGAGCTAGCTATTCTTAATCGTTCGGAGTTTAGTGACATATCCTCCAGAGTCTATAATACCCAAAAAACTCTCTTTGAGGCTCAAGCAAAATTAGCCTATGATCCTCTCAACCCTCGTTTAGTAACTAACGAAAATGAGGCTTCTGATTCTTTCATTTCTCTTAGTCGAGCTGAAGAGTCCTTTCTGAAGCGAAAATCTAGAGAAAATTGGATCAATCTAGGGGATAGGAATACTAAATTCTTCCACAAAATTATCAAATCCCGTCTTTTCCGCAATAAAATTATCTCAATCGCTAATGACCAATGTGTTAATGTTTCCTCCCCGTCTTGTGTTTCTAAAGTTTTTGTGAACTTTTTTGAGCACTTACTGGGCACTAAACATTCGGCCTCCTACCCAGGTCTCGATAAAGTCTCTTCTCTGATAAGTTTGAAAGTCATTAATTCTGATAAAGAATGAATGATCCGTGAGATTTCTTGTACAGAAATCAAATTCGCACTTTTTAGTATTGATAGCGACAAATCCTCTGGTCCTGATGGTTTTAACTCTAGCTTTTTTAAGTCAACTTGGAACATAGTTGGCCAGGACATCTGTAAGGGTGTCCAAGAGTTCTTCCTCACTGGATCATTGATCGAGTCTTGGAATGCAACCTCTATTTTTCTCATCCCCAAAAAAGACTCTCCTTCTGTGCCAGCTGACTATAGACCAATTTCTCTCTGCAATGTGGTTTATAAAATCATCTCCAAAATCTTGGCCAATAGAATCAAAGTCTGTTTTCCTTACCTTATTGATTCTTCTCAATCTGCCTTTGTATCGGGAAGGAACATTTCTGATAACATCCTTTTATCCCAAGAGCTGCTTAGGGGATATCATTCTAAGGGTAGAGGTAAAAGGGTATCTCTTAAAATTGATATTATGAAAGCCTTTGATAATGTTCGCTCGCGCCTCATTCTTGACATTCTTGTGGCGATGCATTTTCCTGAGAAGATGATCACTTGGATTATCAAATGCATCTCTTCTCCTTCTTACTCGATTATTATTAACGGAGACCTTCACAGAAATTTCAAGGGTAAAAAAGGTCTCAGACAAGGAGACCCTCTCTCCCCTCTCCTCTTTGTGCTTATTATGCAAGTGTTTTCCGACATTCTAAAAGAGAAAAGTCTGGATGAGAATTTTCGTTTTCATTGGAAATGTCACAAGCAGAAAATCATAAACCTCTGCTTTACAGATGATCTGATGATTTTCTGTCATGGAGACACACTTTCCCTTAATCTCATTAAAGAAGCTCTGGATGACTTTTACTTTATCTCTAGCTTAAAGTTCAATCCCTCAAAAAATCATATCTTTATCTATAGAATTGACCACCACCTTAGATTGAATCTTTTGTCGATCTTGAACTTCCTTGAAGGCTCTCTCCCGGTGAAATACCTGGGAGTTTCCCTTCTCACTGGTAGACTTACTGACTCTGACTGTCGCCCCCTTCTACACAAAATAACCTCTTGTATTGATTTATGGACTTCCAAGCATTTCTCCTATGCGGGAAGAATCCAGTTAATCAAATCGGTCTTATTTGCTGGACAAGTATATTGGTCTTCGATCTTCATCATTCCTTCTAAAATAATCAAAGAGTTAAGCCAATATCTTCGCGGCTTCTTTTGGTCTGGATCTTCTATGAAAATCCATGGGGCCAAAGTAGCCTGGTCCACTGTTACCACTCATTTTAAATAGGGCGGCCTTGGGATTCTAGACCTAAAAATCTAGAATCGGGCGGATGTCCTTAAGCACCTTTGGTCTATTGTTAGTAATCAGAACCATTCCATCTGGTGCAAATGGATTAAATCTGAAAAGATTAAAAATATAAGTTTTTGGGATGTATAAATTGACTCTTCTCCCTCTTGGATCTGGAGGAAAATTCTTCGTCTTCGCCCCTTGGCTCGTAATTTGTTCAGTGTGGCTATCGTAAATGGAATGGACACTTCTCTCTGGCATGAACCGTGGCTCCTTTCCTTGTCACTAGCTATCCACTATGGCCCTGACGTCATAAGAGGTCTCGGCTAAGAAATAATCTAAAGGTTTTCGACATCATCAGAAATGGTGAATGGAAGTGGCCTGCAAATTTAAGATCGACTAGGGCTCGAAGCCGCACACTTCTTGAAGAAATCAACAAGATTATTCTATCTCTCCCCCATCCCAACATCCACTCGAAGGATGTTCCATTTTGGGTGACTAAGGAATGATGCAACAAGTTCACAATAAAAGCCACATACAACGCTATTCGTAAGCCTGTCCCAGAAAAGAGATGGGCAGGGTTAGTATGGAACATATACAACATTCCGCGTCATTATTTTATATATTGGATGGCTTTAAAGGGTAAGCTTGTCACCAGAGACAAGCTTATAAGTTGGGGTTATAATACCCCCACTGTTTGCACCCTTTGGAAATCTGATACGGAATCTACATCTCATATCCTCTTTGAATGTAGTTTTGCTCAGAGTATCTGGATTTTTACAAGTATTCAACTTGGATTTCCATTCCATTTCTCTTGCTAGCAATCTTGGATCCTCGAGGCGTCAAGATGGTCCAATGCTCGAAATCATTGTACTTTGCGTACTTGTTTTAACGCGGTCATATACTACGTTTGGAAATAACGGAATTCAAGAATATTTGGATCCACTCCGACCTTTGCATCATCGATATCATTCCAAATCTTATCGGACCTCCGATACAGATTCCATGATACCAAGATTAGCTGGCCATATAAATATTTTTTTAAACTAACACAAACATTATTTTAATTGCAGGTATTTTCAGTATGGAGTGGAGCAGGGATTCCTGATTCGAGATATTCAGAGTCATTCCCAACCACATAGTCATTGGAGCATGAAATCCGCGTGTTCTATGGTATTTTGAAATTGTTTCTCTATTGTTGTTGTATTACCTCGGGGTATGCCCCAGAAAAATGTATGAACGTCTTTATTTATTTTAAAAAAAATTCACACACAAAAAAAACATATTGTATGAGAAAATAAGAAGCATAGTGAATCGATAATCACCTGCTGATACTTTAAAAGTCGAAACCATATTTCATACTACTGTGTATTAATTTTCTTTTTTTCAATCCCAAATTATATTAATTGAAAAAAAAAGGTACAATAGGCTTACAAAAAAATGGAACCATGAACCAAATGTGTATCAAGTATGTAATTGATATTAAGTTTTTAATAAGAAAAAAACATTCTTCAAATAAATCAAACATTCCATTTTTTTTAATGGAACTATTTATATTTATGGAATATAAAATATATTTTAACAAAATGAATACAACAAAATCAATTAAAAAAACAGAATGAAAATAAACTAAATTTTGGTTGCTTTCCCGATACTTATATATAAAAAAAGTTGTTTTGAATGGTATTCTACGCGCAATAGTACACTGTTTTTAAATAATAAAAATAAAAGAAATAACAAAAATTTCCTAGTTTATACAAAAATTCAAAGACATATGTACAGTTAGAGACATTATTTTATATATATATATTGTTTTAAAGATAAAATAATATGGATATATTTTTAGGATATTTTTACCCATATTTATTTATTTTCTTGTATTCTTATAAAACATTAAATTTTGTTTTCTTTTGTATACAAAAGAAGAAAGAACTCTTAAGAAAGAATATATGAAAAACCCTTAAAATTTTAAAGAAAGCAACCATAAGTTAAAAAATTTTAAAAAATAAAATTCGGAATGAAAAAAAAGTAAAGAAAAAAAAAGGAATGAAAAAGAAAAAAAAACATATAAAACAAGATGATACTTATATAAATAGATATGAGATATATTTATAATCGAGATTTGTTATTAGTTTTTTATTCGACTGATGATTCTCTATATGAAAATCTAATTATATCACAAATATAAATAGAAAACTAATTAATTATGTGATACTTATTTTTTTTTATTAAAATAATAAACTCCTAAAAGCATCTTTCAAATATTCTAGTGTGGATTTGATAGTGTAACTATATATATATATATATATATATATATATATATATATATAGTCTATTTTTAAATTTAAAAACTCATCTATAATCTTTATTTTTAAAATAAAATTTATTTACTGAGTCCTTCAGATATTACAACTAATATATAAACTAAGAAATTCTAAAACTAAGAAAGAATATACCATTCTAGTACGAAAATGTAAAACGGTTCAATTCTTTAGTCGACTTTTTAACAGAAGATGAGATAAATGAACATGTTTCAATTCTTAGACAGTCCAACCACCATTTTGTATCTGCATGTTGTCCTTAGTCATCTGCATTATTAAAAATGCTACTTCAACTACTATGAAATGCGACTTTCAATATATTTTACAACTATATTATAAAGTACAGAAATCAACTGTTTTATATGTATACACTAAATAAACATTTTTATTATATATATATATGACAACGATATCAAAAATATTAAATTTCCACATTATTAATTTTTAGATCTTATATGATTCTTATAACTTATTATAACACTATTATAATTATTATTTTATATTTAATTATACAAAAATTTAACTAAACTATTGTTTGTTTTGAAAAATAGAATAATAAAAAAATAAAAAAAGATTTACGAGTGTTTACTTGTTTATAAAAAGTTTAATACCTATAATTAAAATTAAAATAAATAAATTATTATTATTATTTTTATATCTCTTTAATAAAAATTCATTTAATTTTATTATTTAAGTCTTAACTAATATTTTATAATATTTCATATATTTTTTATACAAACCATTTCACATGTGTATATTTTTTCTTTGTTTTTTTTTAAATTTTGTTTTTTAAAAGACCGTATTTTTAGAATGGTATTCGAAAAAAACATCCGAAAAGATTATTAGTTTCGTTTTTTTAAGATTAACAAAACTAGATCCATTAAGATACTTTTTATTTTATTTTATCACGAAAGACGAGAGACGCAAAAACTATACATGAGAGACACATAGACGATAGATGAGACGCATAGATAATAGACCACATCGTGCGAAACAATGCCAACTATAAATGATGAGAGACCACGTCATGCAAAACCAAGCAAACAAATTATGTGAAACCATACTAACTATAGATGTTGAGAGAACGCATAACGTGAAACCATACTAACCATAGATGATGAGAGAATGCATAACGTGAAACAATGCCAACTACAAATGATGAGAGATCATATCATGCGAAACCATGCCAACTACAAATGATGAGAGATCATATCATGCGAAACCATGCCAACTACAAATGATGAGAGATCATATCATGCGAAACCAGACAAACTGCAAATTATGCGAAACCAAACCAACTATAGATAATGAAAGACGAAATTATGCGCCGATATAAAATATAATTTTTTGATGATAGATGCGAGACCAAAAAGGTAGATGCGAGACCAAAAAGGTAGATGCGAGACCAAAATTAACTGGGCTCACGATTTTTTTTAAAATTTAAAAAATATCACGAATGGATCTAGTTTTGTTTGTCTTAAAAAAACAAAACCAATTATATTTTCAAATTTTTTCCGAATTACCGTTTAAAAGATAAAAACCTTTAAAATTTTAAATAAAAAAAATACATGTATTTGATGATTCCTATAAAAAGATATTTTAGATATATAGTTTGTTAAATTTGTTAGATTTTAATTAGCAATAGATTTGTCAAATTCATTATCTAATGTAAGGTACAAGAGATAGTAGTTTTTACCTACTAATTATACTTTAAAAGTCAAAACTATTAAATCTCATACTAATTATTAAAATTATTACTTACTGTATATATTTTTTTTCAATTCGGAATTATATTAATTGAAAATAGAAGGTACAATAGGCTTACAAAAAGGTGGAACGTAAACTAAATTTATTGTGTATTAATTGTATATTGAGTATGTAATTGAAAATAAATCCAACATTCCAATTTTTTAAATGAAACTATTTATAGAACATAAAATATTTTTACAAAATCAATACAACAAATTCAATTAAAAAAACAAAATGAAACTAAATTTTGGTTGCTTCCCTTATATTTATATATATAAAGCTGTTTTGAATTGTATTCTATACAATAGTACACTATTTTTAAATACTAAAAATAACAAAAATAGCAAAAATTTCCTAATTTATACAAAAATTCAAAATCATATATATACTTAGAGACATTAATTATATATATATATATATATATATATATATATATATATATATATATATATATTTAAAAATAAATTAATATGCATACACATATTTTGTGATTTTTTTTTACGTATACTTATTTGTTTTCTTACGTTGTATCATGTATGGTCGTTTTTATAAAACATTAGAATTTGTTTTCTTTTGTAAACAATAGGAAAAAAGAATTCTTAAGAAATAAAATATGTAATAATCTTAAAATTTAAAAAAAAACCATAAGTTAAGAATTTGAAAAAACAAAATTTAGAATAAAATATAGATTAAAAAAACATATACAACAAGATAATATTTATAATATGAGATATAATTATAATAGAGATGTGTTATTAATTTTTCTAATTTGAGTGAGTCATTCTCTATATAAAAATCTAATTATATGGTAAATATAAATAAAAAACCAATTAAATATGTGATATTTATCTTTGTTATTAAAATAATAAAAATTTTAAAAAATATTTGAAACTATTGTATTTAATAGTGTGATATGCTTACTCCATTTTCAAATATGGACCATCCCAAATAAGCTCAAAACATTCAAAACTTAGACCATCTTAAAATATATTTTTCGCACCCCTTATATTCTAATCCTGGTCTCTGGTTCTCTCGTCAGCAAATCTCACAGGCACAATCCTGAAAGAACTGTCCTTGATGTTAGTGATAATTCACTCCCCGGTGGAATTCCTGTAGAAATTTGCAAGCTTAAAAATTTGAAGAGTTTGTCTCTCAACACAAACTTTCTTGAAGGTGGAATCCCAGCTCAAATTGGCAATCTGACAAGCCTTGTGTTAACTGAGCCGGAAATTCTATGTGCGGGGGAATACGAATCTTAGAGGTGAGCTTTCTTGGGAGATAGGCAATTGTAGTAGCTTGGTTCTGTTAGGTTTAGCCGAAACAAGCATTTCGGGGAGTCTTCCGAAATTGATTGGTATGCTTAAAAAGATTCAAACTATAGCTCTTTATACGTCACACTTGTCTGGACCAATACCAGAAGATGTTGGAAACTGCAGCGAATTACAAAACCTCTACTTGTATCAGAATTCGATCTCGGGTTCAATCCCGCGTTGAGTTGGGGAGCTACAATAAAACAGCTTGGTGGATGAGATGGAAACTCCAAAGAGCTCCAAGTCAAAATAAATTGATAGGAAATATTCCGGTGAGTCTTTCTCAGTGCCTACAGCTTCAAGCACTTGACTTGTCATACAATAACCTATCCGGTTCAATACCGAAAGAGCTCTTCGGGTTGAGAAATCTAACTAAGTTGTTGCTTCTTTCGAACAAATTGTCTGGTTATGTACCGTCTGATATTGGAAACTGTACACTTTTTCTAGTCTCAAAACAGATTAATATACACCGTTTTGAGACAACATAGATAATGCTCAAGTCTCGGATTGATTTATTAGGTAATAGAGAGACTATTAAAATAGTTCAAAGTTGAGTAGACAAAAAGACAGCACAAACTGAAAGGACAATGTGAAAAAGAAACTGACAAACTCAAAGGACACAATTAAAGTTTGAGATTAAATGCAACACTCTCCCTCCTAATCTCAACCTCGTTTACTCAAGTTTTTTACTCACAATAGTTTCCTCATGTTTTCAAACTTGACAGTAGCTAGCCCCTTTGTCAAAATATCTGCTCTTTGATCGTTGCTGCAAACATGTTTCAAGACAACTTCTCCTCGCTCTACGCATTCCCTGATAAAGTGAAACCTTATGTCGATATGCTTGCTTCTACCATGGAACATAGGATTATTGGCCAGGTCGATTGCAGATCGATTATTTATGCATAAAATCACTGGGCCAACAGCTTCATGTGTTATCTGACTAAGAATATTTCTAAGCCAAATATTTTGGCAAGCTGCTGCGGTCGCAGCCATGAATTCAGCTTCACACGATGATAGAGCAACACACTTCTGTTTTTGTGAGCCCCAAGTGATAATACTCTCATTCAAGTAATAAACTATGCCTCTTGTGCTCTTTCTATCTTCAATTTGTCCACCCAAGTCACTATCTGAAACCCCAGTTAACACATTGTTGACACTATTCTTTGTATACACCAACCCGTGTTGTATATTTCCCTTAACGTACCTCAGTATTCTTTTCACTGCATCCTGGTGCCTTTTTGTGGCTTTTTCCATATATCGGCTGATTATACCCACTGAGTATGCGATATCTGGTCGCGTATGAACCAAGTATCGTAGACCCCCTACCATACTCTTGTAGTCTGTAGCATTGACCAACTTTCCTGCCTCATCTCGATCAAGTTGTTCCTTTGGATCCATTGGATACTTCGTCGGATTACAATCTGCCATGCCTGCATTTTCCAGAATTTTTCGTGCATAACCTGCTTGTTTTAATTCGATATATCCTTCTCCTTGTTCAAATTCTATTCCCAAGTAGTAGCTGAGCTTTCCTATGTCGCTCATCTCGAACTGAAGCTTCATCTGGTTCTTGAAATCCTTGATTGCTAAGACACTCGTGCCTGTTACTAGAATGTCATCTACGTATACTGCAATAATCAAACTGTTTTCTCCTTCCTTCCTTGTGTATACAGCATGCTCGTACGGACAACGAGTAAATCCAAGCTTTATAAGACATGAATTCAGTTTGGCGTACCAAGCACGAGGCGTCTGGCGAAGTCCATAAAAACCTTTAGACAATTTGTACACTAGGTGCTCTTGTCCCTTTCTTTCAAATCCCTCTGGTTGGGCAACGTATACATCTTCCACTATATCTCCATTCAAGAAGACCGTCTTTATGTCGAGATGGTGCACTTCCCATTGATTTTTAGCTGCCAAAGCTAATAGCAACCTCACTGTCTCCAACCGAGTAACTGGTGCGTATACTTCATCAAAATCAATGCCATGTTCTTGTACATAACCCTTTGCTACGAGGCGTGCCTTGTATTTTACCACCTTCCCGTTGGCATCCCTTTTTACTTTATAGATCCATTTCAGACCTATGATCTTATGTCCAGGTGGTAGACTCGTCAATTTCCATGTATCATTTGCCTCAATAGAATCCATCTCCTGCCTCATTGCTTGCCTCCAGTTGATATCTTTTTTTGCCTGTGTATAGTTGACAGGTTCGTCTACCCCCATGAGCCACAATTCTTCTTCATCAAGCTCTATTTCCTCCGTGACATTGTAAATTTCACTCAAAGGTCTGAATCATTTTGGCTCTGTGCTATCATCGTAATTATCTTAATTGATTCTAGAAGCAGACGACTGAGAATGTGGAGTGGATACCTGAGTGTTACTATAGTTGTCATATCCAACAAAGGACTGAGAAGACTCAGAAGCCCGCGACTGTGGTGTTGACGTTTGGGTGTTATTGCCACTATAGTTGTCATCACCATACTCCACGATTTCGGTCTCATCTTGACCTGTTTCATCAACCTCAGGCATACTTGCCACAATAAAACTCTCCTGTGTCTCCTCCCTATCTGCAATCACACTCCACGACCATTGCTTTGTTTCTTCGAAAATGACATCACGACTTATATGTATACGATCTTCCTTGGGATCATATAAACGGTATCCTTCAGTTCCGGGCTCTCTTCCCAGATTAACTAACGTTTTACTGCGATCATCCAGCTTTGTGTTGTGCACACTTGGAGTTTTCATGTGCGATAAGCACCCAAAGACCCGTACATAACTTATCTGCGGTTTCTTTGTTGTCCATGCTTCATACGGCGTCTTACCTGTGAATGCTCGCGTGGGTAGTCTATTGAGGATGTATACCGAGTTTCTGACTGCTTCAGCCTACATCTTTGATGGCAATTACATTTCCTTGAGACTGCTTCTAGTCATCACCACAATAGTTCGGTTTCGACGCTTTACCACTCCGTTTTGTTGCGGAGTGTAGGGTGTCGTGAGGTGTCGCTCAATTCCTGCATTCTCACAGTATTCTTTAAACTCATTAGAATTGAATTCACCTCCTCTGTCAGTTATCAGCACCTTGATTCTTTTCTTTGACCCGTTCTCAACCAATACACGAAACTTTTTGAATGCTTCGAATGTCTCATCCTTAGTTATTACTCCCTCCGTTCCATAATATAAGTCGTTTTAGAAAATACAAAAAATTCCTTTTTATTTGTCGTTTGGTAATATCAATGCAGTAATTAATATTTTTTGACCAATAATATTTTATTGTTTGTTTCCTTTTATTAAATCAATAACTTTGACCCAATAGAATTAGATTGCTTCTTGTGTTTTATAGGAGAGAGAAATGATCATTGTATTTATTGGTTTCTACTCCAAAACCTTAAACGTCCTACATTATGGAACGGAGGGAGTAGAAAGTACACCCACATAAACCTGCTACAGTCATCAACTAAAAAAAAAGAAATATTTGTATCCAGAGGTAGTAGTTGGAGATATCGGGTCGCACAGATCACCATGTATAAGTTCTAGTACCTTTTTTGCACTAAACTTAGATTTGGCTGGAAATACCTTCCTGGTTTGCTTTCCCATTAAGCACCCATCACACACGACATTTGGTTTTATTATCCTGGGCATTCCTACTACCATCTGGTGCTTAGACATGAGAGCCATGGCTTGATAATTGACGTGCCCAAGACGGGCATGCCACAATCTCGTGATGTCATCCGCTTTAGTCATCAGGCATTCCTGTTTGTTAGTTTCAATAATAATTTTGTAAAGTCGATTGGCAGATCGTTTTACCTTCATCAATAATCTGTCTTTTTGGCGGACAATATCATACTAGTGTTGAGATCGGTTGTTCTTACTTATATACAGAGGTAGAATATGTGGACCCAACACGCATATTCCCAACACTTTTGTACCAGTTAAGGTGAAACTGGAACAGACTATCCGGAACTGTTCCACCTGAGATTGGAAAGCTGAAGAGTTTGAATTTTTTCGACTTGAGCAACAACCATCTTGTTGGAAGCGTACCTGAAACGATACCTGGATGCGAAAAGCTTGAGTTTCTTGATCTCCATTCAAACGGTCTTACCGGTGCTTTACCAGATTCTCTGCCGAAAAGCCTCCAGTTTGTTGATATCTCTGATAACAAGCTCACCGGTGAACTAACTGGTAGTATAGGTTCTTTAACTGAGCTAACAAAGCTCAACTTGGCACAAAATCAGATTTCTGGTGCGCTTCCGTCTCAGATTTTGCCCTGCACCAAGCTGCAGCTTCTACACCTCGGCGAGAATAGCTTACCAGGTGAAATCCCGAAAGAGTTGGGTAAGATTACAACACTGGCAATATCTCTCAATGTTAGTTGCAATGATTGAAGTCCCGGCTCAGTTCTTCGGTCTAACTAACTTAGGTGTACCTGTCTCACCACAAGCTCGCCGGAAACTTAGATGTCCTTTCAAGTCTCCAGAATCTTGTCTGCCTTAATGTCTCTTTTAATTATTTCTCCGGAGAATTGCCTCACACTCCTTTTTTCCATAAACTCCCTCTTAGTGCCATTGATTCGAACAAAGGCCTGTACTTTTCCAAAGAAACTGTTAACAAAAACCACCATAGATCACCGTCAACCAAGGTAGTGATGTCTATTCTCCTGAGTGCCAATGCAGTACTAATAGTAGTTGCTATATACGTAGTGGTTCGGGCAAGAATAGATACTAACAGGCTGATGGAAGTAGAAAACTCGTGGGAAGTGACACTGTATCAAAAGCTAGATTTTTCTATTGAAGACATTATAAACAATCAAACATCAGCTAATGTGATTGGAACGGGAAGCTCTGAGGTGGTGTACCGAGTGACTATTCCAAACGGGGAAACATTAGCAGTGAAGAAAATGTGGTCAAGAGAGGAGAGTGGCGCATTTGACTCTGAAATTCAAACACTTGGTTTGATAAGGCACAGGAACATTGTCAGGCTTTTGGGTTGGAGCATAAACCGCAATGTGAAGCTGCTATTCTATGACTATCTTCAAAATGGAAGGAGAGGCGGACTGGGAGGCTAGATATGATGCCCTTGCATATTTACACCACAACTGTAATCCTCCAATTGTACATGGTGATGTGAAAGCAATAAACGTGCTGTTGGGTTCTAGTTATGAGCCTTACTTAGCTGACTTTGGGCTTAGCTGACATGCGTGAATCAGGAACGAGCATGTCAAATTTGCTAACCAACATGAACTTTCTTTTTTACATAAAGAGTTACCTAGTTTCTAACTTTTTCAGTATAAAACTAACAACGCCATGAAACCACGGTATTGAAGCCATCGAATAATCCTACAGGTCTTTTTTCCTCCATTATTCATAAAATACTCTATCTTGTCATTTTTTTAAAAAGAAATTTAAATTTACCATTGTTTTAATTTTACACCAAAAAACTAATTTTATCCATCCACCTTCACTTCTAATCCCCAAAACATCCTAGCCACCAAGCAATTTTGAAGTAGTCTCCAGAATTCTAAAAATAAAAATCTTTCGTTAATTTTTTTAAAAATATATGGATCGGCATATAGAAAAAATCTCTTCTTAAATTTATAATTTTTTTTGCATAATGAGTTACACGAACTCGATTTTTCCTGCGTATCGAGTAACTAGAACTAGATATGCATGAAAAATCGAGTTTTAGAAACTCTATATGCAGAAAAAAAAATGTTTATCGTTTAATCGAGTTCATGCATCTTGAGCTACTATAATAAGTCATAGATGTTGTTAGTAATTTATTAATGATATTTTTATTATAATAAGTATTTTATAATAGATAGTCACGTCAAATTATAAATTAGAAGCAAATAAAAAACAAAAAAAATAAAATAACTTTTTAATAACTTTTTTTAAAATTTGAGATAGAAAAAATAATAAATTTTATGGAATAAATAGCTCCACCGTAAAAGTGTTTCTTTAGTCGATTTTTTGGACCAAATATAAGATAAATGAACATATTTAGACTCTTAGAGAGTCCATCTACCATTTTATATAAGTTGTTTCTTTAGTCGACTTTTGGACAGAAGATGAGATAAATAAACATGTTTCAATTGTTAAACAGTGCATCTCCCATTTTGTATAAGCATGTTGTTATCATTCATACATTAGTAAAAATTTTACCTCAACTGCTACGAAATGCGACTTTCAATATATTGTAAAACTATATTACAAAGATAATAGTATCGAAATCAACTTTTTTATATCTATACACTAGATAAACATTTTTGTTATATTATATATATATATCACTAACATATATAAAATATTAAATTTCCACATTATTATTTTTAGATCTTACATAATTCTTTTAATTTATTATAAAATTATTATAATTATTATTTTATATTTAATTCTAAAAAAAATTAAGTAAACTATTGTTTATTTTGAAAAATAATAGAATAATAAAATAATTAAAAAATATTTACATGTGTTTACTTGTTTAGAAGTTTAGTTAGATAACCTTATTTATACATAAAAAGTTTAATACTGACGATTAAGATTAAAAAAACCAAATTATTCTCTATTTATTATTTTTAGTTTTATATATTAATAAAGATTTATTTAATTTTATTATTTATTATTTAAGGTGTATAATATTTCATTTTTTAAATACAAATCATTAAACATGTGTGTGTTTTTGTTTCTTTTTTGAATTTTGATTTTTAAAAGATCGTATCTTTGAAACTGTAATTCGAAAAAATCATATGTTCGTTTTTTAAGATGAACAAAACTAGATCTATTAAGATACTTTTTATTTTATTTTTCCACGAGAGACGCAAAGACTATAGATGAGAGACATATAGACGATAAATGATAGACCACATCATGCAAAATTATGCCAACTATAAATGATGAAAGACCACAGCATGCAAAACCAAGTAAACTACAAATGATGTGAAATCACGCTAACTATAGATGATGAGAGAACACATAACCTGAAACCATGCCAACTATAAATGATGAATGACCATATCATGCGAAACCAAACAAACTGCAAATGATACAAAATCAAACCAACTATAGATAATGAAAGACCACTACGTGTGAATCATCGAAATCAATCCGAAATCAAAATATAACAATTTAAAAAAAATGATTTTCCAAAACAAAGTGACATGAATTGTTGAACTACCGTATCAAGAGGTAATTGTCGCGAGTACTCGGATTGGACATATGATATTCCAAATTACTTCGTGTGAATATTGAACCAAAGGGAATTTGCTGTGAAAAAATTAATTTTTTGTCCTAACTCGGAAATGCCAACTTTCTGTAAATATTGATTCAAGTGTTCTTGTAGCAAGTTTTCCATTGTCGTGGCGAGCTTTAAATTATCATAGCAAGTTGGACATTGAGGTTCTCTGAAAATTTTAAATTCAAATAATACCGTGACAACAAAATCAAAGTTTCAAATTAATGTTTCAACCATAGTCTTGCTCCGCAAGTATTGTTTTATCGAAGTAAAACCAACAGGTGAAAGGAAAAACACGTGTCTCTAAAAATACCATTCTTATCCAATATAAATCTTCATAAGAGTTTTTTGAATAAGTGAAACTTTTTATAAGGATTTTATGACCGAACATAAATCTTTGGAAGAGTTTTATGAATCCTAAAAATAGTTTAATAGAGTAAGGTTTAAAATATATAATTTATTATTATCATAAAATGTTTTAAAAAATCTCTTTCTTATTTATCAAGAATTGTCAATTGAAATTTGATTTCTAGTTTCTTGTATCGAACTCTTCATGGATTGTTATATCTCAGAATAATTTTCATCAATATATCAAAACAATAGAGTAATCATAACAATTTTGTTTGGAAAATATTTGTTATATGTGTCTCAAGTTTCTTAATTTTTCTGCGAATTTCTATTAAGACTTTTTAGACTTTGAACAGTATATCGTCTCTAGACTATCACATTTGGTGAAAAATAGTCCATTGACTTTCAAAAGTCCGTCGCTAGTCCCTAGACTATCAGCTTTAGATAAAGTTAGTCCACCAAATCCTTTGATTCATGTGAACATATCATCTGTCACGATAGTCACAATTTTTTTGTATCACCACTGGTCCCTTAACTTTAGGTCACAGGTTGTAGACTATATTTAGGCTTTGATCTAAATTTAAGGGACCAGTGTTGATACAAAATTCTGCTGACTATGGTGACAAATTGCAGGACCACATGAATCAAAGGATCTCGTAGACTAACTTTATCCAAAACTGATAGTCCAGAGACTACCAGCTGACTTTTGATAGTCAAGGGACTATCTGTCACCAAATGTGATAGTCCAGGGATCATATACTGTTCAAAGCCAGAGTTCTTATGTAATATTTTTAATTTCTTGTTTTTGGTACTCGATTTCTAACAATAAAATAAATTAATAACAATAGAAGCATAAATAAGTATGGTTACTACCAAGGCCATGAACAAATACCTAGTTTGATTGGATAAATGTTACGGAGCAAAGCATGCAAAATGGAAGAACAAAGTGATATTCTCAACACCGACATTCAAACATGGAGTATGCTTAAGGAGAAATATAAATACATCAAAATCTCTTGTATCCAAATATAATTTTTTTAAGTTTTTAGTAGAAAAATTAATTCTCCCCCAAACTCTTGGATATAGATACTTATTAAAGTAATAATGTCCATATAGATGAAAAAAATATTCTAAGAAAAGAAATTTTATGGGTATCAACATAATTAAATCTAACAGAAAAAAAAAATCTTAGAAATTAAGCTTGGAACAAAAAATATAGCAATTTTTTGTATGAGTGGAATTGTGTGTTATCTTTATGGTAGACTATTGTATTTTACAAGAGGCTACAATATTCGAAAAAAAGTAAGACTGTAAATATTGTGAAATATGTAAAACTGGGAAACATCAACAAATCAAAAGGTGAAATGATGTAAAAATTTTGAGTTTATTTTTTTTCAAATGGGATAACGATAACTCTCACTAATTTTGTATATGCTCTATAGATGAACAATATATTTTTGTGTGATAATATTTTAGTTAAATGAAGATTTGTTTTGTGAGCTAATCCTAAATTTATTCTAACCAAAAAATATTATCTTTATTAGAAAATGATACTCATTCGATACATTGGTGAAACGATATATCTCTGAAAAATCAATGAATAGAATAGAGAAATCTATTTATACTTGCTCTCGTAATGATTATTAGACTTTTTCATATAAGTGCAAAAATCAAACTTATAAAATGTGATATAGATTTGTATGAAAATCATGAATCATGCTTACAATCTAAAATGATTAAAATTATTTATAAATTTGTAGAAAATTTACAGAATTATTAGACTTGATATATACAAATATAAATATATATGATTTAAACATTATCTTGACATGTATGGGTAAAATACATTTTAAAACTTTCAAAGGTAACTACTATAGATTTATTTATGTCTACTTTTTTAAACGTAAGGTTGATATATTTAGTATGTTTAAGATATTTAACGCATAAGTTGAAAATAAATTAGATAATAAGATTAAAATATTATGTAGTGGTAGAGGTCTGAAATGTTTCTTTGAAGTTTTCTAGTTTTTGTAAATAGCATGGGATAATACATCAACGTTCGTCATCTTATGCACTACAACAAAATGGATTGGTTGAACGTAAAAATAAACCTTAAATAATTCTAAGTTGAATATTAATTAGAGGGTATACTTGTCTTGGGTGCATATTGTATAATTGTTCGTATTCAAATTAAGAAAACAATAAATATTATATGAGTTATGAAAAAGTAGAAATCAAATTTTGAATATTTCAAAGTGTAATTATGTTTAGCATTTTTCAAAAGCATGGATTTAAAAAGTATAAAATTATATCTAAAAGCTATAAGATGTGTGTTTAGTGAGTATGAAACCAACATCAAGGCTTACATGCTATTAGACTTGAAGTCTAATAGGATGTTTAAATCGGGAGAATCGATTTTTTTATTCCAAATTATTTAGTGATAGTAGGATTCATACAGTGGTAGTAATCAAGGAAACCACATGAATCTCGTATGAGTCAAAGACAGAAAGGACTTAAAGGTCTGGGATCTAATGAATTAGGTACTAAAATAATTTATTTCTATTATGAGGGGAAAATTGTGAAGAAATTACTAAAATATTATAGTAGTTCTATTTTTGAAAGACGATCCTACATCTAATAATGAAGTAGTATTATCATGAGATTCTGTATTTTGGCAAGAGGCCATAAACGACGAAATGAATTCAATCATACCTAATAAAATTTAGAAATTGGTTGATTTACCTTTGGGTTCAAGATCAATTGATTGTGAGTGGGTATTTAGGAAGAAATACCACACAGATGGAACCATTTAAGCTTTTAAGCAAGATTAGTAGCCAAAGGCTTTCGACAAAAGAAAAGAATACATTATTTTGATATCCATGTTGTGGTTGCTATAAACACTAACATAAGAATTCGTTTTCCAATTACGTCAACATACAATTCTAATATTCATCAAATAAATGTCAAAACATTTTTCCTAGATGAAGATCTTGGCGATGAGGTTTATATGTAACAAAAAAGGTTTCATATTTATTTAACATGGATCATTGTAGGCTTCTTAAGTTATCATATGTTCTTAAATAAAACATTTAAGAAGGATTTTAACGAACTATATACCTTTTTAAGAATAAAAATATTAAAAATAACGGGAGGGTTTCCTTAAGTCAATCCCATTATATTGAGAATGTACTTGATAAATTAAAACATCTAAAATTCAAAGAAAAACATATATGGTTTGATTATAGTTTAAGACTTGAAAAGAATGAGAGATGTTCAATGATGAAATTGGAATATACTAGTGCTATATTAAGTCTATTGCATGCAGGTTGATACACTATAGTCAATATTTCATTTACGGTGAGTAAATTAAGTTAATTTACGAGTAACCAAGCACAGAACAATGGAATGAGATTGGCATATTTTTAGTATACTTGAAGAAGACAAAAAAATATACATCTAATATTATAATTTTCCTAAGGTACTTAAGGGATACATTGACACAGCTTGGATCACCAGTCTAACTGATAATAAATCAACTAAGGAGTTGTGTTTACTATTTTAGGAGGTAATGTATTTTGGGGATCAAAGAAACAAAATTGTATATCTCACTCAACTATGGAATCTGAGTTCGTGCATTAGTAAAAACAGAAAAAAGGTTAAATGGTTAAAAGATCTATTGTTGTAAATATTATTCACATCTAAAGGGAATATGAAAATCCAAATCTATTGTGATAGTTAAAAAAATTAGGTATAACCTATAATAGAATCTACAATGGGAATTCTAGGCATATAAGTCTAATATATGAGTACGTTAGACAATTGATTCAAAGTCAAATCATATCGATCTCGTACGTATATTTTAGTGAGAACTTGAAAAATATATTTACCAAACTATTGACTCAAAATTGGTAAACTTTACATCTAGAGGGACGAGACTAAAACTCTTAAAATTATATTTTGCAAATAATGACAACCCAATTCTAGGATAGAAAACTCAAACATCAAAATTTGAATGGGAAACAACTAATTATTTGTCAAAGGTTCAACATATATACAAATGAGTTCCATTTGTGATGTGTATATTATATGATGGCCATCATTGTAGACAGATAAGTTTAAAAGAATTTTTAATATAATTATGTCTATATGTAACATGCGTTGCTAAACATAACAAAAATATTACATGAATTCTACCTATAAGAATCTAGGAGTGGTTCCACCTATGATAAGAGAATGAGTTCCTCTCATGTTATGATTATTGAATTGGATAAAACATACATCCAAAATAGTACTAACAAATCGATTCGTAAAATGATTGCATGTGTGAAATCGTTTCTTAGGTCACATACGAGATTGGTTCAAAATTACAACTACCATTATTTATCGATCTAGCTTTGTTGTCTTTACATGTAAACTTCAAGTTGAAAGATATTTTGTTTTATGCATAAAAATATCTAAGTGAAGAGATAAAATATAACATTTAATCAAGTGGGGGATTATTGGAGATGTTAATTAAGTAAAGTAATTGGATTTGATCCATAAGCGATTCCAAATCATGAGAATCAACCTCGAATTAGATGAGCGAACTATGAAAAGAGAAAGTAAACTTCCAAAGAAATACGACATATAAAGGGTTGGATTACTTTGGTGAAAAAAATGTTTTCCCAATGATAATATGGGTAGAAAGGCCTGAAATTCTAAATTACAGGTCCTTGTCACGACAAGATTTGTGTTTACCAATGATATACTATACCAAATGGGTACTTGTCGCACCAAAATAATTTCTTGTCGCGCCGAGTCAGGAATGCTAACGTTTTGGAAACTTTATGTAAATGTTGATTCAAATGTTGTCCCAGCAACTGGGCAAGATTTCCCAACAAGTCGGGCATGCAGGCTTTCTGCCTTAACCGTAACTTTTCTGCAACAAGTATTGTTTTATCAAAACAAAAAGGTGTATTTTTATGAAAAAAATGTTTCTCTAAAAAACACATCTTTGATCCACTGTAACCTTTCAGAAAGGTTTCCAAAATAAATGCATATTCTTTATAAGGATTTTATGAATGGAAATACTTTTTTGGAAGAGATCAACGAATCCTATAAATAGTTCTTTGGATTAAGAGATAAAATACGGAATTTATTATTCTTTTAAAACCTATTCAGAAAATATCTTACTTGTTTTTAATCACTATCGATTGAAGTTTGATATCTAGTTGCTTGTATTAAACTCTCAAAAGCTTGTTATATCCGAAAAAAAGTTTCAATCAAAAGATCAAAGCAATATAGTGATTGATTTTTAAAAAAAATACATCTAATACGCGTCTTAAATCTCTTCACACAAGAGTTCCTCTCCTATATTTATAAGTTTTTGTTTCCTTCAATCTATTTTCTAACATTTTTATATAAAAAAAAAAATTGTGATGATTTTTTATTTATATAGTTACGGCGAGTCTACCAATAACCACTCAATATCAAACTTATTTACCAATAACCATCCAAATATTGATAAAGTACTCATAACCATACAGTGATAAATCTATATTTACAGATAACCACCCTGTAGTTTCAATCATTCTTTATTTCTCTTGTTTTGTTTAAGTTTTTTAAAAACAAATGTCATATTTTTCAAACCATAGTTCTAAAACAATATCCGAAAATACCATTGGTTTTTTCTATTTAAGATGAAAAAAGAAGATCTTGAAATATATATTTTTTGAATTTATTCTTTTAATTACGTAATTACATGTAATTTGGTTGTGAAATAAGTCTAGGAAAATCAATTGTGTTCCAGTTGCAGAATTACGTATAATTTGATTGGAAAAAAATTGTGTTCGAGTTGCAGAGTTAAGTGTAATTTGGTTGCAAAAAAGAAACTATATTTCGTTGTGGAATTACGTGCAAATGAATTAAAAATTAAGATGAAAATAGTTGCGGAACTAGTACTATAGTTCTGAATTAAGTCTAGAAATAGCACGTATTCTAGCTATAATATTACGTGCATTTTGATTATGAAAAACAATTGTGTTCCAATTGTGAAATTATATGTAATTTGGTTGCAAAAATAAAAAACAATCTCCAAAAATATCATTCATGAAATCCGTTTTGTTCGTTTTTAATATATATATAATTAGAAAAATATGAGATTTCGAAAACTAAAAATTAATTATACATATTTATATTTATGTTTTTAAATTAAAAACCAAATAGCTATTGATGATTTAAATTCTATCAAAATAATTATCGATAACCCACCATAAAATAATATCTACAAAATAAATTAATGATATTTCCAATAATTTTATATAATAAAACTTAAAAAAAAGTTAAATATATATATATATAGGGTTCCATTCACAGCAATAATTTACAAACTTTCATATGACGGTCTTATTCAATTTTTTGACGGATAGGATTGTGGTAATCAAAATCACCATAAAAATAATCATATTTTATTAATGGTTTACAGTGTTATTTTTTGTTTTCAGTTACTTTGAATACTCACACAAGCATTTTAATAGAATATTAAAATAATTTAGAATTTTAATATATTTAGATGTATATAATTAATGAGTACAACCAGATTTATTTTGTTGTAAAATGTATTCTAGCTCAAGAATTTTAATTTGTTCATTGCTAAAATTATTTTTACTATTTTGCTATTATTTTTTATCTTAACTTTGATGGTTAAATATTTTAATATATTTATTTTAGGATTAAAACTATTCAAGACTCAAAAATAATATTATTATTCATTTAATACTCATATATTTATATATATTTTTCGAAAGATCTATTTCACTTATATAATTATTATTTAAAGTTCAATATTACCCTAAATACCTTTAGATAAGAAACATGGGTAAAATATATATTTAAAAAAAATCAAAGCATATCATGATTGTACTAGTTTGTTTGTCTTCAAAAGCAAAACCAATGACATTTTCGTTTTTTAGTTACAGTTTAAATATACGAATTTTTAATTTTTTTTTTAAATTTATAATGTAAACCAAGAAGATGTGAAACTTTCTTTGTTTTGCTAGATGCAAAACCTGTTTAAATTTTGTAATGCTAAATACGAATTCAGGCCCACTATGATAGATGTTGGATGCAAAACCAGTCCACGATGATAGATGCGAAACCATATAATGCGATACCTGTTTAAATTTTGTACTACTATATGCGAAACCAACCTACTATGATAGATGAGAAACCTGTGTAAAATATATATATATATATATATTAAAATCAAAATATATCATGAGTGGTACTATTTTTGTTAGTCTTAAAAAAACAAAACCAATGGTATTTTCAGGTTTTTTGAGTTACGGTTTAATAAATACAGATTTTTAATTTTTTTTTTTTAAAATTTATAGTGTAAACGATGAAGATGCGAGACCTTCTTTGTTTTTGTTTTGCTAGATGCGAAACCTTTTTTGTTTTTTTAGATGCGAAACCTATTTAAATTTTGTACTACTAGATGTGAATATAGGTCCACTATGATATATAATAGATGCGAAACCATCCCACTGTGATAGATACGAAACCATATAATCTGAACCTCTTTAAATTTTGTATCGCTAGATGCGAAGGAAACACACTATGATAGATTAGAAACCTGTGTACAATATATTTTTTGTTTAAAATTTTAAAACATATGATGAGTGGTACTAGTTTTGTTCGTCTTAAAAAAACAAAACCAATAATATTTTCAGATTTTTTTGAATTACGGTTTAAAAGATATGAACTTTTAAAATTTTAATTATTAAAAGATAAAAAAATATAGTGGTTCTTGATTTTATATAGAAATTTATTTTAGGTATAAAGTCTTTTAATTTTTTTGGACCTTTACTCGTAATAGGTTCGTTGGATGGGTCTTAAATGGTAAGTCTCCTTTTATTTTATTTTTTTAATTTATTTTTCTAATATTTTTATGTTTTATTTTAGAAAGTGTAGTAAGGTTGTTGATGATTGTTGATAAACATGTATATTTTTGTCGAAACAAAAAAATCGAACATAAATAAAAAAAACTGCTACGATTTTGGTTTTAATCTAATATATGGACGGTTTCAATTTTAATTGTTACGTTTTTTTAGTTTTAATCGAACTGAACCAAAAATTGATAAAAAAAATTAATCATGTATAATTTTACGGTTAGTCTAATTTATTGCCTAAACTATTTTGATTTTATTAAAAAATATATTTATTATAAAAAGTTGTTACCACATAAAAAATAAAAAAATTAACAAATAAAACACGGATATAAATATAAGCATATAAACACGGGCGAATAAGTATTTTGGACAAAACTCAAAGCAAACTGCTTGATAAAATTGTCAAACGGAGAAGAAATATTTCGAGCAAAGAGAAGAAATATTTCGAGCAAAAAGAAGACGAATAACAATTGTAACTCGTTACTAACTGCAAATAAAGACCACCAATATAATATAATAGAGTTTCTTAAATGGATTGTATGAAGTGAACTAAATAAAAGTTTAACTTTAATTTAAACATTCGAGAACAATTTAAGTTATCTAAAAATAAATGAGTTCTTTATAATGGGATATCGCATTAAATGCTTTACGAATACTAGAGTTCTTATTGATCGATAAAACACAATATTATGACAATTTATTATAAAAATACTCATACCAAACGGAAAAACTCAAACCGAATCGAACCAATCTTTATTAGATTCTTAAATGGTTATTAAATTTTAAAACCGCGAAAAATGGGAACCAAAAGGAACACATGTTCAATCAATAACATAATTGGAGGCAATCACGTTTGTCTTTAAAAATCCTCCCATGACATCTATCTATGCGTTTTGACATTTCAAAAATGGAAACATATGATGGGGACCAAGACCTCGATAACCATTTCGAAAAAATTAAGAATTTTATGATAAACTTTGATGATGATGATGACAAGCTGTTTTGCAGAGCTTTTCCTCAAACTTTCAAGGATAGTGCCTTGAAGTGGTATAATAATTCATCGCAAGGATCGATCAAGAATTTTTTACATGTTTTGTATATCATTCTGAATATAATTTGTGGGACGTAAAACACTTCAAAGGGAATGCATATACAATAATCCATTGTTAGCAAAACCTAATGAATCCTTAAAAGATTATACCAAACATTTTATAAACACCAAAGATGGGTTGGGAGACTAATTCAAACATATGGTTATAGCTACACTTATACAAGGGTTTTAGTTGGTGAATTGGCTGATTTAGTGACCTGAAACAAGACAATGACTTGGGGTGGTTTATCAAAACAAGTTTGAAAATAATTCATTGTGGAGAAAACTAAGATATTGAGTCATCCTCATCAATTAGACCTGCTATTTGAACCCCTCTTTCATAAGCTAGTAGTCAGTTACAACCAATAGTTAGAAATCGTCTGAGGGATTCCAAGCAGGGTTCTCATCGGCCAAGACCAAGCCAGTCTAATTAAGGGCAACAGCAACCTAGTAATTTTGCAGAGCTGATTAAAAATATTTCACTAATTTATAATAGGTTAAAGAATTTTGTGCGATTTCGAAGACATACACCTATCTAAACTCCGAGAGAAAATCGAAACACATGATTCTGCAAGTATCATAATGATGTAGGTCACTAAACTAAGGATTTTATTGCTCTAAAGCAGGAGATACAATCGTTGATTGAAAATTAGAAATTAACCACCTTTGTCAAATCAAAAGTGGGTAAAAGACAAGTGAGCAATAGATGACAGTCAATCACAAGTGGGGTAGGCAGATTCACTTGGTGTCCAACGGCAAGCTATCAGAGGCTTCCAAACAAAAAAAATACAATGGCGATTATTGAACAATTCGATATGGATTCAGAATACTTGGATCATAATCTAGATCGGCGTCAAATAAATGTGGTAACTGAGAATAGTAGAAGTTTTTTCAAGATGTGTCAATTCTTTGAATCGCCAACTATATTTGGAGGAGATATGATGACAACACTATGAAGTTGTTCCAAGAAAAAAGTATGTGGTTAGCTTGAACACTCAATCAAAAAGGAATATTGTCTCATCATATGTACCAGAACCTTGCCTCCTCGTAGCTTTTTATTTATGAAGATGATTTAAGGAATATTGTAGGGCCATGTGAGGACGTTGTGTTAATAAGAGCATCTATTGAGGGAAAAAATACGTCGAATCTTGATCGATATTGGTAGCTCATCTAATATCTTATTTATGTCCACCTATAAACAAATGAAGAACTCGTCCATTATTCTTTGATCGAACATAACCATAATAGGGTCTACAGGTAACTTGCTAATGTTATTGGGGAGTTCGAAAGAGAGACAATTTTGGCAAATGACCATTTCAGAAAATGGTGAGAGTTTTGTTTGTGGCGGTGAATTGTCTGACCCTTTATAATGTTATATTTATTAGATCTTGGTTATCAAGGATGCATGCAATTGCATCAATGGTTTATCCGTGTTTGAAATACGCAGTTGGAGGCCAAGTATGGGTAGTTTGAAGCAACCATAAGGTAGTTAGGGAATGCTATGTCAATGCTCTTGCTCCAAAATCTCTGGATAATGTGGCAACTAAAAAGGAATAACAGTTACTTGAGTTCTTTTCAGATATGGACAAGATAGATGATCCAAGAGAGACTTCTAATGTAGTTATCCCTATTGAAGAAGTTGAAGTACGTAGTTTGACTGATGGAAATATTGTCCGAATTGGAGTTGAATTGTAGTTAAAATTGAAAGAAGAGTTATTATCTTTCTTATTTGAGAATTTACATATGTTCGAGTTGTGTATTGAAGATGTAACAAGCATGCCAGCTAGCATCATTTACCATAAGTTATCTGTTCGATCCAACACAGGCAAAATAATCTAAAGAAGAATAATTTTTTAAAAGATAAATTTAAAGCTATTATTAAAGAGGTAGACAAACTAACAAAGATGGGGCATATTCGGGAATCTCAGTATCCATTATGGATAACAACCCGATGCTCGTAAAAAATAAAAATGGTAAATGTCGATTATATATTGATTTCACAAATCTTAATAGGACATGTCTCAAGGATCATTTCCATGTTACTTGTATAGATCACTTGGTGGATTCTACAATGAGAAATAAATTGTTATATTTTATAGATGCCTTCATTGGGTACAATCAAATACAAATGGATCTGAAAGACCAAGATCATACTACATTTATTACTGACATAGGGCTACATTGTTACAAGGTAATGTCATTCGGTTTAAAGAATACTTGGGCTACTTACTAGTATTTAGTTAATAAAGCAATTGCAAGTCAGATTGGGAGAATATAAAGGTTTATATTAATGTCATGAAGGTAACCAAGGGATGAGGATCATCTACTTAACCTCAAAGAAACCTTCTCTAATTTTGGAAGCCATCAATTTAAAGTTGAATCAAGAACGTTTTTGAAGTGCGGTCCATAATGTTTTTAGGGTACATCATCAATGAAAATAAATTTAGGTTAACCCATCATAAGTAGATGTATTGTTGGCTATAGACCCTCCCTGCTCATCAAAAGTGATAAGTGTCAGAATATCTAGGGTGGTTTATCGGGAAATGTAAACGAGTAAAAGGTGTCAAGCTAGCAAGTACAAAAGTCTAGAGAGAGAAAGTATTCAAAATCAAGTACTAATTATTAGAAGGTCCCCTTTTTGGGGGACATAATATTTCTTTATATAGTGACAGCTGTGGGGCCCATAGTCACATGCCAAACTTATTCTAATTTCATGTTACCTCCTTCATTTGTACTTATGTCACTTATTTCTTACTTTAGAATTAAGCCCCTACATATAATTATATTACAATTTAAGCCTTCCATTACACTTGGTATTTTATGCCCTTATCAGTAGCCCCTTAGTTTTGCGGAGAGTCGAGCAAGAACTAATTGTGTGCAAAGTGCAGGGTCGGCGACTTCCTCCTTGATTTGATCGCATCGAACGCAGGATCTATTATTGATGTAGTTGTTGCCAAGTTAGAACCTATTGATGCTGAAATATCGTTGCTAGGGTCGACACTCTGTCAAACGACACTTATCTGATGATTATTATCGTCGTCAAGGTCGACATTTTGTCAAGTACCGATTCTTGCAGACGCTGAGGTCGACATTTTGTCAAGTACTGATTCTTGCAGACACTGAGGTCGACATTTCGTCAAGTACCGATTCTTGCAGACGCTGAGGTCGACATTTCGTCAAGTACCGATTCTTGCAGACGCTGAGGTCGAAATTTTGTCAAGTACCGATTCTTGCAGACGTTGAGGTCGACATTTCGTCAAGTACCGATTCTTGCAGATGTTGAGGTCAACATTTCGTCAAGTACCGATTATTGCAGACGCTGAGGTCGACATTTTGTCAAGTACCGATTCTTGCAGACGCTGAGGTCGACATTTCATCAAGTGCCGATTCTTGCAGACGCTGAGGTCGACATTTTGTCAAACAGTAATTTGTCTTGTCGATGTCAGGGTCGTTCATTACCTGGTTTGAATTTGTTGTTTATAAATTGTCGAGGCTATGATCTGCATACCATCTACAGCCTCATAGCTTAAGTACCAAAGATTCGTGAATTGGTTTGGGCTATTTTTATGGGCTCGAGATCGGGTCATATTTTTTCGAGGCCCATCAAGCCCCCATATCCTGACCGGTTTTTTCCTGCCCATCCACGTATCCTCTTGCAATTGATCGGCGTGTTCTTCATCATTAGCTACCTACGCGCGTGTTGGAATCGTATCCCCTTAGGTCTGGTGTAGCCATTCGGTTGGACACGTGTCTCGTTATAATTGGGTCGTATTTTAACCAGTATTTTGGTTAAGCGACTCTTGATATTCCCGAGGCTATTTTCAATTGCGCTTCTCCATGGAGCGGATCCTTGCCACACTTGCTACCTCTATAAATAGTTTTCCCTTTCATTCTCATTTTCATTAAGTTTTTTCTAGAGAGATAAGCTCTGGCCAAATTTCCTTTCTAGAAAAAGAAAAACCTAAGTTTTTGAGAAAACCCTTGTCTCATAAGAAAACGACGAAGAAATCCGACATTCCTGAAAAACCCATCTTTCGCTTCATCGACTATTTTCATATCACTCAACAAGCAGAAGAATACCGAGCTGCTGGGCTGATCCACCGAGGTGTTATTTCGCCAGTGTATTCAGAGCCGCTGATTTTTCCCAGACCTAACTATCCCGGCCCTTCGAACCTTTCAACCTACGAAGATCTTCCGACCTTGCAAAAAGCATCTTCTTCGAAGCCCCCTGTTTCTCGCTCTTCTCCCAAAGTATCCAATACCAAAAAAATTCCTTCATCTTCACAGCCTCGGATTCTTAACAGCCGACCTAAAGCTTTATTTCTGACTATGGGTGATTCCAACTCTTTCTCTACTCCTCCACGTGAGTACTTTCAACTTGCTCACGACACCATCAGGATTAAAACAAGTCATAACACCGGGACAACTGCCAAGAAGGGTGTTTTGACAGACGAGGAGAAAAAAAGGCGAAAAGAGTTTTCGTCGAAAACCGATGCTAAAAGGCCTGGCCACATTTGAACCCACAGCAGCTCCAACGATGTTCCAGCCACTCCTTCTTGTCGAGACCTAATATCTGCTGACAAACATCCACAACCAGGAACGGTGAATGCAAAGGCTATAAACCCGGCCTCCAAATCCTTCTCAAAACCAGGGTCGGCTGACGTCAGAGGGAAAGCTACCGACCGACCTGTTAAGAAAACCTTGCACAAATCCTCCAAACTAAACGTGGTGATAAGAGTCGATGACGACGTAACTAAAGCAGTTGCCCCTAGGCCTCCTTCCAAAGTCACTTCAATGGTAAAGTCTTGGGAGAAAGACTCTAGGTCGGCGAAATCCGGAGTCAAGAAAACCAGATCGATGAATTTCGAGTACCTCTAAGACAGTTACCTCAATCAAAGCTGTCGATGCGCCTTCTACTGACCCTGAACACGTGCCAATCGAATATGAGGGTGCCGACCCAGAACCTTTGACTAATCCTTCCCTGATCTTGATTGATGGCGTCAAAAGAGAGCCACTACCATCTAAAATGGTCGACGTCGTGACTGGGTACCACGTTCGTCTGACCAACGATCACATCCTCTCTTTATTCAACGGCAAATACCTGTACTACTCACCTGATAAAGAGGAGGAGCTGAAAAAGATCTGGGGAATTCCTCTGTGTGTTAAGGTTCGGTTTCCTCAACCCGGTGAAACTCCCTTGTCTATCCAAGGTCAGGAGGTAGTCTTTTTCACCGAACTCTTTAACTGGGGTTTGCGACTTCCTCTCGATCCTGACATTGTTAGATACTTCGAGATTCTCAAACTATGTCCGACCCAGTTGGCCCAGAATGCTTGGTACACGACTATGTCCGACCCAGTTGGCCTCACGACTATCAGGAATCCCCATCACAATGGAATAATATATAGGGATATCAGGTCTCTCAAAATCCGGGGGCTACCCTTTTTCTATTCATCTCTCCTCAACCCTAAAAAGATCGTGAACAACTTGTTAGAGGCTGACAGATCATGGAAGTACAGATTTGTCTTCGTGGTGCTTGGGAGAATGGTCGATCCTACAGCCAGGAAAATCTGAGGCGGCTCACATTTAAATGGACCCCTGAAGGTATTCATATGAATTTTTTAAGTTGTCTTTTAGTCTGCAAGGTTACTATCCAACAGTTGCAGAAGAAACACCTTAAAGAGGCCTCGACAATCTTCGCTCGACTTCGGGATTTTGTAAGGAAGAACTTGGGTCAGAAGTTTCGACAATGCTTCAAGAATACTAACCTCATCAACAGCAACCTCTGGCGTTGTTCGAACCGGATCTTAAGCTCTGAAAAATTGCGGACCCCTATTGACGTTGTTGATTTTGTCAAGAGGCTCGAGGCCCCGGATTGCGAAGTATTTTTACCCAAACGGGACCGAGCTCCAAGTAAACGTGTGAAGTCTGAAGAGTTGTCCGATATTGAGGGTGAGCAGGATAATGCCGTGGACCGACCTTCAGAGCCAGAGACTACTGTCGTTCTCAACGACCTAGCTGCAAGTGAAAACAAGTCTCACACTACTGTCACAGGAAGGCAAAAAAGTTGCGGCGAGAAACGGAAAAAGAGCCCCTTAGCTGAAGAGGGAGACGATTCCTCCTTCAGCAAAAATTCCAAAGGGAAAGCCATTGCTCATAAGGAATATGTCGACCCTGTCAACGAACAAGCTACCATACCCTTAATGTTCGAACATTTCGAGGGTACGAAATTTCCTGCTTCCATAGGCAGCCTCGAGAAAAATGCGAACTCAGAAGGTCCTATCTCTCCAGAGCAAGGAACTTCGGTTCATCATGATGCCACGCTTTTACCCATCCGTACCCAGAGTTCGAAATCCTTCTTCCTTCGGGACTCATATATTCTAGCTAACTCTCTGCAGACTGTGCTTGCCCCTATAGCCCAAAAAGAAAGACAAGTATTGAAACTTCAAAGGGAGCTTGTCGAACTCAAGAGGAGCATCTCGTCCCAAGCTAAGGAGTCGTAGGAATCGGTTGACCTTATTAAAAAAACAAGCCGATTCTGCCGAGGCTATGGTTAGAACTTTTTGTACGAAGGAGAAATAGTGGGAGAAAACCCTTTCTGAGGTCGAACAAAATCGTACCAGGGTCGTCGAAGAACTTGCTGCTCAGAAAATTTAGAACGAATTTCTTCACTGGCGGTCTAAGAAAATGGCTAAAGAAGTACCGAGGCTCTAAACGGCTCTTGACTAGAGCAAAGAAGAAAATCATGCTTTTGGGGTTAAGTGCAAAATGGCCATGGATCAATAGGTTGCCGACGCGAGGGCCGGTTATGTTCTGAACTTCCATGCTTTGTGGTCTCATATGCCACTTGGGTCGATGTGGCTTGACGTTCCTGAAGAAGATCGCCCTGAAGGCGTCGACTGCTCTGACCATGCTATTGACGAGTCCGACCCTTCTGACGACTTTTCTGATGCCTAATATTTATTAACCCAGATTTTATGTTGTCTTTCCTTTGCTTCTAGCTTATTTTTGTAACTGGATTTCTATTTTGTAAACTGCACCATGTTTATGGCCGACTTTTATCCGAACTCATTTATATCTGTTTTAAGATTCTATCTTTTTGCAATTGGAAGTGATCAATTTCCGATGTTAATTGTTTCATGTATTTAATTACATTTTAAAATTGTAGATCAAATTAAAAGTTGAAAAACCTGTTTGTTGGGTTCGACATTTTGTTCATCAACTTGAAAGTTGAAAAACCCCTTTAATGGGTTCGACATTTTGTTGATCAACTTGAAAGTTGAAAAATCCCTTCGACGGGTTCGACATTTTGTAGATCAACTTGAAAGTTGAAAAATCCCTTTGACGGGTTCGACATTTTGTTGATCAACTTGAAAGTTTAAAAATCCCTTTGACGGGTTCGACATTTTGTAGATCAACTTGAAAGTTGAAAAATCCATTTGACGGGTTCGACAATTTGTAGATCAACTTGAAAGTTGAAAAACCCCTTTCATGGGTTCGACATTTTGTAGATCAACTTGAAAGTTGAAAAAACCCTTTGATGGGTTCGATATTTTGTTGATCAACTTGAAAGTTGAAAAACCCCTTTGATGGGTTCGACATTTTCTTGTACACTTATTTTTAGGCTCTGAATATTTACTAGAAAGGGGTCGGTTTAAGTACACACCTCATTAAAACCTCCCCGCGCCACTAGGGTAGGAAAGAGTGTGCCCCGACTAAAGTTTCCTTTACAATCAAGAATTAGAAAGATAAAAATTAAAGTTGTCAAAATACCGAGAAATTGTCAAAATGTTCAAACAGAAAAAGCGTGTTGAATAACATGGCGCCTCCAAGAAATGTTAAAGATGTATATATTTTAACCGTGCGTTTAGCGGCTTTGAACAAATTTATCTCGCGATCGTCGGACAAATGCGTACCATTTTTTTCAAATCCTAAGGAATGCCAAGAATTTTTGCTGGACTCCTGAATGTACCGAAGCGTTTGTCGGCATCAAGAATTATTTGTCGTCCTCAACATTGTAAACAAAGCCATCACCCGGGGCAAGGTTGTTTCTTTATGTATCGGTCTCGGAACACGCGGTCAGTGCAGCGTTGGTTCGAGAAGATGATAAAATACCTAAGTCGGTTTATTATCTAAGTAAAAGCTTACTGGATGCAAAAAACGGTACTTAAAGCTCGAGAAGTTGGCACTAGCGTTGGTAACAGCCGCGAGAAAAATGCAGCCGTACTTCCAAGGATATTATATTACAGTTCGAACCGCATTTCCTCTCAAAAGTGTTTTACAGCGGCCCGATATTTCTAGTCGAATGACGAAATGGTCGGTAAAATTGGGGGATTTTGACATCGACTTTGAACCAAGAACGGCTATCAAGGGACAGTCGTTAGCAGATTTCCTAGTGGAATTTCATTCTGGTAGACCCAAGGAAGTACCGGAGGAAGCAGAGTTTAACTCGGACGAGTGAATAGTTAGAACGGACGGAGGCTCCAGTATCATCGGATGTGGGGTGGCGTTCAAGTTTCTACACCTTCAGGAGTCGCGATGCATCAAGCAATCCGTTTCGGTTTTAAAGCCACAAACAACGAAGCAGAGTATGAAGCTGCGTTGGCAGGACTGAGATTGACACAAATTTGTGGGGCAAGAAATGTTCGGTTGATCTTCACAGCTGTTGATAAATCATGCAACTAGACGGTCAGAGGCAAGGAAAGAGCAGTTGGTGCAATATTTAGCGGCTTTAAGAATCCTAGCATCGCCATTCAAAAAGGTAACTTATAAACACGTCTGAAGGGAAGACAACATAATTGCAGACTCGTTGGCCACAGCGGCATATTCAGGAGAGTACTCTTGGATTTTAACGCAAGAGCATCCATCAATTCTTAATAGGAAAGATCTGGAGAATCGACCGGAGGTAGCCTGTCAAAGAGTGTTTCCCGATGATAAAAGTTTGGCAAAGAGTGTTCAGAACAAGGCACGAGGCTATGTGTTTTTGGGAAATGTTTTGTACAAAAGATCTGCAAGCAGACCTCTCTTAAGATGTTTGAGTCACGAAGAATCACAAATGATCCTATCTGAGTTACAACTGATAAGGTCATAAAACACCAAGTGAAATATAGGGCTTAAATTATAATGTAATTATATGCACGGACTTAAATGTAAAGTAAGAAATAAGTAACACAAGTACAAGTAAATGGGGTAACATGCAATTAGAGTAAGAATGGCATGTGACCATGGGTCTCACAGCCGTCACTATATAAAGAAAGATTCTGTCCCCCCAAAAGGGGACCTTCTAAGGATTAGTACTTGATTTTCTCTACTTTCTCTCTCTACAGTTTTTGTACTTGCTAGCCTGACACCTCTTACACGTGTCTTGATAAACCACCTTAAATATTCTGACACACATCATTGGCGCCGTCCGTGGGAACGACAGATACCCGGAGATTAAGTTCCCCAAAATCTCGATCTTACGAAAAGAAAAGTTAACGAATGAATATCGAGGCTAGGAAGGGAAAGGGAAAGGAGAAAGGGTCTGACCAGGAGATGTCATTCTCAGAGGGTCGGAATTCTGAAGAGCTGCTAGGTAATGATGAGAATCAGGTTCGAAGAAGCCGATCGACCTTAATCATGAGTAGGCAACAACTTCTTGATGACATTGCCAAACTAAATGCTGAGAGGGATTTGGCTTTGGCTGAGACGAAAGGTCGGCTGGATGGTCGAACTAAACGATCTGATAAAGAAATGAAAGAGGTTCGACGCAGTGTCGGTCGAGAAGAGGTGGAGTTTTTCAAGGGCAGGAGTCGGTCGAGGAGGATCGACGAGGCTGCACGAAAGAAGTCTGGATTCCGATCCAGATTGGAGTATGAATTTTCTTTAGGAGAGGATTTGAGCGAGTCCTCTTCCCCAGTCTAGGATTTCCGAAGCCTCAGGAAAGATAAAAGGATGATCAAATCAAGGGAGCTCAGAAGGCGAAAGTCGTAGAGGGATAAAATGGTCGAACCTCAGGGAATTAGCATCGACAAAATAACACCTACATCAGCTGAAAAAATCAGAACAGTTACTTTCAACAGAGAGTAGGTGGTCGGTCGTCAGTTCCATTTTCCGTCAGTAAGCCAGTCACAGGGTTACAGAGTGGGGATTCAATTTGCCAACCCACTCGATGAAGGGTTGTTCACCAGTCGAGCAGAAGGCCTAGGAGGAGGAACCTTCAACATCGGGCATAACTGGAGGTCATCTCCATTATCAGATGAGATTTTGTCAGGTTACCTCCCGAAGCGTTTCGACATCTCTAAGCTTGAGAAGTACGACGGAAAGAAAGACCCAAATAATCATCTGGAGGCTTTCAAAAAAATTATGTTGAGTTTCGAAAATGACGACAAACTAGTTTGTCGAGCTTTTTCAATGACATTTAAAGTTGGGCGTCGAAGTGGTATAATCGGTTACCGTAAGGATGCATCAAGAACTTTGATATATTCTGGATGATGTTCAGATAGCAATTCGTCGGTAGCAAAAATTTCAGAGCAAACGGGGACACAATAGTCAATTGCCGACAGAAGGTCGGGGAAACTCTGAGAGATTATACTCGACGCTTCATAGACGCGAAAACAGATCTAGATTATTGTGATGAAAGTGTAGCCTTAACTAGTTACAGGTTGGGCTTATTACCGGGGCCTATGAAGCAAATTGTGACGAAGAATCAAGCCTTTACTTTCTCAGCCTTGTTAGCCCAAGTCGAAAAGCAGATCCTCGTTGAGGAAACCGAAGCTTCGGAATTAGTAGCGCAGATCGAATAAACAAACCAAGCTTCGGTGGTTGCGAATCAAAAAGTTTCAAAGACAAGTTCGATCCCTTAGCCGCAACCGATAAGTACCGTAGCTCCTGTAGCATACGCAAAAGGATCATGAAGTCAAACACACAGGGCGCAAAACAGCTACCAAAGAAGTAATTATCAAGGGAATAATTACCGACCCATATCAAAAAAATGGGTTCGCCCTGATTATTATTCTGACTTAACTGAATGTGTTGCGACTATCTTCGACAAGTCACGGAAGAACGTATTGCGCTCAAGAAGGAAGTCCAAGCGCAAATCGACAGTGGTAAATTGCTTGAATATGTGAAAAAGCAAGCCCAGCAAGGAGGAGCGGCTAAGCAAATCGTAGCAGCACCTAAGCAGGAAGTTTCTTTGGAAATTTCCGAGGTTAGTGACTCGTTCGACGTGTCTACTGAATACCTAGATCTGGACAAGAATAGAAATCTGATTGGAGTAATTGAGGAAGGGGTGCAACCAGCACGAGAAAATGTAAGAGATCTGTGCAAATTTTTCGAAACTCTGACTATTTTCGGAGGCGACTCGATGGCAGGTATTACCAATTCTTCACGGAAGAGGCATATAGTGAATTTAGCAACTCAGTTAGAAGCAAGGACTTTGCCTCATTTGTATCAGAATCCTTCTCATATCTTATGTTTTGATGATGATGACATGAGAGACGTGGCAGGCCCTCATGAGGATGCAATCATAATAAGCGCGACTATCACAAGGGAGGAGGTGCGAAGAATTCTGGTGGATACCGGCAGTTCAACGAACATAATTTTCTTATCAACTTTTTCGGGGTTTAGGAATAAACCAATAATTCTGAAGTCAGATCGAACAATTATCGGTTTTACAGGGGCATCGGCAGAAGTTGTAAGATAATTCGAAGGAGTAGTTCAGCTTGGGAGAGGGACATTTAAGAAAGAGGTGACAGTTTTATTCATTGTTGTCGATGCACCTACGTCACACAAGGAAATTTTCGATCGCTCTTGGTTATCAAGGATGCATGCTGTAACCTCTACAGTTCACCAGTGCCTGAAGTATGTGATTAGAAATAACGTAGAAGTTGTCAGAAGCAGTCAGAAGACCGCAAGGGAATGTTATCGGGCAGCCTTGGCAGTAAAAGCGGATAAGGAAATGGTCGATGTAAGGCATTAGCAGCCTAGGGAGACCCTGGGTTTTTTTCTCACAGATGAAAGCTGTAAGAGTTATGAATTTTCCAAAGGAAAGTTATTGAAGATTGAGGTAAATTTGTCCCCTTGGTTCCGAAAGAAATTGATCGATTTTCTCAAACAGAAGTTACATTTTTTCGCTTGGTGTTCAGAAGATGTAACAGGGGTCCCTAAAAACGTCATCTACCACCAGTTGTCCATAAACCCAAGTGTCCGACCCATAACACAGAAACGCCGAGCATTTTCTCAAGAAAAGTCAGAGGCGATCATTTCTGAAGTCGAAATATTGATAAGGGTAGGGCATATTCGGGAGTCTTGATACCCGCAATGGACAACTAATCCGGTTCTGGTCAAAAAGAAAAACGGAAAATAGAGAATGTGCGTAGACTTCATAGACCTTAATAGAGCTTGTCCCAAGGATCCTTTTCCCATGCCGAGGATTGATCAGTTGGTAAACTTAACATCAGGAAATAAGATATTATCTTTCATGGATGCTTATGCAGGGTATAACCAGATAAAGATGGACCCTAAAGACCAAGAAAGCACTACGTTTATCACAGGAAGGGGCTTGTATTGCTACAAATTCATGCCATTTGGTCTGAAAAACGCGGGGGCCACCTATCAAAGGCTTGTGAATAAAGTTTTCTAATTAGAAATCGGGCAAAATGTAGAGGTCTACATTGATGATATGCTGGTCAAAAGCATAACCGACGAGAGTCATTTTACAGACTTTGAAAAACGTTCAGGAATCTTGGGAAGGTGAATCTCAAATTGAACCCAGAGAAATGTTCTTTCGGAGTTCGGTCCGGAAACTTTTTAGGCTTTGAACAACATGTTGACAACTTAATTATCAAAAAGAAGTTCAAGTGTTAACTATAAGGCTGACAATTTTGAATAGGTTTATTTCGAGGTCATTAGATAAATGTTCATAATTCTTCCAAGTGTTGAGAAATGCCAATGAATTCAATTGGTCTCAAAACTGTGATAATGCATTCTTTGAAATCAAGAGACATTTCTGTTCAAACTGGCCATCGAAGAAACGCTTTATGTATACTTGGCAATATCCGATCATGTTCTGAGTACAATACTAGTCGGGAAAGTTGACAATTACCCTCGTCCGATTTACTATATTAGTAAGAGTTTGTTGGATTCTGAGAAAATATACTTGAAGTTGGAAAAGTTGGCTCTAACTTGGGTGATAGCAGCCAGAAAAATAAGGCTTTACTTTCAAGGGAACTCTATCATAGTTCGAACTTTTTTTCCACTTAAAAACATGTTATAAAAATTGGATGTATCAGGTCGAATGACCAAGTGGTCTGTGAAAAGGATCATGAGATTGCTTTTCTCCTCGAACAACAATCACGACACAAACTGTAGCAGACTTCTTGGTTGAGTTCCATTCGGAAAGACCATATGTGAAATCTTTGATCAATAAGCCTGGGAAATAGTAGATTATTCGGACAAACGAATGATCTAGTATGATAGGTTGTGGGGTAGGAATTTGTTTACTCTCTCCCTTTGAAGTCTCAATGTACCAAGCCATATGTTTTGTTTTTAAGTCATCAAACAATGAAGATCAATATAAAAGTAAACAACAACTGGTTCAAAGCTTGCTTGAATATATGGTGCCAAAAGAATCTGATTGATTAGTGATTCGCAGATGCTCATACACCAAGCACATGGACAATCTGAAACAAAGAAAGAATAGTTGGTGAATTATTTGCAAGTATTAAGATAATTTTCTGCCTATTTTATATGTGTGAAGTATGAGTATGTTCTAAAAGCTGAGAATTCAATGGTTGACTATCTAGTCGTTTTGCCATATTCTAAGGCATATCCTTGAAGTTTGGTGCAAGAATGCCCTTCCATAACAGGGACCCTCGAAATATAGGTTGAAACTAAGGAAAGTTTTAAAATATCTAAAATAAATAGCCAAGAATATATGTATGAGATCCAAGAATTCATTACTAAATAGAGTCTTCCCGAAGATAAAATCCTGGCTAAAAAATTGAATTTTGAAGTACACGTGTTTTTAGTTTTAAGAGGGGCCCTTTACAAGAAATATTTTAGCAAGCCTCTATTGTGTAGCCTCAGATCATATGAGTCTCAAGTGGTTCTATCTGAATTACATGGAAGGATCTTCCCATTTTTTTTATAAAGCTTTGACTATAAAAGTCTTGTTAGTATGGTATTATTGACCATCTATCATGTTGGATGCTAAATAGCTAGTTAAAAGATGTGATCCATGTCATAGATTTGGAAATGCAATACATGTACCACCATTTCCTATGAAGTCAGTATACAAAACGATGTATTTTGGTACATGTGGTCTAAATTTGGTTGGACCCCTTCCAATGGCTTATAGAGGATGTCGAACTATTATCTTGAAAATTGATTATTTTTAAAAGTGGGTAGAAATTATGTCCCTCTCTGAAACTACTTCCAAAACAATAATCAATTTTATTCTTTCTAACATATATTATAGATTTAGAATTCCTAGACGTATTACGACAGATAATGGTCCTCAATTTGACAACAGGGAAACGGAGATTTTCTGTACATAAAGAGGACTTCACCATTGTTTCTCTTCACCTTTTGATCCCCAAGCTAATGAAAAATTATATATTATAAACAGAACTATATTGATGGGTCTCAAAAATAATTTAGAACGGTGGCATGCAAATGGACAAATTACCTATCAGAAGTATTGTGGGCCTATCGAATTACTCCACATATTGCTACACAAGAATCTCATTTTGCCTTGGTCTATGGGATGGATGCAATAGCACTAATAGAAAATAATTTAAATTCTTTTAGAGTTTAAAATTATATAAAAAAAGGATAATGAGACTGCAATAAGAGGTCAACTAGACTTGATTGAAGAAAAGAGAGTCAAAGCCTATTTTCCACCGGTATATTATCAAGGTTTAATGAGAAGCATGTTTGCATCCAAAATACGAAGAAGAGACTTCGATGTATAAGATAAGGTTTTAAGAAAAGTATTTTTTCACATCAAAGATAGTAAATTTGGAAAGTTGGTACCAAATTGGAAGGGACCATACACTGTGTGTGAAAATATTAAGCAATGAACATATAGATTTATTGACCCAGAGGCAGTCCTTTAAGGCACTCTGGAATATCAAACACTTAAGTTTGTATCTCGAGTAAACGTGTATTGTAAATATTTACTTAGTTTTTGTTTAATGTAAATATTTAGAGGCATACAATTTCCTACCCTGGTGGCTCGGGGAGGTTATAATGAGGTGTCTGAATCATAACCAATCTACCACTTTTGCCTTTAAATATTGTGTATAAGTATACTTGAGTATGTTAAATTGTCTATGCCTTTGAATGGATTACCTTCGAATGGCATGTGTATGTCAAATTTTGTATGCCTTCGAATGGCTCGGGAATGTTAAATTTTGTATGCCTTTTAATGGATTACCTTTGAATGGCTTGATATGTTGCCTTCGAATGGATTACCTTCGAATGAATTGTGTTTGTTAAATTTTGTATGCCTTTGAATGGATTACCTTCGAAGGGCTTGTGTATGTTAAATTTTGTATGCCTTCAAATGGTTTATGTATTCAATTTGTTCCCCTTCGAACAAAATGGATTAAGGAATGCAAATAAAATGACACAAGGATAAAATAAAGTTGTTAAAATGAATAAAAATTATAAAAATAGCCTAGGAACCCAATGATTTGATAAAGTTTGAGTAGAAAAATAACAAAAATGATTTGGCATTACCAAAGGCTTACACAAATTTCCGGCCCACTATCACATAATGCCTTATATACAACAAAAACTTGTGCACTATTTAAATTTGAAACTATTGACCTTTGGGATCGTTCACATCGATTTCTTCCTCCTCTACTTTGTCTACGCTCCCACTTGCGAAGTCCTTTTCATCATTATCACCATTATTGGGTGAGTCTTCAGAAATCCCTAGTTGATCAACTATAGGCATATCTGGAGGCAACAAGTTATCGGGGATATGTCCTCACAGAAATCTGAAAACCAAGGTATGAAATATCTTATGGAATTCCAACACCATATCTAACTTAATTGAGGTGTATGGATTGTTGAGATAGTCTATAACCACATCGACATATGCATCTATTAGCGTCATCCGCTTCTTGTTTACATGTTTTATTAAGAGAAGATAATTAATCTTTGTAATGGTTGGCAAAATCCTCTTGACTATTTTTCTCGCCCAACAAGCGTTCAATGCTTTCCTTATTAGCAGCTTGCTGATTCTTCAATGAAGTGATTTCCTCATAGCTAGATGCCTACAATTTTTCATAGTTAGCCTTTACCTTGGCCAATTCTTTTATGAGTGATTTGACCTTCTCAGATGCACGGTTAGCCTTAGTATTTTCCTCTTCAATGAAGGTCTTATGATTTTCATTTTCCTCTTGAAGAGAAGTAATGGTCCCTCTATGAGATCTTTTTTTCAGCTCGATAATGGGCTTCATATAACCCAACATAGAATATCCTAACATATTATTTTTTCTTTTTACAACTGATGAGGAAGAATAAATAGACAAGGGCCAAAATGCATAGAAATAAATGTATAAGGGCCAAAATGCATAGGGATAAATGTATAAGGGCCAAAATGCATAGGAATAAATGTATAAGGGCCAAAATGCATAGAAATAAATGTATAAGGGGCGAAATGCGTTAGTTGCAAAAATGTAGCCAAAATAGGAAGGAACCTTAAAGTAGGGACCAAAAGTTGTAACTAAACCAAATTAAAGCGTGTGGGGTCCACAATTGTACTATAAAAGGACCACACACGCTTCACGAATTTCAAGATGAATAGTACGACTTTCTCTCTCTACCTTTTTAGCATTTTCTCTCTCTAGATCCAATATTCAAGTTTTACTCAATCACCAAATCCTCTATCAACAAATCCTCACGTAGCAAAATCACCCTCGGACTATCTTTCTACTCTTCAACAGCTCCAAGGGTCAACATTGGTGGCGTTGCTTGTGGATTCTGGGTCAAAATCGAACCATTCAATGTCCCCCATTGGGTCTTCCCTAGTGAGTTGTCCCTCAAATGTGAGAAAACGTGGAGAGGACAAGCCATATACTCTAACGGTTGGAGGATTAGCAGAGATAGAGGGTTGCTATCCGAACGCATTAAGATCTCCCAACTAGTCGAGGTTTTTTTCCTCTTATTGTTTCTTTTGTCATTGTCCTAATTTATTTTCTTGTGTGTGTTCTTCTTTTTGGATACATAAATTTTCTTAGGAACATTTCCTCTTTCAACGGTAGCAGTGACAATAACAAGCAAGGCCTCGTTAATTTCATCTGCATGCTCTTCGGTTCCAGCTTCAATAGTGAATTTTGAGGTATCTTCCTTGTTTTTCTTCTCATTTTTGTTTTGATGGTTGGGGGATTTATTCATGGTTGGGAGATATAGTTTGCCACCAACCTCTTTAGTTATTTTTAGAATAACAGAGGGCCGAGGAGGAGTAGAAAACTGCTCCCATGTTAACTCACATTCGGGGTAGTCCTCCAAATGTGACTTCAAATGAATTTGATGGGAGAGAAGCATTAATGAAAGTCGTTAGACCACTTTGCTTCTACTCATTGATTCAGTTTCTTGAAAGTAACTTTTATATAAGCCAGATGGTGCAAGTAGGGCTTCAAAAGGGCTGGTAAAGGAGAAAAGTTAAACGCAAGTAGTAAAATATTTAAAAGAAAAAAATGATCAAAAAGAAATTCGAATGGATCTACTTGTGTTCTTCTAAAATCGGGTAAGTTGGCTCGGCTTAAACCTAGAAGGTGATTTTCCAGCCATTCTCCTACCAACCACTAATGAAGAGAAATTGCGTCTTTCAGATTTTATCTGCCTCCAACAGATTATCCACCACCTTATAATCATTCCTCATGTTGATGTAGTAAAAGGGAATTTAGAGTTGCAAGACAACCCAGTAATATCAGCCATTTGCTCCATCGACATTAGAATTTTTGATAGCCTAGATGATGTGATGCACTCCATTAATGTAAAATAGATATTTGGACTAGCCTGGCTCGGACACAATCCTACTAAGCTGAAATGGGACACGATTCCGGGGTCGAAGAGGAACCATAGGCCTCACTTGAGCACATCCGTATAAACCACAAATTCCCTTGGACCGTAGCTCATCGGAGTATCTACATGTTAAGGCAACCTAACCTTGACCTCTTCAAGGAACCCTCATTTAGCCAGAATAGTTTATAACTCTGACTCATAGAAGTAAACGTATGGAATATTATCAATAGCAAAAAGGTATTTAACGCTTAAATTTGTAAAGTTAGGTCTGAAGTGTCCGCCCAAAGAGGGTGGAGGCGCTTTGAATTCTATTTCAAGGGCTTTATATTTCCCATTGTCACCTTTATTCTTCGAAACTTTCCTTTTTACTGGCCTCGAAATCTCCTCGTTTTGACCAGATGTCTCAAGGGGAGAATCATCACTGACACCATTCATGATATCTTCCATTACCTTTGGACCAGATCCTAAAGTTTCGAGGGGTTGAATAAAAAATTTCTCTCATTCATTTGGTGGTTGAGAAAAATTATGGTCAGGTTGAGAAAAATTATGGTCACCCCAGATGGTCTAGCTTTGGTTTTCGATTATCTTGTTACTCTGCGTGGAGTGTTCTCTTTGGAATATGAACTCATGGCTTTGAAGTGAAGGGAATCCAACAGCTAGTAATCCATTGAGATTGAGATGGTCTGAGTGGTTTAGGTGAACGACTTGGTGTGGTGAACAAGTGAGTAGTCGAGAAAGGTTCGGAGAGAATGTTACGTCTCTTGTAAGCATAAACTCCTTCTTAATCAATTAATTGAGTTATAAAAACAATACCTGGAGAGGCAGGTAACCTAGCAGCAACCATTGTATTTTTTCTTTTCTTTGTCTAATTTAGACAAGTTTAACCAACCACTTTCAGTTAATACATTTTTGGCGGTGAACATGCAAACACCCAAATGATACCGGAAAAAGAATTTACGGTGGTTAGAGCGGATGAGGAAAATAAAAATTCACCGATGGTAAATTGAGTATCAACTATAAATAACTGTTACTTTGTCTAAAGTTTAGATTTTATCTCTTTACAAATCCTTAAATTCATAATATATAAAAGAATCTTATATGGAAATTATAAAAAAAAAACTTTTGAGTTTTCTACTATGGAAGTGGAAACGCTAATGATAGCTAGGAAACTCTAGAGAAGTGGAAACGTTCTCTATTTGTTTGGCTCGTCTCACCTAGGGTAAAACAAATTTGTGACACCAATTAAAAAGTGACACATGTCATCAAAATTAATCGGTTAAATACCATGAATTTGGGAGAGTAAGCGTTTTCGAAGTACGCCATTGGATATGATTCAAATAAGTTTGCTACTAGGTTTAAAAATATTAAAAAGTTAGATTTAAAAGGAATAAATCAATATGATTCAGATATATACATCGGTTAGCCCTCCTAAAATGTCTTTGGGAGGGCTAATGGGGCTAGTTGATGATGATCAAATATGTTTAAGTGATGTAAGAGTGATAGGGTCAGATATCTCAGAGGGGGAAATTTAGACCTAATATAAATACTATACTTACACTTCTCTTTTACCTTTTGACTAAGTGGTGTGTGAGATATATATTTACTTATTTGAAAATGTATAATTAATAATAGTTAGTGGGGTTTTTCGGTTTATGGGTTTGACCCATGTCTATGACCCGACTCAATTGAACCATGAACCTAAAATTAGCTGACAAAGACTCTGACGAACAACATTTAAGAAAGTTGAGATTTTATCTCTTTAATTATTAAATATAAGAGATCGATTACCTCTCGATAATCTATCACGTACTTATTACACCGCCGCAAAATTACTTAAATACCCAGCAACCTAATTTAAACTACATCAATAACCAAATAACCGAGAACCGAAAGAAGTAACTTGAACCGCACTGAAGAACTAAATATCATGCCTAATTGTTTACATTTGGTGTATGTGTTCCTTACCTATTTTAAGGGTCGATGTCGTATAAGGTGATGTATTTTATTTATCATATTAACATAAATATAATATAGTTTAATTTTATTGTTTTTCTATTGGAATATATTGAAACTGACTGCATTGATGTTTTAAAATTTTATTTTATTTTATAAACTAAACATATATTGATGAGTTTGAATTTTACCCGATCATAGTATTCAAGCTAGAATAGCAAGTTTACAAATAATTAGGGTTTTTAGAATATTAATGAGTGAACAAGATAGTTAATTACTATAATAGAATAATAAAAGTATAATCATGAGCTCCTAACTTAGACTTCTTTACATATTATTTGATTGTATGGACCCTTGGTCATTGAGTCATAGAATAAAATTATATATTGAATATTCTTCATTTGATCTATTTCTTATTCGCTACTTGGAAAAATATATTTTTTCTTAATTTAAACTTATAATTGATTGATAGTGTTACATATTAGTGATTAATTTTTTTTATTGATTAAAGTTTGATTAGTTTACATATTTGGCCCTTATTAGCAGCCTATCGCAGTCCTTGTGAATGAAGTGAAGAAAGAGTATAACTCTATGGTTGACATGCCATATATAGTCACACTATTGTTTTTTAAATCAAATTGTTTAATCCGTACTTATGGATTAAATAATGCTTGTTTTTGTTGAACAAAAAATGTTTGGCTGAAGTTGATCAATTGTAATATAGAGTTCTGTTTTGTAGTACTAGAGTTTGTCCCTCCTAACGAGCTTTCAAAATTCTTATATGTTAGATGGGAAGAACAAATCTTTCGGGTTTAACATAGTGAGGTAGTCAATCCTCTAGGTTTTGAACTGTGTGACATTTGAGACCGATCCCATGAGCTTTGATTTAAGTTGATGTCTTAGCTTTGTTGCTTCTATCGTTTATGAGGCCCGATTACTCAGGGACAAATTGTGATGACTCTAGAGAACTATGTAAGTATGCCTCATTTAAAAAAGTTCATCTGCCAAAATCTTCATTGATGAAAAATACTTTATGTTGCCAACAAGAAAAGAATAAATGGATAAGTAGTAGGGTACTAATGTAAGTAATGTATTTTTTTGAAGTAAAAAATATAGTTGATAATTTTACCCAGTAGATAACCTTCATAATACTTTGTATTGAAAACAAAAGATATGTTGTTATTTAATTAACAAAACTAATAAATAAAAAGATAAATACCAACAATTTGGCTCTATGACGAACCCAAAAGTGAAACTTGAAATTATGTCGAGCTCTCTAAGGTGAGAAGAGATAATTGAAAGGTCAGATTAGTTATATATTTGATGATTATGTCCGGAGAAAAAGAAATTTTACAGTCTTAAAAGTTTTATAGGTAAATCATGTGGAGATATATGTTGATGAGTAACATAGCCCTCTCGGTTTCTTTATTTTTATTGTAAAGTTTTTTTTCCAATCAATGTATCATCGACATGTTTACTACTAAGATGGCATATATATATCTAATGCAAATCTCAATAACGATTTTAGCTCATACTTTGTTCTCTTTATTGCTATTGTTTTAGTCTTTGATTTTTTTTTCAGTTTAAAAAAAAATCATTTTGTTATTTACAAAAGAGTCCCGAAAATCATTCGCATAATCAAAAATCATTATGACGTATATACAATCCCTCTTGTGATAAATATATTTATTTACTAATCTCTTAATTAAAAAAATTTTAAAAAACATTTACATTATATAACTATATTTTATTTGAATAGTTTAAAACCACAAATCTTTCAATTATGAGATTTTTATACATATAATTTCGTGATGTCGTGTGAGATATTTTGACTTACGGATTTCACTAAAATTAATTAATGGTATATGAAAAATCAACGACTAATTTTATTAAAAGTTGTGAGGGCAAAACTTAAGTTTATTAGCTTTTGTAAATCTAATAACTAAATTTATTAAAATTTACAAATCCAATAATTAGATTTATTAAAATATGTAAAAATAGTAATTTCCAACAAACATTACAACATTGAAAGAAAAAATATATATATATCAAAACTTAATAGGATTGGTGATTTTAAATCTACTTGAGATGCATAAATTAATCTAATTTTCACTTTTAGCATTTTGTTCAATTTGACTTCAAAGTTCAAACAAAAACCAAAAAAAGAACTTATTAGTGATACTTAGAATATACCCAAAAATTCAAAAACTACAACAAAATTAGTTTACCCATAATAATAAAACTGCCAAAGCTAAGCATCTTGGAACCAAGCATAGCATAGTACTCTGAAAAGTAACTAAACAATAGTAAAAACGTACGACCAGATATATGAAAATATGACCGTTGAAGAAACTGGCCGAGGGATTAATTCTGTCCTTTGATTCTTACCTATCAGGATTCAGGGATTGGGTCCCTACTCTTTCTCATATTCCAGACAAAACACAAAGCCTTTGAAACCTAAATAACTGCAGAAAGACCTCTAATTACTCTTAAACTAGCCGTTACTTTTTATATGAAATCTGGTTATATTAATTATTTTTATCCATCAATTAGGTTGGATTTACAATTTTATTAGGATTTAAAGGACCTAATTTGCTAATTATTTCAGTAACATGCAACTAATCTGCTTTCCCGAATATGTTAAAAATTCTTAATTTAAATAATTAGTTTTAGTTGTCTCTTTCTACAACTATCAAGTGTGAGCCATCTTATAAAGAAATCATTCCAAAACTATCCATAGTCTATAATATTTCTAGCAGATTCATTTTTTTTATTCTTTTATTATAAAATATAAATAAACTTTAAAAGAATCGATTTAAATTAAATGTGGTGATTATTTATATATTATTATATGATTATTTGGACTGAACATCATCATCCGCTGATTATGTTTTGGATTTATTTCAAACTATTTTTTTTGTTAGTTTTCGTGGTTTTTTACGTTTTAAACTTTTGAATCTAGCTTTTTATATCTTATATGGTTGGTAGTCGTTAATATTTTTTGGAGAGAACTTGTAGCGGATATTCAACGAGTGCGCACCGGATAAATCTTCACACAAGATGACAGAGCTACTCAAACTAAAAAAGCGTTTGTACATGAACTCGCGAATTCATGACATTTGATTACGAGCATGCCTTATTCCACAAATTCGGCTATTCCCTTTGTATTAATAGTAAACAAATTGACATATGAAATGACAGATTTTTTCTAAGCTATTTGTTCTCTCAACTTTTATTAGTAATATATGTTTTTTAAATCTGAATATTATTAAAAGAAATTAAAATATTAAAAACCAAATATGACAAGTTATTAAAAATGGCTAGTGACACTTCTTAAACAATTATACACAAAAATAATTAAAGTTTTAAACTATAGAAACTACTAAAAAATAAAAAATAAATGAACAATTGGTAAACTTTACCCTGGTTATTTGCTGTAGGTTTTTACTGTTACATTGTAGATATATTACATGGTAGGTCATCACATGGTGGGTCATAGCTTAACCTGTCTGTGACTGTAGTGTACCCTACCCCATTGTCTTTTACTTTTCTCTCTTCTCTATATATCACCCATTCTGGTGTCTCTCTCACTTTTTACAGATAAAAAATGGCTACTCTATTTCTTCTTGTGTTGCTTTTCGCTGCTTTTGCTTCACTAACAGTCTTAGTAGCAGCTGCTGATGAAGGTAATACTATTTCACCCACTTGTTTTGCTCTACAAAGTAACTTCATTTTGTGCTTATAAATTTGTATTTGAAATTTAGTTGTTTAAGCTTGTTTGGTAGATGTAAGATTGATTACCTACGAATTCATGGTAAAAGATTTGTTCTTCTCTATCAAAATCTAGTGTGTTCTTGTTGGGTGTTTTTTTTTTTGGTTATGTGGTAGATTGGAGAATATTAAATAGCAATTAATGGGGGTAAAAGACAGAAATATAGTTGAAATCAAAGTCTTTAAGTTAAATACCTACTTCTATAAATCTACAATGCTGTTTTTAGTTTGTCTTTTTTTAATTTCTAGTACATTTTTTTTATATATAAAACTCTCTTAGAATATACAAGAGGGTTTGTTTAGATCTACTAAAGCATAAAGCCTAAAGGGTTCTTATTTATTTAAAAGGATAAATTTTAGTGAGAGGGTGTTTTTATTCTTACATATTATAAGGTTGTTATTTATATTGGTGTGTCTTAGGACAATGAAAAGTGATGAGCAGTAATGGTTAGTGGTTTTTGGAGTTCAATGTTTGTACTAATGTCTTGGTAATGAGAAAATGTGGTCAAGGTTAGATAATCCAGGCCTTTCTGCTTTTGGGAATTAGACACCCATGCTTGTTCAACACTTTTAAATAACATTTTGGTTCCATGCTCTAGTTGTGACAACAGTGTTCCAATTCTATTCGGGTGGGACATACTAACCTGCAATTCGGACACATTTTTTTTTGTGTCTGACCTGGAACCGTCCGACCACCCTGACTTTCAGACACATATTTGTGTCCGACAAGGAGTCCAGACACGGATATATACTTGTGTCCGATTGAAGTGCTTTGAATCGGACCGGATTTCGTATCAGACGATATTTTTTGCTCAGTTCGTTACTGACCTGGAACCGTCCGACCATCTTGACTTTCAGACACATATTTGTGTCCGACCAGGAGTCCAGACACGGACACATACTTGTGTCTGAAATAAGGGGTTTCGGAGATGACCATTTCTTACCTATTTTTGGTTTCTATACATATAGATTTTGAATATTTTGAAGTGTTTTGTATCGGACCAGATTTCGTATCAGACAATATTTTTTGTTCAATTCGTTACTGATAAAACCAATCAGTCCATTCAGTCACATATTTGTGTCCGACCACCCTGACTTTCAGACACATATTACGTGTCCGACCAGGACCAGACACCGATTTCGGACATATACTTGTGTCTGAAACACTATGGTTTCGGAGATGGCCCATTTCTAACCTATTTCTGCTTTCTATACATATAAATTTTGAACATTTTGAAGTGTTTTGTATCATACCAGATTTCATATCAGGTGATATTTTTGTCCAATTCGTTACTGATAAAAACCAATCAGTCCATTCAGGCTATTAGTGAAAGGACAAAGAATGGTGGAATGATTCATTCAGGGCCTTTAATGATAAAATTTTTGAACTTGTTTGTTGCAGATGCATTCATCGGAGTCAATATTGGAACTTCTCTTTCAGACATGCCGCACCCGACGCAAGTAGTAGCTCTCTTAAAAGCCCAACATATCAAACACATCCGTCTTTACGATGCTGATCCCGGTATGCTACTTGCTCTAGCAAACACAGACATCCAAGTCGCCATCTCCATCCCGAACGACCAGCTCCTGGCAGTTGGCCAATCGAATTCCACCGCAGCCAAATGGGTTTCTAGTAACGTCGTCGCACATTATCCTGCCACCAAAATCGCAGCCATAGCCGTTGGCTCCGAAGTTTTAACCACGCTGCCAAACGCAGCACCCGTCCTTGTCAATGCTCTTCAAAACATCCACTCGGCTCTAGTGGCGTCGAATTTAGACCGTGACATCAAAGTTTCGACCCCGATGTCGTCCTCACTGATCCTTGATTCATTCCCTCCTTCTCAAGCGTTCTTTAACGGGTCGTGGGATCGGGTTATGATCCCGACTCTTAAATTTTTGCAGTCCACAGAATCTTATCTGATGCTAAACGTGTACCCCTATTATGACTACATGCAATCGAACGGGGTGATTCCTTTAGACTACGCCTTGTTCAAACCCTTAACTCCGAACAAAGAAGCAGTTGATTCGAACACGCTCGTTCATTACTCGAACGTATTCGATGCGGTGGTTGACGCCGCGTATTTTGCTATGTCATTCCTCAACTTCACCAACATTCCCGTCGTAGTAACAGAAACAGGGTGGCCATCGAAAGGGGATTCAAAAGAACCGGACGCAACGCTTGAAAACGCAAACACTTACAACAGCAATCTGATCAGACATGTTTTGAACAACACCGGAACTCCTAAACGACCTGGGATTGCAGTTAGTACTTACATATACGAGCTGTACAATGAGGATTCAAAACCGGACCCGGTTTCAGAAAAGAACTGGGGTTTGTTCGATGCAGATGGGAACCCAGTTTATATTTTGCACTTGATAGGGTCGGGTGCGGTGTTGGCTAATGATACGACGAATCAGACTTATTGTACGGCGAAGGATGGTGCTGATTCGAAGATGCTTCAAGCTGCTTTGGATTGGGCTTGTGGACCTGGTAAGGTGGAGTGTTCGCCGTTGAAGCAAGGACAGCCATGTTATGAACCAGATAATGTGATTGCTCATGCTAATTACGCGTTCGACACTTACTATCATCAGATGGGGAAGGATCCTGAGGCTTGTAACTTCAATGGAGTAGCTACTATAACCACAACTGATCCAAGTAAGCTGTTCTTTTTAGGAGTAACTATTTCATAAAGAAATGGTCGAAAGATCCGCCTACTCGTTAGCAATTCTATATAGTCCGTACTAATAGTTTGTTTGTTTTTATCGATGCAGGTCATGGCACCTGTTTATTTCAAGGAAGGTATGTAATTATTTGCTCTAAACAAAATTTGGTTTACGAATAAGAACTGTTTTCGATTATGAACGTTTGTTTGATCTTCGTATTGTTAATGCAGTCTTGACAAGAATGGCACGACCTTTAACACAACTGCAACTGCACCGTCAATGAATTCAACAACTTCTGATTCTGTGTCTCGAGGATTCTATGGTGGAGGTTTTTCGAACATTTTTATGGCAATGAGAGTACTAATACTCGGTCTTATTTTATTGTAGACTTTTGATTTAGAAATGACTGATTGGAAAAGTTTTGGGATAGAGAAGCAGGGAATATATCTGGCCATTCAATTTTGTATAATTCATGTGATGGATGGGTTGTAGCTTCTGGTGACAAACAATTGATTCTTATTCTTCATAATTCAAATTTGATTCTTATTATCTTACTACACTGATCTGATCTGTGGCTATATATATATAGCCACATGTATATGTGTTGAACTGTGTTACTTATACTTGAGCTTATGCTGTCTTATGGAATGTTTTTGTTGAGTAGAAAATGTTCTACTCAAAACAGCGCGATTTGTTTACTGATATCAGCTGAAAAAACAAAGACTTTGTCGTTGAATTCAATTTTGATAAGGATACCGGTATATAGACTGTGTGTTGAGTAGTTAATTATAAATTATTGAACCAGTTAGTTCAATAGACTTTTTTTTGGCCTAATCCTGGCGAACATGACGCAAAATGGGAGTAAGTTGATCGAGAGGCAATACTCCGCGTCCAGGGTCATTGGAGTGTTGTTACAGATTTTTTAATTTTATCGGCGTGAATGAGGCTGCATGTCTGGACTGTATAGTGTCATGACCGTCAGCAGTGGATAAGCTCGTTGAAAATAATGGGCCCGGACTGTGAAGCAGAGTCTCAGCCGAAAGGTCGAGCAGAAAATGGATTGAACGGCGGGGAGGTTGGTTTGTCGAAGGATCGTGCAGACGGCGGACCGAGCAACAAAAAGAGTCGGACCGTCGAAGGGTCTTGCAGAAGACAGGCTGAGCATAAGATAGACCGAGCTGCTGTGGTGAAGGCAAAGAATCGTGCCTCTAACGGAGTGACCTGTAGAGAAGAAGCCAACGAACATAGCCGAACGATATCTACAGGGTGCGTAGGTCGGGAATCGGAGTCTGGATCGACGTGCCATGATTACAAATAGCCATCTTTGGGGGCATTTCCGAAGAGGTTCGGCCGTTCTTGAGTGTTGTCGGTTTGTTGCATGGTCAGCTAAAGAGAAAAGTTGTCAATTGGAGAACATCCGTAAAGATCACGCATCATATTGAGCGGACCTACAGGTTTTGTGCGGAAGGCTTCTCTTGATTAAAATTCATGATGATGGATCTCCAGATTCCATTATTGGTAAAGAATATGCCGCGGTATTCTCCACCTGATGGATTTTTTCGAATTAAACATAGTCACACTGGATTGCATGATATCATAGCACCAAAATATATTTGAACATGTTATCTTTTTGCGGTTCAACGTGACTCAGGGGATGGTTGATCAACGGTTGGAATTACTTAGTAGTCTTACTCATGTGGCGTCGTAGACGTTTTCCAACTGAAGCCTAGCAATAACGGCCTCTTCCTTGGATTTATTACTGGAGGCCGGAAAATCAAAATGTATCACCTGATGCAATCATTCTACCTAGAAGGAAACAATTTGAATTCATACTGTGCTTCCTCCGCTATAATACCATACGATCGGTTCAGATGATAAATTCAGATTCTGGGGAAATGTTTACGGAAAATTATCAAAGATTGCGTCTTAACGACAGTACGCGATTCAAAATAATGTCAAAATCGTCTAACTCAACTCATCAACAAGTAAAATATCTTGAAATATTAGTATTTTTGCAAAAAATGTATATGAGAAGGATGTCATCTTAGAGGCTTTGAATTGTATATCGTTTTTGGATTATGACATTTGGTGACATATAGTCTCTTGACTTTCAATAGTTCAGTGGTAGTCTCTGAACTATCAGTTTTGGATAAAGTTAGTCCACCAAATCCTTTGATTCATGTGAACCTGTCACTATGGTCACCAAATCTTTTGATTCATCGAGGTTCACGGTTTGAAAAAGGAACATGGTCAAAGCATTGTAAGTATTTACTTAACTGTTTAATATTATTTTATTATTTGTATGTATATTTTCTGATATTGTAAAAAAAAATTGGTAGCTTGAGGAGGCGGAAGTTCAGATGCAGTACACATTTGGAGATATTGCGTCGGGAAATTCAACGACTTAGATTACAGTACGTTTATTTAACTCGTGTGTCAGCGTGTGTTCTTAATGTTTACTCACTACATATCTATGTTATATTTATATGATAAACACATTTTGCTACCCTGTCTTGTACAAAAATAAACTGAAATTAGAAATATAGGCTTGGTGGAATAAACAGGTATTTGCCAATCCTTGGTATTCTTTTTTCGGATTATCAGTTAGACTGAGATATAAGCAGTAAAATTCCATTTAGAAACACAATAGCTAATCAGTTCGGAAAAGAGCTATATATGAGCAGTAATTTCTTATCTGTTGAGCTGTTCTTTCTTGCCAAGATAGGATCTATGTTTCCACAAGTCATTTAGTCTTATGATTGAAGTGATAACTCACTTGGTATAGCATATTAGGTTTATTAACCATTATTAAAGTCATGTTTGCCACAAAGAATCATTAGCGAGAATTATTTTCCTTATGGAATAAGAGTCCGGTTATCTTTATTCATTGTTCATTATACTTTTTCTAGGTAAATCCCTAATATACATAGTATATTACTTTCTGTGTAGTAACCTATAATGAATATATTACTTCACCACCTTATATCTTTATTCATCTTGTTATTTCAGGTTTTGTTGGATGCACTTGTTATGGAGCATCAAGAATTTAAAAAGATGGAAACTATAAAGCAATTTTATTCAGTTACCGTGGATGCAACAATATATTTATCTGTTTGTTTAGTGTTGGAACACAATGATTTTGTTTTGTTTATTCTCTTGTTTATATCTGTCACTTTTTACTTTCAAATGCAACTTATTATGTTTTCTGTTTAACTGTAAGTGATGAGTAATTTAGTCTTTAGAATAAGTTTTGTTTTTGGTTTATTTTCGGCTACTTTAAGTTATAAAATAAAACTAGCTCTTTGGCCTATCGGTCCGGGCCAGACCGGTCCATTAGCTTACCGGGCCGGTCTCGGATCATAAAAACTAGCTCCCTTGGTCTATCGGTTCGGACCAGGCCGGTCCATTAGCTTATCGGACCGGTCTCGGATCATCAAAACTAGCTCCCTTGGTTTATCGGTCCGGACTGGACCGGCCCGATAGCTTAACAAGCCGGTCTCGATCCAGTCGAAACCCGATCCGACCCGATAACAGCTCTAGAAGAAAATAAAAAAATTTATACTCAGAATCTGAATATGGAATAACTATCTTAATTATGTATTATATATGATTTGTCGAAAAAATGATAAATCTAAATTTTAACATAAATTCCTATCAATCCTTAACTACCCAAGAAAGATTATAAATTCCTATCAATCCTTAACTACCCAAGAAAGATTATAAATTCCTATCAATCCTTAACTACCCAAGATATAAAAATCTTTCGGTCTTGATCCAATCGAAACCCAGTCCGGGTAACAGCTTATTTTCTTCCCTTTTATATATTTGAATATGGAATAACTATCTTAATTATGTATTATATATGATTTGTCGAAAAAATGATAAATCTAAATTTTTGAACATAAATTCCTATCAATCCTTAACTACCCAAGATATAAAAATCTTTCGGATGATATAATACTTTGTTATTATTCAAAACCGAAAAAATTATGCTTTACTATTGCTTATTAGATATCTACTTGGGTTGTAGCCGACTCGGCCACAAAATGAACTTAGGAAAGCAAAAAAAAAAAAAAAAACATTATAAGCAATTAAATACAGAAGCAAGAAACAAGATGTACTTAAAAGTTAACAAGAAAACCCATCCGTCATTCAAAGACTGCTTTGATACTACACAAATCTGGCATAGCTAATTGCTGGAAAGAGTGAGAAACATCTTTGCACGCCTATAGCATATATCTAGTAATATTACTAACACTACTAACACCACCACCACCAATGGTCAGTCAGATTCTCAAGTAGTGTTCATAGCTTCAGCATGGTAGTTCTCGAGTTCCTTATCAAGCTCAGTAGCAGATTTCTCAGCTGGTTTCCCCTTTCCACGCCCACCACGTCCTCGGCCACGACCTCCTGTGCTACGGCCACCACCTGCACCTCGACCACCTGTGCTACGGCGACCAACTGCACTTGCACCTCGACCACGAACATTCCTCATGCCACCACGACCACTTTGGCTGTAGAAAGATGATAATTAAGAAAATTGTGTCAAAGACCTAAACAAAATAGGCAGGGGGAGTGACTCCAGAAAGACATTGCTAAGTCTACCAACAATATAAAAGAAGTATTTTTTTTTTCTTCAGAAATCAACAATAAGAACTGAATATAGCCTCGTGGCTGAGCCCAAAGGAACAATTCTATTTACTAAGTAACATAAGTAATTAAGAACTTTGCCGAAAAGAATACTTACACAAGACCTCGATTTACAGGGACAGCATTAGGGCGACCAATTCTTGACCTGCATTTAGGTATCAACAATATGAACTTTAAAGACAGAAGACTAGCATAGTCGCACGGTCTCAAGTGCACCAAGGATCAAGAGAGCATGAAGACAATACGACAAATTACTTACATCATAGAAACTGTCCTTTTCCTCCCTCCATTCGTATTGGTTACATTAATGCCGGTTGAAATAGGCCTTTCTGTATTGGCACCAACAATCTCTATTTTCATGGGCTTTGCATCCAACAGGACATTATCATATTTTCTATGAGCTTGAACTGCGTCACTTCTTCTAACATACACAACTTCAGCTGTTCCCTGGAGGAAAAACCACCATGCAAACAAAGAGACTCAATAGAGGAAAAGAGGTCAAAGAAAGTTATTAAGGCCACCTACATTAAATAAAAAATTATTTATTTGTGCCACAGCCACAAAATAAAAGTGAGGGTACATAATTGTGAATGTCAACAACTGGGGATTTATTTAAAATATAAACATGGAGCACTCCTAGAAGTGTCAATATGATGCAAGTTAATATAAATTTGTAATAAGACCCACAGCTCTTAGTTTTAGTCAGTTCGGTTGTAATAGGTACATTGATTGTTTAACTACGCTCCCATGCACTAGCTACGCAAAACGTATTGCATGAGCACCAAATTTATGGTCATTGTTAACTGCAACAATTATTCAAAGCAGAAAGCAGTGACCATACTTGAGGTTCAAAACAGTAAAAAGGTGTTAAAAGGTTCAAACATAATACATGTAAACATACATAAATGCAATTTAACAGAAGAAGATACAAGTACATAACCAAACTCCAAGATTCATAAACTATGTGATTAAGCTATTGTCCTATCACTTTGGCAAATCATGCAACACTTACACATGTAGTCTTGGAAATACAAAAAGAAGAATCGTACAACATTAAGAGTAGAATGACAAGTAACATAAGAGTGAAACTTACACTGGGGTGACCATTCTTGTCATAGTGGATAGCATATCTTTTCAGTTCTCCGATCTCAGAGAAGAGTTCCTAGTTATTCATCAGGTTTACAAAAGCTTCAGATACTGTTACGGCATACCAGAAACAAAGGAAACAGATACACAAATGATACCAGTATGTCTTCATTTGTCACTCCATGGGCCAAGTTAGAAACATATAGCTTTGTTCCAACTTCTATCCCTGATATTCCTGCAGCTTTAAGACTCTCTTCAAACAAATCACTCTGCCACGGCAAACTTCTGGTTCTTCGGGAAGGCTAGCGAAAGCAAACAAAAAAGATGAGCAAAACAGTGTGACCATACCTCTACTTTGAAAGAACCATCATCAGTAGTTTGTAAATGAGAGTGAAATTGCAAAGTAAAACCTCCAGCAAACCCAGTATCAAAGTCAGTACATGGAGTGGAATTGTAGATGAGAGAAAAGGTTTGACCATTGCATGTGAACCAGTGCAAAAACTATATGACAAAGCTCCAGTCCTCAGATAAAGCGAAGGTAGCTCATTCATATACAGGCATTAACTAGTACAGATTTATATCTTCCACCAATGAAATCCCACAAATTGCAAGAGATTGCACTTCCCATCTGGGCACGCTGTGTGTTCAGTGAATAAACTTTTGCAGCATGAAAATTGAAATGTAATTACCGAGATAGATCAACAGTTTTTCTTAAAGATGTTAAGAGGTGTTATCCAAGTGGAGATAGCTCCATCTTGGACTTAGCAAAGGTTCTCTGTCCAACTCCTAAGAAGTAATGGGGGTGACCATAAAATTTCTGCAGATATTCATCTGTACCAGAGTCCCCATAAGGTGCCACAAAACCCACAAGTAGACACAACTGTTGAGAAAAATATACAAACGAACATGCAGTGTAAAACTTAAGCTTCCACTACAGAAGCATAATCAGCTTCCAATACAGAAGCATAATCAGCTTCCACATAAACTTCACAACATTAAAGATCCGTTGAGATTGGTTTCTAACACAAAGTTTTGATACACTCCAGAATTAGTGTTGTTATGAATCAGATTTGCAACTGTATGCATTCAACATCCATAGTTTCGTGCTTGCCTTGTTAATAGTGAATGAAGATGGACGAGCAGTCACTGCAAGAGCACCTCTACGAACTGGAGCTGTTGCTCTACCACCACGGGAGAACCTAGTCTGTCCACGACCCCGGGAAGATCTGCCTCGTGCTTTGGCTCTCTCACTTCTACTCTTTTTAACCATATCATCCAAACTCATATTTAATGTTGCATCCATCTTATACTAACAAAAGATTCAATAATCTCAGATCTCAAACGAGGAGGCTACGATAAGTAAACCTGCAAATTAAAACAAGTCCCCTTCACAATTGAGTAAATTTTGAAATCATCTGAGAAGAACAGACAATGGTAAAAGAACCTCGTAATAGCAAACAATGATAAACATAAAACAAGCTACAGATTCCAGCTATTGGTAATTACAGTAAATATCCTCCCGAGACTGTAAACCTAGGGCTTCGTACATAGCTTCTAAAAACAACAAAACCACCCGATCAGATCAAATCTATCTTCCCGAGAATATAAACCTAGGGCTTCCTACATCGCGTCTAAAGACAACAAAAACTCCACAAGAACCGATCAAGTCACAAATACACATAAAGCAATAATTTTTTGAGTTCTAACAATTAAAGAATCACCAATCATCTTGTCAACATAGAGATCTGGATCTCCAAAAGCACATATAAAAAAAGGCTGATTCGCGTGAAAAAAGAAGGAACATCCAAAATACTCACACACACCGATCAAACACTCACATGAGAATAACACGGGAAAGACGAATACGGTAAAATCTATCGCATATAGATAAGCTTACCTTAGGCGAGAGAAAACAATCGAATTGACGGAGAGCTGTTAAGTGTTTCGAGAAGGTTGAAAACGAAGAGATCTGCGAGAGGAGGAGGATCGATTGTGCGATGATTGTAGGGCTAGGGTTTTCTTCAGAGAACCTTCGAGATTTGATTCGGGGAAAACAAGACTGTGTTTTGTATCGAGAATTAACGCAACGCGCTATATATAATAAAGACACATAGATCCGTGTAACAAAACATTAGTCCCTATATTGTAGATCTATTAGAGAGTAGTCCTCATATTTAAGGTTTATTACAATATAATCCTCCTATTATAGTCCATTACAAAGTAGTCCCATATTATATAGTTATTGCAAAGTAGTCCCCATATTATATAGTTATTGCAAAGTAGTCCCCATATTACAATTTTATCCCAAAATGGTTTCAATATTAGGATTATTTGCATCATATTAACGGAATGCAAGTGTTGAACGCGAACAAGCGTGGTTGAAATAGGTAACCGGTCATTTGATTATGGTAGTCTTTTTATTTTATTTTTTTATTTTTTTTAATTTTTAATTTTTCTATTTTAAATATTTGATTTGGATTTTTTTTTTAGAGATTTTTATAAATTTATTTTTTGGTGTATGATTTTTTTTAATAAGCTACCACGTAGCATCAAAATCGATTTGGACAATCAAAATCATAGTCAATCAAAAAATCATAATCAAACAAGAAATTAAATCTTAAAAATACTTACTTCGTCGGAAAATTTAGAGAGAAATGATAGATATGTTAGAGAAAAGTAAGAGTAAATATGGATTGTTATAGAGAAAATGAGGTAGATGAATTTAGTAAAAAGAAAAGCTTATATACTGCAAAATGCATTTTCATCTAAAATTGGATCAATTTATACCAAACGTGGGTAAACTCAAAAATAGGTAAACTTAAACCAGTTTTTGGTATGTACAGTTTGATCCTTTTAGAAAGGATAAAGATATATTTCATATACAAAATATATATATATATATATATATATATATATATAAATCATAAACATTAAGGAATTTTATAATATGATTATAAATATTGTTAAACATTATAAGTTAGTAAGAAACAGTATTAGGATTTAGTTACAGGTAACTTACTTTAGATTGATTACTTTAAACATGTAACCGGCGACGATAAATATGGAGAAAGAGTCTTTTAAGTATATTATATACATAGGATTAGAGTTCTAGTGTAAATATTGAACCATTTTTTATACAAAAATATATTACTCTATTTTATTATTTATGATATTATTTTCTATTTGCATTTTTCCTTTTTTTTTCTTTTTAGACAATTTTGGTGTTTGATTAAGGTTTTACCTTATCAAAATGACGTTGTTTGTGGGATCTAACTGTCTTCTCATTTCTCTAAACAAGTTATAATTGTTTTGTTGGAGGATGAGAGTATTATGCATAATATGTTTTCGTTTGTTTTTTTTTTGTATCTTCGGGCGAATCGAAATTAGCAAACGAAAAAAAAATCCAATAAAAAATTTGACTATGATATGAAGAATTGATCGAGCCATGCTTGTCATGAGTGTTTTATCCAAAATTAAAGGTAAAGAATCATTAGCATTCTAATTGATTCAGAAAACTAAGTAATTAATACTTATTTGAAGCAATCCTGATTTAAGTTTTTTCTTCGTAACATCCAACCCTAAATCGATTCCACAAATATTGTGATTTTTAACAATGCACTCTACCGGTTAGAATAAATATACATCATGTTATATTGTTTTTACATTATTATATTTCATGAAATCCTCTTTGTATACTCATGTGTACGTATGTATGTGTATATATATAATGGTTGTGCGATCTATATATTATACATACTTTATGCACTTATCCATAACAAGTATTATAATATATCGGTAGTTATAATGTATGTTGTATTACGCAATATTCTGTAATTATATGCATTGGCATGCTCTTATAGTCAACTACATATATTTTATACATACATTCTTTCATATATTGTGTCATTACATCTCGTTCATTGTACCACATATTATTATCATCCACTTTTATGTTACATGTACCTTAGTATGTTTATATGCGTTTTATCTGTCTGTACTTTTGTCTACTATCTTAATTTATAAATTTGTATTTACTACATATCGTAATATTCAATGTTGATGTTACATCTTCGTTATTGTACTACCATTAGTATTTTATCGCACTCTATAAGTTATAACCATAGTCTTTTCGTTGAATATTTGCAATACCTTTTTTATTGGATGAGCGAGATGAGCTTTCTTATCATATTGGTGGGGTAACGATATGATCCACATGGAAGAATCCATCTCCCTCTTTGTATAGTTTTTTCTTTGTCTTGGGATGAATAAGTTTTTGTGAAAGATGATTTTTTCATAAAATAGGGTTCATAACTGATATGGAAATCGAGTTTTAAGGACTAAATTGTAAATAATGTAAATTTAAAGATTTAATTGTAATTAATGTAAGTTTTGTCCTTAATTCGTGACTGATATAAGTTTTAGATGATATTTATAACTATGTATAATTAGTAAGGACTAAACAGCAATTAGTCCACTTTTTGTAACAGTTTGAGACTAAGTCTTGGCTCCTCTATATACAGGACGAGACTACTCTAATAAAAGGGCTGAACACTTTTTACTTTGAAACTCATTTGTACTTGTGTTTTCTCTCTGTAAAAAATCTTTAGCATTTTCTCTCTCTATAATATATTTTTGACAACTTACTAAGACAAAACGATAACTCGTCAATAACAATCTGCTCTATTCCATATTGGGGTAAAGGTATTGGAAAATATGTTCCCCGTATCCGAATATTTGGTCAACGATCTGCCACAAAAATTCTTTTTTCACCAACTGTTACAACAACCTTTCTTAAAGTATCCCCATTGTCACATTTTAGACAAAAGATCCTTTTAATTTCAGTAGTCACAGTGTAGGAAGCGTGGCATTTCAATATACATTTATTGAGCTGGCGTATCTGCACTTCTCCAGGTGTTAGTAGACTTAAGTCCACATAAATAATAACATTTTGCATGGCAAAGTCACTGGTTATACATGCTACAGTAGAATCGGATAAAGATCTTAGCATTCAACTTTATTCATTACTAGCATTATCTATATAAGATGCATCATTATTTTTACTTCCCATAGCGTTCTCACTAGTCATATCTAGTTTATCTGCTTTTACATCAATGTGAACATCATCATCATTATTTTCTTATTTAAGGTCTGACAACACATTTTTTTCCAGGCTCATCTATTTTTGGATGGATAAAACATCTTCATTAATATTATTCTCATCATTCAACTCATGTTAGTCAGATATATCATTAGTCTTTTGTTCATGACCATTGTTCTCCTTTATGTGGTTATCAACATCATTCTCATGATCTTCCTGATTCTCAATTTTAGTTAAAACATCAAAATTCTCATGTCTCGCATTTCTTCTGAGAAATCGCATGTGTACTTCTGCTCACAACATACATCCAATCACCATCATCATCAGTGGCGGATCCAGGAATAAAATTTAAGGTATGCCCAAAGATGTTATGGAAAATTTCATTAAAATATAAATATTCGAGTATTGCATAATAAAAATATGTAAATATTCTAGTTACAATTCAAAATGAAAATATATTCTATAAAAGTAACTGCATTCTTCTCTTACTCATGCTTTGAAAGCGTTGGATAATATCTAGATCATCAACCGTAGAAAACACTTCTTTCTCCACAAATGTCAATGAACAATCATTAAGCCGTGAATCGTAAATTGACTATTCTATTTCTTAACTTATTCTTCACCAATTTCATACGAGAAAATACTCGCTCAAAACTTGCGGTAGCAACCGGTAAGGACAAAACTCGCTTCAAAAGTCTGTACACAAATCCAAATATCTAGTGTTTTTTAGTACAAATAAAAGTGTTACATAAATCTGAGATAATTTTCTTATAGAAAGGAAAACTAGGTTTTGAAAATTCCCAATTTTTTTGGTGATTTATTGAATCAAAATTGAAGTAAAACCAAATGGAAAATTTTATTGCTTTGTTGAATGAAAATCGAAGTAAACTTCAACTAAGGAAAAATCTTACAATTTAGGAGGTGGACAAGATATTACATCAATCATCTGCAAATCTTTGTGTTCATTAATCATTAACCTGCTATGAAATATGCAATAAATTTGGAATAAATGATTAACAACCATGCATATCATATAATTTTATCATAGAAAGGAAAACTAGGGTTTGAAAATCCCCAATTTTTTCAATGATTTGTTGAATCAAAGTTGAAGTAAGTTTGAAAATCTCAAATTTTTCAATGATTTGTTGAATCAAAGTTGAAGTAAAACCCAATATCAAATTTTAATTCTTTGTAAATCGAAGTAAAATCCGATGGAAAATTCATTAACTGAATCAACTTAATATTTTATTTCTATAATTTTATGTTGCTTTTATTTTAGAGAAGTCGGGGAAGAGATATGTACGATTAGGGGAAAATAGAGTAAAATAGAAGGTAACAGAATGTAAAGAAGTGAAATAAAATAATTTAAAGAAGTTAAGCTTTTATTTGAGAGAATTTGGGAAATATAGTAAAAATAAAAAGTAAAAAAATTGTAGAAGAAGTGAAATAAAAAAGTGGGTATCCATTAGGTGTTGAACCCAAGACCTCAAACATACTACTTAAGAACTTAACCACTATACTAAACTTATTTTTCTGATTTAGGGTTGTCCCGGGCATACCTATCTCCCCCCTAAATCCGCTCCTGATCATCATCACCATGTTATCCCTAAGATGCAACTTCATTCAAAATTGTTTTACCTTTAATGTTGACCTTTTTTCTTTGGCATGTATATTTCCAGCTTATCTGTTGGTCTCTCTGATTATCTATTCTCTTAGAAAAAATGCCACATTTAGTTTCAACTGAACCATCAACATAAAAATGACATAAAACATCGATGCCCAAGTCTAAATGTTGGAAAAACATGATGTTTTAAATTGGAATTGTCTTTATTTTCAGTTAAGTTTTCCAATGTTTACCATCCTTCAAGATTCAGAATATTGGAACCCCAAACAGATAATTCCTTATCAGGGTGTAAGTCAACACAATGAGTTTAAGATCAACATTCGATAGAGTTTGAAAGTCATTAGTAGCTCGTGAATAATTAAAACTTTGTGAAGGATTTAGGAGATGGTTTTATGACTTCAGTCGAGATCTATAAAATGGTGAGCCAGAAGCGTGAAACGAGATTATAAATTTTAGCGAGACCTTCATGTATAATCACAAACTTATCAATGAAGTTAGAGAGACTATGTCCGGTTGGATGACAACATTCGCATCCACCACTAACACCAATATATCATTCGTAGTGTTGCCTCCCGATGTCATTTGGCTCATTAACGATGTTGATCGGCCCATCCTCTATTTTTGTATTTCCTTCATGAACAATAACGTTTTGAAGTAAAAAACATAATCATCCATACCAAGCCCGCTTTAAATAACATCTTTCGTTTAAGTTGCACTAATATTCTTTAATAAAATGAAAGATCATAGCATAGCATAAAAAATGCATCGGTTTTCTGGGAGGCAGACCACTTTATGGGCAAGACGAGCCTTTTCGACAAAATGGAATTGTTGATGCAATTATTAAAAAACCCTCGGTTGCAAAATTAAGGTTACTTCGTAGTGAGACCGAAGAACTTTAAGCAACAATAAATGAAAACCTCTTGAAGATCGGGAAGCAAGGGTCAAGATGAAACACTAGAATCAATAAAGGTCTTCGACGTTTTGATTCTCATATGTATCTAACTTTCCCGCTACTAGCCATGTTCCAGTCCATGATAAGTTTGTATTTATGTTTCTCTCACTAATTCCTCAGCCTGTCAAAGTCGAAACCTGTAAATTCAACCTTGTTCCATTAATATATGCAAAATAAAATAAATATAAATAAACATGAATTTTGGTGCATCTCCGGCTTGGACATGATCTGATTTTCCGTACACCAATGCGCCTTCGTATAATAACGAAGCACTTGTTCCCAAAAATATCTTTATGGATGTGCATAAATGTTATACGCAAATTGTAAATTATGAAGAGTAAAATGCACGTGCATGGTTGCTGCACAAAATGAGTCAAATAATTATATTAACAAGTGTACAATTATATAGTATTGACACATTATCGTACATGGCGCAGTATAAAAAAACAACTATGCATAAAACACGTAGCTCCAAAATATTAGTGTATGTAGATCGTGCAGTCATATACATATGAAAACAACAAAAAATTACATCACCATATAGACAAAGAGGCACACACACATCATTAACAAAAGTATCGTGAATCATCGTCATCAAAGTAAATATCTATTATGAATTCGTCACTAGATATTCTAAAAATAATTTTAAGTCTTCGTCAATGAATTCACTTTATAACTCGAACTTTTAACAATTCAACAATCAAAAGAGGTACAACTTATTACACCGCTTAACAATTTTAGCGAACATGCATAAATTAAGGAAACAATTATCACTTTGTATAATACACTTAAAAAACTAATCTCCTTTGACATGAACGGAACAAAAAATTGTGCATAATTGTATATGCGGTTATACACAAAAGTTTATTATCAACAAAATAGATGTTGTGCAATAAGCCCTCAATCATGACAGTTGTCAAGCCATTCTCCACACGATCTCTATAATATATGCCAAATATTCTCCATGACATAAAATGTTATACGTCAAGTAATCTTTATCTTCATGCTCCGAAAATGATAATAAGTAAAATAACCTCCATGCAAATAAAAACAAAACTACAATTTGGAGGGCCGTTTACATCGATACATCAGCGAACATGGTTAATAAACCAACCTTCAGGGCCAAACAAGAGATCATATTGAATATAGACTTAAAAAATCAAATTCTCGAACATTATTAATCAACCAAGCCTATAAGGCCATGAGAGGGGCCATACTGAGCCTAGAATTAAAAGGCTACATCGCAAACTAGTTAATAAACCAAACCTATAAGGTTATGCAAGAGGTATACTAAGCCCAGGCTTACAAAGTCAAATTAGCGAATTAATTAATCAATTAAACTATATAGGCTACGCAATAGACCATATTGTGCATTGACTCACGAGTTATATATACACCGACCCCCCACGATAAGAAGTATAGAAGTCACTTTGTTTCCTACATACTTACAATCTACACACATCCACTTACAATAGTACAATAAATACTATAAAACAAGAGTCGTGATAACTAGAGTGTAACATAGTCAACACAAAAGTAATACAACTAACTATAGTCTTTACTTCATCCTTCAACAAAAACTAGGAGGACTACTCATCTATATTTAGTAAATAACTAAAGCATGTCGAATAAACAAATAACCCCATGGCAGTTTACTAATTTTTTGTTGTATTATATCCATTCGGAAAAATAGAGTTTTTTTATCCTCAATGGAGGTTTTGGCCTACAAAAGGTTTTAACGAGGCACGAATAGTAAAGTACGAACCAAGTTTGAGATGTCTCTAATGATAGTTTGGCTAGGAATATTAAACTAACCAAGTCTTAATACTTTTAGGGGTCTAGCGGACATGGGTGGCATTATTACTTCGGCATAAAATCAACACCTCAACAAAAAAGATAAATGAAGATAAAGTTACGACAATTGAAAAAATCAAATGTACAAACTTTAATGAAACAATAAATGACCCAATGATTATCATCCGGATATCCAATCATTGTATTAAGTTTCATTACACTCCAACTCAAGGACTAAGGGGGGAAGGGACTCGTAATAAGGATATATTCTGTATATAATATCCGGAAAATAATATATCAATAAGAATATATATATATATATGTATATATATATATATATATATATATATATATATATAATATTAACATAAATATTATTATAAGTATGGAAGAAACGTTATAAGTTACTAAGAAACATTAGTGAGAGTTAATTACACATAGTGTAACGTTACTTTGCATTGATTACTTCAAACATGTAACATACAAAGATAAATATGGACAGAGAGTTGTTACTATATTTTATGAATATAAGTAGAGCTCTCAATGTAAATATCGAACCGTTCTTGATCTAGAAATACTATTACTATATTTTATGCTTTATTATATTATTTTTATCTTTTACATCTCTTATTTTTCCTCTTTATACAATTTTAGTGTTTAATTAAGGTTTTGCTTTATCAAGAAACAATTAACTAGATTTTGAGATAATTTCTCAAGCAGGGTATTTTGTAATCCCCACTTCTTTCAAATAACGTCAAAATCCTTATCATCCATTAAAATACTAAGGGAAAAAATTTGTAAGAGTGTACATGGTAGTATGACGATGGTTGATGAGATGTTTACACTCGAAACATTCTGCCAAAGTGAGGTTCAATGGTAGTCAGACGATGATTGAGTTTCAGTATCGTTCGACGCATGATCTTAGCTTGCCAAAAAAGGATTCGCGGTGGTTCGAATCATCAGAAAATCATTTATGGTTGCCTGATTAACCTTTAAGAAGGAATTTCTCTCACTAAACATATTCTCTCTCTAAAATCATGGGAAGAAAGATGTTTTGAGCTATAATCTACAGAGGCTATAGCAATGGGTGTGACCTCATAAGTTTGATAGATGTGATGTTTTCCTATAGCCCAATGAATCATAAAGAAGCCTATACATGCCAAATATTTTAGGTCGGCTCAGGGTTTGACAAGTGGTATTTGGGTTGTTTTCGTGTCAAATGAGACATTTTGTTGTGTAACTGAAATTTAACGGTCTTAATACTTTTACAAATTTATTTTTCAACTTCGGTCCTAAAATATTTGAACTTGTCTAGGGTCTCATACTTTTCTTCTTGATCGGACCTTGACCCGGTCCTTTGCAATTTGTCTTCCGCTTAAGTCCTGCCCTTTTTTTCATATGTAATCACATTAACCTCGGGTATTATGCCTTTAAGTTTTTCCTCCTCCTGTGCAGCGTGGGAAATCAAATCATCCATATTCCACTTTATCCGCATGTAGTTATAGGTGGACTGGAAATACTTAAACCGGTCTGGCAGCAAATGAAATGTGAACCCCACTATACATTCCTCAGGTAAGTCTGAGTCGATTGCCTTTAATTTTCGGACAATCATCGACATTCCTGAAATATGCTCCCGAATTTTACCTTTGCCAGTGTACTTTTTTTTAACTAATATGATGAGCAGACGTTGCATCTCTACCTTCTCATTTTTGGCAAAGGCTTTCTCGACTTCTGCGAAAAAGACCGGGGTAGTGGTAACAATTTTAGGGACAACCCCATGCAATGCTACCAGTATCCCCTGTAACAAGAGTGTTGTGTATAACTTATTTAACTTCTCTTACCTTTCATCGACTTTAGTTTCCTCTGATGTATTTTCCGGATTAAGAGGGGGGTGGTTTGAGAGTTGACAATGTATGGTCATAATCATGTACATATAAAAAAACATATATTCCTTCCACATTGAAAGTTCGAACAATCCAACATGAGTTGATGGTTCCCCAATAGATTGTAATCAGTGGATACTATAATAAGAACAAACAACACAAATCACATTTAACATATAGACATATAACTGAAAACATATGCATGAACATGAAAAATACATGTAAAACTTAAAATTTCTTGATAATAGATACCGGAGGCAAAATCATACTAACACACAGTTTTATGAGTTTGAGAAAAATACCATGGTCATTATTCTAATCTCCAAAGTACCAATGAGACCTTTCGGAGGGTCGATGCCATTTACTTAGATTAAAATAACCATAATTTAATTTTTTAAGTATAGTTAAATCTTACGGAGGGTTGATTTTACCTACTTAAAACAAATCACAATGATGAATTTAATTTATTCTAAGTACCGATGAAACCTTCATGAGGGCCGATTTCATCTACTTAAAATTAAAATCAACACAAAGACTATTTTCAAGAATTTTCTCCCGGCCATGATTAATTAAACCCAAACGTGAACCTTCCGGAGGGCCGGTAATATTTGAATTTAAATGAATCCCCGAACCTTTCGAAGCCTATGATCTATAAGAAAATTAATTTTAACCTTCTGGATGACCGATTAAATTAATTTTTTAGTTTCACCTACCGGTCTACGAAACTTTAGTCATGCATCACCATTTAGACATTCAAGCACATACAATTTAATTCACAAATAAACATACAACAATTAACATTTCAAATACGTCATATTTTGTGAAATAAATTAATCCAAATATATTAAATTAATAACAAAGTTAATTTAAAATAAAAAACTAATTTCAGATTATTATTTTTTTCAGATTTTTTCCCCTCCCGACCTGAGTGCGCCCAACCTGCAATAAAACTTATTGTAAATGGCAGATGCTGCTGTTACAAGCCCTGGGCATCCGCCAGCCAACCTGCAGTAGCGCTACTGTCACTGGGTTTATGCCCAACCAGTAGCCTCACACTGCTACCATCGCGATAACAACGGGTTTGTGAATCCGCCCAGGTCACGACGTTCACCACAACGTCAGCAATTCGCTGGCCATGATGAACACCGTTGGACAGATTTCGATCAGTGTTAACATCAGAGATTATGCCATCGATGAGACACTATCTTAAAGTTTTAATTTTATTCGTTATATTAGGGTTGGTTTGATGCTAATTTCGGGAGAATAAATTCTACATATCAATCAACCCTAATTTTACTGAAAAAATCCCCAAACTATCAAAATTACAATTTATTCATATAAAATATAAAAAAAAACAAATATACATGCTTTTCAATATGAATAAATCACATAACATGTTTTTATACAATCTCTAAATCCATGCCCTAACCAGCTCATTTAACACATAAGTTCAATGGCATGAGTTCTTTACAATAAAGAAAAAATATGCATCTTTATCTATCAATACACAATTTGATTATTCTACCGAATCCAAAAAAGGTTAACTTGCCTATGATAACAATGGTTATATATTATTCGAAATCGCATCAAATAATATATAAAAGATCATGGAATTTTAAATAGAAACCTTTTTGTGGATTCACCTAATGAATAAACAAAAAGAAGAATGCTTACAAGTTTGTCTTCTGTTTTCCATATAACATTCTCTTTTGTTTCTTTTTGTTCTTTAACGATTATGTATATTGCCTTGAGAAACCTGTAGAACGAGTTGGTAAAAATGAAAGGTTTCCAAACACTAAAGGAAGCGATCGTCTGTTTGATTAGGGTTTAGGATGATGGAATTCCTAAACCTATCATTTATTACTTCCTTCTATCCGGAGACCATAACACGATAAATTTATAATTTAATTTATATATCTGATTTATTAATTTATGCTTAATTGTTGAGAGTTGGACCCTTTGCATCACAATGACAAAATTCAACTCGGTTACCACACTTAAGTCAATAACGTTTTTTTCACGCATATATCAAATTTAGCTAATTAAATACTTAACTTGATTACTTTTAATTCGAACTTTCTTAAAACAATGACCAAATATGTTTTATTGTCGGTCCATAAATATATTCCAACAAATAAATCTAATAATGCACTTGACCACTGTAACAAAATTAACTAAACAACAAAATAAATATTTTATTTCATGTTTTCGACTTACCTTTTGAATTATCACTTATTTTCGTTACATTTTGTGTTATTGTTTATGTTGGAATATCGGTACACATATTCGTCTACGTGTATAGGTAAGAATAACTGATGTTCACCCTAGTATGATATTGGTTGTTTTAGATTCGAAAATCCATACTTATACACGGAGACAAAATATATGATACCATATGTCCAACAATTTCAACAATACAATAAATATTGGTTTTGCACATAAACAAACTACAAGAGGCCATTCTTTGAATTCTATATAGTTAAGCAAAAGCTCAATCTCCATACCCAAAAATCTGATTTGTCTTTTTATTTGTAGTTTCTTATTTCATAGAAGAAGAGAGACCTTTAAATAAAAAAGGTAAATAGAAATATTGAAAATAAAAACATTATAATAAATAATTAAATTTAATATTTTATTTGAATTTTTTTGTGACCCTACGTTAATTTAAATCGCCAAAAACACTTTATTCAACCCCTCAGAAGTCTGAAAAGGTTGGCTTCGTCCAACAGTTTCATAATATTTTATATTGGTCAGAAATATTATAATTGATACTATTAAATTATGGGTTGATATTAAAATTTATTAACCCCTCTAAAACTGATAGCTGAAAAGGTCGCTTCGGTCGAACAGTCTAATAATATTTTTTGCCACCGCCTCCTAGCCCCATCCACTCTGCTGAGATTAAAACAGAGTCATGCCCTATTGAATGCCATGTCTGAGGTCTCACGGCATCTAAAAGAATATCCGATAACATCTCTCTCAATATTCCATTTAAACAAAAATTAAAATATCTAACGCGCTCTTTACTACATTGCGTAGCCATGTCTGTTAATCATTCAACATTTCAAATACCCAGCTCATATTTACTGTAAACATGTTATAACTTGAACAAAACCCATTTCGTCATTCAGACATCTCTCCCTCTCTCTTTCTTTAAGTAGTTAGGAACCAACGATATAGCAATTTGTCTGATCAGCGAGAAAAACAGTATCTAGGAACCAGAGATATGACTATTATTACAGAGGTGACAGAAGAAGAAGAGAATGGTCCTCCTTTCTTTGATCCAGAAATCAATTGCAAACCACGAAGGATTGTTCTTTTCATCGAGCCTTCTCCTTTTGCGTAAGATTTTTTTTCTTCTAATTTTGATGATCTTGGTTTTATGTTATTTCCAAACATCAAGGTTAGCTCTCATTTTTTTTTATATATTCAAAATTCAAAATTGAAAATTGAAAATTTTAAAATATTCTAAATTTTTAAATGGTTAGTAGTTAATTAGTTACATGTCTTTTGAGGATTTTTAGGTAAAACTTAAAACCTTTATGAGCTTGCCAAGACTTTGATGAGTAATTCATGGATGACCGATTTTACAGGGACATAGTTTTTAGAATTTTAAAAGTCTATTGGTAGTCTATGGACTATTGAGTTTAAAGTTATTCCGGTTGATTAATATAAAACTGTCACGCGATACCATACTCAAAACTTATACGACGACCTTGACTACATTTTGAAGTTTGACCTAGAGACGATGGACCGGACTAACTTTATCCAAACTGATAATTAAGGGACTGACTTTTGACAATCTAGGAACTATCTCTAACTAAAATCGATATCTTAGGACGAACTACTCTTCAAAGCCTTGTTTCCAAGGTAGCTACCAATTATGTCTTGTTTGGGATTAAAGTCATTATTTGATGATCATCATGAAGTTGTTAGTTCAAATGGTGTGTGGTTTGAGTAAACTATTCCGTCACATTCAAGAAAATGTTGCTGAATTTAAGGAATTTTGAGCTATATATTAGTGTACAATAAACATATTTCTCATTAATCTTTGATGGTCTTGTTTTGGAATTGGCAGATATATTTCAGGCTATAAAAATATGTTCCAAAATCTTATAAAGAATTTGCGCGAGATGGGGGATGAGGTAGAAGATTACTCCTTTACTTTTGCACAATGTAGAAATCCCGCGGTTTTGGGTTTGGATCAAAACAATAGAACACACGAGACTAACTTTTATGAATACATTGTCGCGTAGGTAATGGTTGTAACCACACACAAAGGAGTTCCAGAAGAGTTTCATGGAGCAAAGTTGATTGGATCTTGGAGGTTACACTTTTATGTTCTGTCTTATATTCATTAGATTTCGGTTAATCAGAACGTTTGAACTTGAATAACGATGCTCGATATATGTATTTGGTTTTAGTAGCTTGTCTGCTTTGGCATTATATATTCTCAAATTGTATCCTTGTATTCGGCAGCTTTCCTTTCCCCTATTACCAGAAATTGCCTCTTTCTCTAGCACTTAGTCCGAGAATAATCTCCGCGGTCTCACAGTTTAAACCGGATATTATACATGCTTCATCACCCGGTGTAATGGTAAGAAGTAAGAACTAAAGTTCTGGTATAATGTTTTCCGTAGTACGAGGATTCGAGGATTGACTGTTGATAATCAAACTATGTTTTAGGTTTTCGGAGCTCTGGCTATAGCTAAAATGTTAAACATTCCAATCCTCATGTCATACCATACTCATGTTCCAGTGTGAGTTCACTTTTTCTTGTCTTAAATTATCATATATCTTCGCATTGTGGTTCTTGTCGCATTTTGTTTAATAATTTAGTATAAAACAACCATGTCAAACAAACACTTGTTGTTGCTTTCTTGCTAATCTGCAGATACATCCCAATATACACATTCAGTTGGCTGGTGAAGCCTATGTGGTCGATTATAAGTATGATTTTCATACATTTTCAACTAATATTAGTACTAGTACGGACCCAAAGCCAATAGTATTTTTTTAGTATCTTTTTATGCCTGCTCTTCCTGCATCAGAATTCCTTCACGGAGAGGCGGATCTTACATTGGTGCCATCAACTGCCATCCAGAAGGATCTCCTTACCGCTGGAGCAACTTCTGGTAAACATATGAACGCAGAGGAAGCATTTTCTTATTAAGTATTAGGTTTTGAATAGTAACTAGTCACTTAGACTATCCATGTTCGTGACATATAGTTGATCGACTAAAAATCGTCAAGTTTTAATCTATTGACCGTCTATCTTCAATAAAATTAGCTGCTGCGTGTATTCACTGTCTATTTTCGTGACAAATAGTTCATCGACTATCAATTTTCGATAAAGTTAGTCTCTTGATTATCCATTTTCGATAAACATGTGCGATGACTAACTTTGTCGAAAATGGATAGCCAAAAGACTAAAACCGGACGATGTTTAGACAAACTACTACCTGTGTCACGAAAGTGGATACTCACTGAACTAAGTAGTCTTCCAAGCCTAAATTATTAGTTTACTTTGTTGGATTTTCTTGTATTCATGAATATTATATCTCTCCTGTGGCTCGCAATATTGTCCTTGGTGTTTTAAACTTGCTTCGACTTCTTTGTTATACGTAGAAAATAAGCTACGTATTTGGAACAAGGGAGTGGACTCTGAAAGCTTCCATCCACGGTACAAGTCCCACGAAATGCGATTAAGATTGAGGTACAATCCTGAGAAAATCACGCGACCATTACAATATTCATTTATTTTCTTATGTTGTCAAGTTTCATAACAGCGATGGTGAGCCCGAGAAGCCATTGATAATTCATGTTGGACGATTTGGAGTTGAGAAAAGTTTAGATTTTCTCAAAAGGTAGATATATAAATATAAACCACAAAGCAGTTCGTTTGACTTGCGCTTTACTCTGGTCCTCTTTTTTGCTTATAGTTGCATGATGTTTTTTGGGCATCATTCAACAGGGTCATGGATAGACTGCCAGAAGCCAGGATTGCTTTTATCGGAGACGGGCCGTATAGGTGCCTACTCCAAACTATGCATGCATTTGAAACTATGCCTAAACTTTTTTGTGCTATATCATTAAGCATGTCTATTCTCCAAATGTAGGGAGGAGCTGGAGAAAATGTTTGACACTATGCCTGCAGTTTTTACCGGAATGTTACAAGGTGAAGAGCTCTCTCAGGCATATGCCAGCGGCGATATATTTATCATGCCATCAGAAACCGAGACACTCGGACTAGTAGTTTCAGAAGCCATGTCATCGGGAATCCCCGTCGTGGCAGCACGTGCTGGTGGTATCCCCGACATAATCCAACCAGATCAAGAAGGCAAATCTGGATATCTCTACAACCCTGGAGACCTCGAAGACTGTTTAAGCAAATTAAATCCAATTTTGGATAACCGTGAACTGCAAGAAACCGTCGGGAAAGCTGCACGGGAGGAAATGGAGAAATATGATTGGAAAGAAGCTACAAAAAAAGTCCGGAACGAACAGTATAGTGCAGCCATTTGGTTTTGGGAGAAGAAAGGAGCTCAGCTAGTGAAACCTATAGAATGGTTAGTAAAATGTCTCTTCCCAAGTTAACCATACTAGGGCTCTTCAAAGATTGTAGATTGTTTTAGGCTCGGAAGCAGCAGTTCTTGGGTTTGTGTATAATATACTTTTATATGTTGTAATATAACATCAGTTGTTTGTAATCATAATCAGTCGAATTGGCTAAGATTCAGGTCAAGTCACATTAGTACAATCTGAACTGTATCCAAGAACTTTTCAGCATTCGAGTGACTAAAATCCATTCTTTTCTACAGCATAAGTGTATCCAAATTGCACAAGCTTCAAAATTATCCGTATTTGGACTGCAAAAGTGCAAATTGTTCTTACCAGTAAACATTTATCCACTAAAAATAAATTTAAGCTCTATCTTAGAATATCAATTTTTAAACTCTTTTCAGATTTTTTTTTTTTGCAATTTATGGGATCACGTTTATTGTAAAAATGAAATCCCAAAAGTACAAAAGTATACTAAAATATCCAAAATCTCGATTACTAAAAATTTTGAGTTTCTCGTTTTTCTATAACCGTAAAGAAGGTGAGTTTAGACTTCCTATCTAAAGCTTTAGATAGGCAAAATCTTTTCGAATTCTATTCTATTGATTAAACCATAAAGTTAATTGATCGTGTAATAATGTGAAAAAAATATTTAAAGGATGTACACATTCTTTGATCTCCAGAATTCGAATTTGCTCCAAATGATTCTTGTATCTTTTGCTAGGTTATAATCTTCTAAGATATGACAACCAAAACACAATTTTGTAATTGATTCAAAGATAATATCAATTTGTTTTGCTTACAAATATTTTCTTAAACAATATAGAAAACTCACTTCTTATATAGAAAACTGAGAAAACGACTCTTTTTATTTAACTGTTTGTAACTTTGAGACAGTTACTTAATGATGATCATTCCTTATTAAATTGTCACTTTTAAGGACCATAAACCGGTATTATTTTGTCTTACAAAATAATCTCAAAACTTTACGTTTTGCGTAGGTTGTTTATTTCTGAATCCAATCCTTCATAGTATACAGAATCAAACCTGGTATATATCTAATTACCTCCATGATACATAGTTTATCTATTAGTCCGTTCCTTTCTTTATGATTACCTTTTATTGGACTAATATTGAAGATAGTCCGACACATCGATAAAACACGTGACGGTCAAACTCAATGGAGAAATTTGAAAAATCTCCCACTTGGATCATCATATGCTACTATAGGATGCATCCACTTAATGAACGTTCTTGATTTATATCATCACATAGATAACCTTAACAATCCCATAAATGACCATTAACGCCATAAGACAAAAGTCATTATCAATGCATTTCAAGCCGCAAATAGTTGCATGAGTAATCACGATGTCACAACAATCAACTATATGGATTTATCATTGTGCATAGCATAAGAATAATATGAAATGTAATCTTACATATCTGTTCTTAATTAGTCTCACTTAATTAGAGGTCTACTTACAGCATAGTACAAATAATCAAAGATAAGAGTATACTGAATACTTATTTATAAATAGGTAGCATTAATGACCTCAAGTTCGTGATTATTATAGTACAAACAAATTTAATAGCTTAACACAAACTCTCACTGAAACTAACAGTCCTTTAAGTACACAACACACATGTTACTGGTGTGTTCAATAAAAGCCTTAGGTACTAATGCCTTCGTAAGAATATCTACTAACATCAAGTTTGTCCTTATGTGCTCCACACTGATTTGACCATCAATACTCTCTCTTTAACAGACATGAACTTGATATTTACATGTTTGGACTTAACTGAGCTCCTATTACTATTTGAGTACTGAATTGCTGAATTGTTGACAAAATATAATCTAAGAGATCCCCTCTACGATTCGTAGTCCTGTGATAAAATTTTGCAGCCTAAACGCCTGATTTGATGCCTTGAAACAAGCAACAAAGTTCGCAGCCATAGTGGAAGATGGAATGAATGTTTGTTTAACACTTTTCCATGATATCGCACCTCCCGCTAACAAGAATATAATTCATGTGGTTGAACGATGAAATCCTCACATCCAACAATATCCCAAGCTAGAATAACCTATGACCTTCAGTTTATCCGACTTCTTATATGTTAACCCGTGATATTTTGTTTGTTGCAAATATCGGAGAACTCTTTTGACTGTTTCCAGTGTTCCATTCATGGATTACTTACGTATCTCCCTAACACACCCACCACAAAAGCAATATCTGACCGTGTACAAACTTGAGCATACATCAGACTTATAACAGCCAAAGCATATGAAACCTTTTGCATTTCTTCAACTTTTAAATTTTGTCTTTAAGCATTGCTTAAGGCTAATATTTTCATCTTTCAATATAGGGGTTTCATTTCCTTTGTTGTTAGTCATCCCATAACGTTGAAGCATACTCTCAATATACGCTTTTTGTGATAAACTCAAAACTCCATGGGATTGATTCCTATGAATTTAAATTCCTAACACAAATGATGCATCGCCAAGATCTTTAATATCGAATTTGTCCAAAAAAATTTGTTTTGGTCGTATGTAACAATTATTTATCGTTCATGACCAATAATATTTCATCAACATACAACACTATAAATATGAATTTACTCCGACTAAACTTTTGGTACACACAATCCTCCATTGAATTTATCTCAAAACCAAATGAGATAATAACTTCAAGGAGTTTGTGATACCACTGTCGAGACGCTTTCTTAAGACCATAAATAGATTTTTTTAGTTTTTATACCGTCAAATTTGGATCATCAGAGACAAATTTTTCAGGTTGCAACATATATATCGTTTCATCATTGTCTTCATTAAGAAAAACAATATTTACATCCATTTGATGAAGCTCAAAGTCGAAGTGTGCAACTAATGCCATGATTGTCCGAAAAGAATCCTTTGATGAAACCGGACATAAGGTTTCTTGAAAGTCAATCCCTTCACGTTGAGTAAAACCCTTAGCTACAAGTCGCACTTTATGTCTCTACATATTACCCTTAGAATCCCGTTTGGTTTTAAAAATCCATTTACAACCAATTGGCTTCTTTCCTTTAGGAAATGGAACAAGCTCCCATACCGTGTTATCTTGCATTGATTTAAACTCTTCGTTCATTGCTTTAATCCACAACTGAGAATCAGAACTTTTCATGACTTCACGAACACTTAAAAGACCGTTTTCTGTTGTACCATAAAATTCTTCATGTTCTTGAAGATACACTATATATTCTGAAGATATATCGCTCTTCATTTCTTTAGTAGAGCTACGTAAAGGCATAATTTCTTTATTTTGCACTTGAACTTCTTAAGGAGGTAGAGTTTGTTCTTATTGAACAACTTCATTTTGCTCGATTGGAACAATTTCATTTTGTTCAAATTGGAAAACATTCACAGGAGGAATATTAACATCATCTTGAGTATCTATATGTTCTAACGAATCTGAAGTGATGATTGGCCTCATAAATACCATATCATCTGATACCAAAGTATCTTTATTAGAACCTTCATGAATCTGTACGCGTTCTTCCTCAAAATAAATATTTATTACTAAATTATTCCTCTCAAAATATATATCCTCAAAGAATTCTGTTGTACCCATTTCAAATATATTCTTTGTGGAATGATCATAAAACTTAAAACTCATACTGTGCTCAGAATATCCGATGAAATAACTACTGACCATTTTGGATTTTAATATTCTTTCATTCGGCTTATAAGGCTTTGCTTCAGCTGGATATCCCCAAACATGTAAATATTTAAAACTAGGTTTACGCCCAGTCTAAAGTTCATACGGTGTCTTAGTAGTTGCTTTCTTCGGAACTCTATTAAAAAAATAGGTTGGACATTTTATTGCTTCTCCCCGGAGTCATATAGGTAATATTGAATGACTAATCATACTTCTCACCATATCTTTCAGCGTACGGTTTCGTCTCTCAGATACTTCATTCATGCTGGAAGAACCTGATATCGCATACTGAGGGACTATCCCACACTTCTCTATGAACTTTGCAAACTGTCCATGGAGTTGTTCACCTGAACCGTCATATCTCCCTTGATATTCACCACCACGGTCTGATCTGACGTACTTAATGTATTTACGAAGTTTTTTTTAACCTCGGTCTTAAAGACTTTGAACTTGTCAATGGCCTATGATTTTTCATGAATAAGATATAGATACACAAATCTTGAAAACTCATCTATGAAAGATACAAAATATCGTTGGCCATTCCATGATGTTGTAATGAACAGACCATAAATGTCTGTATGTATCAAGTCCAAGACCTCTTCCGCTCTATATGCATCTAATCATTTCACTTTGGTCTGTTTTCCTTTTATACATTCAACAGCGTTGAAGTCCAAAAAAACCAGTCCACTTAATAAACCTTCTGAAACAAACTTTTCAATTCTATTTATAGAAATGTGGCATAATCTCTTGTACCAAAGTTTTGCTAAATTTTCCAATTTTACAATTTATTTTTCCAAGTACATTGACATCTATTATCTACTTATGATCCTTTATAATATCAAATAAATACAAGTTATCATTTGCTATTAACTTTCTGGAACCAACAACATTACCATTTAAATAAAGGCATACGTTTTTATTTCCAAATAAACAAGAATAACTTAATTTGTTAAACAACGGAAATGAAATCAAGTTCATTCCAAAAGAAGGTACATACCATACGTCTTTTGAATACAAAAAATGTCTACCGGTAAGCAACAATGGAAAAATCACAAATATAATGAACTAAAGACGAACTGCAATCAGTTGTATAGATGGATGTTTCACCATCACTCAGGCTTTGGTTTCTTATCATACCTTGCAATAAAATACAAACATAAGTTGTTGTTGTTGTATCAACCCACAAAGTATTTCTCGGCACTTAAATTTAATTTGAGAACAAACCATAGAAGTGAAAATACATTTGTCTTTCATCATAGCACTCCATTTTCATATTCTTTTTTAAGTGCCCCGGTTTTATACAATGGAAGCAACACTTTTTACCAGAAGTACCCTTATGCTTCTTTTGTCCCAAACTGGATGCATGTGCATTTGAACCTTCATATTTTCTCTTAATTCCCTTATCCATCTTAGCTTTCCTCATTTGTACTTCTGGATACTCTTACTTCATCTTTTCCTCCTTTTGCGCTGGCTGAGAGATGAGCTCGTTAAGAGTCAATTTCTCGCGTTGACAGTTATAAGAAGTTTCAAAGTTCTTATACTGAGGAGGGAAAGAGTGAAAAGCAAGGCTTACCACAATATCTTCTGGAAGGTCTATCTCAAGTTCTTTCAATTTGGAATCGATGTTTGACATTTCCAAGATACGCTCACGAACAATGCATTTACCACGATATTTCATAAATGCTAGTTAATAAATAAAGTATTAATCTCTACTTTATCGTTCTTAGAAAAATATTTCTCTACCTCTTCGAGAAACGTTTTTGTATTGGTGATCTCAGGTGGAACTGCACCATGAAATGCTAATACAATTGTTTGCTTCATGATCCCTAACTTATCATGTTCGACTTTTCCCACGCCTCTGACTCTTTCTTCTTCGTAGGAGAACAATCCTCAGTCATATTTTTTGGTTCATCAACCTTAATGTTAAGTCATAATCACGACACATTAAGTGCAGCAACATATATTCTTTCCACAACTCAAAGTTTCTCCCATTAAGTATGAATGTCTTTTTGTCTTCCGGGTTGTATGGATATGAATTTTCTAACATAACAAACAACAAACAACTAATAGTTAAAAACATCACTTAACATATAATCTCCATAGTATTTAACAAATAAACATAACATAATAAAATATTATGTTTTACTATATTGTCCAAGGTAGTTAATGAACAATATAGTATTCTTCAACAATTAGTTATAATAGATGACTGACATGTGTCATTAAATACACATGACATTCATCCGTATAATTTAAGGATAATTTTTTAAAAAAAAATTGGAGATCTAATCATTAAAACAAATATTAATTCATTGCTTAATAAAACTAATCTTGATCATTTTTAGTATTATTTTTTTGTCATTCTCTTAAGAAAAAAAACTCATTCATCGCATGTTTAATACATGTATGAGGTAACAGACATGAGACATGGTGGTTATTTTGGTTTTAGAGTTGCTGTTTACTCTATTTTAAGAGGTGACAAAGTGTTATCGCGTGTGAGGTAATAATTAACGATAAAAAGTTCATTGAACTTTCCTTTGTATGATTTGATGAGTCTGGATAACTTAATCACTGCCTACTGACATTTTCGGACAAGGGAAATTCAGACATAAACTTTCCAGTGAACTATCCGGACAGGACAAAAGTAAAAAATGACTAAACACCTTTTAACTAAGCTATGTGCTAATCAGTTTAATAAGTAAATGGGTCTTTAAACTTGACTCGGTTCCATAATTTGACCCAAAATCCCATGGGTCCATAATTAAGGATATAAATACCCCAACTACTTTCATTAATGAGGGTAATGAACATTTAATACAACCAGACAGCTCAAATCTCTAACTACTTCACACTAAAATATTTAATACTCTCTAAACTTTCCAAAACACTTGACAAAATTACCCTCAGTTCAAAATAAACCTCACTATGATTAAGTGTAAATATATTTGCACAATACAAATATTACCTCAAATAAAATTCATAAAGGTTTAATGTGATAAAGTAACAATGGCAGTGATATTATAGATTAGTGACTTTGTTTGTAGGGTGCGTAATGAGGTAAAAAACAAACACTTGAATATGCATTATAAGATTTTTGGTTTCTTTTTAAGCCCTGAAGAGAGCTTTGTAGCAAAGTCTAGTGACTGCGTGTTTAAGGTTTGAGAGTCTTTTTATCACCCCTTACAAATATCATATGTTCGTTACTCGTTGATGTAGAATTTTTTCATAATCCGAACCATATTTAATCTCTTGTTGTGCTCTTTATTTATTTTTTTCTTGTTAACTTTATTTTTGAAATAATTTAAGAACCTAAGATCTGATTACCTCATACAAACTCTCTGATACGTGTTCATCAAATATCTAGCACTGATTTGATTAATGGATAAGATTTATCCTAGCGAGTCTTGTTAGTGTTAGTTCGATTCTTATTAAGATATTATTGATTTCGTTAACATTGTTAATTATCTTAATATGTTCTTCTTCCTCGTCATCTAAAAAAATTATTGATTGGAACTAAATCACTCATTCTCATCATCGTTCTCCATATTTTCTTATTATTTCTCCAACTCCTTCTAATCATCCCATTTTTTTTACAAAATGAAAGTTTTTTTTATTTTCTATGATCCATCACCTTGGTGCTTTTCTAACAGATTTATATTAGTTTTTTGCCGTCCTCTTTTATTATTCATTCTCATATTCATACTATTCTTCATCTTCAGCAAAACTACCAAAACTTCATTTGGATGCATCAACGTCTAAATCCATACAATAATCTCATAAATCAGCTTCAGATTCCACTTCAAAGACTACACAATCCTCATTGGAATCTTTATCAATTGATCTAACTATTTTTTAAAAAGTAATTTTATAACTAAACTTACATACCTTTCCCATCAACATTAAGTACCCGTAGAAAACCCTCAAGGAGTACAAATTCATGTGCAACAAACACAAAATAATATATCTTTGAACCGTAAACCAATACCTCTTCAAACCGAATCAAAATATAAACTTTGAAATTCTCCAGTTTTATTAATTATTTTATTCTCTCTTAACCTCAACTAGAATTTGATATTAACATGGATATCAACAATGAAAGAAAGAAAATACCTTTTACCTGACCATCATTTTTTTTCTACCTAAAATATAGAGAAGATGGAATGAATAACTAAAGGTTGGAAACAAAATCACAAAAAAAGCCATATATTTATCTATCTACAGTTCTTCATCTAAGTGTTAATTCACTAAATTTAAATCATAATTATAAAAATTGGTCTTTACCTGACATTTCCTACGCTATCAACCTGATTTCGAAGCATAAAACATTATTAAACCACATTTCGAACAAAACAAATTGCAATTAAAATAATAATGAAATGATAAAATGATCATATTCTATATCATATTATATATATATATACACACCTGATTTGAGATTTGAGGAAGGATATAAGGCAGGATAGGGACGATATTTAAGTTTTTTTGTTTCAAAAATGTTTGGATTTAAAAGAAAATATTATGAACATTTGTTCAAAAAATTAGTTTTTTTTTGTTTTCAAATCATTTGATATATGAGTATTCACGTTGGAACTGTCATAAATCTCTATGAATTCTTCCTTAAAATAATTATTTGTTCTTAAATTCCCCCTCTTAAGCTCAAGATCTTCAAAAAACATTATTGTTCTCATCTCAAATATACTTTTAATAAATGGATAAAACATTTTAAGTTATTGAATATCCAATGAAATAACAATTAATGTTATTAGGTTCCAACTTCTTTTGATTCGACTTATAAGATTTCATTTCATATGGACATCTATACACATGTAGATGTTTTAAACTAGACTTGCATCCATATTAAAGTTCATTTGAAGTTTTAATGATTGTTTTTGTATGAAATATATTGAGAATGTATACATGCCATAAGATGACCTCGGCCCATAATGATATTGGTAGATTCAAATGACTAAGCATACTTTTTACCGTATCTTTAAGCGTACGATTTCGATGAGATTCACCATTCATGTTGGTTAAACCGTAGTTATATATTGAGGAACTATATACCACACTTCTACGTACTTTTTAAAATTTCCATGAAATTGTTCACCTAGACTGTCATATCTCATAAATAAGGCAGAGATACATTTACCAAAAGAAATAATCTATAAATGATATAAAATATTGTTTCCTATTCCATGATGTCTTTGTGAATTATCCACGTATATTGACATATATAAATTCTGAGACTTATTTTGCTCTGTATGCACCTAGCATTTTTACTTTTATATATTTTTCTTTGATACATTTGATACAAGAACTAACTTCTGAATAATCAAATGAACATAGTAAACCTTCAAAAACAAACATATCCACTACTTCCTTAGAGATATGACTTAAGCACTTGTGTCAAATATTTCCAGAATATTCAGCCTTACAGTTTATTTTAATATATTCTTGTACGTTCATTGCTTTTTGTGATACTTAATATTATTTAATAAATATGACTTATTGTTAAAAAAGACATTTTATTTTTAACTTATCATTCATTACTAATTATCCAGTACCATAATATCATGTAAAAACGAGTCATTTTATTATTCTCCGAAAGACCCAAATATTCAAAGGTGTATAAAATAAGAAAATGGATCAAATTCCTTCAAACATATTTTAAATACAGTAAATGTCCATTAGAAAGAAAATAAACAAACATCACAATAGCATAAACTAAGCAAAAATTATCCTTGGCATATGGATATTTTACCAACGATAAGGTTCCAACTCCTTATCGTACATTGTATAGAAATACAAACATGAGTGCTTGCAGTGGTACCAACTCACCATATATTTCTTGCAATTAAACATAAATTGACTTATGAGTATACCAGAGTCGTGAGATTATATTTAGATTTCATATAAGCTTGGTAATTTTCACACTCTCTTTTGAGATACCATGTTTTATTACAAAAGAAATATAAATATATACATAGATGATTTCTTAGATTTTTATACTCATGAACCCGAAGCTTGATCAAATTCTCTATCATTTTTTTATTATTGTTGATAACTCATCGTGCGCACTTTGGGACGTTCTTGTTTCAGTCTCTCATCTTCCTAAGTAGTATGATAAATAAATTTATTAATTTTCCACTTCTCAAGGTAACAAAATGACTGAAATGCAAATTCTACCATACATTTCATGGGATGGTCAAGCTTAAGTGTCATTAATTTTGAGGTGATCATTGACATCTTGAGAATATGTTGCTTATTTTCTATTTTCCATAAAAATTCATGGTTGAGAGTTACATCAATAATATCTAATCTACATCTTATTAATATTGTCAAAACATTTCTCAACTACTTTTAGAAACTCAATTACATGAGGGGATATTAACACCCCCACATAATGCCAAATGTATGTATTGTTTCATGATTGCTAAAACACAACTTACTTGATTTATTTTCATGCCTCAAATTAGTTTTTTTCTTCTTAGAATAAGAACTATCCGTAGTGAGGGGATTGTATTACTTGGTCCGTAATGTCATGTAAAAATTATGATAGTTCTAATAGAACTCCGTACCATATTTTATTGGAAAAATATGACCAATCTAAAGTGGGAGGTTTATTGCTCATGGGTTAAAGGTGTTTACTTTTGCTAAATTAACAACACATGCAACAAACACTATATAAAAAATACATTTATATTCATATAAGCTTATAACATCGCTTAAACATGGATTCAACATGTAAAACATATCGTACATCGCTAATGAAATACCTTAGAAAAAATACGTTAATATGTAATTATATGAGCTCGAAAAAAGTTATTTTTTATTTAATTTTGATCGACTTAATTTGGAAAAACCATTCCTAAGGTTAGTTTCTCTATTTTGATCAAATACTTAATGACCAATTCAGAACTAACACTCTTATATTCACAAACTTAATATAATGTTAGTTTAATGAGATACTCACTGAATGTAAAACGAACTTAATATGCAAACCACATAAACTATAAACAGGGAAAACCCATAAATGTACTAAATTTCTAAGCTAACACGTGGTTTGGTTTGGTTTAGAAGAAGTGATTGTTATATAGAATCCGAAATCGCATCAGATAATATATAACAAATCGCGGAAAATAATAATAAAACCCTTTTTGTTAGATTCATCTATAGAAGAAACAAAAATTAAGAATACTTACGGGTTTGCCTGCTGCTATCCATCTAGTATTCTCTAGCGTTCTTTTGCGTTCTTTAGCGATTCCACGTTCTCTGGCGATTCCGTTTATGAAACTAAGAGACCTGTAGAATCAGGTTAGAGAAGAAGGAAAAGGTTTCCAGACACTAAGGAAGCGGCCGTATTTCTGATTAGGGTTTAGAGTGATGAAATACCTAAACCTAGCCCCTTATTTATAGATTTTACAATGTGAAGCCCAACATTGTAAAGCCCATCCTATGTTACTTCCTTGTGTCCGGGACCATAACCCAATAAATTGATAATTCAATTTATATCCCTGATTTATTAATTCAGGCTTAAGTGTTGAGATTTGGGCCCTCTTCATCACAGTGCCCAAATTCAACCCGGTTACCACACTTGAGCCCATAACGCCTTTTTACCCATAAGTCCAATTTAGTTAATTAAATAATTAACTCGACTACTTTTAATTTGGACTTCCTTAAGACAATAACCGAATATGTTTATTTAGCATATCGGTCCAAATTATTATTAGTCTATAAATATATTAAATAAATATATTCCAACAATCTCCCACTTGGACCGTCATATGCTACTCAAGAATACATATTCAACTTTAATGGGATCCCTATATTCATTGTCAATGGGCAAACGGTACAACCCCGTACATGATTGATAATAATAAAGGACTAAAGACCTCTTTCTCGTAATGTGAACAATAGGATGCAACAGTAATCACATTACCATAATCAATCAATTACTTGGGCCAATTATGGAGGGTGGTCTAAGAGTAATATGGCTTGTAATCGTACATATCTACTCTTAAATGGTTCCTACTTTTGGAGATCCAATACAGTACAGATATCAATAAATATTTCCAAGCATATATATTGCAATAGACTTTAATGTGCACAATACTGCAAAATACAACATCAGATCCTATTACAAACTCTCCCACTGAAACTAAAAATCCTCTAAATCAACTACACCCATACTGATGGTGTGTCCCTGGAAAACCTTAGGCAAAACCGCCTTTGTTAGAGGATCTGCTATCATGGAGTTTGTACTGATGTGCTCTATACTTATCTGACCCATCTGTACTCTTTCTTTAACAGACAGAAACTTTATGTCTATGTGTTTGGATTTAGATGCGCTCCTGTTGATGTTAGAGTACTGCACTGCGGAATTGTTATCGCAATATAACCTCATAGGGATTTCTATCCCTTATACAATGCGTAATCCAGTAACAAAATTCCGCAGCCATAGTGCATGGTTTGATGCCTTAAAGCATGCAACAAATTCTGCTTCCATGGTGGACGATGCAATAAGTGTTTGCTTACACTTTTCCAGGATATTGCACCTCCAGCCAATAAGAATATGTTGCCTGACATACTTTTAATGTGTCTGCGCATCCACCAAAATCTGAGTCGGAATACCCGATGATCTCCAGTTTATCCGACTTCCTATATGTCAACATGTGCCCCTTTGTTCCTTGCAGATATCGGAGTACTCTTTTAACTGCTTTCCAGTAATCCATTCCTGGGTTACTAACATATCTCCCCAACATGTTTACAGCAAAGACAATGTCCAGCCTAGTACAAACTTGAGCATACATTAAACTCCCAACTGCAGAAGCATAAGGGACCGTTTTCATTTCCTCAATCTCAAGTTTTGTCTTAGGACATTGACTCGGACTAAGTCTGTCACCCTTTACTATAGGGGTACTTAGGGGTTTGCAATCTGCCAATCCGTAACGTTGTAACACACTTTTAATGTATGCTTTTTGTGATAATCCAAGAATACCACGAGAACGATCTCGATGTATCTGGATTCCTAACACAAAACTGGCATCACCAAGATCCTTCATATCAAACTTGTCTGATAGAAATCTTTTTGTAGTGTGTAACAATTCCTTATTGTTCGAGGCAAGCAATATGTCATCCACATATAATATAAGAAATATAAAATTACTCCCACTGAACTTGTGATAAACACAATCCTCAACCGAGTTGATCTCAAAGTCATAACCGACTATCACCTCAAGGAATTTGTGATACCATTGACGAGAAGCTTGTTTAAGCCCATAAATGGATTTCTTAAGTCTGCAAACCAGATCTTTTGAGTTACTTTCTACAAAGTGTTCTGGTTACATCATGTAGATCGTTTCCTCAATATTACCATTGAGAAAAGCGGTCTTAACATCCATCTGATGAAGCTCAAGGTCAAAATGTGCAACTAATGCCATGATTGTTCTAAAGGAATCCTTCGTCGATACTGGAACGAAAGTTTCTTTAAAATCAATCCCTTCACGCTGAGTATAACCTTTCGCTACAAGACGTGCTTTATGTCTTTCCACATTACCCAGGGAATCGCGTTTGGTTTTGTAAACCCATTTACAACCAATTGCCTTTTTCCCTTCAGGTAATGGGACAAGATCCCATACCGCATTATCCTGCATTGATTTATACTCTTCTTTCATAGCGTCAATCCACTTTTGAGATTCAGAGCTTGCCATGGCCTGTTTGTAGGATGAGGGATCATCTACAGTTCCAGCACATAACTCATCATGCTCCTGAAGATATACTATAAATTATGGACCTATAATACTCTTCCTTTCTCTAGTGGACCTTCTTAATGGCATTATTTCCTCTTGTTGCACTTCTTGAGGAGGTAGAGTTTGATCATTATGAACGATGTCATTTTGATTCCCTTGTGGAAGATTATCTTGAGGTTCCTCTTGTTCTATCCGAATCTATGTATCCTGGTTAGAACCCTCAAGTGGAGCATCAGTGTTAATCTGAGGATTACCTTGTTCTAATGGGATCGAAATGATTGGCATTACCGCCCAATCTTCAGATATCTCAGTATCCCTATTAAAACCTTCATGAATCTTTATGGATTCTTCCTCAAAATCAACATATGTTCCCTTATTCTTCCCCCCAAACTCAACATCCTCTAGAAACTTGACCGTTCCTGTCTCAAATATTGTACCAGTGAGAGAATCATAAAACTTAAACCCTCTAGAATGTTCGGAATAACCTATGAAGAAACAACTAACTGTTTTTGGGTCCAGTTTCTTTTCTTGAGGTTTGTAAGGCCTCACCTCAGCTGGACAACCCCACACATGCAGATGCTTTAAATTAGGTTTACGCCCGTTCCAAAGCTCATATGGAGTCCTAACAGTAGCCTTTGTGGGTACTCGATTGAGTATATAAGCGGCACATTTGATGGCTTCCCCCCAGAGAGATAATGGTAGAGATGAGTGACTTATCATGCTTCTAACCATATCTTTTAGTGTTCGGTTCCGTCTCTCAGATACACCGTTCATGCGAGGTGAACCAGGCATAGTGTATTGAGGGACTATTCCACACTTCTCTAGGTACTGTGCAAAGGAACCTGGACGTTGTTCACCCGATCCGTCATATCTACCATAGTATTCACCACCACGGTCAGATCTAACGGTCTTAATGCTTTTACCAAGTTGTTTCTCAATCTCGGTCTTAAAAGTTATGAACTTGTCCAGGGCCTTATACCTTTCTTGTTGACCGAACCTTGACCCGGTCATTTGCCATATGCCTTCCGCTTAGGTCCTGCCTTATTTGGTGATGTAATCACATTAGCCTCAAGCGATGTGCCTTTAAGTCTTTCCTCCTCCTGTGCAGCGTGGGAAATCAATTCATTGATATTCCACTTTTCTCGCATGCAGTTATAGGTGGACTGGAAATACTTAAACCGGTCTGGCAGCGAATGAAATGTGAATCCCACTATGCATTCCTCAGGTAAGTCTAAACCGATTGCCTTTAACTTTTGGCAAATCATCAACATTCCCAGAACGTGCTCCCGGATTTTACCTTTGCCATTATACTTTTTTTTTTTTTTTTTTTTTTTTTTGCAAAGGCTTTCTCAATCTCCGTGAGAAAGACCGAGGCAGTGGTAACACCTTTAGGGACAGCCCCACGCAATGCTACTGCTATTCCCTGTAACAAGAGCGCCATGCATAACTTATTTGACATTTCTCACTTTTCATCAGCCTTAGTTTCATCCGGTGTACTTTCCGGACTAAGGGGAGATGGTTTGGGAGTTATTAGTGCATAGTCGTAATCATGTACAGATAAAAACAGCAACATTTCTTGCTTCCACAATTGGAAATCCGAACAATCCAACGTCGGTGGATGATTCCCCAAAAAATTGTAACCCATGGATACTATAATAGGAACAAACAACACAAAGCACATCTAGCATTTTGACATATAACTGAAAACATGTGCATAAACATGACAAATACATGTAAAACATAAAATTCATTGATAATAGATACCGGAGGGCAAATCAAATTAACATGAAATTTTATGAGTTTGAGAAAAATACTATGATCATTATTTTAATTTTCTAATTGCCAATGAGACCTTCCGGAGGGCCGATGTCATTTACATATATTAAAATAACCATAATTTGATTTTCTTAAGTACCGATGAAACCTTCCGGAGGGCCGATTTCACCTACTTAAAATCAAAAAATTGTAAGGCTGAATTTAATTTATCATAACTACCGATGAAACCTTCCGGAGGGCCGATTTCATCTAATTAAAATTAAAATCAGCACCAAGACCATTTTCAATAATTTTCTCCCGTTCATGATTAATTTAAACCCAAACGTGAACCTTCCGGAGGGCCGATAATATTTGAATTTAAATTAATCCCCGAACTTTTCGAAGCCTAGGATCCTTAAGAAAATTAATTTTAACCTTCCGGAGGGCCGATTAAATTAATTTCTTAGTTTCACCTACCGGTCTACGAAACCTTAATCATGCATCGTCATTTAATCATTCACACACACACAATTTAATTCACAAATAAACATACAAAAAAAATTGCATGCCAAACACAACATACTTGTGAAATAATTTACATACAATATATATATTTCCGAACAAAATATGTACTTTCGAAAAAAAAAAATAATTAATTTTTTTTTTTTAAAAAAAAAAAAAAAAAAAAAAAAAAAAAAAATCACAGCAGTGCAGTGCAGACACTTGCTGTTATTTCCAGCGGGCCCCTGCTGTAATTTTCAGCAGACCCTTGTTGAAATTGCAGTAGGTCCCTGCTATAATTTCCAGCAGGCCCCTGCAATTTCTAACGAGCTGCAAATTGCTGCAGCAGTTTTTTTTTTTTTTTTTTTTTTCGGTTACCGTGATAATCAGCGGACAGTCTTCGATCAGCGTTAACATCAGGGGTTAAGCTGTCGATGAGCCACTGTCCCAATAATTTTGATTTTATTCGTTATTTTAGGGTTGATTTGATGCTAATTTTGGGAGAAAAATTCCAGACATCAATAAACCCTAATTTTACCCGAAATAAAAAAAAATCCCCAAACTATAAAAATTGCAATTTCAATAAATCACATAACATGCTTTTCATACAATCCCTAAATCCATGCCCTACCAATTCAATTAACACATAATCCCAATGACATGGATTCTTTACGATTAAGAAAAATATGCATGTTTGTCTATCTCAATTTGATTATTCTACTGAATCCAAAAAGGGTTTATTTGGCTCTGATACCAATTGTTATATAGAATCCGAAATCGCATCAGATAATATATAACAAATCGCGGAAAATAATAATAAAACCCTTTTTGTTAGATTCATCTATAGAAGAAACAAAAATTAAGAATACTTACGGGTTTGCCTGCTGCTATCCATCTAGTATTCTCTAGCGTTCTTTTGCGTTCTTTAGCGATTCCACGTTCTCTGGCGATTCCGTTTATGAAACTAAGAGACCTGTAGAATCAGGTTAGAGAAGAAGGAAAAGGTTTCCAGACACTAAGGAAGCGGCCGTATTTCTGATTAGGGTTTAGAGTGATGAAATACCTAAACCTAGCCCCTTATTTATAGATTTTACAATGTGAAGCCCAACATTGTAAAGCCCATCCTATGTTACTTCCTTGTGTCCGGGACCATAACCCAATAAATTGATAATTCAATTTATATCCCTGATTTATTAATTCAGGCTTAAGTGTTGAGATTTGGGCCCTCTTCATCACAGTGCCCAAATTCAACCCGGTTACCACACTTGAGCCCATAACGCCTTTTTACCCATAAGTCCAATTTAGTTAATTAAATAATTAACTCGACTACTTTTAATTTGGACTTCCTTAAGACAATAACCGAATATGTTTATTTAGCATATCGGTCCAAATTATTATTAGTCTATAAATATATTAAATAAATATATTCCAACAGTGATGCTTATAGTTGCACATATCACACAAAATCACAATGAGACATTTCATTGCAACAACATTAATGTTTAGGCGGCAGCCACAACGAGCGCCGCAACATATCAAGTTCTTGTCGTGACAACCATTTGGAATGATGCAAATATGATTCCAAAAACATAGGGTGTCACAAAAAAAATCTATTGGTATTTTTAGACGATTTCAGAATTAATGTGTCCAAAAGATGTGTCTTTTCTTGCGACGACGCGATACTAAATCATTCAAAAAATCTAAATTTGTTGTAAAATAAATCCTCAATCGATTATACATTATATCTAACATGTTTTCATTCTTAATCAATCAAGTACCCAGTTATCTAGATCCTAGATCCACACATTTACCAAGTCAACCAACAATCAATTTCCAAATATGGATCCTAAACTGAAAAAATCACATGTATATACATATTGGATTGAATAAATTTAACAAGTATACATTTTTAAATATTTTTTTTGAATTATGGATCCAAAAAATATTAATTAAAATAAAGATAAGTTACCGATAACCACACCGAAAAGATTAAAAAACCAATAAACATATAAATTTTCAAGTTTAGCGATAATCACATGCAATATAAATACTTCCAACAATATCCATGAACATACAAGACACGTACAATCTTAATAATTAGTTATTTTAACATTCAAATCCTTAGTCATATTTTTTTAAACACACATATTTTTATTTTTTAAAGACGAACAAAACAAAATTCATAAATGTTATTTTTTTAGAATTTTTTTCAAACTAATTTCGCATCCCAATCATAAATAATTTCAAATCCTCTACACATTGTTTTTTTCATTTCAACATAAAAAATGTACATATAATAGTAACTAAAATTTGTTTAGTTGTTTCACACCTTATTAACACTTATTTTCACAAAACCGAGTTGTATTTTGTTTTTTCAAACTAATTCGTGAGTGTACTCACTCTCAACAATTCCACACCCCAATTTCACGTAATTTTGCACTTTTAACATACTCAATTTTTTTTGAAAAAACAAGTTTATAAAAAATATATATTTTAGCAACTACAAAAACGTTAGTAGTTCACACCCACTTATTTTTTCACAAAACAATTTGTATTTTATTTTCATACAATCATATTTATTTCACAATAAAAAATTCTATTTAGGCAACTATGTTCTACTTATATTCACAACACATTTGCACATAATTACGTAACTAGAACCAAGTTGTTTTTTCCACCTCAATTGCATGTAATTTTGCACCCTTAACATAGTATATTTTTTAACAAATGCACATATTTTAACAACTACAAAAAGTTAGTTGTTTCACACCCAATCAACACTTATATTCACAAAACAAGTTGTATTTTGATTTTTCAGATTTTCGTACCCCAATAATACGTAATTTTGCACCCTTAACATAGTCCATTTTTTTCAAAACAAGTTTTTCAACAAAAAAACGTACATCTTTTAGCGACTATAAAAAAGTTAGTTGTTTGACCAACAATTAACATTATTTTCACAAAACAAGTTTATTTTGTTTTTGACACGATTCGACTTATTTATAAACAAAAATTATATTTACACAACAATTTTGTTCTTATGTTCGTAACACATTTGCATCCCAATTACACAACTAAAACAATTTTAGTTTTATGCACTTAAATTTCACGTAAGTTCGCACTATTAACATAATTCATTTTTTAAAAGAGCAAGTTTTTTCAATATCAAAATGCACATAAATTCACAATTATATAAAAAAAAAATAGTTTTTTCACACCCAATTAACACTTACTTTCATAAAAACAAGCTGCATCTTATTTTTTTCGGAGGGAACCCACAATCGTTACTCAACGAGTGCGCACAAAGTAAACCTCAGTATGATGCAATAGCCTACAAACCAATGCCAAAAGGTTTATTTACACAAGGTGACAGGCTCAACCAAGAAAGCATTGGTAAAGGGACTCGAACTCATGACCTTTGGTCACAAGCATGTCGTACTCCACCAACTCGGCTAAAAAAAATTGCATCTTATTTTTTTATCACAGAATCTCAGTCGTATTTCACAATCTAATTACACGTAATTACACATCCAATTTTTATTTTAAATATATTTTATGGAATTAGTTTTATTCATCTTAAAAAAAATAATGATATTTTTAGACTTTTTTGGAATATATAATCCGAACAATATGATATTAAAAATAAAAAATGTTAAAAATAAAAAATAAATAAATATGTGTAGTTAAATTTTGATGTTTATTGGTTTGATAGATTATTTTTAAAATAATTTTAAAACAACCAAAAACATATATATTTTTTTAAAAAAACTAACTCGGTGCCACGTGCGAATATCATTTTGTGCCATAAATAAAAGAAACCAACGGTCGTAAACTTACTTCTCGCAACTACAAAACTATGGTAATGCACCCGCGTCCACTGTAACACTCCGTCGCACCTTTTAAAAACCCTAGAAACTAAATTACGCGCAATTTCTCTTCTTCTCCATCAACAAAATGCGTACTAGGAGTCGAACCCAATCATCAGGTATCGATCGATAGATCATATACAACTCGTATCAAATCGTACTACGAATTCATTACTAACTATTTCTGCTGTTCTTACACTCTTAAGATTAACGACTGTGATATGTTTGGTCCTTTTGTCGGGAGACTGAGAAAATAGAACCATATTCGCATACGATGAAGTGGATGAAAAAAAGGAGTGCTTTTTTAGTGTTCCTGTCTCTTTTAGGTGTCTACCGCAGATAATAGTTAGTAAATTAGTGTGCTTTATCGTTTGGTTGATTTGGTAATTCATTAGCAGGCAAGGATGATAAGGTGAAGAAAGCGTTGCGCAAATCAGAAACCGAAACTGAATTAGAAACACTCGATGAAAATGGTCGGTGGTATTGATGTCTTTTTTTATTATTGTTATTTCATATTTTCGGCCAATCAAGAATTATATATAAAGTTTCCGAACTGGTATCTAGCTGCAGGATCTCATGGAGATGTATGGAGGGAGGAGGTTAAAAAAGTTCCAAGAAATGCCAATGCATGCGGTTCCTCTCAGAAACAGAAGCAGAAACAAGAGTATAAAATCCAAAGCTTTGATTCTATTAACACGGTCAGTCCTTGTGAAGTTTTGTGAAGAGGTTTGGTCTTTAAGGTTATAGCTTAATGGACTTTGAGTAATTGTGTTATTTTGTTTCTAGTCACCGAGTGAGCCCAAAAGAATTGAAAAACAAGCTGTCAGGAAGAGTGCAAATTTAAATTCTTCAGAGGCGGGATGCAGCAAAAATGCAGACGTCGTAATGTCTAGTGACGATGAGATGGATGACTCAGTTTGGGAAGAGTGTCATATTCCTAAGTCGGAGTCCCAAGTTAGTATAGCGGAAGATGGAAGCAAGGGATTAACTATTGAATTTGACAAGTTGCCAGATTCTGGAAGCCAGAAGCCTGCTCGTCGGGTTTCTGCTGAAGAGAAGGTATACTCACTTTTTGTACTCCTTTTCTCCGTGTTAATGATGATGATCGAATTACCAGCTTTACATAACAAACTTAAAAGGGTCACTGTGTTTTCTTGCAGGAAATGGCTGAGCTTGTCCACAAGGTTCACCTGCTTTGTTTACTTACAAGGGGGCGGATAGTTGACAATGCTTGCGAGGATCCTTTGATTCAGGTGATTGATCTTTTTTACATTCTAACTACTTTTCTTTGCCCTTGCAATCTACTTCATAATGTCACACGTGTTCCGCAGCATGTGTGCCAGATACAAGCATCTGTGTGTAGTGTGTGTGCTATAACATTGGAACATGGTTGTAGTCTGGCTGGAGGTATCTGGGTTGGATTGAGTTGTGCACTAGTTTTGCTTATCTAGTTTTCAATGTTTTGTGTTGCTTCAAGCCTTCAGATATGTGTATTATAAGTCAATACTCTGTACTTAAAGAAGGGGACAGCTAAAGCTTTTATTTAGCCATTAACGGTGATTGGTAGTGCCATAGTGGTGACATATATTTGTATTTAATCGTTTGAAACTTTTTTCGATTATATGGAATTGTAAATTGGATACTAGAAGTGATAACTTTGAATAGCTATAAATCATCCAATGTTGGTAAAAGGAAGACTGGGTGTATTGTTGAGCCTCGAAGAGTCAAGATTAAAGGGATAAGACTATAGTACATCATAAGCCTTTTTAAGGTAACGTTAGATCATTTGTAGCTACAGAAAGGGCATATAGTGATTTGCTCATACAAAATTTGGTCTTTAAAAAAGAATAGTAGTTGGATTTTGGTATATTGGGGGTTTGATATTCTCTTCACGTGTAGATGTTTGTTCAAGTCTCCTTTTATCGTTGTGTCAGCATTATTCCATGTCTGATGATATATAATGATTTGACAGGCGGCATTGCTTTCACTTCTACCATCATACTTGTTGAAAATATCAGAGCTGTCTAGACCTACTGTCAGAGCAGTATCCCCACTTATCAGTTGGGTATGGTTATCACAGATCTCAAGGGTTTTATTTTCATTGCGTCTTACAACCTCACTTTCTTAGTTTCTTCATGTGAAACTTGCAGTTTCATGGTGTTTTCCGCATTAGAAACTCACCTAGTGCAGAGAGGTCTTTCCGTTCTGCCTTGGCTGTTGCTCTTGAATCTCGTGAAGGCACTCCTGAAGAGGTATTTCCGTAGTCTTTTGCTGCTATAGTAAGCTAGCATTTTGTGTGATGTTTCGATTTCACCTAACCTAGTTATATTTTGAGCTTCCTTCAGAAATCTAAAATTGTTTTATATTCTAAGGGCTAGATTTCAACTTCACCATGCATAGATTGAAATTATTCATCTTTCCATACCTGTGCTGACTGGCTAGATGCTCACATTCCGTGAATAAATTGATTATTCTATTACTGGACCGTAGGTTGAGGGAAACTGAATCACTTTCCTGAAGCATTTTTTGAAATATCTTACATAATCATTTTTCTTCTAGCTTGCAGCATTGTCGGTGGCACTACTTAGAGCTCTGAATCTTACAACTAGGTATGTTCATATAGTGACCTCAATAGTCATATGTTTTGTTTCTTCTATTGAAAAAAGACAAACTGAACATCTGAACTTAAATTTTGGTGTATTTTCTGGTTCTTTTACTCTTTTGCAGATGCTTTAAACTATTTTACTCCTATCATGTTCTTCGTGTGTCTTATGACTTCTGTTGATTAATTTCTCGATTTAATTTTGTTTGCTATAAACAAGATCTGTACTTGCTTTAGATATATGGTCTTAGGACATATGTATGTATAGCAAACTTTGTTTGATTTCTCAGATGGATACAGATATTACTTTGTACTAAAGGGGTGCTGGGTGCAGGTATGTTGCTATTCTGGATGTAGCCTCAAAAAAACCTGGAGCTGATGAGTTCAGATCTATAGGTCAAGATAAAAGCAAACTTAATCGACAGATTTTTAACACCTCAACGCCGATGGTGGCTATAAAGGAAGAGGTGTCTGCGTCTCCAGTTAAGCCATTTTTGCCCAACAGGAAACAAAATGTTTCGAAAAGCTCTTTGAGACGTACGAGCAAAAGAAAGGAGTGCTCAACCAGCAACGTCGATGCTTCTGTTTCTCTCGACTTAAAACATACAAACCTGGATTCATTGGATTCTAAGGCAGAAATTGAAAATCCTGAAACATGCTCTAAAGATTCCAAAGGCCCAACGAGAAAAGGGGATCTTGAGTTTGAGATGCAATTAGAAATGGCTCTTACTGCAACTGCAGTTGAGAGTAGTAAACAAGATAGGGATTCCCTTGATTCATCTTCCCCGTGTAAAAAGTTAAAAAGAATTCAGGGTGCCGCTGATGCCTCAACTTCCTCCCAGGGAATCTCTACTGCCGTTGGATCTACAAAAGTAGGATCGCCGCTGTTTTGGGCTGAAGTATATTGCTATCAGGAGAGCATGGAAGGCAAATGGGTGCATTTCGATGCTGTTAATGCAACAATTGATGGAGAGAAGAAGGTTGAAGCTACAGCTGCTGCATGCAGAACATCCTTAAGATATGTTGTTGCTTTTGCTGGTGGTGGAGCCAAAGATGTAACCCGCAGGTTCTGTATTCTCCTAGACCTGCTGCATGCTCAAAATTCTTTTATTGAATTGCATGTCTTTTTTAAAATCATCGTTTATTTTTGTTATCTTCAAAAAATTGTGAATGGACACTTGTTTAATTTCATCTTTGATGAGATGCCTCGGTAAAAATATGTAATTCTTGTATCATAGATTCATAGTTATTATCAGGATGTTGTAATCTAAAACTTTCTTTATATTATTACTTCCTGCTTACATGTTATCAGGACCCAGTCAGTCACATATAAATCTAACTATTTTTTATTTTTGTTATACAGGTACTGTACAAAGTGGCATAAGATCGCCCCAAAACGCGTTAACCCACAATGGTGGGATTCAGTTATGGCTCCGCTGAGGCAGCTAGAGTTAGCTTCAACTGGAGGGACAGTACAATTGGGAAAAGATGCAGTTGGTACCTCAGATAAACATGACAAAGCAGAAGCATCAACAACCTCCAATTACTCAACGAGGGATGCTTTTGTAAACCAACCCAATATATCAATTGATGTTGAAACTTCTGCAGGCAGCTCTTTTATTGCTACCAGAAGTTCTCTCGAAGACATGGAGCTGGAAACTAGGGCACTGACTGAGCCTCTTCCTACTAACCAGCAGGTAAGACTGTCTTGAAACCGTTATATTAACATGATTTTACGCTCTGCTCCTTGCAGCTAGCACTTGACAGCTCCGAGCTCTGTATTATGCAGGCCTATAAGTCTCATGAGCTGTATGCCCTTGAAAGATGGCTGAACCAAAATCAAATGCTTCATCCAAAGGGTCCTATTCTGGGTTTTTGTTCTGGGCATCCAGTCTACCCTCGTACTTGTGTTCAAACACTCAGGACAAAAGAAAGGTGGCTGCGAGAAGGGCTACAGGTTAAAGCCAATGAGCTTCCTGCTAAGGTCTGATCAAATTTTTGACATTGTCAATTAGTTCTTTTTTCCTTTCTGTTTTAGTGTTTAGTTTGGATTTGTTTATACAACTAATTTCATGTATTCAGGTTCGTAAGTGTTCTTCAAAGTTAAAAAAGACAGAAGTGTCTGAAGCTGGTGATAATGGCGAAGATGATGCTCAAGGAACTTCTGAACTGTATGGAAAGTGGCAACTGGAACCCTTGTGTTTGCCTCACGCTGTTAACGGGATCGTACCAAAGGTAAATTGTGAAGCTGTACATTTGGTGTATGCTTATTTTCTGTTTGTCTCTAGGTTTATAAACAAACTCGTGTTGCGACAGATTTAGTTATGTAAACCACTCAACAATTCTGAGCTCATGTTTCCCTTTTCCCCCCTCGTGATACAATGAATATATAGGAATAAGAATATCCATTGATAGATAGAATCTTCTGAAAAGACCTGAAGTATTTCGCCCAGCAATACCTTCTGCTTGTTTGCCCTGCGGTTCTTTATAGAGACTGATGACTATCTCTGTCTTGTTTTGATTGTAGAATGATCGCGGACAGGTTGACGTGTGGTCTGAGAAATGCCTTCCGCCAGGAACAGTTCATTTGAGGTTTCCACGGATATTTACAGTGGCCAAAAGATTGGGGATTGACTATGCACCTGCCATGGTTGGTTTTGAGTTCAGGAATAGGTCTGCGACTCCGGTTTTTGATGGTATTGTGGTGTGTGCTGAGTTCAGGGATGTAATATTAGAGGTAAGACTGTACTAGACATCTCTATGGAGTGGTTATAGCTTGCTGGCTATGAAAATAGACGCCTAATGAGAAAAACTAAATTACAACCTTTTTTACATTATAAGTTCGTGTCTTCTTTTAAACTGGCGGTACTTTTCAGGCCTACCAAGAAGAAGTTGAGAGAAGAGAGGCCAAAGAGAAGAAATGGAACGAGAAACAAGCTCTTTCTAGGTGGTATCAACTTCTCTCATCTATAGTAACTAGGCAAAAGTTGAAAAACCGTTACGGTGATGGCTCGTCATCACATAAATCCACCGACTTACCAACCAAGAACGATCACCCTAATCAACCGGAAGATCACAGTGAGGAGAAGAAATCTCCTAACCAGGACCAGCTAAAGTCCCAAAAAGAACGTCGAGGAAAGAGAAAAAGCAAAATGTTAAACAAGCTTGCAACCGAAGCTGAAGACTATGAACATGAACACGTATTTTTGATAAACGATCAGACTTATGATGAAGAGACTTCAGTCCGGACCAAACGATGTCATTGTGGGTTTTTGGTTCAAGTGGAGGAACTATAGTACAAACTAAATATTACTAGATTTTAAGGCTCATGTAGCATATATCTGTGTGGGAGTCTGGACTATGTTTGTTCTCATACCAATTATTGTAATTATACCAAATCAGAGTTACAGTGTACTTTTTAAAGTAAAGCAAGGTTTTAGTCATTGATTGTATTTTACCTGTATTACTGATTTCATCTCGAAAACATTATTTCATTCATGACAAGTTCAATCGTGAGTTTCTGATCAAGTTCGACTCTAATATACAACATTTGACACAAAACCATCCTCAACTATACTCCCTGCTCCTTAACACAATGCATTACACATGTTTAGAGTATTGAGTAGGCTTTAACCGAGCACTTTAGCTCTCCAACCTGCAATCACATCCTCTGGGAGCGCACGTGTCTTAACAAATGAATCCTTCGAAAAAACATCCTGCATATATGAAACCTAAGTTTCAGATATCAATAGACTATTTGTACAATGTAATTGATTTTATACTAACATCCTTATGCATTGTAAAAGGATACGAAGCATACCACATGAACATGTTCATCTATAAGACAAAGAAGATCAAAACAATATAGATTTGAATTGCTGCTTCTTACATACAAACAATGTTCAGATCAAACTTCAAAAACACGGAACATATGGGCTACCAATTTAAAGTAAGAGAATCTAAAGTTACCCATCTACGTATTTACAACAAAAGATACAAGCCATTTAAGGATTAGCAACATTACCGTCATATATGATTTAACATAAGGAAGTGAGTCCGGAACAGACCAACTCTTATAATGCCCCAAAGCAATCTCTAGATGGTATAACTTTGGCGCCAAGGACAGATCTGCTGCAGAGATCTTCTTTCCATTAATTAAAGGACCCTATGAAGCCAAAAAAATAATAATTAAGAAGTCTAGATAACTGGTACCACCTTCCTGAGACTATGAAATTAAAATCCCATAGCTCCATGTTATCTTAAGTGCTACATTCATGCAAAGATAGCGAGCAAAGTAAAACAATTTACTTCAAAGGTGAAGCGAATGAAAGTTCAATGAATAATTTGGTAAACTTGCGTGATGAAATTCTACCAAACGGTCTGTCAATTGGCTTGTACACCGACTTAGTTTTTTTAAACTCGGTATCTATTGCTAACAAAGTTTAGTCGGGGAAATTATCTTTACACGCTTCAGAGTCCTGCTCAAGTAAACCTTAAAAGTAATTATTAAACATATTATCTTTCAATACTCGATTAAAACCAGACAGATCAAATAAGATAACCCACGTTTTCTTTAAGGTAATCATTGAATGATCTAAGCTCATCAATCAACGCCTGCTCCGTGCCATCTTCAGAATCTTTGCTCTTAAGAAAACCAATAAACGTGGAGAAAATCTTCGAGCCACTACACAACCAAGTTTCAATCTACATTATTTTGCAGTTCATTAACTAAATAAGCAACAATTCCAATTCTCGTAACGTTTTCGAAAAAAACATACACAGATGCTTTCTCAGGTGGGGTTGCCAACACAGGTTCAGGGTACTTTTGTTCTAGTGACTGCGTTATAACATCTGAATCAGAAATCCATTCCTCATCGAATTTTATCAGAGGAACTTTCCCTTCTGGGCTGAGTTTCAGAAACCTAAGTACCAATATAAATAAAAACAACAAAAAGTATCAACAAAACAAGTACATTTTAAGAGAAATGAGAAGACTAATAGGGATTATACTTAAATACACATCACCATTCTGGTTTGTTCTTCAAGTCCACCAGTTTCATGTCATAAGGAAGATGTTTTTCCTCCATAGTAAGCAACACCCTTTGAGAAAAAGGACCTAACATACCACACTAAGTCATTTCTCAATGTATCAAACTTCTTAAAGACTAAAAGGAACTAACAATAAGAGAATTAGGGTTCAAAGTTCAAACATTTCCTTTTCTCAGTATCCAAACAGGAAACGATTGCTAAATCTCATTACGAGAATTAAACTTCCATAAGTTCTAGTTGCTGAAACTAAGACGAACAAAAGGGGGAGAGAGAGAGAGAGAGAGGAATTACAGTCGCCGAGCTTATCGGGAACGGTGATGGAAGCTTTGACACAGACTTCGAGAGGAGCAGCCGCCATTGCCACCGTGAATCCTTTCCTGCTCCTTGGTGCAATTCCGTAGTTTCGAGAGAGACGGAGACTGAAGTCGAGGTTCTTAATTGTGGAAGAGAGAGAACAAACAGTGGTGGGTTGGATTCTGAAGGTCGACATTGCTCTCTCTCTCTGGTTTGTTCTTCAACGGCGAGTTATTTTCATGTCGAGAGAGATTGTAGACTGTTGATGACGATACATACACGTGGCACTCTCTACACGAGCTGTAAGTAGTTTAGGGCCTTAAATGTATGGGTTAGTTCCTAACAGCTACCCCCTAAACTTAAAATTTCTAGTCAAGTAGACCTGATTTTAATAATTCGAATAGGGTAAATAAAATTATAAAATAACCCTGTGATTTATCGTTATCTTCTAATCGACTCATTCCTACTTTATAAAAAAAAAAATTGAGTTTTCTTTCTAAGTGTTCTCGGACGTTTTTTTTTTCTAACAAAACCTTCAAAATCAAAAAACTATTTTTTAAAAGGGTGAAGCTATTTCCCCATCAAATATATTATTTCGTCCATAATACATGATGTTATATTATGGGTCTAAAAACACATACATAACCTCTAAAAAAGATGAAAACAATCCGAGTAGAATATTTAAAACCTTTGTTGAAATGCAACAAGAAAACTGAAGAAGATAGTTTCCTTATGTTCTTTCAATACAAAACTGGTCACATATCAATTCAATTTTCTTTAAGCATGAAAGATTCTTTAACCAAAATAAATTCACTTTAATTGGAAAGTGCAGTCAAGGAATCCCGAAAAAACAAGCTATAGAACATTTTCTTCAAAAGCTGAAACTAAAGAATGAATATAGTTTAAGTATCTGGGATACTAGACATATGTTACTAAAATTTAGCTCGAATGATGATATGTGCAAGGTGTGGTCTAGAAACATATGGTCCATTGGTAACTCTTCGATGAGATTGTTGAAATGGACTCCGGAGTTTAACATCAAGTTTGAGTGCCATATCTGTCCGATTTGGATCAAATTCGACAACCTGCCTGAATTCAACATGATGTTTTTCATTTTAAAAAAAGCATGTAATTCTGAGATGATGCCTCAGAATCACATGCTTTTGTTAAAAAAAACAGCAACCAACAAACTTCAGCATAACAATCACTGAAAAACTGTGGTGAAATCTACTAGTGGTGAATAATAAAAAAAATAAAAAACTAAGTAGAACTCACCAAATCGTAGGAGTAGGAGGTTGATTCAAGGCTGAATTGGGGTGGATTCCAGGTCAGAATCAAGGCATAATCGGGGCTGATTCATTGTTAGATTCGAGGCGGATTAGAGGATGAATCGGGACAGGAGTCGATGATGTTGGTTGCTGGTTCGACGTTGGTGGATCGACGCTACTGGATCGACGCTGCTGGTTTGATGGTGATGGTTCCTGCTGTTTCGATGCTGAAGAAAAAAAACGACGTTGAACAGAAACAAAAGTTAGATAGAAGGCTAGGGTAGATATGGGATGTTTGAATAGATTATAAGAATAAGGGTAAATTTGGATTTTCCTTTATGGAGTAGATAACACCATGGAGATTGTTCTGAATTATGGAGGAAATAATGTATTTGATGGGGAAATAGCTTCACCTCTTTCAAAATCGATTGAAAACCTAGTTAACGATTAAGTTTTATGTTACTATTGTCAAAATTCATAATTTTCTTTTGGGTCAAGCTATATATATGAAAAACTCATCTAAGTTTGTTAAAAATATGTTTATGTTTTAGTTTTATTTTTTTGGACGAAACTACCTACCAAGCTTCAGTTAATTACAAAACTGTCATTAAGTAAAAAAACACTAAGTATATCCCAAATTGACCCCATCACAAAACAACCTATTTGGGTAACTTGACAAAAAAAAAACACTACGATTATCTTGATCAAACTTCATATTTGTATAATTTTGTGAGAATCTTCTAAATCAACTTGAACATTCAAACCAGCCTCAAGAACATTCAACTAGTCTTTCAAGAAAAAAACAAAATCGAACATTAGTCAACCGAAGTTAGGGATTAACATGGAGGAGTTGATGTCGGTGGAGGTGAGGGAGGAACATATGTCATCGGAGAATGAGGTGGAATCGTCGAAAATGGTAACAAAAAAGAGATTTGATCTCGGGTTGCCTACGCACAATCGTTTCTATCCCCTAGAACCGATGGTACGTAGACAACCCAAAGCCGGTTATGGGCCATACGCATCACCGATGGTGTATGACAACTAGTTTTGTGGCCATGCACATCGGTGGTGCATAACCATATTTTTTTTTGCATTTGCGCCCATTCAAACCCCTATTTTAACTTGTTTAAGTCATCTATGTTTTGGTCCTCCTAACTACGAGTTGTGTTTTCATTTTTTTTAATTAGGGAGCGGATGTTGCGCGTGGAGCCAAGGAAGATTTCGTCACCGACTACACTCATGTATTTTTCACAGTGTACGCAAGAAACATTGGTTAAGTGGGTTAAGAAGACCGAAAAAGAAAACGATCTGGTTATCAACCTAAAGCGCCGCGATAATGTAAAGAGTAGAAAAAAATCCTTGGATAGTTTTTCAGTGCGAGAGGTTGGGAAGGTATATTCCAACGGTTGCTGAAAAAAATCATAAAAAAAGTCGACGGTAACAAAAAAAATTTGGTTGTCCATTTCAGGTAAAGGGGTCGTTAGTCGAACAAGATCAATGGAAGTTAGAAGTTGTTTGTGGGATTCACAAGTATGAGAGTTCGAACAGTTCAACGGTCATTCATATGCAAGCCGTTTGAATGAAGAAGAGATTGAATGTGTAGAACGAACAACCTGTATGGGAAAATGCCCTAGAGAAATATTGAACGATGTTAAAAAGTTGAATGAATATAATGTTTATTTCATGCGCACTATCTACAACTCCAGTTAGAAAAAAAAATCGGGTTTTGAAGAAGGCGGGCAGATCACAGCTACAGTTTTTGTTGGGAAAGCTTAGGAGGCATGATTATTATGAATGACATAAATCTGGTGAAAACGATGGGCAAGTCATTATGATATATTTTTTACGCATCCATTTAGTGTTGATCTGTTGCGGACATTTAGTATTGATCATGAATAGAATTTACAAGATCATAAGATAATGGATGCCGTTGTTTGAGATAGTAGGTGTGACATCTAGTGGTTTGACATACTGTGCTGCTTTTGCTTTCATCTCTGGTGAGAAATTAAACAACTTCAAATGAGTATTAGAATGTTTGAAGTCGTTGATTGCCGCTCACGGGATTGAAGAATAGTCTGTGATTTTGACTGACAAAGATTTAGCGATGATGAACGCCCTAGAGGTAGTCTTCCCAAAAATAACGCATATGTTATGCCGCCGACACACAAAATAAAACGTTAAGGGGAATATAAGAAGTTATTTCCCTAAGAAAAGTGATCATACGAAGTTTATTTCTGCTTGGAAAAAAGATAGCGTACGCGGCGTCATAAAATTTAATTCGATCACGCTAGGATTGAGATGCAGTTTGACTATAAAGAATACCCTCTTGCAATCAAATACACTAAAATGTCATAGATTGAAAAACAAACTGATAAATTCGTTGTTTCGAAAACGAACAAGTTCATACATTTAGGACATTGCACGACTAACCGGGTCGAGATCGCTCATTGCACGACTAACCGGGCTGAGATCGCTCATTCGAGACAAGGTTTCCCACACATCGTTAGAACTCTTTCTTACTGAATTAGAAAGTGTGCAAGATTACAAGAAAATCACTATCAAATATGGGATGGATGTTAAACATGATACAACCAATGACGTGATATCACTAGATTCGCAAGTGGTGTAATAATTGATGTTATAGAGACAAGAGACAAAAGTCGTCTAAAACACATTAACAAAAAATGGTTTGAAATTTTTTATCCGGAGACGTCCTTGCTACTAGAGCCATTGGAGAAGCAGAAACACCGCAGTCGTCCACATGTGAAATGAAAACTTGTTATTGATGTATCATCCACTAAGCGAGATAAATGTCATTGGGAACATATAGATGCTGCTGATAAAGCCATCAAAGATTTGGTGCCAAACCCCTTTAAAAGTTCAAAAGTTACGGCCAGTAAAGCAGTTTCAATTGCGAATACGATTTGTGCATATATGCCTAGATTACTTCATATTTCTTCAATTGCGTCTTTTTTAGCAATAGCGTACCATGCAATGTTGGTGGTGAAAAACAACTAATACACGATCCAAAAATATACTTGCGTTGGTTTCCGACACACTTCATTCCATTTATAACTGGTATAAACGATGATAGGCTTTAAGGTCATTATGGGTATCTGTAGTTTCATACGGGTTATATGGCCATAAAAAGATTGGTAGGTGATTAGGAAGGCCATTTACGATGAATTAATGAATAATTATTATGTATATAGCAAGATATATAATGGTAAAGAAGAATATCTAAAGGTGGGTGAAAGTATAAACTATTACGAAATACCAATTACAAGTAAATATTGGATCACAATACCAAAGATGAGTATAGCGATTGCAACAAGGTTTCAATTCATTGTTCATTTTGTATCAAAAACGGGATCTCACAATTGCAGCCAGTTTTTTCTATCTATGCGAGATGCATTCCCTCTGATGTCCAAATGACTTAAAATTGGGTTTGCTTTTGTTGATAATAATTATTTCATTAATATAACTCGTTTGTCTCATTCTTACGTTTTTAGTATACTAAATACCAACACTCATATTATAATTCTAAACTGTTATTACAGCTATCCATTGCCGATGATTGTCCGTGTGCACGAATCATCATACATGGAATGCATTGCATATCGATGATGCTTCCACTTGGGAGTTACCATTACTTAGTCGTTACAAGATATATGTGAAGCTCGAAGGTCGAAAGCCAATTATTTCCTTCCCATAATTAACTGATCTGGATGAATTTGTTTAGTTGGTTAATGTTATTTTGTACTTCATTTATGTATTACTTCAAACTTATTGTACTTGACATTAACGAGTTATGTTTTGTTTGTACTTAATATATTTTGTTCGTACTTAATATGCTGTATTTGTATATATAATGATGATAAATCAATATACTACGAAAGGAACAACGAAGACTTGTAATTTCATAATTTCATAAATTTTATAAAATGAACAACGATGACATGTAAAGATAAAGAAATGCTACATAACTTAACATAAAATACAAAATTATTCAAAATCATATCCTCTGTTGTTGGTAAGACTACGTAGTTCATTGGTCGTCGGTATTGGGCTTACGCACCGATGGGGTGCCTAGTCGCACCCCACAGTTGCCGACCAGTTTCTGCCCAAATCTGGTGAGGAAAATGGCCGAAATTCACCAAGAACCCTAATTTTTCCTACTTAAAACCCTAAATCTATTCTATCATAACCCTAAATTTGAACCTAACCCTATATTCTATACACGAAATTCACTAAAAAACCTAAAAAATCATCATAAACAACCTAAATCCATCAAGAAACAAGAAATTTAAATTTAAATCTAGAAAACATACTTGGGTGGTGGTAGAGAATAGAGGGAATATTTCTTCTTCATCGTGAATGGGGAGTGATTGAGGAGAATGATGAGCTAACCAGATTTTGTTTTGCCGGATTGAGGAGAGAGGTTAGAGAGAAGGTAGAGAAATTTTTGAGAGAAATGAAAGAAGTGAAGGTGAAGAAGATGTGTTAGAGAGAAATTGAAATGGAGGTGAGTTAGTAAAAAATCATATACCCCATAAAATGTATATTCGCCTAAAAATGGGTAAACTTATACCAAATGTGAGTAAACTGAAAACTGGGTAAACTTAAACCAGTTTTGGATATTATAGCATGACCCTTCCCTCTTTACCCACGAAATCTAAAAAATTGGAAAACAACATTTATAGTAAGGAATCTACTCAAAAATATTCTGTTACATTCTTGATTGACTTGCTATACCGCAGTGTAAGTTCTTTTGTCACAAATTTCTACCTCATTATAAATTATTAGTTTAGGGTCAGGGCTTAAACGAAAAAGTAATGAATTTGAATTGAGGGATTAACGTAAATCAAACTTATTTTTGTCAATGATAAAATAAAACCTATTATAGAGCAAACATTTAGATGTATTGTTTAAAAATTAAACAAACTAAAGTGTATTGAATCATAATTTCTAATGGGTCAATATATCTTATGGAAATAAGTTTTTAAAATAAAAAATAAAAGTATGTTTTTAATTTTTAAAATTGAAGGTGAAGAAAAAATATGCAATTTTTTTAAAATTTAAATTAAATCATACTAAAACCCAAAAAATTAATATACCAATCAAAATTGGGATACCAATGACAAAATATCAAATTTATTTATCAATAACCAATAAGATCGGATAAAATACGAATAAGGGTCGAGGTGATAAATGAGTATTTAATTACCAGTAGTTTATATACCATTTAAATCTTCTTTTCATATGTTTCAAATCATATTTTAAAAAAAATATGTGAAAATATCGTTGGTTTTGTTTTTACGACGAAAAACACAAGATCCATGAAAGATAGTTCTTTTTATTTTTTAAGCTGCGTAATTACGTGTAATTAGATTGCGAAATAAATGTGAAAAAACAATATTGTTAAAGTTGCGGAATTAAAAATAATTTTATTATTAAAAAGCAAATATGTTTGAACATAAATTGCTATTTCAGTTATAAAATTACCTTTAAATATATTATATATATTGTGAGGGTGCTATCTCAGCTGCGTATGCATTTCTTCTGGGTAAAGTCTCCCCCCTCCAGGCTGAGACTCTGGCTATTCTTCAGGGCTTTTCTATTTGCTTCAAAAATCAGTGGTCTTGTGTGGATGTTGAGACGGATTCGCTCATCCTGGTCAATCAGCTCTCCAGTCCCTCCATGGATTTGGAGGACCAGAACCTGAGCTATTGCAGGAATTTCCTGGGTAATAATATGTCCTTCAAGCACCTTTCAAGGGTCCAAAACCAGGCTGCCGACTGGCTAGCCAAGTGGACCCTTAAATGCATGAAGAGGACTTTTTACCAGCAGCATAATGCTCCACCAGCATTGCTTGCGATTTCATTTCTCGAGAGTCTGGATTTGGGATATCTGATCTTGTAATTTTTGGTTCTGCTAGTCTTGAGAAGGGATCGTGGTTGCTATTCAAAGTGGATTTTTGGGTGTAGTGTGATCGGGGTTGTGGATTGAAAGTGTCGAAATGGATGCTGATCGAGGTGGGGTTTTGGAAGCTCGAATCTGGAATGCAGGATTGTGGGATCTGTGGTTGAAAGCGGAGGCTGAAGATGATGAAGGTGATGAAGGTAATTTCTGGGTGATGATCGCCTGATTCTTCGTTGGTGCACTCACCCAGTTCAAAACTTTTCTCTTCAAATTGGAAGAGAAATGGTCCTGAAGGCGGCGTCGACCTTGAAGTATCAGTGGATCAAGGTATGTGAGATTGAATCTGGTTTTTAGGTCTGAAGTAGAGAGCTTGAAGAGAGAAGGTTGAAGGAGAAGGCAAAGAAGCTTAGGGATTTGTTTTGATTTTAGGGTTAGGGTTCAGATTGACTCCTCTAGTCAATTTTGACCCCTAATCTCTATGTTTGGGCTTATTATCTTTAGGGCCTATTCTTTGTAAATTGTTACGCTTTGGTCTTTTTAATAAATGAGCTCTTTCGATAGTTTTTATAGTAAAAAAATAATTTTGTTACGATGATTATAAGTATCATATATATAGCTTTTCATACTACTAATATATTTAGTTAAATATAAAGAAGATGGGATAATATTTATGCAACTATCTAACATATAATTAATAAATATAGTAAATAATATGTAAATAATAATATTGAATGGTATGTTTGAGAAAATGTATTCTTAATGTTTCTATATGTTTTAATATCTATGCTAAGTTAGCTTCAAAATAATTATGAATTCAAGTTTATAATGTATAAAAATTAATTTTTAATAAAAGTTATTGAAGACGTTACGATCTATATAACTGTTGATGGACATTCAATAAAAATATTGTTTAAAAATATTTGATAAAATTTTAATATTTATTATTTAAAATATTAATTATAAAACATCATTTAAAAATATTTGTATAACAGTTTCGTTCTATCATGATATACCACTGCATTGAAATATATCAGTCAAAGATGATTTTATTAGTGGACGTTCACTATTCAGGTCCTACTAGTTCAACCTGGACGAGACCAAATTTGGAGCGAACAACATCGTAAATGTTGCAAATCTATACATTTTTACCAACGACAATTGATTTCATATCGTTATTACATAACACACAATTAAGAGGGGATATAGTCAATTGATTTCATATCGTTATTACATAACACACAATTAAGAGGGGATATAGTCAATTGATTTCATATCGTTATTACATAACACGCAATTAGGAGGGGTGTTTAAACTTTAGCTCGACACATAAAGTCGACCACCGTAATGGTGATCAATATATTTGATGGCTGCAAACGTATGAATACCTAATATTTCCTAAAAATGAGTACATGTCGTCGTATTTTTAGATTGATCAAACCACAGTATATTACCTTCAAGCAAGAGGTTTGTGTCATTAAACGTACTAGCCATATCCTTTAAACTAAATAGGAAGACGTTGGTCTTTAGATATCATCAATCTATAAAAAACTTCATCAAAATATGATTTGTAGTAAACCTTAAAATATGACTAACCAACGAATCAAAAAAAGTTTTATTCATTTACTCTCGAATAGTTTTCTGTTTTGACAAATATCATAATGCTAAAAATACATAGTGAGCATGGAGGCAAAATCGGTATGTGATTGTAATAAATTAAACAAGACAAAGTAGAAATATAAGAAAAGAAAAACAAGTTTAGTAAGATATTATATAAATATAAGTAAGTAAAAAATTTGAGAGTCATATACGTATAATAAGACTCGTACGACATGTGGGAAATAATAATTGATTGTTGTTGTTGTTATTCATATATTCACGTAATAAAGCTCAAAACTTTGTATCTTATGCCAAAGATAAATCATCGGTTTATCGATCGTTCTCGGGCGATTCACTACACTCGCGTGATCCACAACCATCGTGTGCTCTGCTCCCCATTTGTTGTACATCACTTTTGGATGTACCTTCTCTGTTCATGTTTTTTCCTATTTTACACGGTGGATTTAGTTTGGTTGTAACATATTATTTACCGATTATCGAAAATTGAGATTATGTTAGCGATATGTTTTTGTTCTCGATCAGCTTCCACAGTTGGACAAGACATATGCTTACCCCGACCACTACGCTCTAGGCATCGACTATATTCCACCGTCAAAGTATCTTGTCCAACGTGAATAGTTAAAACCAGATCACTAGTGATGAGGGCGGAATTCGCCGATCTCAATCAAAGGGGTAAAAACACAATAAATAAATATTTGATGTAGTTAAAAGAGTATTCAGAGTCAATCAGGAACCAATATATAAAGATAAAGATAGTAGAGGGGCATCATTAGTATGTGATGAACGGCCCACTAAGAGCTTAAATGGGTCCTCCTTATTTTAGTATAAAAGGGTGACCCACTTGCCTAGAAAAGGGTATTGAATATTATTTTCTATGAATCTTCCTTTATCTCTCTACGCTTTCTCTCTCTAGTCACATCTAGCACAAAGATCCTAAATATATTCCCTAAACAACTACTGACTCATCATTGGCGCCGTCTGTGGGAAACAGTGATACCAAAAAGGAATCTTTTGTTCTTTGAAAATCACATTTTTCAAGATGAACAGCGAAGCGGCGATAGAGAGGGACGGGAGAGAAGTCGTCCGAGCTGTCTCAGGTTCGGGAGGCACGGTAGTCCCCGGCCGAGAATGGCACGGCGGACGGGACAAGCGGTCAACTCTGATAATGACCCGAAAGCAGCTCCTAGAGGACATTGCTCGGTTAGAAGAAGAAAAGGAGCGGGCGTTGGGCGAGAAAAGAGCCCGGGAAAGGAAGGGCAAAGAGCCCCTCCTGGAGGACCGGGGGGCAGCTGGCCGTGGCAACGATCCGCGAATAGAGGCCCGACCTGTTAGGTACTACACGGATCCTCTCCCCGATGACGAAGAAGATGCTAGGACTCGTCGGAACCTTGAGAACCATCGGGCCATGACGTCGGACTACCCCTCAGACGATTCGTCGGGCAAAGAATATCTGCGGCGGGAAAGAGTTCAGCGAGCGCAGAAGAATCGATCCCGACGCCTTCGAGGGTCCAGGGCCGACCCTCTGTAGTATAAGAAGGGCGGCGCCGATAAGCCGACCCCGGTATCCTTTGAGAAGGAAGAAATGCATACCGCCAGCCGCGGAGAGCGGGAAATATTGCCACCGATTCCGTGGCAACCATCGAATAGCCAGAACCATGGTTACAGAACCAGTAGCCAATTCTTCAGCCCAGGAGTCGAGGGGCTTTATGGAGTTAGGACCGAGGGTCTTGGGGGAGGAGCATGTGAGCTCGGAGTCAACTGGAGGGCCTCCCCATTATCCGATGAAATATTAGCGGGACAGCTCCCGAGGAGATTTGACATTTCTAAGTTAGAAAAATACGACGGAAAAAAGGACCCGGATAACCATTTGGAGGCTTTCAAAAATTTCATGTTAAGCTTCGACAATGATGACAAGCTCCTATGTAGAGCATTTTCTATGACTTTCAAAGACAGAGCTTCTAAGTGGTACAACCGCTTGCCGTAGGGGTGCATTCGGAACTTCAGGACTTTCTGGACGATGTTCAGGCAACACTTCGTCGGAAGTAAGAGTTTCCGTGCAAATGGAGATACCATCATGAATTGTAGACAGAAGCTGGGGGAGAGCCTCAGAGAATACACACGGCGGTTCATCGACGCTAAAACTGACCTGGACCATTGCGAAGAGAATGTGGCTCTAACGGCGTTTCGTTTGGGCCTACTCCCGGGGCCGATGAAGCATGCCGTGACAAAAAAACAAGCATTCACTTTTTCAGCGCTTCTGGCGCAAATAGAGAAGCAGATTTTAATCGAAGAGACAGAAGCGTCTGAGTTGGCGGCACAGATCCAGCAGAGTGCTCAAGCGTCGGTCGTAATAAGGCAGGGCTCCCGGTCAGATTACGCCAGGGCGGCCCAACCAGTTAGCACGGTACACCCGAGCCCACCTACGTCGACCAAACCTCCGACCCCGACCGGTCTGAAACCAAGGCAAACGGGACATGCGATCTCCCGACCCATGTCCAACAAGTGGACGCGACCTGCCTACTTCACAGACCTCACGGAATGCGTGCCATTGATCTACGAAAAAACCAAGAGGAGCGGAATGTACCGAAGACCTTTCCCCATCCCGACGCTCCGGGAACAAAGGAATAACCGCTATTGTCGCTACCACGAAGACATCGGGCATGACACGAAGGATTGCATAGCCTTGAAGAAGGAGATACAGATGCTCATAGAACACGGGAACTTGTTGGAGTATGTAAAAAAGGCACAGCAGGGCACGACCTCGAAAGAAGTGGTGATCGTACCAAAACCAGAAACGACCATGGCCATTTCAGAGGTGACCGACCACTTCGACGTGACAATTGAGTACCTTGATCCCGAAGCCAACCGCAATATCATCGGGGTCATTGAGGAGGGGGCAGAGGAAAGCGTCGGTAGTGTCCATGGTTTCTGTGAATTTTTCGAATCATTAACCGTCTCCGGGGGAGGACCGATGACGGGAAACCCGCGCTCACCTAGGAAAAGGCACTTGGGCGACCAAACCGTTCAGCTGAAAACGCAAACTTGCTTCCAAACCGGAAGTGCCCCTTCCCCGACCTCGCGCTTCGGTGACCCGAAAGCTAATCACAATATTATCGGGATCATTGAGGAAGAGGTTGAGGAGAGTATCGGTAAAGTACGAGGCCTCTGTAATCTTTTTGAATCCCTGACAATTTTCGGGGGGGATTCGATGGCGGGAGTCACGCATTCATCCAGGAAACGGCACATTGTCAACTTGACCACCCAGTTGGAAGCCAGAACTTGCTTCCAAACCAGAAGCGCCCCCTCACCGATTTTACATTTCGACGACGACGACATGAGAGACATAGCCGGACCGCATGAGGACGCTATTGTGATCGGGGCAGCAATAGCGGGAGAGGAGGTTCGGCGCATCTTGGTAGACACCGGGAGTTCGGCCAATATCATCTTCGCGTCTACCTTTGCTAAGTTCAGAACGCGACCGGCGATTGCGCGATCCGACCGCACCATTGTCGGGTTTACAGGGTCAGCAGCCGACGTAGTCGGGGAGTTCGAGGGCGTGGTCCAGTTGGGCCACGGCCCATTTAAAAAGGAGGTCACGGTTTTGTTTGTAATAGTGGACGCGCCGGCCTCACACAACGCCATTCTTGGCCGGTCTTGGATATCGCGCATGCATGCTGTGACTTTTACTATTCATCAATGTGTGAAGTACGTGGTCGGGAACAACGTAGGAGTGGTCCGAAGCAGCCAAAAAGCAGCGCGGGAATGTTACCGAGCTGCGTTAGCTCCGAAAAAAGACCAAGAGATGTTTCCGGCTCAAGAATAGCAATTAAAGGGGGTCCCTCCGGGATTGCCACCGGTGGATGACCCCCGGGAGGCCCCAAGCCTTTTGACAACAGACGAGGAATGCGAACTACATTATTTTGCAGATGGGCAATATCTGCGGGTCGGGGTAAACTTTTTGCCGACCCTAAGGGAACAGTTATTGACCCTCCTACGATAGAACCTAGACTTGTTTGCATGGTGCTCAGGGGATGTCACGGGGGTAGCAGAATCCTTCGCGATTCACAAGTTGACTATCAACAGAAATGTCAGACCGATCGTCCAAAAGCGTCGGGCTTTTTCCCCCGAAAAGGCGGAAGTAATTCTGCGGGAAGTTGAGAGAATGACCAGCGTTGTGGCTGAGGTGTTTGGTTTTGATAAATATGCTGCTAATATGACTGATAAGCTGTGGGTTTTCTGGGTTTCTGAGGTTAACATTAATATTGTTCTCGATGCTGAGCAATGTATCTATATGGAGTTGGATTATCCTGGCATAAATGATAAGTTTTACACAACTGCTGTGTATGCTAAGTGTAGTCGTATTCCTATGATGGAGCTTTGGAATTGTCTTAAAGCTATCTGTGACAATGATAGACCTTGGCTATGTGTTGGGGACTTCAATACTATTTCTACTCATGATGAGCAATTGGGTTATGTTTCTTCTAGTCAGGCTAGCATGGATGACTTCAATGATGTTATAAGATGCTGCAATTTGAATGATGCGGGGTATTGTGGTTCGAAGTTTACTTGGGCTAGAAGTAACAAGTGGAGAAGGCTGGATCGGGCTCTTGTTAATGATAAATGGGAGTCATTGTTCTCTAATACTCAGGTTTTACACATGGCCAGAACTTGTTCTGACCATGCTCCACTCTTTATTACTGCTAATATTAACAATTCTAATGATGTTATTAATAGGAAAAAGACTTTTAGATTTCTTAATTTTTGGTGTGATGATGATTCTTTCTTAAGTATTGTGGAGCAGGACTGGAATCAATCTCTTATTAGCCACCCTAGCAATACTTTCTGGTATAAACTTAGAAGGCTCAAAGGTTGTCTTAAGCAGTGGAGCAAAGAAAATTTTGGTAATATTTTTGACAGTGTTAAGGAGGCTGATTGCAAGGTCAAGGCTATGGAAATCCTTCACTATACTAATAATGACCCTCAGTCTGCTGCTAACTTAACTATGGCTAATGGTCTGTATTTAAAAGCCTTAAGAAATGAAGATTCTTTTCTTAGGAAAATGTGTTTTAATAACTGGCTTCATGAAGGAGATGGTAGTTCCAAAATGTTTTACAATTACATTGCTAAGAGGAAAAGAAAGAATGAAATTAAGAGTATTAGAGATGAGGTTACCTGGATTTATGACAAGCAAGATATTGGGGCTTCTGCTGCTACTTACTTCAAAAGTATTCTTACTTCTAATCCCTACAAAGACAAAGAGGAGCAAGTCAGATTATTGGATGATAAGAATTTTGAGTGTATTCCTTCTTTGGTAACTACTGAGGACAACAACAGGCTGCTCAATAATGTTACTAAGGGGGAGATTTGGTGTGTCATAAATAAGATGAAGAAGGATAGCTCCCCTGGTATAGATGGTTTTAATCTAGTTTTCTTTAAACATTGTTGGCGCATTATTAAAAAGGATTTATGCAATGCTTTTAACTCCTATATTAATGGGAGTTCTATCCCTACTGGTCTCTTTGCTACAGGCATTTGCCTGATCCTTAAGCATTCTAATACTACCTGGTGGGATAGTTATAGACCCATTGGTCTGTGCACTTTTGTCAACAGGATCTTTTCTGCTCTTATAAACTCTAGGTTGTCTAATGTCCTTCCTAAAATTGTATCTAATTCTCAGTCTACCTTTGTAAAGGGTAGGCTCATTCATGATAACATTCTTTTGGCTAGGGAATTATTGTTTGATATTAATAAGAAGCCTAAGAATGGTAACACTGTGGTCCAATTAGATATGTCGAAAGCTTTTGATAGAATTTCTCATTCTTTCATCTTAAAAGTGTTGCATTCATTTGGTTTTAATGATAGGTTTGTTGGTCTTATTAAAAGGCTTATTTCTGATGTTCATGTATCTATGCTTATTAATGGGGACACTTATGATTACTTTAAAATGATAAGAGGTCTTAGGCAAGGAGATCCTCTTTCTCTTTGCCTGTTCATTCTTGGTGAAGAATTTTTAAGTAGGGGCCTTAATATTTTGTTTAATTCCAATCCTTCTATATGCTATAAGTCTAGATGCTCTCTGGTCATCCCTTGTATTATGTTTGCAGATGATATCTTGATTTTCACTAATAGTAAATCTAACTCTGTTAGCATTCTTAGTGATTTTCTTGACCTGTATCAGGTTACTTTTGGTCAGACTATTAATAAAAATAAAACTAAGCTGGTTGTTTCTCTTAAGCTAAACTCTTCTAGGATGCAGGATCTTAAATTGCAGACTGGTTTTGAGGTTGATTTTCTTCCTATTTCTCATTTAGGGGTAACTATATCTAACAACAACAAAGCAAGTGTCTTTATGCCTATTCTGAATAAAATAAATGATAGAATAACTGATTGGGACAGTAAGGTTCTTTCATATGGTGGAAGGCTGTTCTTAATAACTAATGTTTTGCTTCCTATTGCTTATTATTGGATTCAATGTTTTGATATGCCTAGGTCTGTAATATATAAGATTGAGCAGACTCTTAACACGTTTCTTTGGAGAACTAAGCAGAGTCAAAAGGCTATTCATTGGTCTTCTTGGCATTACATTTGTAAGCCTTTCGGTGAGAGAGGGTTAAATGTTAGGAAGCTTCTGGATGTTCAAAATTCATTTTCTCAGAAGCTTTGGTATAAGTTTAGACATAATGGTTTCCTATGGTCTAATGTAATGAATAACATCTACTGTAATTTATCTCATCCTTTATATGCTAATATAAAGAGCTCTCTTGTTTGGAAAATATTATGTAACATTAGGAATCAGGCTGAAAAGAATATTACCTGGGTTCTTGGTAGAGGAAATGTGGACTTCTGGAAAGACTCCTGGCATGGTCTTCCTGCTATTGCTACTAAGCAAAACATAACATGGTACATTGATGTTAAAGTTAGAAATTTTTGGCATAATAATTCCTGGTGCTTAAATGATGTTCAGGGCAGCTTAGACCCTGACATAGTGTTAAAGATCAAAAGTACTTACATCACAGACAAGGAGGATGCCATTTCCTGGACTCTCTCTGATAATGGCCAGTTTAGTTTGAAAGATACCTGGGAGCATTTAAGAGATAAGTATATTTGTTCTAGTCTCTATAAAAAGCTTTGGAATTCTAAAGTGCCTAGGAAGTTTTCTTTTCTAACTTGGAAGATTTTGAACAGTTTTATTTCTGTTGATTTAAACATGATTAAAAAGCATTTTAGTTTGGCTTCTAAGTGTGTTTTTGTGATAATTGTGAGGAAACAAATCATTTATTTGTTAGATGTACATTCGCTTGGCAGCTGTGGAACTGGTTTGCTATCATTTTCAAAATTAATATCAGAAGATCAATGGTTATTACTCATATTTTAAGATGTTGGTTTGGGTTTTCTAAAGCTAAGTTTCACATATCTCGTCTTATTCCTCAAATAATTTGTTGGATGATTTGGAAAGCAAGGAACTCTATTAAATATAAGGGTGTTCCAATTAGTGTTTCCCAAGCTATCGAAAGCATTATGAACATTGTTAAAGGATTAGACACTAATGGTGGTTTAAGTTATAAACACTGGTTGAATGTTGGTAATGCATGAACTATAATGGGTTGTAATTCTAATAAGAGAAGGATTAGTCCTGTGTACCTTAAGTGGATCCGGCCTGGTATTGATCGCCTCAAGATGAACGTCGATGCCTCATGTATCTTTAGTGGTGAGGCTGCTGCTGGAGTTGTTTTTAGAGACTGTGAGGGTGCTATCTCAGCTGCGTATGCATTTCTTCTGGGTAAAGTCTCTCCCCTCCAGGCTGAGACTCTGGCTATTCTTCAGGGCTTTTCTATTTGCTTCAAAAATCAGTGGTCTTGTGTGGATGTTGAGACGGATTCGCTCATCCTGGTCAATCAGCTCTCCAGTCCCTCCATGGATTTGGAGGACCAGAACCTGAGCTATTGCAGGAATTTCCTGGGTAATAATATGTCCTTCAAGCACCTTTCAAGGGTCCAAAACCAGGCTGCCGACTGGCTAGCCAAGTGGACCCTTAAATGCATGAAGAGGACTTTTTACCAGCAGCATAATGCTCCACCAGCATTGCTTGCGATTTCATTTCTCGAGAGTCTGGATTTGGGATATCTGATCTTGTAATTTTTGGTTCTGCTAGTCTTGAGAAGGGATCGTGGTTGCTATTCAAAGTGGATTTTTGGGTGTAGTGTGATCGGGGTTGTGGATTGAAAGTGTCGAAATGGATGCTGATCGAGGTGGGGTTTTGGAAGCTCGAATCTGGAATGCAGGATTGTGGGATCTGTGGTTGAAAGCGGAGGCTGAAGATGATGAAGGTGATGAAGGTAATTTCTGGGTGATGATCGCCTGATTCTTCGTTGGTGCACTCACCCAGTTCAAAACTTTTCTCTTCAAATTGGAAGAGAAATGGTCCTGAAGGCGGCGTCGACCTTGAAGTATCAGTGGATCAAGGTATGTGAGATTGAATCTGGTTTTTAGGTCTGGAGTAGAGAGCTTGAAGAGAGAAGGTTGAAGGAGAAGGCAAAGAAGCTTAGGGATTTGTTTTGATTTTAGGGTTAGGGTTCAGATTGACTCCTCTAGTCAATTTTGACCCCTAATCTCTATGTTTGGGCTTATTATCTTTAGGGCCTATTCTTTGTAAATTGTTACGCTTTGGTCTTTTTAATAAATGAGCTCTTTCGATAGTTTTTATAGTAAAAAAATAATTTTGTTACGACGATTATAAGTATCATATATATAGCTTTTCATACTACTAATATATTTAGTTAAATATAAAGAAGATGGGATAATATTTATGCAACTATCTAACATATAATTAATAAATATAGTAAATAATATGTAAATAATAATATTGAATGGTATGTTTGAGAAAATGTATTCTTAATGTTTCTATATGTTTTAATATCTATGCTAAGTTAGCTCTTAAAACTACTCATCTGGGAGCTCTTGAAAGTCTGAAAGCTGAACATTCTACTGCCATCTCCGCTGCTACTGCACTTGTTAAGGAAACAAAAGATAAACTGGAAAAAAGCCAAAATGAGATTACTACACTTCGAACAGGATTCGAAGAAGAAAAGAAGGCTGCAGTCAAACAGGCTGAAACTAAGGTTAGTTCTGTGATGCTCGAAGGCATGAAGAAAACTCAAATTGATACATCTATTCAGATCCTTCGAGAAGTTCATGCTGCTTGTCCAAGGTTGGACTTATCAAACCTTTGGAGACGAGTTCCAGAAGAGCAACGCCCAAAGGAAGCTTTCGAAGCGCCACCAAGCTCTTCCTCAGAAGATGGAAATAACTCCGAAGAGGCGTCATCAGAAGATGAAGAAGAAGAGAATGATGCTTAATAGACCAAACAGTTCGCTTTTGTTTTTTGTGTATGTGATTAAATGCTGTCCTCCTTTTTTGTAAACTTCGTATTTTATTCCACGATGAAATCACTTGTCCCCCTTTTTTTTTTTTATATCTTGAATTTCTGACATACTTGTTTAAACTGGTTATTCTTAAACATAAACACTTAAGTTATTACACCTCGTAAAATAGATGCACTCATAAGACGTGGCACCTTGAAAAATAGATGCACTCATAAGACGTGGCACCTCGAAAAATAGATGCACTCATAAGACATGGCACCTCGAAAAATAGATGCACTCATAAGACGTGGCACCTCGAAAAATAGATGCACTCATAAGACGTGGCACCTCGAAAAATAGATGCACTCATAAGACGTGGCACCTCGAAAAATAGATGCACTCATAAGACGTGGCACCTCGAAAAATAGATGCACTCATAAGACGTGGCACCTCGAAAAATTTGGTTGTTTCTTCAAAGCTATCGCTTCGGAAAATTATTCTTGGTCAATTTCCAAAGATGATCAATCTTTGCCAAATTACCAAAATAATAAATCACACATCATTAACAAACAACCAATGGCCAAAAGAAATTTTATTAAAAAATTCAATATCAATCAGACACCTCGTTAAAACCTTTCTGGGCCAACAGATAAGGAAAGAGTATGTCTGTTTTACAAAAATTCGAAGTTCAATTTTACTCACAGTACAATTTCAAGTGCTCTATGTTCCAAGGGTGCTTGAGCATCCTCCCTTCTCGATCTGATAACCTGTAAGAACCTGGTTTGACCCTCATTGTAACTTCGTAAGGACCTTCCCAATTCGGGGCCAATTTTCCGAGGTGTTTTTCCTTGGTGTGTAGAAACACTTTTCGCAACACTAGATCACCAATTTTGAATTCTCTTCTCTTAACTTTAGCATCGTACCTGCTTCTCATTAATGTTTGATAATGGATGACATTCAAATGTGCCTTGACCCTTTTTTCTTCCAACAAATCCAGCTCCACCCTTCTAGCCTCGTCGTTATCTGCCTCGGAATATTGTAGTAGTCTATAAGAGGGCAATGTAGATTCAGCAGGGCACACAGCGTCCATCCCATATACTAAAGAAAAAGGGGTCTCTTTTGTAGCCTCTCTAGGAGTTGTTCTATATGCCCATAATACTTCTTGGAGATAATTTGGCCATTTCCCTGCTGCTCCTGCCAAATTTTTCTTCAAGCCATCCAAAATAGATCTATTCGTAACTTCTACCTGTCCATTTGCCTGAGGATGAAAAGGAGTGGAAAAACACTGCTGTATCCCTTTCGAAGAGCAAAATGAGTCCATTTCCTTGTTATTAAATTGAGGACCATTATCAGTTGTTATTTTCCGAGGTACTCCAAAACGGTAGCAAATGTTGCTTTGAATAAACTTGATTACATCCTTAGCTTTTGTCCCAGCTAAGGGTTCTGCTTCTGCCCACTTCGAAAAATAATCAACCGCAACAATAATCATTTGTCTTCCTCCAGAAGCCATAGGTAATGGTCCCACCAAATCAATTCCCCACCTATCAAAAGGAATCGCCTCTGAAATTGTCATTAGGGGTACTGCTGGTTTGTGTATTAAATTTGCATACCTTTGGCAAGTGTCACAACTTCGAACTAATGACTTGGCATCTTGCAAAATGGTAGGCCAATAATATCCTGCCAACAATACTCTACGCGTTAAAGCTCTAAACCCACAATGAGCTGACCCATCTCCATCATGCAGTTCAGACAAAACATTCTGAGACTCATCCTTGCCTAAACATCGTAGTAAAGGTTTTGAAGCAGACCTTTTGTACAGCACCCCATCCAGTACCACATAGCCAAGGGATTTGTACTTTATTTTCTTGAGCAAGTGTTTATCCATAGGTAATATTCCATTTAAAATAAAGTTTAACAAGTCAAACCTCCAATCTCCTCGAGCGCACGTCGGATTATTTACCACCTCATCAACAACTTCACATTGCTCAGAATTCGATCTGATCGAAGGCGATGGTTGAGTTACAATCCATGGATATTCTTCTGAATAAGCCATCGTTGCCAAAGAATCAGCCATAGTATTGTTTCCTCTTCTAATATGCTCCACTTCGACATTTTCAAACTGCGCCATCATCCCCCGAAGTTCTTGTAGGTACAAAACCAAACGCTCCTTTTTAGCTTCTGATACCCCTTTGACATGGTTAACTACCAACTGTGAATCTGTTTCCAAGCGCACAAACATTGCTCCACAAATCTTCGCTAACCGCAACCCTGCTAGCACAGCCTCATATTCAGCTTCGTTATTTGAAGCATGAAAGCCAAATTTTATAGCTTGAAACATAAATTCCCCTGTTGGTGCCACCAATTCCACTCCTGCACTTGACCCTTTACTACTGGATCCCCCATCAGTTCGAATTGTCCACGTCGGATTCTCATTCACCTTTTCTGCATCTTTCTCCTCGGATCTGCTCGAGTGAAACTCCACCAAAAAATCTGCTAAAGCTTGAGCTTTGATAGCTGTCCGAGGAGAAAATAGCACATCGAAATCTCCCAATTCCACAGACCACTTTGTCATCCTTCCTGAAATGTCTGGTTTTTGTAAAACATTCTTTAATGGATATGAAGTTCAAACTACAATCGTATGTGCCTGGAAGTAAGGGCGCATCTTTCTTGCTGCCACTACTATACACAGTGCCAATTTTTCGAGCTTCAAATAACGTTTCTCAGCATCAACCAAACTTTTGCTGACATAGTAAACAGGCTTCGAAATTTTTGTATCCTCGCTGATCAAAACTGCACTTACTGCATAATCCGATACTGCTATATACAAAAACAACTGTTCACCCTTTCGAGGCTTCGATAATATTTCAGGAGAGGATAAAAGATTTTTGATCTTCAGAAAGGCTTCTTCACAATCCGAAGTCCACTCGAAATTATTGGGTTTACGCAACACCTGGAAAAAAGGCAAGCACTTATCTGAAAAACGAGAAATGAATCTGTTCAGAGCTGCCAACCTGCCTGTTAACATTTGTACTTCTTTGATATTCCGAGGTGACGACATCGATATCAGGGCCTTCAGCTGTTCTGGATCCACCTCGATTCCTCTCTCACTAATCATATACCCCAAAAACTTGCCAGATCGGACAAAATATAATCTAAGAGATCCCCTCTACGATTCGTAGTCCTGTGATAAAATTTTGCAGCCTAAACGCCTGATTTGATGCCTTGAAACAAGCAACAAAGTTCGCAGCCATAGTGGAAGATGGAATGAATGTTTGTTTAACACTTTTCCATGATATCGCACCTCCCGCTAACAAGAATATAATTCATGTGGTTGAACGATGAAATCCTCACATCCAACAATATCCCAAGCTAGAATAACCTATGACCTTCAGTTTATCCGACTTCTTATATGTTAACCCGTGATATTTTGTTTGTTGCAAATATCGGAGAACTCTTTTGACTGTTTCCAGTGTTCCATTCATGGATTACTTACGTATCTCCCTAACACACCCACCACAAAAGCAATATCTGACCGTGTACAAACTTGAGCATACATCAGACTTATAACAGCCAAAGCATATGAAACCTTTTGCATTTCTTCAACTTTTAAATTTTGTCTTTAAGCATTGCTTAAGGCTAATATTTTCATCTTTCAATATAGGGGTTTCATTTCCTTTGTTGTTAGTCATCCCATAACGTTGAAGCATACTCTCAATATACGCTTTTTGTGATAAACTCAAAACTCCATGGGATTGATTCCTATGAATTTAAATTCCTAACACAAATGATGCATCGCCAAGATCTTTAATATCGAATTTGTCCAAAAAAATTTGTTTTGGTCGTATGTAACAATTATTTATCGTTCATGACCAATAATATTTCATCAACATACAACACTATAAATATGAATTTACTCCGACTAAACTTTTGGTACACACAATCCTCCATTGAATTTATCTCAAAACCAAATGAGATAATAACTTCAAGGAGTTTGTGATACCACTGTCGAGACGCTTTCTTAAGACCATAAATAGATTTTTTTAGTTTTTATACCGTCAAATTTGGATCATCAGAGACAAATTTTTCAGGTTGCAACATATATATCGTTTCATCATTGTCTTCATTAAGAAAAACAATATTTACATCCATTTGATGAAGCTCAAAGTCGAAGTGTGCAACTAATGCCATGATTGTCCGAAAAGAATCCTTTGATGAAACCGGACATAAGGTTTCTTGAAAGTCAATCCCTTCACGTTGAGTAAAACCCTTAGCTACAAGTCGCACTTTATGTCTCTACATATTACCCTTAGAATCCCGTTTGGTTTTAAAAATCCATTTACAACCAATTGGATTCTTTCCTTTAGGAAATGGAACAAGCTCCCATACCGTGTTATCTTGCATTGATTTAAACTCTTCGTTCATTGCTTTAATCCACAACTGAGAATCAGAACTTTTCATGACTTCACGAACACTTAAAAGACCGTTTTCTGTTGTACCATAAAATTCTTCATGTTCTTGAAGATACACTATATATTCTGAAGATATATCGCTCTTCATTTCTTTAGTAGAGCTACGTAAAGGCATAATTTCTTTATTTTGCACTTGAACTTCTTAAGGAGGTAGAGTTTGTTCTTATTGAACAACTTCATTTTGCTCGATTGGAACAATTTCATTTTGTTCAAATTGGAAAACATTCACAGGAGGAATATTAACATCATCTTGAGTATCTATATGTTCTAACGAATCTGAAGTGATGATTGGCCTCATAAATACCATATCATCTGATACCAAAGTATCTTTATTAGAACCTTCATGAATCTGTACGCGTTCTTCCTCAAAATAAATATTTATTACTAAATTATTCCTCTCAAAATATATATCCTCAAAGAATTCTGTTGTACCCATTTCAAATATATTCTTTGTGGAATGATCATAAAACTTAAAACTCATACTGTGCTCAGAATATCCGATGAAATAACTACTGACCATTTTGGATTTTAATATTCTTTCATTCGGCTTATAAGGCTTTGCTTCAGCTGGATATCCCCAAACATGTAAATATTTAAAACTAGGTTTACGCCCAGTCTAAAGTTCATACGGTGTCTTAGTAGTTGCTTTCTTCGGAACTCTATTAAAAAAATAGGTTGGACATTTTATTGCTTCTCCCCGGAGTCATATAGGTAATATTGAATGACTAATCATACTTCTCACCATATCTTTCAGCGTACGGTTTCGTCTCTCAGATACTTCATTCATGCTGGAAGAACCTGATATCGCATACTGAGGGACTATCCCACACTTCTCTATGAACTTTGCAAACTGTCCATGGAGTTGTTCACCTGAACCGTCATATCTCCCTTGATATTCACCACCACGGTCTGATCTGACGTACTTAATGTATTTACGAAGTTTTTTTTAACCTCGGTCTTAAAGACTTTGAACTTGTCAATGGCCTATGATTTTTCATGAATAAGATATAGATACACAAATCTTGAAAACTCATCTATGAAAGATACAAAATATCGTTGGCCATTCCATGATGTTGTAATGAACAGACCATAAATGTCTGTATGTATCAAGTCCAAGACCTCTTCCGCTCTATATGCATCTAATCATTTCACTTTGGTCTGTTTTCCTTTTATACATTCAACAGCGTTGAAGTCCAAAAAAACCAGTCCACTTAATAAACCTTCTGAAACAAACTTTTCAATTCTATTTATAGAAATGTGGCATAATCTCTTGTACCAAAGTTTTGCTAAATTTTCCAATTTTACAATTTATTTTTCCAAGTACATTGACATCTATTATCTACTTATGATCCTTTATAATATCAAATAAATACAAGTTATCATTTGCTATTAACTTTCTGGAACCAACAACATTACCATTTAAATAAAGGCATACGTTTTTATTTCCAAATAAACAAGAATAACTTAATTTGTTAAACAACGGAAATGAAATCAAGTTCATTCCAAAAGAAGGTACATACCATACGTCTTTTGAATACAAAAAATGTCTACCGGTAAGCAACAATGGAAAAATCACAAATATAATGAACTAAAGACGAACTGCAATCAGTTGTATAGATGGATGTTTCACCATCACTCAGGCTTTGGTTTCTTATCATACCTTGCAATAAAATACAAACATAAGTTGTTGTTGTTGTATCAACCCACAAAGTATTTCTCGGCACTTAAATTTAATTTGAGAACAAACCATAGAAGTGAAAATACATTTGTCTTTCATCATAGCACTCCATTTTCATATTCTTTTTTAAGTGCCCCGGTTTTATACAATGGAAGCAACACTTTTTACCAGAAGTACCCTTATGCTTCTTTTGTCCCAAACTGGATGCATGTGCATTTGAACCTTCATATTTTCTCTTAATTCCCTTATCCATCTTAGCTTTCCTCATTTGTACTTCTGGATACTCTTACTTCATCTTTTCCTCCTTTTGCGCTGGCTGAGAGATGAGCTCGTTAAGAGTCAATTTCTCGCGTTGACAGTTATAAGAAGTTTCAAAGTTCTTATACTGAGGAGGGAAAGAGTGAAAAGCAAGGCTTACCACAATATCTTCTGGAAGGTCTATCTCAAGTTCTTTCAATTTGGAATCGATGTTTGACATTTCCAAGATACGCTCACGAACAATGCATTTACCACGATATTTCATAAATGCTAGTTAATAAATAAAGTATTAATCTCTACTTTATCGTTCTTAGAAAAATATTTCTCTACCTCTTCGAGAAACGTTTTTGTATTGGTGATCTCAGGTGGAACTGCACCATGAAATGCTAATACAATTGTTTGCTTCATGATCCCTAACTTATCATGTTCGACTTTTCCCACGCCTCTGACTCTTTCTTCTTCGTAGGAGAACAATCCTCAGTCATATTTTTTGGTTCATCAACCTTAATGTTAAGTCATAATCACGACACATTAAGTGCAGCAACATATATTCTTTCCACAACTCAAAGTTTCTCCCATTAAGTATGAATGTCTTTTTGTCTTCCGGGTTGTATGGATATGAATTTTCTAACATAACAAACAACAAACAACTAATAGTTAAAAACATCACTTAACATATAATCTCCATAGTATTTAACAAATAAACATAACATAATAAAATATTATGTTTTACTATATTGTCCAAGGTAGTTAATGAACAATATAGTATTCTTCAACAATTAGTTATAATAGATGACTGACATGTGTCATTAAATACACATGACATTCATCCGTATAATTTAAGGATAATTTTTTAAAAAAAAATTGGAGATCTAATCATTAAAACAAATATTAATTCATTGCTTAATAAAACTAATCTTGATCATTTTTAGTATTATTTTTTTGTCATTCTCTTAAGAAAAAAAACTCATTCATCGCATGTTTAATACATGTATGAGGTAACAGACATGAGACATGGTGGTTATTTTGGTTTTAGAGTTGCTGTTTACTCTATTTTAAGAGGTGACAAAGTGTTATCGCGTGTGAGGTAATAATTAACGATAAAAAGTTCATTGAACTTTCCTTTGTATGATTTGATGAGTCTGGATAACTTAATCACTGCCTACTGACATTTTCGGACAAGGGAAATTCAGACATAAACTTTCCAGTGAACTATCCGGACAGGACAAAAGTAAAAAATGACTAAACACCTTTTAACTAAGCTATGTGCTAATCAGTTTAATAAGTAAATGGGTCTTTAAACTTGACTCGGTTCCATAATTTGACCCAAAATCCCATGGGTCCATAATTAAGGATATAAATACCCCAACTACTTTCATTAATGAGGGTAATGAACATTTAATACAACCAGACAGCTCAAATCTCTAACTACTTCACACTAAAATATTTAATACTCTCTAAACTTTCCAAAACACTTGACAAAATTACCCTCAGTTCAAAATAAACCTCACTATGATTAAGTGTAAATATATTTGCACAATACAAATATTACCTCAAATAAAATTCATAAAGGTTTAATGTGATAAAGTAACAATGGCAGTGATATTATAGATTAGTGACTTTGTTTGTAGGGTGCGTAATGAGGTAAAAAACAAACACTTGAATATGCATTATAAGATTTTTGGTTTCTTTTTAAGCCCTGAAGAGAGCTTTGTAGCAAAGTCTAGTGACTGCGTGTTTAAGGTTTGAGAGTCTTTTTATCACCCCTTACAAATATCATATGTTCGTTACTCGTTGATGTAGAATTTTTTCATAATCCGAACCATATTTAATCTCTTGTTGTGCTCTTTATTTATTTTTTTCTTGTTAACTTTATTTTTGAAATAATTTAAGAACCTAAGATCTGATTACCTCATACAAACTCTCTGATACGTGTTCATCAAATATCTAGCACTGATTTGATTAATGGATAAGATTTATCCTAGCGAGTCTTGTTAGTGTTAGTTCGATTCTTATTAAGATATTATTGATTTCGTTAACATTGTTAATTATCTTAATATGTTCTTCTTCCTCGTCATCTAAAAAAATTATTGATTGGAACTAAATCACTCATTCTCATCATCGTTCTCCATATTTTCTTATTATTTCTCCAACTCCTTCTAATCATCCCATTTTTTTTACAAAATGAAAGTTTTTTTTATTTTCTATGATCCATCACCTTGGTGCTTTTCTAACAGATTTATATTAGTTTTTTGCCGTCCTCTTTTATTATTCATTCTCATATTCATACTATTCTTCATCTTCAGCAAAACTACCAAAACTTCATTTGGATGCATCAACGTCTAAATCCATACAATAATCTCATAAATCAGCTTCAGATTCCACTTCAAAGACTACACAATCCTCATTGGAATCTTTATCAATTGATCTAACTATTTTTTAAAAAGTAATTTTATAACTAAACTTACATACCTTTCCCATCAACATTAAGTACCCGTAGAAAACCCTCAAGGAGTACAAATTCATGTGCAACAAACACAAAATAATATATCTTTGAACCGTAAACCAATACCTCTTCAAACCGAATCAAAATATAAACTTTGAAATTCTCCAGTTTTATTAATTATTTTATTCTCTCTTAACCTCAACTAGAATTTGATATTAACATGGATATCAACAATGAAAGAAAGAAAATACCTTTTACCTGACCATCATTTTTTTTCTACCTAAAATATAGAGAAGATGGAATGAATAACTAAAGGTTGGAAACAAAATCACAAAAAAAGCCATATATTTATCTATCTACAGTTCTTCATCTAAGTGTTAATTCACTAAATTTAAATCATAATTATAAAAATTGGTCTTTACCTGACATTTCCTACGCTATCAACCTGATTTCGAAGCATAAAACATTATTAAACCACATTTCGAACAAAACAAATTGCAATTAAAATAATAATGAAATGATAAAATGATCATATTCTATATCATATTATATATATATATACACACCTGATTTGAGATTTGAGGAAGGATATAAGGCAGGATAGGGACGATATTTAAGTTTTTTTGTTTCAAAAATGTTTGGATTTAAAAGAAAATATTATGAACATTTGTTCAAAAAATTAGTTTTTTTTTGTTTTCAAATCATTTGATATATGAGTATTCACGTTGGAACTGTCATAAATCTCTATGAATTCTTCCTTAAAATAATTATTTGTTCTTAAATTCCCCCTCTTAAGCTCAAGATCTTCAAAAAACATTATTGTTCTCATCTCAAATATACTTTTAATAAATGGATAAAACATTTTAAGTTATTGAATATCCAATGAAATAACAATTAATGTTATTAGGTTCCAACTTCTTTTGATTCGACTTATAAGATTTCATTTCATATGGACATCTATACACATGTAGATGTTTTAAACTAGACTTGCATCCATATTAAAGTTCATTTGAAGTTTTAATGATTGTTTTTGTATGAAATATATTGAGAATGTATACATGCCATAAGATGACCTCGGCCCATAATGATATTGGTAGATTCAAATGACTAAGCATACTTTTTACCGTATCTTTAAGCGTACGATTTCGATGAGATTCACCATTCATGTTGGTTAAACCGTAGTTATATATTGAGGAACTATATACCACACTTCTACGTACTTTTTAAAATTTCCATGAAATTGTTCACCTAGACTGTCATATCTCATAAATAAGGCAGAGATACATTTACCAAAAGAAATAATCTATAAATGATATAAAATATTGTTTCCTATTCCATGATGTCTTTGTGAATTATCCACGTATATTGACATATATAAATTCTGAGACTTATTTTGCTCTGTATGCACCTAGCATTTTTACTTTTATATATTTTTCTTTGATACATTTGATACAAGAACTAACTTCTGAATAATCAAATGAACATAGTAAACCTTCAAAAACAAACATATCCACTACTTCCTTAGAGATATGACTTAAGCACTTGTGTCAAATATTTCCAGAATATTCAGCCTTACAGTTTATTTTAATATATTCTTGTACGTTCATTGCTTTTTTGTGATACTTAATATTATTTAATAAATATGACTTATTGTTAAAAAAGACATTTTATTTTTAACTTATCATTCATTACTAATTATCCAGTACCATAATATCATGTAAAAACGAGTCATTTTATTATTCTCCGAAAGACCCAAATATTCAAAGGTGTATAAAATAAGAAAATGGATCAAATTCCTTCAAACATATTTTAAATACAGTAAATGTCCATTAGAAAGAAAATAAACAAACATCACAATAGCATAAACTAAGCAAAAATTATCCTTGGCATATGGATATTTTACCAACGATAAGGTTCCAACTCCTTATCGTACATTGTATAGAAATACAAACATGAGTGCTTGCAGTGGTACCAACTCACCATATATTTCTTGCAATTAAACATAAATTGACTTATGAGTATACCAGAGTCGTGAGATTATATTTAGATTTCATATAAGCTTGGTAATTTTCACACTCTCTTTTGAGATACCATGTTTTATTACAAAAGAAATATAAATATATACATAGATGATTTCTTAGATTTTTATACTCATGAACCCGAAGCTTGATCAAATTCTCTATCATTTTTTTATTATTGTTGATAACTCATCGTGCGCACTTTGGGACGTTCTTGTTTCAGTCTCTCATCTTCCTAAGTAGTATGATAAATAAATTTATTAATTTTCCACTTCTCAAGGTAACAAAATGACTGAAATGCAAATTCTACCATACATTTCATGGGATGGTCAAGCTTAAGTGTCATTAATTTTGAGGTGATCATTGACATCTTGAGAATATGTTGCTTATTTTCTATTTTCCATAAAAATTCATGGTTGAGAGTTACATCAATAATATCTAATCTACATCTTATTAATATTGTCAAAACATTTCTCAACTACTTTTAGAAACTCAATTACATGAGGGGATATTAACACCCCCACATAATGCCAAATGTATGTATTGTTTCATGATTGCTAAAACACAACTTACTTGATTTATTTTCATGCCTCAAATTAGTTTTTTTCTTCTTAGAATAAGAACTATCCGTAGTGAGGGGATTGTATTACTTGGTCCGTAATGTCATGTAAAAATTATGATAGTTCTAATAGAACTCCGTACCATATTTTATTGGAAAAATATGACCAATCTAAAGTGGGAGGTTTATTGCTCATGGGTTAAAGGTGTTTACTTTTGCTAAATTAACAACACATGCAACAAACACTATATAAAAAATACATTTATATTCATATAAGCTTATAACATCGCTTAAACATGGATTCAACATGTAAAACATATCGTACATCGCTAATGAAATACCTTAGAAAAAATACGTTAATATGTAATTATATGAGCTCGAAAAAAGTTATTTTTTATTTAATTTTGATCGACTTAATTTGGAAAAACCATTCCTAAGGTTAGTTTCTCTATTTTGATCAAATACTTAATGACCAATTCAGAACTAACACTCTTATATTCACAAACTTAATATAATGTTAGTTTAATGAGATACTCACTGAATGTAAAACGAACTTAATATGCAAACCACATAAACTATAAACAGGGAAAACCCATAAATGTACTAAATTTCTAAGCTAACACGTGGTTTGGTTTGGTTTAGAAGAAGTGATGCTTATAGTTGCACATATCACACAAAATCACAATGAGACATTTCATTGCAACAACATTAATGTTTAGGCGGCAGCCACAACGAGCGCCGCAACATATCAAGTTCTTGTCGTGACAACCATTTGGAATGATGCAAATATGATTCCAAAAACATAGGGTGTCACAAAAAAAATCTATTGGTATTTTTAGACGATTTCAGAATTAATGTGTCCAAAAGATGTGTCTTTTCTTGCGACGACGCGATACTAAATCATTCAAAAAATCTAAATTTGTTGTAAAATAAATCCTCAATCGATTATACATTATATCTAACATGTTTTCATTCTTAATCAATCAAGTACCCAGTTATCTAGATCCTAGATCCACACATTTACCAAGTCAACCAACAATCAATTTCCAAATATGGATCCTAAACTGAAAAAATCACATGTATATACATATTGGATTGAATAAATTTAACAAGTATACATTTTTAAATATTTTTTTTGAATTATGGATCCAAAAAATATTAATTAAAATAAAGATAAGTTACCGATAACCACACCGAAAAGATTAAAAAACCAATAAACATATAAATTTTCAAGTTTAGCGATAATCACATGCAATATAAATACTTCCAACAATATCCATGAACATACAAGACACGTACAATCTTAATAATTAGTTATTTTAACATTCAAATCCTTAGTCATATTTTTTTAAACACACATATTTTTATTTTTTAAAGACGAACAAAACAAAATTCATAAATGTTATTTTTTTAGAATTTTTTTCAAACTAATTTCGCATCCCAATCATAAATAATTTCAAATCCTCTACACATTGTTTTTTTCATTTCAACATAAAAAATGTACATATAATAGTAACTAAAATTTGTTTAGTTGTTTCACACCTTATTAACACTTATTTTCACAAAACCGAGTTGTATTTTGTTTTTTCAAACTAATTCGTGAGTGTACTCACTCTCAACAATTCCACACCCCAATTTCACGTAATTTTGCACTTTTAACATACTCAATTTTTTTTGAAAAAACAAGTTTATAAAAAATATATATTTTAGCAACTACAAAAACGTTAGTAGTTCACACCCACTTATTTTTTCACAAAACAATTTGTATTTTATTTTCATACAATCATATTTATTTCACAATAAAAAATTCTATTTAGGCAACTATGTTCTACTTATATTCACAACACATTTGCACATAATTACGTAACTAGAACCAAGTTGTTTTTTCCACCTCAATTGCATGTAATTTTGCACCCTTAACATAGTATATTTTTTAACAAATGCACATATTTTAACAACTACAAAAAGTTAGTTGTTTCACACCCAATCAACACTTATATTCACAAAACAAGTTGTATTTTGATTTTTCAGATTTTCGTACCCCAATAATACGTAATTTTGCACCCTTAACATAGTCCATTTTTTTCAAAACAAGTTTTTCAACAAAAAAACGTACATCTTTTAGCGACTATAAAAAAGTTAGTTGTTTGACCAACAATTAACATTATTTTCACAAAACAAGTTTATTTTGTTTTTGACACGATTCGACTTATTTATAAACAAAAATTATATTTACACAACAATTTTGTTCTTATGTTCGTAACACATTTGCATCCCAATTACACAACTAAAACAATTTTAGTTTTATGCACTTAAATTTCACGTAAGTTCGCACTATTAACATAATTCATTTTTTAAAAGAGCAAGTTTTTTCAATATCAAAATGCACATAAATTCACAATTATATAAAAAAAAATAGTTTTTTCACACCCAATTAACACTTACTTTCATAAAAACAAGCTGCATCTTATTTTTTTCGGAGGGAACCCACAATCGTTACTCAACGAGTGCGCACAAAGTAAACCTCAGTATGATGCAATAGCCTACAAACCAATGCCAAAAGGTTTATTTACACAAGGTGACAGGCTCAACCAAGAAAGCATTGGTAAAGGGACTCGAACTCATGACCTTTGGTCACAAGCATGTCGTACTCCACCAACTCGGCTAAAAAAAATTGCATCTTATTTTTTTATCACAGAATCTCAGTCGTATTTCACAATCTAATTACACGTAATTACACATCCAATTTTTATTTTAAATATATTTTATGGAATTAGTTTTATTCATCTTAAAAAAAATAATGATATTTTTAGACTTTTTTGGAATATATAATCCGAACAATATGATATTAAAAATAAAAAATGTTAAAAATAAAAAATAAATAAATATGTGTAGTTAAATTTTGATGTTTATTGGTTTGATAGATTATTTTTAAAATAATTTTAAAACAACCAAAAACATATATATTTTTTTAAAAAAACTAACTCGGTGCCACGTGCGAATATCATTTTGTGCCATAAATAAAAGAAACCAACGGTCGTAAACTTACTTCTCGCAACTACAAAACTATGGTAATGCACCCGCGTCCACTGTAACACTCCGTCGCACCTTTTAAAAACCCTAGAAACTAAATTACGCGCAATTTCTCTTCTTCTCCATCAACAAAATGTGTTACAGAGATCCTATTGGTCTCCTACTCCTACCGTTACTTTTCATTCATTTACTGCCGTTACTTTTCATTCATTAAGCCCTAATTGATGTCCGTTTCGTTCTCTTTATTTATGACTCTAAATCTATATGTAAGAGTGATAGGAACTCCGAAAAGGCATAATCATAATTTCAAGTTATTTTATCTTCCTCTCTATTGTCTAATTCATATACTCATTCAACAGAATTTGTGTTCTTAGAGGTAATCTTCTTACTTTCAGTATTATCTCCTAGTCCTTATTCTACCATTCTTCGAACCTTTCGTCGGGTTTCTAGTTTGGATTTATCGTTTATTCTACCATTCTTCGAACCTTTCGTCGGGTTTCTAGTTTGGATTTATCGTGCCTAACGAGTCCTGTAACATTGGTATCAGAGCCATCGATCTTCCGGACCCGGATTTTTTTTATTTTTTTTTTCTACTTCAAAATAAGCAGTCATGGAAACTAGGGCACAAACTTTGATCGAGGTTAACAAGCAACTTGAGGAGATGAAGCAAGTTCAGGCCGATCAAGCCAAGCAAAATGAAGAAAATCGTGTGGCTCAACTCAAACAAAACGATCTATTGAGGAATGAGATGACTGCTCGATTCAACGATATTAAGAACATGTTTGCGGAGCTACGCCCTATTACACAGAACCCTGAAAAGCGTCCGCTGGTTGACGACGATCCTTCACATTCCGGCGTTTTCACGACGCTTCCCCGAACATTCTCTCCGGAACCTTCCGGCGTTTTCACGACGCTTCCCCGAACATTCTCTCCGGAACCACCTGATTCGCTGAACCTTGTCCCCGGTTCGAATCGTGGAACTAATCAGGAGCCTCGTACGACACCAACAAACGGTTTGCTCACCCGCCTTACTAAGGTTGGGTTTCCTATTTTTGATGGATCCGACCTACGCGATTGGGTTTTTAAATGCGAACAATTCTTTGCGCTTGACGGAACGCTAGATGAATCGAAGGTAAGACTCGCTACTATCCATATGACAGGAAAGGCATTGCAATGGCACCACAACTATATTGCAGAACGTTTCAATCGATACCCACCCTGGACAGAATATGTTCTTGCAATTTCTACTCGCTTTGGAGGTTTGTATGTCGATCCATTATCGGAGTTGGTTAGCTTACAACAAGAGACCGATTCGGTCGAGGTGTTTCATGATAAATTTGAGTGTAAACTCACACGGTTATCCCTACCACGCGCCCATGCGTTAAGTATTTTCTTAACCAATCTAAATCCACATTTGCAGCTTCATGTGAGACAGTTTCAGAATGTGGAATCCGTTGCCGAAGCAGCAAAAATAGCTATGATGCATGAATCATATTTACGCCTACTCCCTCACAAATCACAACGACCCTCATTCAAACCCAACACCTATTCTACTCCAAACGCCTATCAAACACCGAAATATCTGAATCAAAACACCCAGCCACCGCTTTTACCCACTGCCCCTAGCAACACACAAACACATCAGACGCCAAATTTTATCTCAAGAAACAACAACCAAACACCCCGAAAATTTACTTGGCAAGAGATGCAAGATCGCAAACAAAAAGGTTTATGCATGTATTGCGATGAAATCTTCACTCCCGGCCATCAACAAACCCATCGCACGGCTCATATATATGTCATGGAAGGTGATGCAGAATCTGGACTTTTCGATGTAGATGAGGTTCATGACGTAGTCAACACGACGGCTGTTGAGTCAGAGCAAACACAACCGCCTATCATATCGCTACACGCACTGACGGGCAACACAACCTTTAATTGTATGCGTTTGACAGGACAAAGTGGTAAGCGAAAGATCCACATTTTGATTGATCCCGGGAGTACACACAACTTCTTGGACCTAAAGGTTGCCAATGAAATCGGTTGCCCTCTCGAAGCGACTAAACCGATGGTGGTTTCTGCCGCCCTGGGAAGCACAATTGTTACAAAATACAAGTGTAGCAATTTTTCTTGGAAAGTACAGGGCTATGATCTCACCACCGAGGTAAGAACTTTAAACCTTGAATGTTGTGATTTTGTGCTAGGTATTCAATGGTTGCACACCCTTGGTCCAATTTTATGGGATTTTCTCAACCTCCGAATGGAATTCAACCTTAATGGTTTGAAGCATGTGCTGCGAGGGAATGTAAATAAGGGTTGTAAGGCGATCAACGGAGCAAGTCTGAACAAGTTAATGCTGCAAGAACCTCAGATCACATTGTTGTTTGGCCATGAGATAATAGATGACGTTTTAGACGACTTAAACCCAAAAGCTCTTTTGTCTCATATTTCGGCGGACTCTACACTGCGTGAGTTGATCAGTTCGTACTCTGGAATTTTCGTCGAACCCACAGCTTTACCGCCTTTTTGTGAAGAGTTTAATCACAAAATTCCTGTGGTAAGCGGTTCTAATCCCGTTAATCTCCGACCCTATCGCTACTCATCCCTTCAAAAGGATGAAATAATTCGATCATGCGTTTACATGTCTTTCAAAGGGAACACCATACTGTTTGATTGTGGAATTCATCCTGCTTACTCTGGGATGTCTGCACTGCCTTATTTTGATGAAATCGACCCTTCAACCATAGATGTCCTTCTCATCACCCATTTTCACTTGGATCATGCTGCATCCCTACCTTATTTTCTGGTAAATACGACATTCAAGGGACGAGTGTTTATGGCCCCTGCAACTAAGGCAATCTATAAGCTGCTGTTGACTGATTATGTAAAAGTGAGCAAAGTTTCAGTTGAAGATATGTTGTTTGACGAACAAGACATAAACACATCCATGGAGAAAATTGAGGTTATTGACTTTCATCAACCAGTAGAAGTGAACGCCATTAAATTCTGGTGCTACATGGCTGGCGATTATGTGTACCTCAAGCTCCAACCATACCGGCAGAATTCGTTGAAAACCAATAAGGTACCGAATAAGCTTGCTCCGAAATATTACGGTCCTTTTCGTGCTACAGATAAAATTAAGAGCGTTGCCTACAAGCTGGAGCTTCCGGCCACCGCAGCCATTCACGACGTTTTTCATGTGAGCCAACTGAAGTTTTGCCCTAACCCACTGTCAACAATCTCTGTTCTAACTCCATACATCGTCGACTTGGGAAATTATAAAGAACCTGAAGCAATCTTGGAACGCAAAAAAAGTCCAGCACCGCAACGCCGCTGTCACCAAAGTTCTCGTTCAATGGACGGGTTATCCGTCATCGGCTGCTACTTGGGAGTTTTACCAAAACTTCGCCGCCAAGTATCCAAATTTCAATCCTTGAGGACAAGGATGTTCCGAAGAAGGGGGCAATGTTACAGAGATCCTATTGGTCTCCTACTCCTACCGTTACTTTTCATTCATTTACTGCCGTTACTTTTCATTCATTAAGCCCTAATTGATGTCCGTTTCGTTCTCTTTATTTATGACTCTAAATCTATATGTAAGAGTGATAGGAACTCCGAAAAGGCATAATCATAATTTCAAGTTATTTTATCTTCCTCTCTATTGTCTAATTCATATACTCATTCAACAGAATTTGTGTTCTTAGAGGTAATCTTCTTACTTTCAGTATTATCTCCTAGTCCTTATTCTACCATTCTTCGAACCTTTCGTCGGGTTTCTAGTTTGGATTTATCGTTTATTCTACCATTCTTCGAACCTTTCGTCGGGTTTCTAGTTTGGATTTATCGTGCCTAACGAGTCCTGTAACAAAATGCGTACTAGGAGTCGAACCCAATCATCAGGTATCGATCGATAGATCATATACAACTCATATCAAATCGTACTACGAATTCATTACTAACTATTTCTGCTGTTCTTACACTCTTAAGATTAACGACTGTGATATGTTTGGTCCTTTTGTCGGGAGACTGAGAAAATAGAACCATATTCGCATACGATGAAGTGGATGAAAAAAAGGAGTGCTTTTTTAGTGTTCCTGTCTCTTTTAGGTGTCTACCGCAGATAATAGTTAGTAAATTAGTGTGCTTTATCGTTTGGTTGATTTGGTAATTCATTAGCAGGCAAGGATGATAAGGTGAAGAAAGCGTTGCGCAAATCAGAAACCGAAACTGAATTAGAAACACTCGATGAAAATGGTCGGTGGTATTGATGTCTTTTTTTATTATTGTTATTTCATATTTTCGGCCAATCAAGAATTATATATAAAGTTTCCGAACTGGTATCTAGCTGCAGGATCTCATGGAGATGTATGGAGGGAGGAGGTTAAAAAAGTTCCAAGAAATGCCAATGCATGCGGTTCCTCTCAGAAACAGAAGCAGAAACAAGAGTATAAAATCCAAAGCTTTGATTCTATTAACACGGTCAGTCCTTGTGAAGTTTTGTGAAGAGGTTTGGTCTTTAAGGTTATAGCTTAATGGACTTTGAGTAATTGTGTTATTTTGTTTCTAGTCACCGAGTGAGCCCAAAAGAATTGAAAAACAAGCTGTCAGGAAGAGTGCAAATTTAAATTCTTCAGAGGCGGGATGCAGCAAAAATGCAGACGTCGTAATGTCTAGTGACGATGAGATGGATGACTCAGTTTGGGAAGAGTGTCATATTCCTAAGTCGGAGTCCCAAGTTAGTATAGCGGAAGATGGAAGCAAGGGATTAACTATTGAATTTGACAAGTTGCCAGATTCTGGAAGCCAGAAGCCTGCTCGTCGGGTTTCTGCTGAAGAGAAGGTATACTCACTTTTTGTACTCCTTTTCTCCGTGTTAATGATGATGATCGAATTACCAGCTTTACATAACAAACTTAAAAGGGTCACTGTGTTTTCTTGCAGGAAATGGCTGAGCTTGTCCACAAGGTTCACCTGCTTTGTTTACTTACAAGGGGGCGGATAGTTGACAATGCTTGCGAGGATCCTTTGATTCAGGTGATTGATCTTTTTTACATTCTAACTACTTTTCTTTGCCCTTGCAATCTACTTCATAATGTCACACGTGTTCCGCAGCATGTGTGCCAGATACAAGCATCTGTGTGTAGTGTGTGTGCTATAACATTGGAACATGGTTGTAGTCTGGCTGGAGGTATCTGGGTTGGATTGAGTTGTGCACTAGTTTTGCTTATCTAGTTTTCAATGTTTTGTGTTGCTTCAAGCCTTCAGATATGTGTATTATAAGTCAATACTCTGTACTTAAAGAAGGGGACAGCTAAAGCTTTTATTTAGCCATTAACGGTGATTGGTAGTGCCATAGTGGTGACATATATTTGTATTTAATCGTTTGAAACTTTTTTCGATTATATGGAATTGTAAATTGGATACTAGAAGTGATAACTTTGAATAGCTATAAATCATCCAATGTTGGTAAAAGGAAGACTGGGTGTATTGTTGAGCCTCGAAGAGTCAAGATTAAAGGGATAAGACTATAGTACATCATAAGCCTTTTTAAGGTAACGTTAGATCATTTGTAGCTACAGAAAGGGCATATAGTGATTTGCTCATACAAAATTTGGTCTTTAAAAAAGAATAGTAGTTGGATTTTGGTATATTGGGGGTTTGATATTCTCTTCACGTGTAGATGTTTGTTCAAGTCTCCTTTTATCGTTGTGTCAGCATTATTCCATGTCTGATGATATATAATGATTTGACAGGCGGCATTGCTTTCACTTCTACCATCATACTTGTTGAAAATATCAGAGCTGTCTAGACCTACTGTCAGAGCAGTATCCCCACTTATCAGTTGGGTATGGTTATCACAGATCTCAAGGGTTTTATTTTCATTGCGTCTTACAACCTCACTTTCTTAGTTTCTTCATGTGAAACTTGCAGTTTCATGGTGTTTTCCGCATTAGAAACTCACCTAGTGCAGAGAGGTCTTTCCGTTCTGCCTTGGCTGTTGCTCTTGAATCTCGTGAAGGCACTCCTGAAGAGGTATTTCCGTAGTCTTTTGCTGCTATAGTAAGCTAGCATTTTGTGTGATGTTTCGATTTCACCTAACCTAGTTATATTTTGAGCTTCCTTCAGAAATCTAAAATTGTTTTATATTCTAAGGGCTAGATTTCAACTTCACCATGCATAGATTGAAATTATTCATCTTTCCATACCTGTGCTGACTGGCTAGATGCTCACATTCCGTGAATAAATTGATTATTCTATTACTGGACCGTAGGTTGAGGGAAACTGAATCACTTTCCTGAAGCATTTTTTGAAATATCTTACATAATCATTTTTCTTCTAGCTTGCAGCATTGTCGGTGGCACTACTTAGAGCTCTGAATCTTACAACTAGGTATGTTCATATAGTGACCTCAATAGTCATATGTTTTGTTTCTTCTATTGAAAAAAGACAAACTGAACATCTGAACTTAAATTTTGGTGTATTTTCTGGTTCTTTTACTCTTTTGCAGATGCTTTAAACTATTTTACTCCTATCATGTTCTTCGTGTGTCTTATGACTTCTGTTGATTAATTTCTCGATTTAATTTTGTTTGCTATAAACAAGATCTGTACTTGCTTTAGATATATGGTCTTAGGACATATGTATGTATAGCAAACTTTGTTTGATTTCTCAGATGGATACAGATATTACTTTGTACTAAAGGGGTGCTGGGTGCAGGTATGTTGCTATTCTGGATGTAGCCTCAAAAAAACCTGGAGCTGATGAGTTCAGATCTATAGGTCAAGATAAAAGCAAACTTAATCGACAGATTTTTAACACCTCAACGCCGATGGTGGCTATAAAGGAAGAGGTGTCTGCGTCTCCAGTTAAGCCATTTTTGCCCAACAGGAAACAAAATGTTTCGAAAAGCTCTTTGAGACGTACGAGCAAAAGAAAGGAGTGCTCAACCAGCAACGTCGATGCTTCTGTTTCTCTCGACTTAAAACATACAAACCTGGATTCATTGGATTCTAAGGCAGAAATTGAAAATCCTGAAACATGCTCTAAAGATTCCAAAGGCCCAACGAGAAAAGGGGATCTTGAGTTTGAGATGCAATTAGAAATGGCTCTTACTGCAACTGCAGTTGAGAGTAGTAAACAAGATAGGGATTCCCTTGATTCATCTTCCCCGTGTAAAAAGTTAAAAAGAATTCAGGGTGCCGCTGATGCCTCAACTTCCTCCCAGGGAATCTCTACTGCCGTTGGATCTACAAAAGTAGGATCGCCGCTGTTTTGGGCTGAAGTATATTGCTATCAGGAGAGCATGGAAGGCAAATGGGTGCATTTCGATGCTGTTAATGCAACAATTGATGGAGAGAAGAAGGTTGAAGCTACAGCTGCTGCATGCAGAACATCCTTAAGATATGTTGTTGCTTTTGCTGGTGGTGGAGCCAAAGATGTAACCCGCAGGTTCTGTATTCTCCTAGACCTGCTGCATGCTCAAAATTCTTTTATTGAATTGCATGTCTTTTTTAAAATCATCGTTTATTTTTGTTATCTTCAAAAAATTGTGAATGGACACTTGTTTAATTTCATCTTTGATGAGATGCCTCGGTAAAAATATGTAATTCTTGTATCATAGATTCATAGTTATTATCAGGATGTTGTAATCTAAAACTTTCTTTATATTATTACTTCCTGCTTACATGTTATCAGGACCCAGTCAGTCACATATAAATCTAACTATTTTTTATTTTTGTTATACAGGTACTGTACAAAGTGGCATAAGATCGCCCCAAAACGCGTTAACCCACAATGGTGGGATTCAGTTATGGCTCCGCTGAGGCAGCTAGAGTTAGCTTCAACTGGAGGGACAGTACAATTGGGAAAAGATGCAGTTGGTACCTCAGATAAACATGACAAAGCAGAAGCATCAACAACCTCCAATTACTCAACGAGGGATGCTTTTGTAAACCAACCCAATATATCAATTGATGTTGAAACTTCTGCAGGCAGCTCTTTTATTGCTACCAGAAGTTCTCTCGAAGACATGGAGCTGGAAACTAGGGCACTGACTGAGCCTCTTCCTACTAACCAGCAGGTAAGACTGTCTTGAAACCGTTATATTAACATGATTTTACGCTCTGCTCCTTGCAGCTAGCACTTGACAGCTCCGAGCTCTGTATTATGCAGGCCTATAAGTCTCATGAGCTGTATGCCCTTGAAAGATGGCTGAACCAAAATCAAATGCTTCATCCAAAGGGTCCTATTCTGGGTTTTTGTTCTGGGCATCCAGTCTACCCTCGTACTTGTGTTCAAACACTCAGGACAAAAGAAAGGTGGCTGCGAGAAGGGCTACAGGTTAAAGCCAATGAGCTTCCTGCTAAGGTCTGATCAAATTTTTGACATTGTCAATTAGTTCTTTTTTCCTTTCTGTTTTAGTGTTTAGTTTGGATTTGTTTATACAACTAATTTCATGTATTCAGGTTCGTAAGTGTTCTTCAAAGTTAAAAAAGACAGAAGTGTCTGAAGCTGGTGATAATGGCGAAGATGATGCTCAAGGAACTTCTGAACTGTATGGAAAGTGGCAACTGGAACCCTTGTGTTTGCCTCACGCTGTTAACGGGATCGTACCAAAGGTAAATTGTGAAGCTGTACATTTGGTGTATGCTTATTTTCTGTTTGTCTCTAGGTTTATAAACAAACTCGTGTTGCGACAGATTTAGTTATGTAAACCACTCAACAATTCTGAGCTCATGTTTCCCTTTTCCCCCCTCGTGATACAATGAATATATAGGAATAAGAATATCCATTGATAGATAGAATCTTCTGAAAAGACCTGAAGTATTTCGCCCAGCAATACCTTCTGCTTGTTTGCCCTGCGGTTCTTTATAGAGACTGATGACTATCTCTGTCTTGTTTTGATTGTAGAATGATCGCGGACAGGTTGACGTGTGGTCTGAGAAATGCCTTCCGCCAGGAACAGTTCATTTGAGGTTTCCACGGATATTTACAGTGGCCAAAAGATTGGGGATTGACTATGCACCTGCCATGGTTGGTTTTGAGTTCAGGAATAGGTCTGCGACTCCGGTTTTTGATGGTATTGTGGTGTGTGCTGAGTTCAGGGATGTAATATTAGAGGTAAGACTGTACTAGACATCTCTATGGAGTGGTTATAGCTTGCTGGCTATGAAAATAGACGCCTAATGAGAAAAACTAAATTACAACCTTTTTTACATTATAAGTTCGTGTCTTCTTTTAAACTGGCGGTACTTTTCAGGCCTACCAAGAAGAAGTTGAGAGAAGAGAGGCCAAAGAGAAGAAATGGAACGAGAAACAAGCTCTTTCTAGGTGGTATCAACTTCTCTCATCTATAGTAACTAGGCAAAAGTTGAAAAACCGTTACGGTGATGGCTCGTCATCACATAAATCCACCGACTTACCAACCAAGAACGATCACCCTAATCAACCGGAAGATCACAGTGAGGAGAAGAAATCTCCTAACCAGGACCAGCTAAAGTCCCAAAAAGAACGTCGAGGAAAGAGAAAAAGCAAAATGTTAAACAAGCTTGCAACCGAAGCTGAAGACTATGAACATGAACACGTATTTTTGATAAACGATCAGACTTATGATGAAGAGACTTCAGTCCGGACCAAACGATGTCATTGTGGGTTTTTGGTTCAAGTGGAGGAACTATAGTACAAACTAAATATTACTAGATTTTAAGGCTCATGTAGCATATATCTGTGTGGGAGTCTGGACTATGTTTGTTCTCATACCAATTATTGTAATTATACCAAATCAGAGTTACAGTGTACTTTTTAAAGTAAAGCAAGGTTTTAGTCATTGATTGTATTTTACCTGTATTACTGATTTCATCTCGAAAACATTATTTCATTCATGACAAGTTCAATCGTGAGTTTCTGATCAAGTTCGACTCTAATATACAACATTTGACACAAAACCATCCTCAACTATACTCCCTGCTCCTTAACACAATGCATTACACATGTTTAGAGTATTGAGTAGGCTTTAACCGAGCACTTTAGCTCTCCAACCTGCAATCACATCCTCTGGGAGCGCACGTGTCTTAACAAATGAATCCTTCGAAAAAACATCCTGCATATATGAAACCTAAGTTTCAGATATCAATAGACTATTTGTACAATGTAATTGATTTTATACTAACATCCTTATGCATTGTAAAAGGATACGAAGCATACCACATGAACATGTTCATCTATAAGACAAAGAAGATCAAAACAATATAGATTTGAATTGCTGCTTCTTACATACAAACAATGTTCAGATCAAACTTCAAAAACACGGAACATATGGGCTACCAATTTAAAGTAAGAGAATCTAAAGTTACCCATCTACGTATTTACAACAAAAGATACAAGCCATTTAAGGATTAGCAACATTACCGTCATATATGATTTAACATAAGGAAGTGAGTCCGGAACAGACCAACTCTTATAATGCCCCAAAGCAATCTCTAGATGGTATAACTTTGGCGCCAAGGACAGATCTGCTGCAGAGATCTTCTTTCCATTAATTAAAGGACCCTATGAAGCCAAAAAAATAATAATTAAGAAGTCTAGATAACTGGTACCACCTTCCTGAGACTATGAAATTAAAATCCCATAGCTCCATGTTATCTTAAGTGCTACATTCATGCAAAGATAGCGAGCAAAGTAAAACAATTTACTTCAAAGGTGAAGCGAATGAAAGTTCAATGAATAATTTGGTAAACTTGCGTGATGAAATTCTACCAAACGGTCTGTCAATTGGCTTGTACACCGACTTAGTTTTTTTAAACTCGGTATCTATTGCTAACAAAGTTTAGTCGGGGAAATTATCTTTACACGCTTCAGAGTCCTGCTCAAGTAAACCTTAAAAGTAATTATTAAACATATTATCTTTCAATACTCGATTAAAACCAGACAGATCAAATAAGATAACCCACGTTTTCTTTAAGGTAATCATTGAATGATCTAAGCTCATCAATCAACGCCTGCTCCGTGCCATCTTCAGAATCTTTGCTCTTAAGAAAACCAATAAACGTGGAGAAAATCTTCGAGCCACTACACAACCAAGTTTCAATCTACATTATTTTGCAGTTCATTAACTAAATAAGCAACAATTCCAATTCTCGTAACGTTTTCGAAAAAAACATACACAGATGCTTTCTCAGGTGGGGTTGCCAACACAGGTTCAGGGTACTTTTGTTCTAGTGACTGCGTTATAACATCTGAATCAGAAATCCATTCCTCATCGAATTTTATCAGAGGAACTTTCCCTTCTGGGCTGAGTTTCAGAAACCTAAGTACCAATATAAATAAAAACAACAAAAAGTATCAACAAAACAAGTACATTTTAAGAGAAATGAGAAGACTAATAGGGATTATACTTAAATACACATCACCATTCTGGTTTGTTCTTCAAGTCCACCAGTTTCATGTCATAAGGAAGATGTTTTTCCTCCATAGTAAGCAACACCCTTTGAGAAAAAGGACCTAACATACCACACTAAGTCATTTCTCAATGTATCAAACTTCTTAAAGACTAAAAGGAACTAACAATAAGAGAATTAGGGTTCAAAGTTCAAACATTTCCTTTTCTCAGTATCCAAACAGGAAACGATTGCTAAATCTCATTACGAGAATTAAACTTCCATAAGTTCTAGTTGCTGAAACTAAGACGAACAAAAGGGGGAGAGAGAGAGAGAGAGAGGAATTACAGTCGCCGAGCTTATCGGGAACGGTGATGGAAGCTTTGACACAGACTTCGAGAGGAGCAGCCGCCATTGCCACCGTGAATCCTTTCCTGCTCCTTGGTGCAATTCCGTAGTTTCGAGAGAGACGGAGACTGAAGTCGAGGTTCTTAATTGTGGAAGAGAGAGAACAAACAGTGGTGGGTTGGATTCTGAAGGTCGACATTGCTCTCTCTCTCTGGTTTGTTCTTCAACGGCGAGTTATTTTCATGTCGAGAGAGATTGTAGACTGTTGATGACGATACATACACGTGGCACTCTCTACACGAGCTGTAAGTAGTTTAGGGCCTTAAATGTATGGGTTAGTTCCTAACAGCTACCCCCTAAACTTAAAATTTCTAGTCAAGTAGACCTGATTTTAATAATTCGAATAGGGTAAATAAAATTATAAAATAACCCTGTGATTTATCGTTATCTTCTAATCGACTCATTCCTACTTTATAAAAAAAAAAATTGAGTTTTCTTTCTAAGTGTTCTCGGACGTTTTTTTTTTCTAACAAAACCTTCAAAATCAAAAAACTATTTTTTAAAAGGGTGAAGCTATTTCCCCATCAAATATATTATTTCGTCCATAATACATGATGTTATATTATGGGTCTAAAAACACATACATAACCTCTAAAAAAGATGAAAACAATCCGAGTAGAATATTTAAAACCTTTGTTGAAATGCAACAAGAAAACTGAAGAAGATAGTTTCCTTATGTTCTTTCAATACAAAACTGGTCACATATCAATTCAATTTTCTTTAAGCATGAAAGATTCTTTAACCAAAATAAATTCACTTTAATTGGAAAGTGCAGTCAAGGAATCCCGAAAAAACAAGCTATAGAACATTTTCTTCAAAAGCTGAAACTAAAGAATGAATATAGTTTAAGTATCTGGGATACTAGACATATGTTACTAAAATTTAGCTCGAATGATGATATGTGCAAGGTGTGGTCTAGAAACATATGGTCCATTGGTAACTCTTCGATGAGATTGTTGAAATGGACTCCGGAGTTTAACATCAAGTTTGAGTGCCATATCTGTCCGATTTGGATCAAATTCGACAACCTGCCTGAATTCAACATGATGTTTTTCATTTTAAAAAAAGCATGTAATTCTGAGATGATGCCTCAGAATCACATGCTTTTGTTAAAAAAAACAGCAACCAACAAACTTCAGCATAACAATCACTGAAAAACTGTGGTGAAATCTACTAGTGGTGAATAATAAAAAAAATAAAAAACTAAGTAGAACTCACCAAATCGTAGGAGTAGGAGGTTGATTCAAGGCTGAATTGGGGTGGATTCCAGGTCAGAATCAAGGCATAATCGGGGCTGATTCATTGTTAGATTCGAGGCGGATTAGAGGATGAATCGGGACAGGAGTCGATGATGTTGGTTGCTGGTTCGACGTTGGTGGATCGACGCTACTGGATCGACGCTGCTGGTTTGATGGTGATGGTTCCTGCTGTTTCGATGCTGAAGAAAAAAAACGACGTTGAACAGAAACAAAAGTTAGATAGAAGGCTAGGGTAGATATGGGATGTTTGAATAGATTATAAGAATAAGGGTAAATTTGGATTTTCCTTTATGGAGTAGATAACACCATGGAGATTGTTCTGAATTATGGAGGAAATAATGTATTTGATGGGGAAATAGCTTCACCTCTTTCAAAATCGATTGAAAACCTAGTTAACGATTAAGTTTTATGTTACTATTGTCAAAATTCATAATTTTCTTTTGGGTCAAGCTATATATATGAAAAACTCATCTAAGTTTGTTAAAAATATGTTTATGTTTTAGTTTTATTTTTTTGGACGAAACTACCTACCAAGCTTCAGTTAATTACAAAACTGTCATTAAGTAAAAAAACACTAAGTATATCCCAAATTGACCCCATCACAAAACAACCTATTTGGGTAACTTGACAAAAAAAAAACACTACGATTATCTTGATCAAACTTCATATTTGTATAATTTTGTGAGAATCTTCTAAATCAACTTGAACATTCAAACCAGCCTCAAGAACATTCAACTAGTCTTTCAAGAAAAAAACAAAATCGAACATTAGTCAACCGAAGTTAGGGATTAACATGGAGGAGTTGATGTCGGTGGAGGTGAGGGAGGAACATATGTCATCGGAGAATGAGGTGGAATCGTCGAAAATGGTAACAAAAAAGAGATTTGATCTCGGGTTGCCTACGCACAATCGTTTCTATCCCCTAGAACCGATGGTACGTAGACAACCCAAAGCCGGTTATGGGCCATACGCATCACCGATGGTGTATGACAACTAGTTTTGTGGCCATGCACATCGGTGGTGCATAACCATATTTTTTTTTGCATTTGCGCCCATTCAAACCCCTATTTTAACTTGTTTAAGTCATCTATGTTTTGGTCCTCCTAACTACGAGTTGTGTTTTCATTTTTTTTAATTAGGGAGCGGATGTTGCGCGTGGAGCCAAGGAAGATTTCGTCACCGACTACACTCATGTATTTTTCACAGTGTACGCAAGAAACATTGGTTAAGTGGGTTAAGAAGACCGAAAAAGAAAACGATCTGGTTATCAACCTAAAGCGCCGCGATAATGTAAAGAGTAGAAAAAAATCCTTGGATAGTTTTTCAGTGCGAGAGGTTGGGAAGGTATATTCCAACGGTTGCTGAAAAAAATCATAAAAAAAGTCGACGGTAACAAAAAAAATTTGGTTGTCCATTTCAGGTAAAGGGGTCGTTAGTCGAACAAGATCAATGGAAGTTAGAAGTTGTTTGTGGGATTCACAAGTATGAGAGTTCGAACAGTTCAACGGTCATTCATATGCAAGCCGTTTGAATGAAGAAGAGATTGAATGTGTAGAACGAACAACCTGTATGGGAAAATGCCCTAGAGAAATATTGAACGATGTTAAAAAGTTGAATGAATATAATGTTTATTTCATGCGCACTATCTACAACTCCAGTTAGAAAAAAAAAATCGGGTTTTGAAGAAGGCGGGCAGATCACAGCTACAGTTTTTGTTGGGAAAGCTTAGGAGGCATGATTATTATGAATGACATAAATCTGGTGAAAACGATGGGCAAGTCATTATGATATATTTTTTACGCATCCATTTAGTGTTGATCTGTTGCGGACATTTAGTATTGATCATGAATAGAATTTACAAGATCATAAGATAATGGATGCCGTTGTTTGAGATAGTAGGTGTGACATCTAGTGGTTTGACATACTGTGCTGCTTTTGCTTTCATCTCTGGTGAGAAATTAAACAACTTCAAATGAGTATTAGAATGTTTGAAGTCGTTGATTGCCGCTCACGGGATTGAAGAATAGTCTGTGATTTTGACTGACAAAGATTTAGCGATGATGAACGCCCTAGAGGTAGTCTTCCCAAAAATAACGCATATGTTATGCCGCCGACACACAAAATAAAACGTTAAGGGGAATATAAGAAGTTATTTCCCTAAGAAAAGTGATCATACGAAGTTTATTTCTGCTTGGAAAAAAGATAGCGTACGCGGCGTCATAAAATTTAATTCGATCACGCTAGGATTGAGATGCAGTTTGACTATAAAGAATACCCTCTTGCAATCAAATACACTAAAATGTCATAGATTGAAAAACAAACTGATAAATTCGTTGTTTCGAAAACGAACAAGTTCATACATTTAGGACATTGCACGACTAACCGGGTCGAGATCGCTCATTGCACGACTAACCGGGCTGAGATCGCTCATTCGAGACAAGGTTTCCCACACATCGTTAGAACTCTTTCTTACTGAATTAGAAAGTGTGCAAGATTACAAGAAAATCACTATCAAATATGGGATGGATGTTAAACATGATACAACCAATGACGTGATATCACTAGATTCGCAAGTGGTGTAATAATTGATGTTATAGAGACAAGAGACAAAAGTCGTCTAAAACACATTAACAAAAAATGGTTTGAATTTTTTTATCCGGAGACGTCCTTGCTACTAGAGCCATTGGAGAAGCAGAAACACCGCAGTCGTCCACATGTGAAATGAAAACTTGTTATTGATGTATCATCCACTAAGCGAGATAAATGTCATTGGGAACATATAGATGCTGCTGATAAAGCCATCAAAGATTTGGTGCCAAACCCCTTTAAAAGTTCAAAAGTTACGGCCAGTAAAGCAGTTTCAATTGCGAATACGATTTGTGCATATATGCCTAGATTACTTCATATTTCTTCAATTGCGTCTTTTTTAGCAATAGCGTACCATGCAATGTTGGTGGTGAAAAACAACTAATACACGATCCAAAAATATACTTGCGTTGGTTTCCGACACACTTCATTCCATTTATAACTGGTATAAACGATGATAGGCTTTAAGGTCATTATGGGTATCTGTAGTTTCATACGGGTTATATGGCCATAAAAAGATTGGTAGGTGATTAGGAAGGCCATTTACGATGAATTAATGAATAATTATTATGTATATAGCAAGATATATAATGGTAAAGAAGAATATCTAAAGGTGGGTGAAAGTATAAACTATTACGAAATACCAATTACAAGTAAATATTGGATCACAATACCAAAGATGAGTATAGCGATTGCAACAAGGTTTCAATTCATTGTTCATTTTGTATCAAAAACGGGATCTCACAATTGCAGCCAGTTTTTTCTATCTATGCGAGATGCATTCCCTCTGATGTCCAAATGACTTAAAATTGGGTTTGCTTTTGTTGATAATAATTATTTCATTAATATAACTCGTTTGTCTCATTCTTACGTTTTTAGTATACTAAATACCAACACTCATATTATAATTCTAAACTGTTATTACAGCTATCCATTGCCGATGATTGTCCGTGTGCACGAATCATCATACATGGAATGCATTGCATATCGATGATGCTTCCACTTGGGAGTTACCATTACTTAGTCGTTACAAGATATATGTGAAGCTCGAAGGTCGAAAGCCAATTATTTCCTTCCCATAATTAACTGATCTGGATGAATTTGTTTAGTTGGTTAATGTTATTTTGTACTTCATTTATGTATTACTTCAAACTTATTGTACTTGACATTAACGAGTTATGTTTTGTTTGTACTTAATATATTTTGTTCGTACTTAATATGCTGTATTTGTATATATAATGATGATAAATCAATATACTACGAAAGGAACAACGAAGACTTGTAATTTCATAATTTCATAAATTTTATAAAATGAACAACGATGACATGTAAAGATAAAGAAATGCTACATAACTTAACATAAAATACAAAATTATTCAAAATCATATCCTCTGTTGTTGGTAAGACTACGTAGTTCATTGGTCGTCGGTATTGGGCTTACGCACCGATGGGGTGCCTAGTCGCACCCCACAGTTGCCGACCAGTTTCTGCCCAAATCTGGTGAGGAAAATGGCCGAAATTCACCAAGAACCCTAATTTTTCCTACTTAAAACCCTAAATCTATTCTATCATAACCCTAAATTTGAACCTAACCCTATATTCTATACACGAAATTCACTAAAAAACCTAAAAAATCATCATAAACAACCTAAATCCATCAAGAAACAAGAAATTTAAATTTAAATCTAGAAAACATACTTGGGTGGTGGTAGAGAATAGAGGGAATATTTCTTCTTCATCGTGAATGGGGAGTGATTGAGGAGAATGATGAGCTAACCAGATTTTGTTTTGCCGGATTGAGGAGAGAGGTTAGAGAGAAGGTAGAGAAATTTTTGAGAGAAATGAAAGAAGTGAAGGTGAAGAAGATGTGTTAGAGAGAAATTGAAATGGAGGTGAGTTAGTAAAAAATCATATACCCCATAAAATGTATATTCGCCTAAAAATGGGTAAACTTATACCAAATGTGAGTAAACTGAAAACTGGGTAAACTTAAACCAGTTTTGGATATTATAGCATGACCCTTCCCTCTTTACCCACGAAATCTAAAAAATTGGAAAACAACATTTATAGTAAGGAATCTACTCAAAAATATTCTGTTACATTCTTGATTGACTTGCTATACCGCAGTGTAAGTTCTTTTGTCACAAATTTCTACCTCATTATAAATTATTAGTTTAGGGTCAGGGCTTAAACGAAAAAGTAATGAATTTGAATTGAGGGATTAACGTAAATCAAACTTATTTTTGTCAATGATAAAATAAAACCTATTATAGAGCAAACATTTAGATGTATTGTTTAAAAATTAAACAAACTAAAGTGTATTGAATCATAATTTCTAATGGGTCAATATATCTTATGGAAATAAGTTTTTAAAATAAAAAATAAAAGTATGTTTTTAATTTTTAAAATTGAAGGTGAAGAAAAAATATGCAATTTTTTTAAAATTTAAATTAAATCATACTAAAACCCAAAAAATTAATATACCAATCAAAATTGGGATACCAATGACAAAATATCAAATTTATTTATCAATAACCAATAAGATCGGATAAAATACGAATAAGGGTCGAGGTGATAAATGAGTATTTAATTACCAGTAGTTTATATACCATTTAAATCTTCTTTTCATATGTTTCAAATCATATTTTAAAAAAAATATGTGAAAATATCGTTGGTTTTGTTTTTACGACGAAAAACACAAGATCCATGAAAGATAGTTCTTTTTATTTTTTAAGCTGCGTAATTACGTGTAATTAGATTGCGAAATAAATGTGAAAAAACAATATTGTTAAAGTTGCGGAATTAAAAATAATTTTATTATTAAAAAGCAAATATGTTTGAACATAAATTGCTATTTCAGTTATAAAATTACCTTTAAATATATTATATATATTGTGAGGGTGCTATCTCAGCTGCGTATGCATTTCTTCTGGGTAAAGTCTCCCCCCTCCAGGCTGAGACTCTGGCTATTCTTCAGGGCTTTTCTATTTGCTTCAAAAATCAGTGGTCTTGTGTGGATGTTGAGACGGATTCGCTCATCCTGGTCAATCAGCTCTCCAGTCCCTCCATGGATTTGGAGGACCAGAACCTGAGCTATTGCAGGAATTTCCTGGGTAATAATATGTCCTTCAAGCACCTTTCAAGGGTCCAAAACCAGGCTGCCGACTGGCTAGCCAAGTGGACCCTTAAATGCATGAAGAGGACTTTTTACCAGCAGCATAATGCTCCACCAGCATTGCTTGCGATTTCATTTCTCGAGAGTCTGGATTTGGGATATCTGATCTTGTAATTTTTGGTTCTGCTAGTCTTGAGAAGGGATCGTGGTTGCTATTCAAAGTGGATTTTTGGGTGTAGTGTGATCGGGGTTGTGGATTGAAAGTGTCGAAATGGATGCTGATCGAGGTGGGGTTTTGGAAGCTCGAATCTGGAATGCAGGATTGTGGGATCTGTGGTTGAAAGCGGAGGCTGAAGATGATGAAGGTGATGAAGGTAATTTCTGGGTGATGATCGCCTGATTCTTCGTTGGTGCACTCACCCAGTTCAAAACTTTTCTCTTCAAATTGGAAGAGAAATGGTCCTGAAGGCGGCGTCGACCTTGAAGTATCAGTGGATCAAGGTATGTGAGATTGAATCTGGTTTTTAGGTCTGAAGTAGAGAGCTTGAAGAGAGAAGGTTGAAGGAGAAGGCAAAGAAGCTTAGGGATTTGTTTTGATTTTAGGGTTAGGGTTCAGATTGACTCCTCTAGTCAATTTTGACCCCTAATCTCTATGTTTGGGCTTATTATCTTTAGGGCCTATTCTTTGTAAATTGTTACGCTTTGGTCTTTTTAATAAATGAGCTCTTTCGATAGTTTTTATAGTAAAAAAATAATTTTGTTACGACGATTATAAGTATCATATATATAGCTTTTCATACTACTAATATATTTAGTTAAATATAAAGAAGATGGGATAATATTTATGCAACTATCTAACATATAATTAATAAATATAGTAAATAATATGTAAATAATAATATTGAATGGTATGTTTGAGAAAATGTATTCTTAATGTTTCTATATGTTTTAATATCTATGCTAAGTTAGCTTCAAAATAATTATGAATTCAAGTTTATAATGTATAAAAATTAATTTTTAATAAAAGTTATTGAAGACGTTACGATCTATATAACTGTTGATGGACATTCAATAAAAATATTGTTTAAAAATATTTGATAAAATTTTAATATTTATTATTTAAAATATTAATTATAAAACATCATTTAAAAATATTTGTATAACAGTTTCGTTCTATCATGATATACCACTGCATTGAAATATATCAGTCAAAGATGATTTTATTAGTGGACGTTCACTATTCAGGTCCTACTAGTTCAACCTGGACGAGACCAAATTTGGAGCGAACAACATCGTAAATGTTGCAAATCTATACATTTTTACCAACGACAATTGATTTCATATCGTTATTACATAACACACAATTAAGAGGGGATATAGTCAATTGATTTCATATCGTTATTACATAACACACAATTAAGAGGGGATATAGTCAATTGATTTCATATCGTTATTACATAACACGCAATTAGGAGGGGTGTTTAAACTTTAGCTCGACACATAAAGTCGACCACCGTAATGGTGATCAATATATTTGATGGCTGCAAACGTATGAATACCTAATATTTCCTAAAAATGAGTACATGTCGTCGTATTTTTAGATTGATCAAACCACAGTATATTACCTTCAAGCAAGAGGTTTGTGTCATTAAACGTACTAGCCATATCCTTTAAACTAAATAGGAAGACGTTGGTCTTTAGATATCATCAATCTATAAAAAACTTCATCAAAATATGATTTGTAGTAAACCTTAAAATATGACTAACCAACGAATCAAAAAAAGTTTTATTCATTTACTCTCGAATAGTTTTCTGTTTTGACAAATATCATAATGCTAAAAATACATAGTGAGCATGGAGGCAAAATCGGTATGTGATTGTAATAAATTAAACAAGACAAAGTAGAAATATAAGAAAAGAAAAACAAGTTTAGTAAGATATTATATAAATATAAGTAAGTAAAAAATTTGAGAGTCATATACGTATAATAAGACTCGTACGACATGTGGGAAATAATAATTGATTGTTGTTGTTGTTATTCATATATTCACGTAATAAAGCTCAAAACTTTGTATCTTATGCCAAAGATAAATCATCGGTTTATCGATCGTTCTCGGGCGATTCACTACACTCGCGTGATCCACAACCATCGTGTGCTCTGCTCCCCATTTGTTGTACATCACTTTTGGATGTACCTTCTCTGTTCATGTTTTTTCCTATTTTACACGGTGGATTTAGTTTGGTTGTAACATATTATTTACCGATTATCGAAAATTGAGATTATGTTAGCGATATGTTTTTGTTCTCGATCAGCTTCCACAGTTGGACAAGACATATGCTTACCCCGACCACTACGCTCTAGGCATCGACTATATTCCACCGTCAAAGTATCTTGTCCAACGTGAATAGTTAAAACCAGATCACTAGTGATGAGGGCGGAATTCGCCGATCTCAATCAAAGGGGTAAAAACACAATAAATAAATATTTGATGTAGTTAAAAGAGTATTCAGAGTCAATCAGGAACCAATATATAAAGATAAAGATAGTAGAGGGGCATCATTAGTATGTGATGAACGGCCCACTAAGAGCTTAAATGGGTCCTCCTTATTTTAGTATAAAAGGGTGACCCACTTGCCTAGAAAAGGGTATTGAATATTATTTTCTATGAATCTTCCTTTATCTCTCTACGCTTTCTCTCTCTAGTCACATCTAGCACAAAGATCCTAAATATATTCCCTAAACAACTACTGACTCATCATTGGCGCCGTCTGTGGGAAACAGTGATACCAAAAAGGAATCTTTTGTTCTTTGAAAATCACATTTTTCAAGATGAACAGCGAAGCGGCGATAGAGAGGGACGGGAGAGAAGTCGTCCGAGCTGTCTCAGGTTCGGGAGGCACGGTAGTCCCCGGCCGAGAATGGCACGGCGGACGGGACAAGCGGTCAACTCTGATAATGACCCGAAAGCAGCTCCTAGAGGACATTGCTCGGTTGGAAGAAGAAAAGGAGCGGGCGTTGGGCGAGAAAAGAGCCCGGGAAAGGAAGGGCAAAGAGCCCCTCCTGGAGGACCGGGGGGCAGCTGGCCGTGGCAACGATCCGCGAATAGAGGCCCGACCTGTTAGGTACTACACGGATCCTCTCCCCGATGACGAAGAAGATGCTAGGACTCGTCGGAACCTTGAGAACCATCGGGCCATGACGTCGGACTACCCCTCAGACGATTCGTCGGGCAAAGAATATCTGCGGCGGGAAAGAGTTCAGCGAGCGCAGAAGAATCGATCCCGACGCCTTCGAGGGTCCAGGGCCGACCCTCTGTAGTATAAGAAGGGCGGCGCCGATAAGCCGACCCCGGTATCCTTTGAGAAGGAAGAAATGCATACCGCCAGCCGCGGAGAGCGGGAAATATTGCCACCGATTCCGTGGCAACCATCGAATAGCCAGAACCATGGTTACAGAACCAGTAGCCAATTCGTCAGCCCAGGAGTCGAGGGGCTTTATGGAGTTAGGACCGAGGGTCTTGGGGGAGGAGCATGTGAGCTCGGAGTCAACTGGAGGGCCTCCCCATTATCCGATGAAATATTAGCGGGACAGCTCCCGAGGAGATTTGACATTTCTAAGTTAGAAAAATACGACGGAAAAAAGGACCCGGATAACCATTTGGAGGCTTTCAAAAATTTCATGTTAAGCTTCGACAATGATGACAAGCTCCTATGTAGAGCATTTTCTATGACTTTCAAAGACAGAGCTTCTAAGTGGTACAACCGCTTGCCGTAGGGGTGCATTCGGAACTTCAGGACTTTCTGGACGATGTTCAGGCAACACTTCGTCGGAAGTAAGAGTTTCCGTGCAAATGGAGATACCATCATGAATTGTAGACAGAAGCTGGGGGAGAGCCTCAGAGAATACACACGGCGGTTCATCGACGCTAAAACTGACCTGGACCATTGCGAAGAGAATGTGGCTCTAACGGCGTTTCGTTTGGGCCTACTCCCGGGGCCGATGAAGCATGCCGTGACAAAAAAACAAGCATTCACTTTTTCAGCGCTTCTGGCGCAAATAGAGAAGCAGATTTTAATCGAAGAGACAGAAGCGTCTGAGTTGGCGGCACAGATCCAGCAGAGTGCTCAAGCGTCGGTCGTAATAAGGCAGGGCTCCCGGTCAGATTACGCCAGGGCGGCCCAACCAGTTAGCACGGTACACCCGAGCCCACCTACGTCGACCAAACCTCCGACCCCGACCGGTCTGAAACCAAGGCAAACGGGACATGCGATCTCCCGACCCATGTCCAACAAGTGGACGCGACCTGCCTACTTCACAGACCTCACGGAATGCGTGCCATTGATCTACGAAAAAACCAAGAGGAGCGGAATGTACCGAAGACCTTTCCCCATCCCGACGCTCCGGGAACAAAGGAATAACCGCTATTGTCGCTACCACGAAGACATCGGGCATGACACGAAGGATTGCATAGCCTTGAAGAAGGAGATACAGATGCTCATAGAACACGGGAACTTGTTGGAGTATGTAAAAAAGGCACAGCAGGGCACGACCTCGAAAGAAGTGGTGATCGTACCAAAACCAGAAACGACCATGGCCATTTCAGAGGTGACCGACCACTTCGACGTGACAATTGAGTACCTTGATCCCGAAGCCAACCGCAATATCATCGGGGTCATTGAGGAGGGGGCAGAGGAAAGCGTCGGTAGTGTCCATGGTTTCTGTGAATTTTTCGAATCATTAACCGTCTCCGGGGGAGGACCGATGACGGGAAACCCGCGCTCACCTAGGAAAAGGCACTTGGGCGACCAAACCGTTCAGCTGAAAACGCAAACTTGCTTCCAAACCGGAAGTGCCCCTTCCCCGACCTCGCGCTTCGGTGACCCGAAAGCTAATCACAATATTATCGGGATCATTGAGGAAGAGGTTGAGGAGAGTATCGGTAAAGTACGAGGCCTCTGTAATCTTTTTGAATCCCTGACAATTTTCGGGGGGGATTCGATGGCGGGAGTCACGCATTCATCCAGGAAACGGCACATTGTCAACTTGACCACCCAGTTGGAAGCCAGAACTTGCTTCCAAACCAGAAGCGCCCCCTCACCGATTTTACATTTCGACGACGACGACATGAGAGACATAGCCGGACCGCATGAGGACGCTATTGTGATCGGGGCAGCAATAGCGGGAGAGGAGGTTCGGCGCATCTTGGTAGACACCGGGAGTTCGGCCAATATCATCTTCGCGTCTACCTTTGCTAAGTTCAGAACGCGACCGGCGATTGCGCGATCCGACCGCACCATTGTCGGGTTTACAGGGTCAGCAGCCGACGTAGTCGGGGAGTTCGAGGGCGTGGTCCAGTTGGGCCACGGCCCATTTAAAAAGGAGGTCACGGTTTTGTTTGTAATAGTGGACGCGCCGGCCTCACACAACGCCATTCTTGGCCGGTCTTGGATATCGCGCATGCATGCTGTGACTTTTACTATTCATCAATGTGTGAAGTACGTGGTCGGGAACAACGTAGGAGTGGTCCGAAGCAGCCAAAAAGCAGCGCGGGAATGTTACCGAGCTGCGTTAGCTCCGAAAAAAGACCAAGAGATGTTTCCGGCTCAAGAATAGCAATTAAAGGGGGTCCCTCCGGGATTGCCACCGGTGGATGACCCCCGGGAGGCCCCAAGCCTTTTGACAACAGACGAGGAATGCGAACTACATTATTTTGCAGATGGGCAATATCTGCGGGTCGGGGTAAACTTTTTGCCGACCCTAAGGGAACAGTTATTGACCCTCCTACGAGAGAACCTAGACTTGTTTGCATGGTGCTCAGGGGATGTCACGGGGGTAGCAGAATCCTTCGCGATTCACAAGTTGACTATCAACAGAAATGTCAGACCGATCGTCCAAAAGCGTCGGGCTTTTTCCCCCGAAAAGGCGGAAGTAATTCTGCGGGAAGTTGAGAGAATGACCAGCGTTGTGGCTGAGGTGTTTGGTTTTGATAAATATGCTGCTAATATGACTGATAAGCTGTGGGTTTTCTGGGTTTCTGAGGTTAACATTAATATTGTTCTCGATGCTGAGCAATGTATCTATATGGAGTTGGATTATCCTGGCATAAATGATAAGTTTTACACAACTGCTGTGTATGCTAAGTGTAGTCGTATTCCTATGATGGAGCTTTGGAATTGTCTTAAAGCTATCTGTGACAATGATAGACCTTGGCTATGTGTTGGGGACTTCAATACTATTTCTACTCATGATGAGCAATTGGGTTGTGTTTCTTCTAGTCAGGCTAGCATGGATGACTTCAATGATGTTATAAGATGCTGCAATTTGAATGATGCGGGGTATTGTGGTTCGAAGTTTACTTGGGCTAGAAGTAACAAGTGGAGAAGGCTGGATCGGGCTCTTGTTAATGATAAATGGGAGTCATTGTTCTCTAATACTCAGGTTTTACACATGGCCAGAACTTGTTCTGACCATGCTCCACTCTTTATTACTGCTAATATTAACAATTCTAATGATGTTATTAATAGGAAAAAGACTTTTAGATTTCTTAATTTTTGGTGTGATGATGATTCTTTCTTAAGTATTGTGGAGCAGGACTGGAATCAATCTCTTATTAGCCACCCTAGCAATACTTTCTGGTATAAACTTAGAAGGCTCAAAGGTTGTCTTAAGCAGTGGAGCAAAGAAAATTTTGGTAATATTTTTGACAGTGTTAAGGAGGCTGATTGCAAGGTCAAGGCTATGGAAATCCTTCACTATACTAATAATGACCCTCAGTCTGCTGCTAACTTAACTATGGCTAATGGTCTGTATTTAAAAGCCTTAAGAAATGAAGATTCTTTTCTTAGGAAAATGTGTTTTAATAACTGGCTTCATGAAGGAGATGGTAGTTCCAAAATGTTTTACAATTACATTGCTAAGAGGAAAAGAAAGAATGAAATTAAGAGTATTAGAGATGAGGTTACCTGGATTTATGACAAGCAAGATATTGGGGCTTCTGCTGCTACTTACTTCAAAAGTATTCTTACTTCTAATCCCTACAAAGACAAAGAGGAGCAAGTCAGATTATTGGATGATAAGAATTTTGAGTGTATTCCTTCTTTGGTAACTACTGAGGACAACAACAGGCTGCTCAATAATGTTACTAAGGGGGAGATTTGGTGTGTCATAAATAAGATGAAGAAGGATAGCTCCCCTGGTATAGATGGTTTTAATCTAGTTTTCTTTAAACATTGTTGGCGCATTATTAAAAAGGATTTATGCAATGCTTTTAACTCCTATATTAATGGGAGTTCTATCCCTACTGGTCTCTTTGCTACAGGCATTTGCCTGATCCTTAAGCATTCTAATACTACCTGGTGGGATAGTTATAGACCCATTGGTCTGTGCACTTTTGTCAACAGGATCTTTTCTGCTCTTATAAACTCTAGGTTGTCTAATGTCCTTCCTAAAATTGTATCTAATTCTCAGTCTACCTTTGTAAAGGGTAGGCTCATTCATGATAACATTCTTTTGGCTAGGGAATTATTGTTTGATATTAATAAGAAGCCTAAGAATGGTAACACTGTGGTCCAATTAGATATGTCGAAAGCTTTTGATAGAATTTCTCATTCTTTCATCTTAAAAGTGTTGCATTCATTTGGTTTTAATGATAGGTTTGTTGGTCTTATTAAAAGGCTTATTTCTGATGTTCATGTATCTATGCTTATTAATGGGGACACTTATGATTACTTTAAAATGATAAGAGGTCTTAGGCAAGGAGATCCTCTTTCTCTTTGCCTGTTCATTCTTGGTGAAGAATTTTTAAGTAGGGGCCTTAATATTTTGTTTAATTCCAATCCTTCTATATGCTATAAGTCTAGATGCTCTCTGGTCATCCCTTGTATTATGTTTGCAGATGATATCTTGATTTTCACTAATAGTAAATCTAACTCTGTTAGCATTCTTAGTGATTTTCTTGACCTGTATCAGGTTACTTTTGGTCAGACTATTAATAAAAATAAAACTAAGCTGGTTGTTTCTCTTAAGCTAAACTCTTCTAGGATGCAGGATCTTAAATTGCAGACTGGTTTTGAGGTTGATTTTCTTCCTATTTCTCATTTAGGGGTAACTATATCTAACAACAACAAAGCAAGTGTCTTTATGCCTATTCTGAATAAAATAAATGATAGAATAACTGATTGGGACAGTAAGGTTCTTTCATATGGTGGAAGGCTGTTCTTAATAACTAATGTTTTGCTTCCTATTGCTTATTATTGGATTCAATGTTTTGATATGCCTAGGTCTGTAATATATAAGATTGAGCAGACTCTTAACACGTTTCTTTGGAGAACTAAGCAGAGTCAAAAGGCTATTCATTGGTCTTCTTGGCATTACATTTGTAAGCCTTTCGGTGAGAGAGGGTTAAATGTTAGGAAGCTTCTGGATGTTCAAAATTCATTTTCTCAGAAGCTTTGGTATAAGTTTAGACATAATGGTTTCCTATGGTCTAATGTAATGAATAACATCTACTGTAATTTATCTCATCCTTTATATGCTAATATAAAGAGCTCTCTTGTTTGGAAAATATTATGTAACATTAGGAATCAGGCTGAAAAGAATATTACCTGGGTTCTTGGTAGAGGAAATGTGGACTTCTGGAAAGACTCCTGGCATGGTCTTCCTGCTATTGCTACTAAGCAAAACATAACATGGTACATTGATGTTAAAGTTAGAAATTTTTGGCATAATAATTCCTGGTGCTTAAATGATGTTCAGGGCAGCTTAGACCCTGACATAGTGTTAAAGATCAAAAGTACTTACATCACAGACAAGGAGGATGCCATTTCCTGGACTCTCTCTGATAATGGCCAGTTTAGTTTGAAAGATACCTGGGAGCATTTAAGAGATAAGTATATTTGTTCTAGTCTCTATAAAAAGCTTTGGAATTCTAAAGTGCCTAGGAAGTTTTCTTTTCTAACTTGGAAGATTTTGAACAGTTTTATTTCTGTTGATTTAAACATGATTAAAAAGCATTTTAGTTTGGCTTCTAAGTGTGTTTTTGTGATAATTGTGAGGAAACAAATCATTTATTTGTTAGATGTACATTCGCTTGGCAGCTGTGGAACTGGTTTGCTATCATTTTCAAAATTAATATCAGAAGATCAATGGTTATTACTCATATTTTAAGATGTTGGTTTGGGTTTTCTAAAGCTAAGTTTCACATATCTCGTCTTATTCCTCAAATAATTTGTTGGATGATTTGGAAAGCAAGGAACTCTATTAAATATAAGGGTGTTCCAATTAGTGTTTCCCAAGCTATCGAAAGCATTATGAACATTGTTAAAGGATTAGACACTAATGGTGGTTTAAGTTATAAACACTGGTTGAATGTTGGTAATGCATGAACTATAATGGGTTGTAATTCTAATAAGAGAAGGATTAGTCCTGTGTACCTTAAGTGGATCCGGCCTGGTATTGATCGCCTCAAGATGAACGTCGATGCCTCATGTATCTTTAGTGGTGAGGCTGCTGCTGGAGTTGTTTTTAGAGACTGTGAGGGTGCTATCTCAGCTGCGTATGCATTTCTTCTGGGTAAAGTCTCTCCCCTCCAGGCTGAGACTCTGGCTATTCTTCAGGGCTTTTCTATTTGCTTCAAAAATCAGTGGTCTTGTGTGGATGTTGAGACGGATTCGCTCATCCTGGTCAATCAGCTCTCCAGTCCCTCCATGGATTTGGAGGACCAGAACCTGAGCTATTGCAGGAATTTCCTGGGTAATAATATGTCCTTCAAGCACCTTTCAAGGGTCCAAAACCAGGCTGCCGACTGGCTAGCCAAGTGGACCCTTAAATGCATGAAGAGGACTTTTTACCAGCAGCATAATGCTCCACCAGCATTGCTTGCGATTTCATTTCTCGAGAGTCTGGATTTGGGATATCTGATCTTGTAATTTTTGGTTCTGCTAGTCTTGAGAAGGGATCGTGGTTGCTATTCAAAGTGGATTTTTGGGTGTAGTGTGATCGGGGTTGTGGATTGAAAGTGTCGAAATGGATGCTGATCGAGGTGGGGTTTTGGAAGCTCGAATCTGGAATGCAGGATTGTGGGATCTGTGGTTGAAAGCGGAGGCTGAAGATGATGAAGGTGATGAAGGTAATTTCTGGGTGATGATCGCCTGATTCTTCGTTGGTGCACTCACCCAGTTCAAAACTTTTCTCTTCAAATTGGAAGAGAAATGGTCCTGAAGGCGGCGTCGACCTTGAAGTATCAGTGGATCAAGGTATGTGAGATTGAATCTGGTTTTTAGGTCTGGAGTAGAGAGCTTGAAGAGAGAAGGTTGAAGGAGAAGGCAAAGAAGCTTAGGGATTTGTTTTGATTTTAGGGTTAGGGTTCAGATTGACTCCTCTAGTCAATTTTGACCCCTAATCTCTATGTTTGGGCTTATTATCTTTAGGGCCTATTCTTTGTAAATTGTTACGCTTTGGTCTTTTTAATAAATGAGCTCTTTCGATAGTTTTTATAGTAAAAAAATAATTTTGTTACGACGATTATAAGTATCATATATATAGCTTTTCATACTACTAATATATTTAGTTAAATATAAAGAAGATGGGATAATATTTATGCAACTATCTAACATATAATTAATAAATATAGTAAATAATATGTAAATAATAATATTGAATGGTATGTTTGAGAAAATGTATTCTTAATGTTTCTATATGTTTTAATATCTATGCTAAGTTAGCTCTTAAAACTACTCATCTGGGAGCTCTTGAAAGTCTGAAAGCTGAACATTCTACTGCCATCTCCGCTGCTACTGCACTTGTTAAGGAAACAAAAGATAAACTGGAAAAAAGCCAAAATGAGATTACTACACTTCGAACAGGATTCGAAGAAGAAAAGAAGGCTGCAGTCAAACAGGCTGAAACTAAGGTTAGTTCTGTGATGCTCGAAGGCATGAAGAAAACTCAAATTGATACATCTATTCAGATCCTTCGAGAAGTTCATGCTGCTTGTCCAAGGTTGGACTTATCAAACCTTTGGAGACGAGTTCCAGAAGAGCAACGCCCAAAGGAAGCTTTCGAAGCGCCACCAAGCTCTTCCTCAGAAGATGGAAATAACTCCGAAGAGGCGTCATCAGAAGATGAAGAAGAAGAGAATGATGCTTAATAGACCAAACAGTTCGCTTTTGTTTTTTGTGTATGTGATTAAATGCTGTCCTCCTTTTTTGTAAACTTCGTATTTTATTCCACGATGAAATCACTTGTCCCCCTTTTTTTTTTTTATATCTTGAATTTCTGACATACTTGTTTAAACTGGTTATTCTTAAACATAAACACTTAAGTTATTACACCTCGTAAAATAGATGCACTCATAAGACGTGGCACCTTGAAAAATAGATGCACTCATAAGACGTGGCACCTCGAAAAATAGATGCACTCATAAGACATGGCACCTCGAAAAATAGATGCACTCATAAGACGTGGCACCTCGAAAAATAGATGCACTCATAAGACGTGGCACCTCGAAAAATAGATGCACTCATAAGACGTGGCACCTCGAAAAATAGATGCACTCATAAGACGTGGCACCTCGAAAAATAGATGCACTCATAAGACGTGGCACCTCGAAAAATTTGGTTGTTTCTTCAAAGCTATCGCTTCGGAAAATTATTCTTGGTCAATTTCCAAAGATGATCAATCTTTGCCAAATTACCAAAATAATAAATCACACATCATTAACAAACAACCAATGGCCAAAAGAAATTTTATTAAAAAATTCAATATCAATCAGACACCTCGTTAAAACCTTTCTGGGCCAACAGATAAGGAAAGAGTATGTCTGTTTTACAAAAATTCGAAGTTCAATTTTACTCACAGTACAATTTCAAGTGCTCTATGTTCCAAGGGTGCTTGAGCATCCTCCCTTCTCGATCTGATAACCTGTAAGAACCTGGTTTGACCCTCATTGTAACTTCGTAAGGACCTTCCCAATTCGGGGCCAATTTTCCGAGGTGTTTTTCCTTGGTGTGTAGAAACACTTTTCGCAACACTAGATCACCAATTTTGAATTCTCTTCTCTTAACTTTAGCATCGTACCTGCTTCTCATTAATGTTTGATAATGGATGACATTCAAATGTGCCTTGACCCTTTTTTCTTCCAACAAATCCAGCTCCACCCTTCTAGCCTCGTCGTTATCTGCCTCGGAATATTGTAGTAGTCTATAAGAGGGCAATGTAGATTCAGCAGGGCACACAGCGTCCATCCCATATACTAAAGAAAAAGGGGTCTCTTTTGTAGCCTCTCTAGGAGTTGTTCTATATGCCCATAATACTTCTTGGAGATAATTTGGCCATTTCCCTGCTGCTCCTGCCAAATTTTTCTTCAAGCCATCCAAAATAGATCTATTCGTAACTTCTACCTGTCCATTTGCCTGAGGATGAAAAGGAGTGGAAAAACACTGCTGTATCCCTTTCGAAGAGCAAAATGAGTCCATTTCCTTGTTATTAAATTGAGGACCATTATCAGTTGTTATTTTCCGAGGTACTCCAAAACGGTAGCAAATGTTGCTTTGAATAAACTTGATTACATCCTTAGCTTTTGTCCCAGCTAAGGGTTCTGCTTCTGCCCACTTCGAAAAATAATCAACCGCAACAATAATCATTTGTCTTCCTCCAGAAGCCATAGGTAATGGTCCCACCAAATCAATTCCCCACCTATCAAAAGGAATCGCCTCTGAAATTGTCATTAGGGGTACTGCTGGTTTGTGTATTAAATTTGCATACCTTTGGCAAGTGTCACAACTTCGAACTAATGACTTGGCATCTTGCAAAATGGTAGGCCAATAATATCCTGCCAACAATACTCTACGCGTTAAAGCTCTAAACCCACAATGAGCTGACCCATCTCCATCATGCAGTTCGGACAAAACATTCTGAGACTCATCCTTGCCTAAACATCGTAGTAAAGGTTTTGAAGCAGACCTTTTGTACAGCACCCCATCCAGTACCACATAGCCAAGGGATTTGTACTTTATTTTCTTGAGCAAGTGTTTATCCATAGGTAATATTCCATTTAAAATAAAGTTTAACAAGTCAAACCTCCAATCTCCTCGAGCGCACGTCGGATTATTTACCACCTCATCAACAACTTCACATTGCTCAGAATTCGATCTGATCGAAGGCGATGGTTGAGTTACAATCCATGGATATTCTTCTGAATAAGCCATCGTTGCCAAAGAATCAGCCATAGTATTGTTTCCTCTTCTAATATGCTCCACTTCGACATTTTCAAACTGCGCCATCATCCCCCGAAGTTCTTGTAGGTACAAAACCAAACGCTCCTTTTTAGCTTCTGATACCCCTTTGACATGGTTAACTACCAACTGTGAATCTGTTTCCAAGCGCACAAACATTGCTCCACAAATCTTCGCTAACCGCAACCCTGCTAGCACAGCCTCATATTCAGCTTCGTTATTTGAAGCATGAAAGCCAAATTTTATAGCTTGAAACATAAATTCCCCTGTTGGTGCCACCAATTCCACTCCTGCACTTGACCCTTTACTACTGGATCCCCCATCAGTTCGAATTGTCCACGTCGGATTCTCATTCACCTTTTCTGCATCTTTCTCCTCGGATCTGCTCGAGTGAAACTCCACCAAAAAATCTGCTAAAGCTTGAGCTTTGATAGCTGTCCGAGGAGAAAATAGCACATCGAAATCTCCCAATTCCACAGACCACTTTGTCATCCTTCCTGAAATGTCTGGTTTTTGTAAAACATTCTTTAATGGATATGAAGTTCAAACTACAATCGTATGTGCCTGGAAGTAAGGGCGCATCTTTCTTGCTGCCACTACTATACACAGTGCCAATTTTTCGAGCTTCAAATAACGTTTCTCAGCATCAACCAAACTTTTGCTGACATAGTAAACAGGCTTCGAAATTTTTGTATCCTCGCTGATCAAAACTGCACTTACTGCATAATCCGATACTGCTATATACAAAAACAACTGTTCACCCTTTCGAGGCTTCGATAATATTTCAGGAGAGGATAAAAGATTTTTGATCTTCAGAAAGGCTTCTTCACAATCCGAAGTCCACTCGAAATTATTGGGTTTACGCAACACCTGGAAAAAAGGCAAGCACTTATCTGAAAAACGAGAAATGAATCTGTTCAGAGCTGCCAACCTGCCTGTTAACATTTGTACTTCTTTGATATTCCGAGGTGACGACATCGATATCAGGGCCTTCAGCTGTTCTGGATCCACCTCGATTCCTCTCTCACTAATCATATACCCCAAAAACTTGCCAGATCGGACTCCAAATGTGCATTTTTCTGGATTCAACTTCAATTGAATGGCTCTAAGATTCAAAAACGTTTCTTCTAAATCATCAATATGTTCATCATCACCTTTGCTTTTAACAAGCATGTCATCGATGTACACCTCAATATTTCTCCCAATCTGCGAAGCAAACGCCTTATTCATCAGCCTCTGATACGTTGATCCAGCATTCTTCAATCCAAATGGCATTACTTTATAGCAATGCAAACCTCTATCAGTAATAAAAGTTGTGCTTTCTTCATCATCCGGATTCATTCGAATTTGATTATACCCCGAAAACGCATCCATGAAAGTCAAAATTTTATTTCCCGAAGTGGAATCCACTAACTGATCTATTCGAGGCACTGGAAAAGGATCTTTTGGACAGGCTCTATTCAAATCTGTGAAGTCCACACACATTCGCCATTTTCCATTTTTCTTTTTTACTACCACCGGATTAGCCGTCCACCTCGGATAATTGGCCTCCCTAATATGCCCCATCTTGTATAACCGATCCACTTCGGCAACTATGGCCTCAGATTTCTCCAATGAAAAAGCCCTTCTTTTTTGGATAATTGGTTTGACCTTCGGATCAACCGCTAGGCTATGACATATGATATTGCTTGGGACCCCTACTACATCTTCAGATCTCCAGGCAAACACATCTAAATTTTCAGACAAAAAATTCAACAACTTTTCCCGCATCGACAAAGATAACAGAGTGCCAATTCGAAGTACCCTGCCATTATTAAAAGTAAATTCCTCTATTTCTTCATTGACCACTACAGAACTCGGGGTTGACCTCGGATCATCAATTCCCTCGTCCGTTTCACTACAAGACAACCCCCCAAACTGCTAACTCTCCATGAGATCATCAGAACTTTTACCATGTAACCTAAATGCAGCAGCATAACATTCTCTTGCCACCTTTTGGTCACTTCGGACTACGCCAACTCTGTCCTCGACCACATACTTCAGACACTGATGAACTGTAGAAACTACAGCGTACATTTTGGCCAACCATGACCTCCCAAGAATAGCGTTGTAACTTGATGGACAATCCACCACCACAAAAAGTACCTGTACTTTCTTCTTGAAAGGCCCTTTTCCCAAGGAAATTTCACCTTCGAATTCACCTATTACAATTGCTGATGCGCCGGTAAACCCAATGATAGTCCTCTCTGATTTTTCTATTCGAGGTGGTGCAGTCAACCTATCATACGTTGACTTAAAAAGCACATTAGCAGAACTTCCTGTGTCGATCAGCACACGTCGAATCTCCACCCCACATACTTCTGCTCCAATGACCACCGCATCCTCATGTGGCCCAGTAATGCCCCTCAAATCATCTCCATCGAATATTATAAAGGGCACATCCTTTCTGCTGCTTAGATGTGCCGATGCACCTCCCTCAATTTGTCGTGTTAAATTTACTATATGCCTCTTCCTCGAATTATTGGTGTTGTTGGTCATCGAATCCCCTCCAAATATGGTTAATGATTCAAAAAAGGCACACAGATCTCGAACACGTCCCTGACGCATCGGCTCATCTATCGACATTAACAAAAGTTGGCTGGGATCTGGTTCGACATATTCCGAGGCTACATCGAAACCATTTGCCTCACCTGCAACATCTAAAATCATTAACGCAGTTTCCTGCTTGGAATTGGGATTACCTCCTTTAGGAGCTGTTGTTTTGGCATTCTTCCTGACATACTCTAGCAGCTTTCCATTTTCGATCAGAACTTGCATCTCCTTCTTCAGAGCAATGCAATCATTTGTATCATGGCCGACATCCTCATGATACCTACAAAATTTATTATTGCGCTCCTCCCTTGGCTTGTTGATAGCTGGTGGCTTTCTAAAATTGACTGTTCCTCTTGTTTTTTCATATATTGAAGCTACACTCTCAGTTAAATCTGCATAGTAATCCGGCCTCACCCACACATTCGACCTGGATCTATACTGCTGCTGGTTGTTAGAATTATGTTGATTATATCCCCCTTGATACGAGTTCGAGGCTCCTCGGTTAGAAACATTTTGATTGTTCTTCGGACGCGAGGTATTGTTGTTTGAGACGTTAGATTGTCCACTCCCTTTTTGAACAGTACTAGCACCTCCTCGAACCCTCATCGATTCTTCGACCTTAATCTGGTCCTCAACCTGAGCCATAAGAGCTCCAAAAGTTAGCGCCCTGCGCCTCGTTGTCTCATCGGCTAAATCCCCAGGCAACAGCCCCTGCCTGAACGCTGCCATAGCCACACTTTCCTCACAGTCATCTAGCTCAGCCTTTGTTGACACAAACCTCTTGGTATAATCCTTCAACTTCTCTCCCACAGCCTGCTTGCACTGTATTATCGTGTCCCCATTGGCTCTCATCTCCTTGCTTCCCACAAATTGTCTGCGAAAAGCGGTGTAGAAACTTCTAAAATTTGCAATTGATTCCTTAGGAATCTTATTAAACCATTTTAGCGCAGTTCCCTTAAACGTTTGAGAAAAAGCTCTACACACCAATCTATCATCATCTTCAAAATTAGTCATGTAGTTTTTAAATTGTTCTATGTGATCATCGGGATCTTGAGTCCCATCGAACTTTTCAACTTTAGAAATATCAAACCGCCTCGGTAATGGCACAGATCTGATCTCCCTTACCAATGGTGAGTCCCTCCAGTCAACCCCCTGGACATACTGGTCCTCATTTCTCATTCCCACAGTTGCATATAAACTGGTCTCGCCCTCATATTTCCGAGGTGAACACCTCCGAGGCGAGTATTTTCGAGGTGAGTATACTCGCCTTTCTTTCTTTTTTCTTCCTTCCCTGTACATCTTAGCTGGTCGGAGCTCACGCTCTGCTCTTCCTGAATGGCCTCGAGAGCGTTCGTACCTCGGCGTCTCATCGGACTCGGAATCTTCGAAGTCCTCTTCATCACTAGAGTTTTCATACAATCGCCTTTGTAATTTTTCTTTCCTCTTTATCCCGCTATATTCTTTTTTCTGCTCAAAACGTGCTTTGCGCTGCTCATAATGATCATCGCCATCGTCCATCGACTGATCCGACTGATCATTCCGATCACCCCCAGCAATCTTAGATCTAAGCCTAGCACCATCATTATTATCTCCCTTCTTTTTTACCAATTCGTCAAGCTCAGCCACCTTCCTAATCATTTCATTCATTTTTCCCTCAAAATCAAATTGAACAGGTTGAATTGGAACAAAATTACCTGCCTCTTGCAGATCAGATTTCAGCGTTTCCATCGCCTTGCGAACGGATGGATTGTCACCTTCCTCCGGATTCATCTTCAAATAGCGAAAAATCAAACGAAATATGAAAATTCGAACGAAAAACCTTTAAAAACGAGAACTCGAACGTCGATTTTTGATCTGTTGATCAAGGTATCCTCGTCCCCTCTTTCTAGCGCCAATTTGGTGTGAATTAAAGTTGTCACGAGTGAATTCAGAATAGAGAGTTTACAGTGGAAAATTCAAGTAGTGAAAAGTACCTCTGAATATTTCATACGTCAAAATAACTCTTTCAGCCCCTTTAAATAGGCCAGGTGAGTTAGTTAGAGAAAACGGTTACATATTGTTAAATTTACAACTTAACCCCTAGGTTCTTCCTAAAGTCTAATTTAATCCTATAATTACAGCATTTATCACTTTAGTCCCTAAAGAATACTTTTCCTTATCAAAAATAATTATGAATTCAAGTTTATAATGTATAAAAATTAATTTTTAATAAAAGTTATTGAAGACGTTACGATCTATATAACTGTTGATGGACATTCAATAAAAATATTGTTTAAAAATATTTGATAAAATTTTAATATTTATTATTTAAAATATTAATTATAAAAAATCATTTAAAAATATTTGTATAACAGTTTCGTTCTATCATGATATACCACTGCATTGAAATATATCAGTCAAAGATGATTTTATTAGTGGACGTTCACTATTCAGGTCCTACTAGTTCAACCTGGACGAGACCAAATTTGGAGCGAACAACATCGTAAATGTTGCAAATCTATACATTTTTACCAACGACAATTGATTTCATATCGTTATTACATAACACACAATTAAGAGGGGATATAGTCAATTGATTTCATATCGTTATTACATAACACACAATTAAGAGGGGATATAGTCAATTGATTTCATATCGTTATTACATAACACGCAATTAGGAGGGGTGTTTAAACTTTAGCTCGACACATAAAGTCGACCACCGTAATGGTGATCAATATATTTGATGGCTGCAAACGTATGAATACCTAATATTTCCTAAAAATGAGTACATGTCGTCGTATTTTTAGATTGATCAAACCACAGTATATTACCTTCAAGCAAGAGGTTTGTGTCATTAAACGTACTAGCCATATCCTTTAAACTAAATAGGAAGACGTTGGTCTTTAGATATCATCAATCTATAAAAAACTTCATCAAAATATGATTTGTAGTAAACCTTAAAATATGACTAACCAACGAATCAAAAAAAGTTTTATTCATTTACTCTCGAATAGTTTTCTGTTTTGACAAATATCATAATGCTAAAAATACATAGTGAGCATGGAGGCAAAATCGGTATGTGATTGTAATAAATTAAACAAGACAAAGTAGAAATATAAGAAAAGAAAAACAAGTTTAGTAAGATATTATATAAATATAAGTAAGTAAAAAATTTGAGAGTCATATACGTATAATAAGACTCGTACGACATGTGGGAAATAATAATTGATTGTTGTTGTTGTTATTCATATATTCACGTAATAAAGCTCAAAACTTTGTATCTTATGCCAAAGATAAATCATCGGTTTATCGATCGTTCTCGGGCGATTCACTACACTCGCGTGATCCACAACCATCGTGTGCTCTGCTCCCCATTTGTTGTACATCACTTTTGGATGTACCTTCTCTGTTCATGGTTTTTCCTATTTTACACGGTGGATTTAGTTTGGTTGTAACATATTATTTACCGATTATCGAAAATTGAGATTATGTTAGCGATATGTTTTTGTTCTCGATCAGCTTCCACAGTTGGACAAGACATATGCTTACCCCGACCACTACGCTCTAGGCATCGACTATATTCCACCGTCAAAGTATCTTGTCCAACGTGAATAGTTAAAACCAGATCACTAGTGATGAGGGCGGAATTCGCCGATCTCAATCAAAGGGGTAAAAACACAATAAATAAATATTTGATGTAGTTAAAAGAGTATTCAGAGTCAATCAGGAACCAATGTATAAAGATAAAGATAGTAGAGGGGCCTCATTAGTATGTGATGAACGGCCCACTAAGAGCTTAAATGGGTCCTCCTTATTTTAGTATAAAAGGGTGACCCACTTGCCTAGAAAAGGGTATTGAATATTATTTTCTATGAATCTTCCTTTATCTCTCTACGCTTTCTCTCTCTAGTCACATCTAGCACAAAGATCCTAAATATATTCCCTAAACAACTACTGACTCATCATTGGCGCCGTCTGTGGGAAACAGTGATACCAAAAAGGAATCTTTTGTTCTTTGAAAATCACATTTTTCAAGATGAACAGCGAAGCGGCGATAGAGAGGGACGGGAGAGAAGTCGTCCGAGCTGTCTCAGGTTCGGGAGGCACGGTAGTCCCCGGCCGAGAATGGCACGGCGGACGGGACAAGCGGTCAACTCTGATAATGACCCGAAAGCAGCTCCTCGAGGACATTGCTCGGTTGGAAGAAGAAAAGGAGCGGGCGTTGGGCGAGAAAAGAGCCCGGGAAAGGAAGGGCAAAGAGCCCCTCCTGGAGGACCGGGGGGCAGCTGGCCGTGGCAACGATCCGCGAATAGAGGCCCGACCTGTTAGGTACTACAGGGATCCTCTCCCCGATGACGAAGAAGATGCTAGGACTCGTCGGAACCTTGAGAACCATCGGGCCATGACGTCGGACTACCCCTCAGACGATTCGTCGGGCAAAGAATATCTGCGGCGGGAAAGAGTTCAGCGAGCGCAGAAGAATCGATCCCGACGCCTTCGAGGGTCCAGGGCCGACCCTCTGTAGTATAAGAAGGGCGGCACCGATAAGCCGACCCCGGTATCCTTTGAGAAGGAAGAAATGCATACCGCCAGCCGCGGAGAGCGGGAAATATTGCCACCGATTCCGTGGCAACCATCGAATAGCCAGAACCATGGTTACAGAACCAGTAGCCAATTCGTCAGCCCAGGAGTCGAGGGGCTTTATGGAGTTAGGACCGAGGGTCTTGGGGGAGGAGCATGTGAGCTCGGAGTCAACTGGAGGGCCTCCCCATTATCCGATGAAATATTAGCGGGACAGCTCCCGAGGAGATTTGACATTTCTAAGTTAGAAAAATACGACGGAAAAAAGGACCCGGATAACCATTTGGAGGCTTTCAAAAATTTCATGTTAAGCTTCGACAATGATGACAAGCTCCTATGTAGAGCATTTTCTATGACTTTCAAAGACAGAGCTTCTAAGTGGTACAACCGCTTGCCGCAGGGGTGCATTCGGAACTTCAGGACTTTCTGGACGATGTTCAGGCAACACTTCGTCGGAAGTAAGAGTTTCCGTGCAAATGGAGATACCATCATGAATTGTAGACAGAAGCTGGGGGAGAGCCTCAGAGAATACACACGGCGGTTCATCGACGCTAAAACTGACCTGGACCATTGCGAAGAGAATGTGGCTCTAACGGCGTTTCGTTTGGGCCTACTCCCGGGGCCGATGAAGCATGCCGTGACAAAAAAACAAGCATTCACTTTTTCAGCGCTTCTGGCGCAAATAGAGAAGCAGATTTTAATCGAAGAGACAGAAGCGTCTGAGTTGGCGGCACAGATCCAGCAGAGTGCTCAAGCGTCGGTCGTAATAAGGCAGGGCTCCCGGTCAGATTACGCCAGGGCGGCCCAACCAGTTAGCACGGTACACCCGAGCCCACCTACGTCGACCAAACCTCCGACCCCGACCGGTCTGAAACCAAGGCAAACGGGACATGCGATCTCCCGACCCATGTCCAACAAGTGGACGCGACCTGCCTACTTCACAGACCTCACGGAATGCGTGCCATTGATCTACGAAAAAACCAAGAGGAGCGGAATGTACCGAAGACCTTTCCCCATCCCGACGCTCCGGGAACAAAGGAATAACCGCTATTGTCGCTACCACGAAGACATCGGGCATGACACGAAGGATTGCATAGCCTTGAAGAAGGAGATACAGATGCTCATAGAACACGGGAACTTGTTGGAGTATGTAAAAAAGGCACAGCAGGGCACGACCTCGAAAGAAGTGGTGATCGTACCAAAACCAGAAACGACCATGGCCATTTCAGAGGTGACCGACCACTTCGACGTGACAATTGAGTACCTTGATCCCGAAGCCAACCGCAATATCATCGGGGTCATTGAGGAGGGGGCAGAGGAAAGCGTCGGTAGTGTCCATGGTTTCTGTGAATTTTTCGAATCATTAACCGTCTCCGGGGGAGGACCGATGACGGGAAACCCGCGCTCACCTAGGAAAAGGCACTTGGGCGACCAAACCGTTCAGCTGAAAACGCAAACTTGCTTCCAAACCGGAAGTGCCCCTTCCCCGACCTCGCGCTTCGGTGACCCGAAAGCTAATCACAATATTATCGGGATCATTGAGGAAGAGGTTGAGGAGAGTATCGGTAAAGTACGAGGCCTCTGTAATCTTTTTGAATCCCTGACAATTTTCGGGGGGGATTCGATGGCGGGAGTCACGCATTCCTCCAGGAAACGGCACATTGTCAACTTGACCACCCAGTTGGAAGCCAGAACTTGCTTCCAAACCAGAAGCGCCCCCTCACCGATTTTACATTTCGACGACGACGACATGAGAGACATAGCCGGACCGCATGAGGACGCCATTGTGATCGGGGCAGCAATAGCGGGAGAGGAGGTTCGGCGCATCTTGGTAGACACCGGGAGTTCGGCCAATATCATCTTCGCGTCTACCTTTGCTAAGTTCAGAACGCGACCGACGATTGCGCGATCCGACCGCACCATTGTCGGGTTTACAGGGTCAGCAGCCGACGTAGTCGGGGAGTTCGAGGGCGTGGTCCAGTTGGGCCACGGCCCATTTAAAAAGGAGGTCACGGTTTTGTTTGTAATAGTGGACGCGCCGGCCTCACACAACGCCATTCTTGGCCGGTCTTGGATATCGCGCATGCATGCTGTGACTTCTACTATTCATCAATGTGTGAAGTACGTGGTCGGGAACAACGTAGGAGTGGTCCGAAGCAGCCAAAAAGCAGCGCGGGAATGTTACCGAGCTGCGTTAGCTCCGAAAAAAGACCAAGAGATGTTTCCGGCTCAAGAATAGCAATTAAAGGGGGTCCCTCCGGGATTGCCACCGGTGGATGACCCCCGGGAGGCCCCAAGCCTTTTGACAACAGACGAGGAATGCGAACTACATTATTTTGCAGATGGGCAATATCTGCGGGTCGGGGTAAACTTTTTGCCGACCCTAAGGGAACAGCTATTGACCCTCCTACGAGAGAACCTAGACTTGTTTGCATGGTGCTCAGGGGATGTCACGGGGGTAGCAGAATCCTTCGCGATTCACAAGTTGACTATCAACAGAAATGTCAGACCGATCGTCCAAAAGCGTCGGGCTTTTTCCCCCGAAAAGGCGGAAGTAATTCTGCGGGAAGTTGAGAGAATGACCAGCGTTGTGGCTGAGGTGTTTGGTTTTGATAAATATGCTGCTAATATGACTGATAAGCTGTGGGTTTTCTGGGTTTCTGAGGTTAACATTAATATTGTTCTCGATGCTGAGCAATGTATCTATATGGAGTTGGATTATCCTGGCATAAATGATAAGTTTTACACAACTGCTGTGTATGCTAAGTGTAGTCGTATTCCTATGATGGAGCTTTGGAATTGTCTTAAAGCTATCTGTGACAATGATAGACCTTGGCTATGTGTTGGGGACTTCAATACTATTTCTACTCATGATGAGCAATTGGGTTGTGTTTCTTCTAGTCAGGCTAGCATGGATGACTTCAATGATGTTATAAGATGCTGCAATTTGAATGATGCGGGGTATTGTGGTTCGAAGTTTACTTGGGCTAGAAGTAACAAGTGGAGAAGGCTGGATCGGGCTCTTGTTAATGATAAATGGGAGTCATTGTTCTCTAATACTCAGGTTTTACACATGGCCAGAACTTGTTCTGACCATGCTCCACTCTTTATTACTGCTAATATTAACAATTCTAATGATGTTATTAATAGGAAAAAGACTTTTAGATTTCTTAATTTTTGGTGTGATGATGATTCTTTCTTAAGTATTGTGGAGCAGGACTGGAATCAATCTCTTATTAGCCACCCTAGCAATACTTTCTGGTATAAACTTAGAAGGCTCAAAGGTTGTCTTAAGCAGTGGAGCAAAGAAAAGTTTGGTAATATTTTTGACAGTGTTAAGGAGGCTGATTGCAAGGTCAAGGCTATGGAAATCCTTCACTATACTAATAATGACCCTCAGTCTGCTGCTAACTTAACTATGGCTAATGGTCTGTATTTAAAAGCCTTAAGAAATGAAGATTCTTTTCTTAGGAAAAGGTGTTTTAATAACTGGCTTCATGAAGGAGATGGTAGTTCCAAAATGTTTTACAATTACATTGCTAAGAGGAAAAGAAAGAATGAAATTAAGAGTATTAGAGATGAGGTTACCTGGATTTATGACAAGCAAGATATTGGGGCTTCTGCTGCTACTTACTTCAAAAGTATTCTTACTTCTAATCCCTACAAAGACAAAGAGGAGCAAGTCAGATTATTGGATGATAAGAATTTTGAGTGTATTCCTTCTTTGGTAACTACTGAGGACAACAACAGGCTGCTCAATAATGTTACTAAGGGGGAGATTTGGTGTGTCATAAATAAGATGAAGAAGGATAGCTCCCCTGGTATAGATGGTTTTAATCTAGTTTTCTTTAAACATTGTTGGCGCATTATTAAAAAGGATTTATGCAATGCTTTTAACTCCTATATTAATGGGAGTTCTATCCCTACTGGTCTCTTTGCTACAGGCATTTGCCTGATCCTTAAGCATTCTAATACTACCTGGTGGGATAGTTATAGACCCATTGGTCTGTGCACTTTTGTCAACAGGATCTTTTCTGCTCTTATAAACTCTAGGTTGTCTAATGTCCTTCCTAAAATTGTATCTAATTCTCAGTCTACCTTTGTAAAGGGTAGGCTCATTCATGATAACATTCTTTTGGCTAGGGAATTATTGTTTGATATTAATAAGAAGCCTAAGAATGGTAACACTGTGGTCCAATTAGATATGTCGAAAGATTTTGATAGAATTTCTCATTCTTTCATCTTAAAAGTGTTGCATTCATTTGGTTTTAATGATAGGTTTGTTGGTCTTATTAAAAGGCTTATTTCTGATGTTCATGTATCTATGCTTATTAATGGGGACACTTATGATTACTTTAAAATGATAAGAGGTCTTAGGCAAGGAGATCCTCTTTCTCTTTGCCTGTTCATTCTTGGTGAAGAATTTTTAAGTAGGGGCCTTAATATTTTGTTTAATTCCAATCCTTCTATATGCTATAAGTCTAGATGCTCTCTGGTCATCCCTTGTATTATGTTTGCAGATGATATCTTGATTTTCACTAATAGTAAATCTAACTCTGTTAGCATTCTTAGTGATTTTCTTGACCTGTATCAGGTTACTTTTGGTCAGGCTATTAATAAAAATAAAACTAAGCTGGTTGTTTCTCTTAAGCTAAACTCTTCTAGGATGCAGGATCTTAAATTGCAGACTGGTTTTGAGGTTGATTTTCTTCCTATTTCTCATTTAGGGGTAACTATATCTAACAACAACAAAGCAAGTGTCTTTATGCCTATTCTGAATAAAATAAATGATAGAATAACTGATTGGGACAGTAAGGTTCTTTCATATGGTGGAAGGCTGTTCTTAATAACTAATGTTTTGCTTCATATTGCTTATTATTGGATTCAATGTTTTGATATGCCTAGGTCTGTAATATATAAGATTGAGCAGACTCTTAACACGTTTCTTTGGAGAACTAAGCAGAGTCAAAAGGCTATTCATTGGTCTTCTTGGCATTACATTTGTAAGCCTTTCGGTGAGAGAGGGTTAAATGTTAGGAAGCTTCTGGATGTTCAAAATTCATTTTCTCAGAAGCTTTGGTATAAGTTTAGACATAATGGTTTCCTATGGTCTAATGTAATGAATAACATCTACTGTAATTTATCTCATCCTTTATATGCTAATATAAAGAGCTCTCTTGTTTGGAAAATATTATGTAACATTAGGAATCAGGCTGAAAAGAATATTACCTGGGTTCTTGGTAGAGGAAATGTGGACTTCTGGAAAGACTCCTGGCATGGTCTTCCTGCTATTGCTACTAAGCAAAACATAACATGGTACATTGATGTTAAAGTTAGAAATTTTTGGCATAATAATTCCTGGTGCTTAAATGATGTTCAGGGCAGCTTAGACCCTGACATAGTGTTAAAGATCAAAAGTACTTACATCACAGACAAGGAGGATGCCATTTCCTGGACTCTCTCTGATAATGGCCAGTTTAGTTTGAAAGATACCTGGGAGCATTTAAGAGATAAGTATATTTGTTCTAGTCTCTATAAAAAGCTTTGGAATTCTAAAGTGCCTAGGAAGTTTTCTTTTCTAACTTGGAAGATTTTGAACAGTTTTATTTCTGTTGATTTAAACATGATTAAAAAGCATTTTAGTTTGGCTTCTAAGTGTGTTTTTGTGATAATTGTGAGGAAACAAATCATTTATTTGTTAGATGTACATTCGCTTGGCAGCTGTGGAACTGGTTTGCTATCATTTTCAAAATTAATATCAGAAGATCAATGGTTATTACTCATATTTTAAGATGTTGGTTTGGGTTTTCTAAAGCTAAGTTTCACATATCTCGTCTTATTCCTCAAATAATTTGTTGGATGATTTGGAAAGCAAGGAACTCTATTAAATATAATGGTGTTCCAATTAGTGTTTCCCAAGCTATCGAAAGCATTATGAACATTGTTAAAGGATTAGACACTAATGGTGGTTTAAGTTATAAACACTGGTTGAATGTTGGTAATGCATGAACTATAATGGGTTGTAATTCTAATAAGAGAAGGATTAGTCCTGTGTACCTTAAGTGGATCCGGCCTGGTATTGATCGCCTCAAGATGAACGTCGATGCCTCATGTATCTTTAGTGGTGAGGCTGCTGCTGGAGTTGTTTTTAGAGACTGTGAGGGTGCTATCTCAGCTGCGTATGCATTTCTTCTGGGTAAAGTCTCTCCCCTCCAGGCTGAGACTCTGGCTATTCTTCAGGGCTTTTCTATTTGCTTCAAAAATCAGTGGTCTTGTGTGGATGTTGAGACGGATTCGCTCATCCTGGTCAATCAGCTCTCCAGTCCCTCCATGGATTTGGAGGACCAGAACCTGAGCTATTGCAGGAATTTCCTGGGTAATAATATGTCCTTCAAGCACCTTTCAAGGGTCCAAAACCAGGCTGCCGACTGGCTAGCCAAGTGGACCCTTAAATGCATGAAGAGGACTTTTTACCAGCAGCATAATGCTCCACCAGCATTGCTTGCGATTTCATTTCTCGAGAGTCTGGATTTGGGATATCTGATCTTGTAATTTTTGGTTCTGCTAGTCTTGAGAAGGGATCGTGGTTGCTATTCAAAGTGGATTTTTGGGTGTAGTGTGATCGGGGTTATGGATTGAAAGTGTCGAAATGGATGCTGATCGAGGTGGGGTTTTGGAAGCTCGAATCTGGAATGCAGGATTGTGGGATCTGTGGTTGAAAGCGGAGGCTGAAGATGATGAAGGTGATGAAGGTAATTTCTGGGTGATGATCGCCTGATTCTTCGTTGGTGCACTCACCCAGTTCAAAACTTTTCTCTTCAAATTGGAAGAGAAATGGTCCTGAAGGCGGCGTCGACCTTGAAGTATCAGTGGATCAAGGTATGTGAGATTGAATCTGGTTTTTAGGTCTGAAGTAGAGAGCTTGAAGAGAGAAGGTTGAAGGAGAAGGCAAAGAAGCTTAGGGATTTGTTTTGATTTTAGGGTTAGGGTTCAGATTGACTCCTCTAGTCAATTTTGACCCCTAATCTCTATGTTTGGGCTTATTATCTTTAGGGCCTATTCTTTGTAAATTGTTACGCTTTGGTCTTTTTAATAAATGAGCTCTTTCGATAGTTTTTATAGTAAAAAAATAATTTTGTTACGACGATTATAAGTATCATATATATAGCTTTTCATACTACTAATATATTTAGTTAAATATAAAGAAGATGGGATACTATTTATGCAACTATCTAACATATAATTAATAAATATAGTAAATAATATGTAAATAATAATATTGAATGGTATGTTTGAGAAAATGTATTCTTAATGTTTCTATATGTTTTAATATCTATGCTAAGTTAGCTTCAAAATAATTATGAATTCAAGTTTATAATGTATAAAAATTAATTTTTAATAAAAGTTATTGAAGACGTTACGATCTATATAACTGTTGATGGACATTCAATAAAAATATTGTTTAAAAATATTTGATAAAATTTTAATATTTATTATTTAAAATATTAATTATAAAACATCATTTAAAAATATTTGTATAACAGTTTCGTTCTATCATGATATACCACTGCATTGAAATATATCAGTCAAAGATGATTTTATTAGTGGACGTTCACTATTCAGGTCCTACTAGTTCAACCTGGACGAGACCAAATTTGGAGCGAACAACATCGTAAATGTTGCAAATCTATACATTTTTACCAACGACAATTGATTTCATATCGTTATTACATAACACACAATTAAGAGGGGATATAGTCAATTGATTTCATATCGTTATTACATAACACACAATTAAGAGGGGATATAGTCAATTGATTTCATATCGTTATTACATAACACGCAATTAGGAGGGGTGTTTAAACTTTAGCTCGACACATAAAGTCGACCACCGTAATGGTGATCAATATATTTGATGGCTGCAAACGTATGAATACCTAATATTTCCTAAAAATGAGTACATGTCGTCGTATTTTTAGATTGATCAAACCACAGTATATTACCTTCAAGCAAGAGGTTTGTGTCATTAAACGTACTAGCCATATCCTTTAAACTAAATAGGAAGACATTGGTCTTTAGATATCATCAATCTATAAAAAACTTCATCAAAATATGATTTGTAGTAAACCTTAAAATATGACTAACCAACGAATCAAAAAAAGTTTTATTCATTTACTCTCGAATAGTTTTCTGTTTTGACAAATATCATAATGCTAAAAATACATAGTGAGCATGGAGGCAAAATCGGTATGTGATTGTAATAAATTAAACAAGACAAAGTAGAAATATAAGAAAAGAAAAACAAGTTTAGTAAGATATTATATAAATATAAGTAAGTAAAAAATTTGAGAGTCATATACGTATAATAAGACTCGTACGACATGTGGGAAATAATAATTGATTGTTGTTGTTGTTATTCATATATTCACGTAATAAAGCTCAAAACTTTGTATCTTATGCCAAAGATAAATCATCGGTTTATCGATCGTTCTCGGGCGATTCACTACACTCGCGTGATCCACAACCATCGTGTGCTCTGCTCCCCATTTGTTGTACATCACTTTTGGATGTACCTTCTCTGTTCATGTTTTTTCCTATTTTACACGGTGGATTTAGTTTGGTTGTAACATATTATTTACCGATTATCGAAAATTGAGATTATGTTAGCGATATGTTTTTGTTCTCGATCAGCTTCCACAGTTGGACAAGACATATGCTTACCCCGACCACTACGCTCTAGGCATCGACTATATTCCACCGTCAAAGTATCTTGTCCAACGTGAATAGTTAAAACCAGATCACTAGTGATGAGGGCGGAATTCGCCGATCTCAATCAAAGGGGTAAAAACACAATAAATAAATATTTGATGTAGTTAAAAGAGTATTCAGAGTCAATCAGGAACCAATATATAAAGATAAAGATAGTAGAGGGGCATCATTAGTATGTGATGAACGGCCCACTAAGAGCTTAAATGGGTCCTCCTTATTTTAGTATAAAAGGGTGACCCACTTGCCTAGAAAAGGGTATTGAATATTATTTTCTATGAATCTTCCTTTATCTCTCTACGCTTTCTCTCTCTAGTCACATCTAGCACAAAGATCCTAAATATATTCCCTAAACAACTACTGACTTATCATTGGCGCCGTCTGTGGGAAACAGTGATACCAAAAAGGAATCTTTTGTTCTTTGAAAATCACATTTTTCAAGATGAACAGCGAAGCGGCGATAGAGAGGGACGGGAGAGAAGTCGTCCGAGCTGTCTCAGGTTCGGGAGGCACGGTAGTCCCCGGCCGAGAATGGCACGGCGGACGGGACAAGCGGTCAACTCTGATAATGACCCGAAAGCAGCTCCTAGAGGACATTGCTCGGTTGGAAGAAGAAAAGGAGCGGGCGTTGGGCGAGAAAAGAGCCCGGGAAAGGAAGGGCAAAGAGCCCCTCCTGGAGGACCGGGGGGCAGCTGGCCGTGGCAACGATCCGCGAATAGAGGCCCGACCTGTTAGGTACTACAAGGATCCTCTCCCCGATGACGAAGAAGATGCTAGGACTCGTCGGAACCTTGAGAACCATCGGGCCATGACGTCGGACTACCCCTCAGACGATTCGTCGGGCAAAGAATATCTGCGGCGGGAAAGAGTTCAGCGAGCGCAGAAGAATCGATCCCGACGCCTTCGAGGGTCCAGGGCCGACCCTCTGTAGTATAAGAAGGGCGGCGCCGATAAGCCGACCCCGGTATCCTTTGAGAAGGAAGAAATGCATACCGCCAGCCGCGGAGAGCGGGAAATATTGCCACCGATTCCGTGGCAACCATCGAATAGCCAGAACCATGGTTACAGAACCAGTAGCCAATTCGTCAGCCCATGAGTCGAGGGGCTTTATGGAGTTAGGACCGAGGGTCTTGGGGAGGAGCATGTGAGCTCGGAGTCAACTGGAGGGCCTCCCCATTATCCGATGAAATATTAGCGGGACAGCTCCCGAGGAGATTTGACATTTCTAAGTTAGAAAAATACGACGGAAAAAGGACCCGGATAACCATTTGGAGGCTTTCAAAAATTTCATGTTAAGCTTCGACAATGATGACAAGCTCCTATGTAGAGCATTTTCTATGACTTTCAAAGACAGAGCTTCTAAGTGGTACAACCGCTTGCCGCAGGGGTGCATTCGGAACTTCAGGACTTTCTGGACGATGTTCAGGCAACACTTCGTCGGAAGTAAGAGTTTCCGTGCAAATGGAGATACCATCATGAATTGTAGACAGAAGCTGGGGGAGAGCCTCAGAGAATACACACGGCGGTTCATCGACGCTAAAACTGACCTGGACCATTGCGAAGAGAATGTGGCTCTAACGGCGTTTCGTTTGGGCCTACTCCCGGGGCCGATGAAGCATGCCGTGACAAAAAAGCAAGCATTCACTTTTTCAGCGCTTCTGGCGCAAATAGAGAAGCAGATTTTAATCGAAGAGACAGAAGCGTCTGAGTTGGCGGCACAGATCCAGCAGAGTGCTCAAGCGTCGGTCGTAAAAAGGCAGGGCTCCCGGTCAGATTACGCCAGGGCGGCCCAACCAGTTAGCACGGTACACCCGAGCCCACCTACGTCGACCAAACCTCCGACCCCGACCGGTCTGAAACCAAGGCAAACGGGACATGCGATCTCCCGACCCATGTCCAACAAGTGGACGCGACCTGCCTACTTCACAGACCTCACGGAATGCGTGCCATTGATCTACGAAAAAACCAAGAGGAGCGGAATGTACCGAAGACCTTTCCCCATCCCGACGCTCCGGGAACAAAGGAATAACCGCTATTGTCGCTACCACGAAGACATCGGGCATGACACGAAGGATTGCATAGCCTTGAAGAAGGAGATACAGATGCTCATAGAACACGGGAACTTGTTGGAGTATGTAAAAAAGGCACAGCAGGGCACGACCTCGAAAGAAGTGGTGATCGTACCAAAACCAGAAACGACCATGGCCATTTCAGAGGTGACCGACCACTTCGACGTGACAATTGAGTACCTTGATCCCGAAGCCAACCGCAATATCATCGGGGTCATTGAGGAGGGGGCAGAGGAAAGCGTCGGTAGTGTCCATGGTTTCTGTGAATTTTTCGAATCATTAACCGTCTCCGGGGGAGGACCGATGACGGGAAACCCGCGCTCACCTAGGAAAAGGCACTTGGGCGACCAAACCGTTCAGCTGAAAACGCAAACTTGCTTCCAAACCGGAAGTGCCCCTTCCCCGACCTCGCGCTTCGGTGACCCGAAAGCTAATCACAATATTATCGGGATCATTAAGGAAGAGGTTGAGGAGAGTATCGGTAAAGTACGAGGCCTCTGTAATCTTTTTGAATCCCTGACAATTTTCGGGGGGGATTCGATGGCGGGAGTCACGTATTCCTCCAGGAAACGGCACATTGTCAACTTGACCACCCAGTTGGAAGCCAGAACTTGCTTCCAAACCAGAAGCGCCCCCTCACCGATTTTACATTTCGACGACGACGACATGAGAGACATAGCCGGACCGCATGAGGACGCCATTGTGATCGGGGCAGCAATAGCGGGAGAGGAGGTTCGGCGCATCTTGGTAGACACCGGGAGTTCGGCCAATATCATCTTCGCGTCTACCTTTGCTAAGTTCAGAACGCGACCGGCGATTGCGCGATCCGACCGCACCATTGTCGGGTTTACAGGGTCAGCAGCCGACGTAGTCGGGGAGTTCGAGGGCGTGGTCCAGTTGGGCCACGGCCCATTTAAAAAGGAGGTCACGGTTTTGTTTGTAATAGTGGACGCGCCGGCCTCACACAACGCCATTCTTGGCCGGTCTTGGATATCGCGCATGCATGCTGTGACTTCTACTATTCATCAATGTGTGAAGTACGTGGTCGGGAACAACGTAGGAGTGGTCCGAAGCAGCCAAAAAGCAGCGCGGGAATGTTACCGAGCTGCGTTAGCTCCGAAAAAAGACCAAGAGATGTTTCCGGCTCAAGAATAGCAATTAAAGGGGGTCCCTCCGGGATCGCCACCGGTGGATGACCCCCGGGAGGCCCCAAGCCTTTTGACAACAGACGAGGAATGCGAACTACATTATTTTGCAGATGGGCAATATCTGCGGGTCGGGGTAAACTTTTTGCCGACCCTAAGGGAACAGCTATTGACCCTCCTACGAGAGAACCTAGACTTGTTTGCATGGTGCTCAGGGGATGTCACGGGGGTAGCAGAATCCTTCGCGATTCACAAGTTGACTATCAACAGAAATGTCAGACCGATCGTCCAAAAGCGTCGGGCTTTTTCCCCCGAAAAGGCGGAAGTAATTCTGCGGGAAGTTGAGAGAATGACCAGCGTTGTGGCTGAGGTGTTTGGTTTTGATAAATATGCTGCTAATATGACTGATAAGCTGTGGGTTTTCTGGGTTTCTGAGGTTAACATTAATATTGTTCTCGATGCTGAGCAATGTATCTATATGGAGTTGGATTATCCTGGCATAAATGATAAGTTTTACACAACTGCTGTGTATGCTAAGTGTAGTCGTATTCCTATGATGGAGCTTTGGAATTGTCTTAAAGCTATCTGTGACAATGATAGACCTTGGCTATGTGTTGGGGACTTCAATACTATTTCTACTCATGATGAGCAATTGGGTTGTGTTTCTTCTAGTCAGGCTAGCATGGATGACTTCAATGATGTTATAAGATGCTGCAATTTGAATGATGCGGGGTATTGTGGTTCGAAGTTTACTTGGGCTAGAAGTAACAAGTGGAGAAGGCTGGATCGGGCTCTTGTTAATGATAAATGGGAGTCATTGTTCTCTAATACTCAGGTTTTACACATGGCCAGAACTTGTTCTGACCATGCTCCACTCTTTATTACTGCTAATATTAACAATTCTAATGATGTTATTAATAGGAAAAAGACTTTTAGATTTCTTAATTTTTGGTGTGATGATGATTCTTTCTTAAGTATTGTGGAGCAGGACTGGAATCAATCTCTTATTAGCCACCCTAGCAATACTTTCTGGTATAAACTTAGAAGGCTCAAAGGTTGTCTTAAGCAGTGGAGCAAAGAAAAGTTTGGTCATATTTTTGACAGTGTTAAGGAGGCTGATTGCAAGGTCAAGGCTATGGAAATCCTTCACTATACTAATAATGACCCTCAGTCTGCTGCTAACTTAACTATGGCTAATGGTTATTATTTAAAAGCCCTAAGAAATGAAGATTCTTTTCTTAGGAAAATGTGTTTTAATAACTGGCTTCATGAAGGAGATGGTAGTTCCAAAATGTTTTACAATTACATTGCTAAGAGGAAAAGAAAGAATGAAATTAAGAGTATTAGAGATGAGGTTACCTGGATTTATGACAAGCAAGATATTGGGGCTTCTGCTGCTACTTACTTCAAAAGTATTCTTACTTCTAATCCCTACAAAGACAAAGAGGAGCAAGTCAGATTATTGGATGATAAGAATTTTGAGTGTATTCCTTCTTTGGTAACTACTGAGGACAACAACAGGCTGCTCAATAATGTTACTAAGGGGGAGATTTGGTGTGTCATAAATAAGATGAAGAAGGATAGCTCCCCTGGTATAGATGGTTTTAATCTAGTTTTCTTTAAACATTGTTGGCGCATTATTAAAAAGGATTTATGCAATGCTTTTAACTCCTATATTAATGGGAGTTCTATCCCTACTGGTCTCTTTGCTACAGGCATTTGCCTGATCCTTAAGCATTCTAATACTACCTGGTGGGATAGTTATAGACCCATTGGTCTGTGCACTTTTGTCAACAGGATCTTTTCTGCTCTTATAAACTCTAGGTTGTCTAATGTCCTTCCTAAAATTGTATCTAATTCTCAGTCTACCTTTGTAAAGGGTAGGCTCATTCATGATAACATTCTTTTGGCTAGGGAATTATTGTTTGATATTAATAAGAAGCCTAAGAATGGTAACACTGTGGTCCAATTAGATATGTCGAAAGCTTTTGATAGAATTTCTCATTCTTTCATCTTAAAAGTGTTGCATTCATTTGGTTTTAATGATAGGTTTGTTGGTCTTATTAAAAGGCTTATTTCTGATGTTCATGTATCTATGCTTATTAATGGGGACACTTATGATTACTTTAAAATGATAAGAGGTCTTAGGCAAGGAGATCCTCTTTCTCTTTGCCTGTTCATTCTTGGTGAAGAATTTTTAAGTAGGGGCCTTAATATTTTGTTTAATTCCAATCCTTCTATATGCTATAAGTCTAGATGCTCTCTGGTCATCCCTTGTATTATGTTTGCAGATGATATCTTGATTTTCACTAATAGTAAATCTAACTCTGTTAGCATTCTTAGTGATTTTCTTGACCTGTATCAGGTTACTTTTGGTCAGGCTATTAATAAAAATAAAACTAAGCTGGTTGTTTCTCTTAAGCTAAACTCTTCTAGGATGCAGGATCTTAAATTGCAGACTGGTTTTGAGGTTGATTTTCTTCCTATTTCTCATTTAGGGGTAACTATATCTAACAACAACAAAGCAAGTGTCTTTATGCCTATTCTGAATAAAATAAATGATAGAATAACTGATTGGGACAGTAAGGTTCTTTCATATGGTGGAAGGCTGTTCTTAATAACTAATGTTTTGCTTCATATTGCTTATTATTGGATTCAATGTTTTGATATGCCTAGGTCTGTAATATATAAGATTGAGCAGACTCTTAACACGTTTCTTTGGAGAACTAAGCAGAGTCAAAAGGCTATTCATTGGTCTTCTTGGCATTACATTTGTAAGCCTTTCGGTGAGAGAGGGTTAAATGTTAGGAAGCTTCTGGATGTTCAAAATTCATTTTCTCAGAAGCTTTGGTATAAGTTTAGACATAATGGTTTCCTATGGTCTAATGTAATGAATAACATCTACTGTAATTTATCTCATCCTTTATATGCTAATATAAAGAGCTCTCTTGTTTGGAAAATATTATGTAACATTAGGAATCAGGCTGAAAAGAATATTACCTGGGTTCTTGGTAGAGGAAATGTGGACTTCTGGAAAGACTCCTGGCATGGTCTTCCTGCTATTGCTACTAAGCAAAACATAACATGGTACATTGATGTTAAAGTTAGAAATTTTTGGCATAATAATTCCTGGTGCTTAAATGATGTTCAGGGCAGCTTAGACCCTGACATAGTGTTAAAGATCAAAAGTACTTACATCACAGACAAGGAGGATGCCATTTCCTGGACTCTCTCTGATAATGGCCAGTTTAGTTTGAAAGATACCTGGGAGCATTTAAGAGATAAGTATATTTGTTCTAGTCTCTATAAAAAGCTTTGGAATTCTAAAGTGCCTAGGAAGTTTTCTTTTCTAACTTGGAAGATTTTGAACAGTTTTATTTCTGTTGATTTAAACATGATTAAAAAGCATTTTAGTTTGGCTTCTAAGTGTGTTTTTGTGATAATTGTGAGGAAACAAATCATTTATTTGTTAGATGTACATTCGCTTGGCAGCTGTGGAACTGGTTTGCTATCATTTTCAAAATTAATATCAGAAGATCAATGGTTATTACTCATATTTTAAGATGTTGGTTTGGGTTTTCTAAAGCTAAGTTTCACATATCTCGTCTTATTCCTCAAATAATTTGTTGGATGATTTGGAAAGCAAGGAACTCTATTAAATATAATGGTGTTCCAATTAGTGTTTCCCAAGCTATCGAAAGCATTATGAACATTGTTAAAGGATTAGACACTAATGGTGGTTTAAGTTATAAACACTGGTTGAATGTTGGTAATGCATGAACTATAATGGGTTGTAATTCTAATAAGAGAAGGATTAGTCCTGTGTACCTTAAGTGGATCCGGCCTGGTATTGATCGCCTCAAGATGAACGTCGATGCCTCATGTATCTTTAGTGGTGAGGCTGCTGCTGGAGTTGTTTTTAGAGACTGTGAGGGTGCTATCTCAGCTGCGTATGCATTTCTTCTGGGTAAAGTCTCTCCCCTCCAGGCTGAGACTCTGGCTATTCTTCAGGGCTTTTCTATTTGCTTCAAAAATCAGTGGTCTTGTGTGGATGTTGAGACGGATTCGCTCATCCTGGTCAATCAGCTCTCCAGTCCCTCCATGGATTTGGAGGACCAGAACCTGAGCTATTGCAGGAATTTCCTGGGTAATAATATGTCCTTCAAGCACCTTTCAAGGGTCCAAAACCAGGCTGCCGACTGGCTAGCCAAGTGGACCCTTAAATGCATGAAGAGGACTTTTTACCAGCAGCATAATGCTCCACCAGCATTGCTTGCGATTTCATTTCTCGAGAGTCTGGATTTGGGATATCTGGTCTTGTAATTTTTGGTTCTGCTAGTCTTGAGAAGGGATCGTGGTTGCTATTCAAAGTGGATTTTTGGGTGTAGTGTGATCGGGGTTGTGGATTGAAAGTGTCGAAATGGATGCTGATCGAGGTGGGGTTTTGGAAGCTCGAATCTGGAATGCAGGATTGTGGGATCTGTGGTTGAAAGCGGAGGCTGAAGATGATGAAGGTGATGAAGGTAATTTCTGGGTGATGATCGCCTGATTCTTCGTTGGTGCACTCACCCAGTTCAAAACTTTTCTCTTCAAATTGGAAGAGAAATGGTCCTGAAGGCGGCGTCGACCTTGAAGTATCAGTGGATCAAGGTATGTGAGATTGAATCTGGTTTTTAGGTCTGAAGTAGAGAGCTTGAAGAGAGAAGGTTGAAGGAGAAGGCAAAGAAGCTTAGGGATTTGTTTTGATTTTAGGGTTAGGGTTCAGATTGACTCCTCTAGTCAATTTTGACCCATAATCTCTATGTTTGGGCTTATTATCTTTAGGGCCTATTCTTTGTAAATTGTTACGCTTTGGTCTTTTTAATAAATGAGCTCTTTCGATAGTTTTTATAGTAAAAAAATAATTTTGTTACGACGATTATAAGTATCATATATATAGCTTTTCATACTACTAATATATTTAGTTAAATATAAAGAAGATGGGATAATATTTATGCAACTATCTAACATATAATTAATAAATATAGTAAATAATATGTAAATAATAATATTGAATGGTATGTTTGAGAAAATGTATTCTTAATGTTTCTATATGTTTTAATATCTATGCTAAGTTAGCTTCAAAATAATTATGAATTCAAGTTTATAATGTATAAAAATTAATTTTTAATAAAAGTTATTGAAGACGTTACGATCTATATAACTGTTGATGGACATTCAATAAAAATATTGTTTAAAAATATTTGATAAAATTTTAATATTTATTATTTAAAATATTAATTATAAAAAATCATTTAAAAATATCAGTATAACAGTTTCGTTCTATCATGATATACCACTGCATTGAAATATATCAGTCAAAGATGATTTTATTAGTGGACGTTCACTATTCAGGTCCTACTAGTTCAACCTGGACGAGACCAAATTTGGAGCGAACAACATCGTAAATGTTGCAAATCTATACATTTTTACCAACGACAATTGATTTCATATCGTTATTACATAACACACAATTAAGAGGGGATATAGTCAATTGATTTCATATCGTTATTACATAACACACAATTAAGAGGGGATATAGTCAATTGATTTCATATCGTTATTACATAACACGCAATTAGGAGGGGTGTTTAAACTTTAGCTCGACACATAAAGTCGACCACCGTAATGGTGATCAATATATTTGATGGCTGCAAACGTATGAATACCTAATATTTCCTAAAAATGAGTACATGTCGTCGTATTTTTAGATTGATCAAACCACAGTATATTACCTTCAAGCAAGAGGTTTGTGTCATTAAACGTACTAGCCATATCCTTTAAACTAAATAGGAAGACGTTGGTCTTTAGATATCATCAATCTATAAAAAACTTCATCAAAATATGATTTGTAGTAAACCTTAAAATATGACTAACCAACGAATCAAAAAAAGTTTTATTCATTTACTCTCGAATAGTTTTCTGTTTTGACAAATATCATAATGCTAAAAATACATAGTGAGCATGGAGGCAAAATCGGTATGTGATTGTAATAAATTAAACAAGACAAAGTAGAAATATAAGAAAAGAAAAACAAGTTTAGTAAGATATTATATAAATATAAGTAAGTAAAAAATTTGAGAGTCATATACGTATAATAAGACTCGTACGACATGTGGGAAATAATAATTGATTGTTGTTGTTGTTATTCATATATTCACGTAATAAAGCTCAAAACTTTGTATCTTATGCCAAAGATAAATCATCGGTTTATCGATCGTTCTCGGGCGATTCACTACACTCGCGTGATCCACAACCATCGTGTGCTCTGCTCCCCATTTGTTGTACATCACTTTTGGATGTACCTTCTCTGTTCATGGTTTTTCCTATTTTACATGGTGGATTTAGTTTGGTTGTAACATATTATTTACCGATTATCGAAAATTGAGATTATGTTAGCGATATGTTTTTGTTCTCGATCAGCTTCCACAGTTGGACAAGACATATGCTTACCCCGACCACTACGCTCTAGGCATCGACTATATTCCACCGTCAAAGTATCTTGTCCAACGTGAATAGTTAAAACCAGATCACTAGTGATGAGGGCGGAATTCGCCGATCTCAATCAAAGGGGTAAAAACACAATAAATAAATATTTGATGTAGTTAAAAGAGTATTCAGAGTCAATCAGGAACTAATGTATAAAGATAAAGATAGTAGAGGGGCCTCATTAGTATGTGATGAACGGCCCACTAAGAGCTTAAATGGGTCCTCCTTATTTTAGTATAAAAGGGTGACCCACTTGCCTAGAAAAGGGTATTGAATATTATTTTCTATGAATCTTCCTTTATCTCTCTACGCTTTCCATACCGCCAGCCGCGGAGAGCGGGAAATATTGCCACCGATTCCGTGGCAACCATCGAATAGCCAGAACCATGGTTACAGAACCAGTAGCCAATTCGTCAGCCCATGAGTCGAGGGGCTTTATGGAGTTAGGACCGAGGGTCTTGGGGAGGAGCATGTGAGCTCGGAGTCAACTGGAGGGCCTCCCCATTATCCGATGAAATATTAGCGGGACAGCTCCCGAGGAGATTTGACATTTCTAAGTTAGAAAAATACGACGGAAAAAGGACCCGGATAACCATTTGGAGGCTTTCAAAAATTTCATGTTAAGCTTCGACAATGATGACAAGCTCCTATGTAGAGCATTTTCTATGACTTTCAAAGACAGAGCTTCTAAGTGGTACAACCGCTTGCCGCAGGGGTGCATTCGGAACTTCAGGACTTTCTGGACGATGTTCAGGCAACACTTCGTCGGAAGTAAGAGTTTCCGTGCAAATGGAGATACCATCATGAATTGTAGACAGAAGCTGGGGGAGAGCCTCAGAGAATACACACGGCGGTTCATCGACGCTAAAACTGACCTGGACCATTGCGAAGAGAATGTGGCTCTAACGGCGTTTCGTTTGGGCCTACTCCCGGGGCCCATGAAGCATGCCGTGACAAAAAAGCAAGCATTCACTTTTTCAGCGCTTCTGGCGCAAATAGAGAAGCAGATTTTAATCGAAGAGACAGAAGCGTCTGAGTTGGCGGCACAGATCCAGCAGAGTGCTCAAGCGTCGGTCGTAATAAGGCAGGGCTCCCGGTCAGATTACGCCAGGGCGGCCCAACCAGTTAGCACGGTACACCCGAGCCCACCTACGTCGACCAAACCTCCGACCCCGACCGGTCTGAAACCAAGGCAAACGGGACATGCGATCTCCCGACCCATGTCCAACAAGTGGACGCGACCTGCCTACTTCACAGACCTCACGGAATGCGTGCCATTGATCTACGAAAAAACCAAGAGGAGCGGAATGTACCGAAGACCTTTCCCCATCCCGACGCTCCGGGAACAAAGGAATAACCGCTATTGTCGCTACCACGAAGACATCGGGCATGACACGAAGGATTGCATAGCCTTGAAGAAGGAGATACAGATGCTCATAGAACACGGGAACTTGTTGGAGTATGTAAAAAAGGCACAGCAGGGCACGACCTCGAAAGAAGTGGTGATCGTACCAAAACCAGAAACGACCATGGCCATTTCAGAGGTGACCGACCACTTCGACGTGACAATTGAGTACCTTGATCCCGAAGCCAACCGCAATATCATCGGGGTCATTGAGGAGGGGGCAGAGGAAAGCGTCGGTAGTGTCCATGGTTTCTGTGAATTTTTCGAATCATTAACCGTCTCCGGGGGAGGACCGATGACGGGAAACCCGCGCTCACCTAGGAAAAGGCACTTGGGCGACCAAACCGTTCAGCTGAAAACGCAAACTTGCTTCCAAACCGGAAGTGCCCCTTCCCCGACCTCGCGCTTCGGTGACCCGAAAGCTAATCACAATATTATCGGGATCATTAAGGAAGAGGTTGAGGAGAGTATCGGTAAAGTACGAGGCCTCTGTAATCTTTTTGAATCCCTGACAATTTTCGGGGGGGATTCGATGGCGGGAGTCACGTATTCCTCCAGGAAACGGCACATTGTCAACTTGACCACCCAGTTGGAAGCCAGAACTTGCTTCCAAACCAGAAGCGCCCCCTCACCGATTTTACATTTCGACGACGACGACATGAGAGACATAGCCGGACCGCATGAGGACGCCATTGTGATCGGGGCAGCAATAGCGGGAGAGGAGGTTCGGCGCATCTTGGTAGACACCGGGAGTTCGGCCAATATCATCTTCGCGTCTACCTTTGCTAAGTTCAGAACGCGACCGGCGATTGCGCGATCCGACCGCACCATTGTCGGGTTTACAGGGTCAGCAGCCGACGTAGTCGGGGAGTTCGAGGGCGTGGTCCAGTTGGGCCACGGCCCATTTAAAAAGGAGGTCACGGTTTTGTTTGTAATAGTGGACGCGCCGGCCTCACACAACGCCATTCTTGGCCGGTCTTGGATATCGCGCATGCATGCTGTGACTTCTACTATTCATCAATGTGTGAAGTACGTGGTCGGGAACAACGTAGGAGTGGTCCGAAGCAGCCAAAAAGCAGCGCGGGAATGTTACCGAGCTGCGTTAGCTCCGAAAAAAGACCAAGAGATGTTTCCGGCTCAAGAATAGAAATTAAAGGGGGTCCCTCCGGGATCGCCACCGGTGGATGACCCCCGGGAGGCCCCAAGCCTTTTGACAACAGACGAGGAATGCGAACTACATTATTTTGCAGATGGGCAATATCTGCGGGTCGGGGTAAACTTTTTGCCGACCCTAAGGGAACAGCTATTGACCCTCCTACGAGAGAACCTAGACTTGTTTGCATGGTGCTCAGGGGATGTCACGGGGGTAGCAGAATCCTTCGCGATTCACAAGTTGACTATCAACAGAAATGTCAGACCGATCGTCCAAAAGCGTCGGGCTTTTTCCCCCGAAAAGGCGGAAGTAATTCTGCGGGAAGTTGAGAGAATGACCAGCGTCGGGCATATCAAGGAAGCAAAATACCCTTTATGGATCTCTAACCCCGTGCTAGTTAAAAAGAAAAGCGGGAAATGGAGGATGTGCGTGGACTTTACTGATCTTAATCGGGCATGCCCGAAGGACCCTTTCCCGATGCCAAGGATCGACCATCTGGTGGACTCGACGTCGGGTAACAAGCTACTCTCATTTATGGACGCCTATGCCGGTTACAATCAAATTAAGTTACATGCCGCGGATCAGGAGAATACTACGTTCATTACGGGTCGGGGATTATATTGTTACAAAGTGATGCCCTTCGGGCTGAAGAACGCTGGCGCGACATACCAAAGGCTAGTAAACAGGACATTCGAAGGCCAGATCGGGAGAAACATGGAGGTTTACATCGATGACATGTTGGTCAAAAGCGGGACCGACGAAGCCCATCTCGCCGATCTCAGGGAAACCTTTGGTAACCTACGAGGGATCAACCTTAAGCTAAACCCGGAGAAATGTTCCTTCGGGGTCCGATCAGGGAAATTCTTGGGATTCTTCGTCAGTGAGAAAGGAATTGAAGCAGACCCTATCCAATTGCGAGTCCTGGCCGACATGTCCCCCCCCCCTCCCCCCCCCCCCCCCCCCCCGAAGCGTCAAAGAAGTCCAGATCCTGACCGGGCGATTGGCCGCCCTAAATCATTTCATTTCTCGATCATCTGATAAATGTGCTCCGTTTTTTCAGGTCCTACGGCAGGCGAAAATTTTTGTTTGGACTCCTGAGTGTAACGAGGCATTTTTAGGGATAAAAGAGTACCTATCGTCTCCGAACCGCCTCACCAAGCCTACTATGGGCGAGACGCTGTTCCTCTACATTGCGGTCACGGACTATGCAGTCAGCGCAGCTCTGATCAGTGAATCAGGGCCGGCTCCGACAACGGTATACTACGTGAGCAAAAGCTTACTTGACGCTGAAACTCGGTACCTGAAACTGGAGAAAATGGCGCTGGCCCTGGTGACGGCAGCGCGGAAAATGCGGCCATACTTCCAAGCCCACCCTATTGTCGTCCGCACGTCGTTTCCGCTCAAGTACGTTTTTCAGCGACCAGACATGTCCGGGAGAATATCCAAGTGGTCGGTAGAATTAGGGGATTTCGACATCGAATTTGATCCCCGAACAGCTATCAAAGGCCAGGTCTTGGCCGATTTTTTAGTCGAGTTTCACTCCGAACGACCCGAGCAGGAGGCGCCTTCGCAGGAGGCAGCGAAGGGCGAATGGACCGTCCGCACCGATGGGGGAGCGAACGTTAATGGTTGTGGGGCGGGGATTCAACTTGTAACTTCGTCGGGTGTGAGCATGCTCCAAGCCATCCGTTTTGGTTTTCATACGTCAAACAATGAAGCAGAATATGAGGCTGCTTTGGCAGGGTTACGGTTGGCACAGGTGTGCGGGGCAAGACAAGTACGACTCATAAGCGACTCCCAACTTCTGATAAACCAAGCAGCGGGAAGTGCGGAAGCCCGGAAGGAGCATCTGGTACAATACCTAGCGGCGTTAAGAATTCTGGCCGCTTCTTTTGACAAAGTCACATATGAGCATGTCCCAAGAAGTGAAAACACAACAGCGGACTCTTTGGCAACGATTTCCTGCTCTACCAGTTATCCTTGGGTAATAGAGCAAGAGAACCCGTCCATCGTTAAACGACATGAATTGGACAGCCGACCTGAAATCGCATGCCAGATCTCTTCGGTTGCAACTTCAGACTGGCGGCGGGGTATTATCTCTTTCTTGGCTGAGGGTCGGCTTCCCGACGACACCGCCTCGGCACGGAAGTTGCGCAACAAAGCACGGGGCTATGTCCTTTTAGAGGATGTGCTGTACAAAAAATCTTTTAGCCAACCTCTGCTTCGATGTTTAGGTTTCAACGAATCTCAAGTAATTTTGTCCGAACTACACGATGGGGAGGGCGCGGCGCATTGTGGGTACAAGGCTCTGATTAGGAGAGTTTTTCCCGCGGGAGTCTGTATTGCTGCTACTGGCCACGCGGCTAACCCCCAGAATGACCCCTTGCCCGAAGAGGTTGCGGCTGCCATTACCACCAAGTACTTCAGCTGGCTTCTAACCAGGGACGTGGTTTCTCTTTTCGAAGGGAAGTACCTCAACTTCCCCGAGTCCGATCATAGAGAACTGCTGACCCGCTGGGGGATTCCTGAGTGTGTCAACGTCCGATTCCCGACCCCAGGGGAGACCCCCGTTCACGTCAGACCCAGAGAGATTGTGGTGTTCACCGAATTGTTCAACTGGGGTTTGCGTTTCCCCTTGGACCCTGAGATTGCGCTCTATTTCCGCACCCTCCAAATTTTCCCGTCGCAGCTGACGCCAAACGCTTGGTATACCTTAATGTCCTGCATCATGGCTTCCCGCCTTTCTGGTCAAGTTATGCCGATGGAGGAGTACATTGCCATGTCGGGTCTGTCCAAGTCCCCGAAATCCCCATTCTTCTACTCTTCTCTTGGCAACAAGTGGAAAATTGTCAACGACTTCTTGGAAGGGGACAAAGGGTGGAAGCATCGGTTCGTATTTCTGAGCGGGTGTTGGGAGAACGGTCTTCCATACTCTCCGGAGAACCCGAGGCAACTGCTGCGGACCTGGGTCCATAGGTTTCAACGAATCTCAAGTAATTTTGTCTGAACTACACGATGGGGAGGGCGCGGTGCATTGTGGGTACAAGGCTCTGATTAGGAGAGTTTTTCTCGCGGGATTCTATTGGTCGACGATAGCGGCAGACGCAAGACTCATAGTGAAAACCTGTGATACTTGTCAACGGTTCGCGAACGCAATCAACATACCCGCATCTCCCCTAGAATCCATATCCGAAGGACTGCCCTTTGACCGATGAGGAATCGACCTCGTCAGACCATTACCAATGGCATCGGGAGGAAGGCAAACGATTGTCGTCGCAGTAGATTACTTCTCCAAATGGGTCGAAGACGAACCTCTATCCGCCACGAAGACCAAGGATATTGTCAAATTCATCTGGGCGAACATTTGTTGCCGATTCGGAGTGCCCCAGCGGATAACTATGGACAACGGGCCACAGTTTGATAGTGCGGAAATGAAGGCGTTCTGCACCACTCATAATATCCGACAGTGTTTCTCTGCTCCTTTTCATCCACAAGCCAATGGCCAGGTCGAAGTAACAAACCGAACCATCCTGGATGGCCTCAGAAAGAACCTCGAGGGAAAGGCCGGAAAATGGCCCGACTACTTGCAAGAAGTGTTATGGGCTTACCGAACCACACCCCGCACGGCTACCCAAGAGTCACCTTACGCCTTAGTATATGGTATGGACGCGGTCACCCCCGCGGAATCTATTTTCCCTTCTTTCAGGGTCGGAACTTATCAGGAGGAGACGAATGACGACAGCCGGCGACTAGAACTCGACCTCATAGAAGAGAAGTGCCATCGCGCCCATTTAAACTCTTTACACTACCAGACTTTAATGAGAAGCCGATATGCAGCCAAAGTCCGCCGTCGGGAGTTCAAGGTCGGAGATAAGGTTCTACGACGCGTTTTCCTCCACACAAAGGACAAGAGCCTCGGAAAGCTGGCCCCAAATTGGGAGGGACCCTACGAAATTGTCGAGAAAATCAAGAGCGGGACGTACCGCCTGCAGAATCGGCTCGGACACCTCCTAAGGCTACCATGGAATATTGAGCACTTGAAATTGTATTTAGAATAGTTTGTAATTTACGACATATTTCGCATTATGTTCCACTTGATTCAAGTTTGTAAACGGTCGGGGATGCACTCTTTCCTACCTCGGTGGCGCGAGGAGGTTTTAACGAGGCATCAGCCAAAACCCGACCCACGTTTTTGATAATCAAAAAATCTTTTGCCTTCTAAATATTAAATCGTTGCGACTTTGGACAGCTGACGAGCTGGACGTCGTCCGTTTCTATTAATATTACTCGATCTACAGAACCTTAAATGGGTTTTTCGGTTTTACCGATCTACACATTAGTTTTCCCGACCCTCTGGAAAAACTTTCGAGGAAAACTCGATCTACAGAACCTTAAATGGGTTTTTCAGATTTACCGATCTACATATTAGTTTTCCCGACCCTCTGGAAAAACTTTCGATTACAAATCGATCTACAGAACCTTAAAATGGGTTTTTCGGTTCTACCGATCTACATTTTGGTTTTCCCGAACCTCTGGAAAAACTTTCGATAACAAATCGATCTACAGAGCCTAAAAATAGGTTTTTCGGTTCTACCGATCTACATTTTGGTTTTCCCGAACCTCTGGAAAAACTTTCGGTAACAAATCAACCTACCGAACATTAAGATTTACGATGTGCGAAATAATATACCCAGCAAGTTAAATATGATAGTCACAGGGGGCCCCATGACCCCCAAAAAACAAAAGAGTTAAAGTGGCTCAACAAAAACAACAGAGGGGCCTACGGCCCCCAAAGAGTTACAGAATTAAAAAAAAAAGAAAAGGGAACGGTATCACTGGTCCCCGTCTTCATCCACATCCTCATCGTTTTCTTCATCGTCAGCATCATCGGATTCCCCCCAATCGACTCCCTCGGGCCGGTCTTTCTCTGGTACGTCGAGCCACAGCGACCCAAGGCGAAGGTCCGGGAAGCAGTTATGGAGTGACAGCACGTATGCGGCTTTGGCATCCGCAGTCTCCTTGTCCGACCACTGTCTACATCGGTTGATGTAAGCAACGTTTGAGGATTTTAACTTTTGAACCTCCAGTGCCAAAGATGAGGTGCGGTCTTCCGCGGCTTTCCTCGCCGTCTCCGAAACATTCACCGCGTCCTCCGCGGTTTTCTTCGTTGTCTCCATCGCCTGCTTCGCTGTCTCCGCGGCCGTTTTCGCTTCGGTAGCGAGATTTTCAGCTTCAACAACCCGACCTTCCGCCAACACCTGGGCCTCCTTGGCAGTTTTTACCTCCGCGGCAAGACTAGCAATCTTTGTCTCCGCCAAGGCTAACTTTTTGCTAAGCTCCTTTGCCCGACGCTCTTTCAAGACTGCTGGTACCAGCAAGTTGTATAGCGACAGAGCCAGTCCATCAGTGCTCCGAAGAGGAAAAGGGTGCGGGCTACCAAGCATCGTCAGCACCGGGAATTTGGGGCCACTTGACGAAGAGGCGTCTGGGTTTACAGCCTCGGGGGGCTCAGTGTCGTCTGGAATCGACACAACGTCGTCCATTGCAGGATCTCCGCCGTCGTCAACTTGATCCAAGAGTTTAGGCCCTGAAGCACCCGCCCCCGCGCTGACCACCGTCAGATCCTCTATCGCAGTTTTGGATTTCTTCAACTTAGACCCCCCCGTCTCTGCACGGTTTTTCCTCTTTTGCACCACGGCCGGGTTATGACTCGCATCCAGTCGTCCTGCCTCGGGCGCCGCTACCCTGATCGGGTCACCTACTGCCTCGGCTCCGGCCCCCAATACCCCCCCGTCGTCCTCTGACTTTGGACGCTTACTGGGCGCCTTATTGCGTTTGGGCAGGTACAGTATGTACCCGGGACGCCCGGTTCGGGCAAGCACGTCGTCCAGGCTTGGAGGCTCCCGCAGCTGTTCAATGGTAAGAGCCTCGGATGAGCACCGCCAGAGGTTGCTCATGAACAAGTTCTTATCCATGAAGGTGCGGTGCATGCCCCGACCCCAATTCCTTCGGGCGTAGTTTTTCAGCACCTCGAAAGTGTCCTCCGCAGCTTTCGAATGGTCCTTCTTCACCCCCTGCAGCCAGTCCTTCGACATTACGCAAAGGATCGGTAAATAAAGGTATATATATAAAAAAAACTATATATATATACATAGGGGAAGGTAGTACCATCATGGACCCAGGTCCGCAGCAGTTGCCTCGGGTTCTCCGGAGAGTATGGAAGACCGTTCTTCCAACACCCGCTCAGAAATACGAACCGATGCTTCCACCCTTTGTCCCCTTCCAAGAAGTCGTTGACAATTTTCCACTTGTTGCCAAGAGAAGAGTAGAAGAATGGGGATTTCGGGGACTTGGACAGACCCGACATGGCAATGTACTCCTCCATCGGCATAACTTGACCAGAAAGGTGGGAAGCCATGATGCAGGACATTAAGGTATACCAAGCGTTTGGCGTCAGCTGCGACGGGCAAATTTGGAGGGTGCGGAAATAGAGCGCAATCTCAGGGTCCAAGGGGAAACGCAAACCCCAGTTGAACAATTCGGTGAACACCACGATCTCTCTGGGTCTGACGTGAACGGGGGTCTCCCCTGGGGTCGGGAATCGGACGTTGACACACTCAGGAATCCCCCAGCGGGTCAGCAGTTCTCTATGATCGGACTCGGGGAAGTTGAGGTACTTCCCTTCGAAAAGAGAAACCACGTCCCTGGTTAGAAGCCAGCTGAAGTACTTGGTGGTAATGGCAGCCGCAACCTCTTCGGGCAAGGGGTCATCCTGGGGGTTAGCCGCGTGGCCAGTAGCAGCAATACAGACTCCCGCGGGAGCAACATCGACTTCCGACTCTCCAGCTTCTTGGGTCGGAACTTGACTAGAGCTGCGGGCGGTAGCAGCGTCTGTTTCAGACGGTCGGACCCGAGAGGAAGAAGCATCGGCAGCGTCGCGTGCCATGGCCCTATGAGCCTCCTCCGCTTGCTCGGGTGTTAGCCGCAGTTTGGGCAAACCTAAAAAAGTGACCGCAGTGTTAATACCGGTCCGAATCCCTCTAATCGAGGGCGTAAGTTGAACCATTTCGGGACTATTACCTCCTACTGAGTACTTGGATAGATCGTCTTCTCCCATTATCAAGAATGTGGATTTACGGGCACGTCAGGGAGCGGGCGAGTGGACGGACGGTAAGGTCGGATTTCTCGGCCCGACTACTAGGGAATGGGAACTATCACTGGAGGAAAGGATAATGAGTTCTGGGGATAGACTAGCCTCAGGAATAGGAGAAACCGGAAGGTCGGATACCAGGAAAGATTCTGCGGGAATCGGGGTGGCAAGAACGGGATCGTGAGGAAGTGGAGCGGGAACAAAAGGTTTGGAGTTAGACCCCCAGGTCAGACCAGCGCGTCGGTATTCTTCTGCTCGATCTCCGATGCTAGACCACTCTTCAAAACTCCACTCGGATTTCTTTTTCTTGGTCGGTTTTTTCTGTGAACGTCTGGGTTTCATACAACAAGCGTACCAGAATGAAGAAGGGTCGAACGAGCTCTTTCTCTCTCTAGAAATGGTCGGACAGCGTTTTCTCTCTCTAAAATGCCTCTGAGAGACACTAAGGACCTTGGGGTATTTATAGGCTGGATTGAAGGATCGGGGGATACCAATCGACGAAAAGACAGCGGGAAGATGAAGAGTCTCACTAGGAGCCTAGTCTGACAGAGAGGTGACCCGTTAGCTAATGACACGTGTCGACTACCGACTGACAAGGGCTGACATAAGTAATTCATCATGAACCCATCGTTAATATGGGCCGACACCACCGCGATCGGAAAGAAGGATAGGCCCATCACAAGAGGCCCGGGATGAAAATCCCAGCAGAACAGGAATAGGAGGCGCGGGAATATCACCAATGAGGAAGCCTCGAGCATCGGGTTGCCAAAACTTACAGAGCACGAAGCTTGACAAGAGATCGGACGATTGGCGATGGCTCTTTCACAAGTCTCCGCTCACGAAACTCCCGAAGACTGGGGGGCTACTGATGAGGGCGGAATTCGCCGATCTCAATCAAAGGGGTAAAAACACAATAAATAAATATTTGATGTAGTTAAAAGAGTATTCAGAGTCAATCAGGAACCAATGTATAAAGATAAAGATAGTAGAGGGGCCTCATTAGTATGTGATGAACGGCCCACTAAGAGCTTAAATGGGTCCTCCTTATTTTAGTATAAAAGGGTGACCCACTTGCCTAGAAAAGGGTATTGAATATTATTTTCTATGAATCTTCCTTTATCTCTCTACGCTTTCTCTCTCTAGTCACATCTAGCACAAAGATCCTAAATATATTCCCTAAACAACTATTGACTCATCAACTAGATGTCGTGAAATGAAGATAAATCACTAAAAATATATACAAAACAAGTCTATACAATACTGACTAACATTGTATATATTATAACCGCCATATGCTCAGAAAAACGCTGTTAAATTTAACGTATGCACTAGTAGGACTATATTGGCACCTAATTGTGTTGTTGATAAAACTGCTTAGAAAAATAAACATAATACTCTTGGTGCACGTACTAACACTGGTAGTGATTAATCGTAGTCTTGGCGATGCGTTCGATAAAATTACAAAAGCTAGCTTAATCTTTCGTAATTTCATCATTTGTCATATTGGGTTTGGTTTGTTTGCTCTAGAATCAACAACTAAAAAAACGAATATTCGACACAAAACTTACAAATCGAGTTTCAAACCAAACCCAAACCTAAACCTTACATATATTTAATGTTAATGTAATACAATCCAACATAACTCCAAACAAATCTAACAAGATACGGTTTATGATAAATTCTAAAAACTAAAAACAAAAACTGAAAATTAATTTATCAAACATATTTCCTCTTTAATTTCACCATATTTGTAAAAAAAGTTAGATTAAGCAAATATCTTTAAAGTACATTTTTATCAAAACCAAACGTTTGTCAACTATCAATTTTATATTCCCTAATAATTTAGATAGTAACGTAAAATAATTTTATGGATAAGTTACGAATAACTACTTGTGAAAATTTAAAATTGCTAATAACCACCTAGATTTTGAAGTTTTTCCAAAATTCATCTACAACATAAATACTTCCAACAATTTCCTCTTAGCACACTAAACACGTACAAATTCAACAATAGTTATTGTTAACTTTTAAAATTTCATATCTCTCAAATCATAATTCAATTTTTTTTCTAAGACTCGTGTATTTATACTTTAAATACGAACAGAACGAAATCCATAAATGATAATTTTGGACATTTTTTTTCTATTTTCGCAACCAAATTACATATAATTACGCAATGCGAGCACAATTATTGTTAAGCAACCAAATAACACGTAAGTCTGCAACTGGAATACAATTGTTTTTTCATACTTATTTTGTAACATGGATCCTATTTACGCAACTATTTTTTTTCTTATTTATACAACTCATTTTGCACGTAATTCTACAAATGCACGCAGTTATTTTTTCAACCCAATTACAAATGCAAGCAGTTATTTTTTCAACCCAATTACATGTAATTTGTCAACTCAAATATAATTATTTTTTTCCAACCTAATCATACATAATTAATGCAACTAGAACACCACTCTAGCTTTTAGAGACCTACTACACAATCCAATTACACTAATTTACCCAACTAAAAAAGTCAAAAAATATAATTCATAGATCTAGTTTTGTTCGTTATACAAACAAAACTGATAGTATTTTCTGAAATTTGTTTATAACTATTGTTAAAATAACATAAATAAAAAATGCTTAAAAATTATTTTTAATATACCGGCTCTTTGTTTTATATATATATAAAAGTATGATGTTGATTTTATTGTTAAGTCTGAAATATGAAATATAAAAAGAAAAATCAATCGATTAGATGTATGAAAATTTGGTCGCCCCACCACCAGAATCTATTCACCCACTCTTTCTCTCTCTGTTCTACGGTCCATGGTCTAGAAAAAGATGATTGATAAATAGGGAATCACGGGCCTCCTTCTTTTCGCGATTTTTAGCAAATAATTCATTTTCGGTTTCGGGAGGCCCATTTACACATCACCAAAATAGGAAAAAGATAATACTCCTACTCTATTTACCTTAAAATTCAAATTAATTTGTGGCCTAAATTTAAAATAAAATAAAATAATTGGAACTTTACCCCATCAATTGAAGTCGCCAAGTCGGTATGTGTTGTACTTCTTCGAGAGGGACCCTTCATTCACATCCTCAAGTAGCCTTTGTTTCTGAAAAGCAACAACTTCTTGCCCTACAACAACCCTACAACATCCTTTCCCCGGAAACGAATTATTTAAGTAATAACTTTTCTTTTTTATCATTATTATAAAGAAGTTTAATATAAATGCTCATGTAGAACAACCATACAAATGGGTGGTAAACTACGCTGATTTAGGCATTGTGCAATTCAAATCATCCATCATGTATTTTATGAGTGTAACTTTTTTCGATGTATTTATAAATTCGCAAGTTCAAAATTTGAATTAGAGAGAAACATGCAGTTTTTTTGAAAATGTTTATAGTTTAGTGATCCAATCGAGAGATCAATCCTGAAACAAGTGTAAGTTAATCATCCATTTTTAAATAACTTACGTTTAAGCTTTCCAGCAACATTATACTCTCTAGCATGGCTAGTGCTTTAAAAATTTTGTAATCGAATTTCATCTTACATCTTTGAGTCCATCGAGCAAGCCTATTCAACTGCTCGATTTTGCTCTCTAAAGATGTGAGTGATTTTCATTTTACAAGTGATTAAGGATTTAATGTTGTTGAGAATATAACTTAATTTTAATGGAAATTTTTTCCAGTAGAGAGTAGAGAGATTATTATTTCTGAATCTGTCTCAACATCAACTTCTTTGTATCTTTTGATTTTACACGGTTGGAGCCCGTCATGAATTGCTCGAGCTTCAGCCTGAAGCGATTTGTAATACTGCTTCAAAGGACTGCATGTCAAAGAAAGCTTCAGGAATGATTGTCTTCAATCAAAGCTCAGTAACAATGTTTCAGAGCCGGTGATGGAGAAGATCATACTGATGATTGGTTTATGATGATGCTTGATTGATTGGTTACAAATAGTAATTGGTGAATGAAGCAGAAATCAGTGTTAGAAGATGGAATGCTCTCTAGACAATTTTGGGTTTGCTTAATTTGGGGATGCTTACAACTTAGGTCGATCTGTGTTGAAGTATATACTTCTAAAGACTTACTTGAGTCCTCAACGTTGTAACATTTTCAATTTGATCCTAATAAAAAAATTAGCCTTAAAAAAAGTTCAAAATTTGAATTCTCTTTTCATAACAATACAATTTGAGTCTTTTGGTTTCAACAGGTTTGTAATTGATGCTTTGGTGCGATGGTTTATCATATCTGGAGGGGAATGAACAATAGAATTTTCGGTTTTTCTTCGATCTTTGTCTCTTCAATATATCACATATTTTTCGACTTTTGATTCAAAGTTTTTGAAATCAAAGTGAATGGTCTACTCAATTCCTATAATCTCTAACTTAAGTTTATTTTCCGTTATTTTCGTTGTTTTACTTGACTCTCTAGTTTTGTCACGTTCACTATCTCAGTTCTTTCACACTTTTATTTATTCTTTCTTGTTTTTGTTTTTGGTATTTTGTTTTACAATTTTTACGACTTTTCATATCGTGTTGGCAATGTAAAAAAATCCATCAGATGAGTAATAGTTAATCGATAGTTTAGTGTGATATTTTTTTAATATTATCAGAGTAAATAAAAAAATACGTTTTTAAAATTATTTGTTCGATGGAATATAATTTTTAATTTGTTTATTAATTTTATAATTAGTATTTTTTTTGGATGAATCAGTATATCTAAATTATATTTTCAAATTACTAACTAAAATTTAATCAATAATTGTTTTTAATAAATTGCAGTGTTTTTAACTTTTATTTTATAAAAAGTAATGGAAATAAACTATTTTCAAATTTCTTATAAGTGTGTTCTTTATAATTATTTTTAAGCTATTTACTTTTTTAATATTTTTTAATTTTTAAAATAAAAAAGTTATATAATAATATTGTTTATTCTAATTTCAAATAAGTTTATTGAGATGATGAAGTTTGTATTGAATTTGGATTATATAGTCGATTTTTTCTTATATATTTTTTCATTTTCAAATATTGATTTTAGGTTTGTTAAATGGTATTCTTTTCCTACTAAAATATAAATGTTCTCGATTTTACAAGTCTGGTTAAGAAAAATAATAATTATTTTTGTTATAAAATAATAATAATAATAATACTAATAGATGATTATAAATAATATTCAAATTTGTATTGATGAGCGAAAACGACATGTATAGTAGAATAAAAAATATTTTTTGAGAGAGGGAATAGCCAATATCATTTATGTATTAAACAAGATTATTTTCCGAAAAAACTATCGAAAATTATTGAATTTCAGAAGTTTTAAAAAGTAAAATGAACTTTTAAATAATTTTATTTTGGCGGAATTCAGATAAATGTAAAAATATTTTAACTGTATTGAAACTTTAAAAGAAAATGAAAATGGAAAAGGGATTGATGTGAAGGGGGAAGGTGGCATGATGAAATGCATGTCATGTCTTGTACAAACACCTAAAGTCTCATGTGCATATCATATGCTATGTGGCCCATCTTTGGACCACCTCTCATTCTAATTTCTAACTTCTCCTATTATATAATTTATTCACCTTTCTTTTTCCATACACTTGTATACACAATAATAACAATAATTCTCTTTATTAAAAACCACCTTTTCTTTTATCAAACAAAAATCAATCAATTAGATAAAAAATATTATATTATTTTTTAATAAAAAATTAATTGTCCTAATTGAATAAATTAATTTTGTAATATATATGACCTTTATTAATTTATTTAACATTTAAGTGAATAATGTTTCTGAAAAAATAATAATATTGAAAATGATAGACAGCTCATGTAATCACATGCACTCCCTACTCTATCACAAGTACTACACATTTTTAGGTGGAGACCACCCTTTGGCGAGTAAAATATACTATTTCATCATTTCAAGATATTTGTAACCCATTGTACTGTTCCAGGTCCCGTTATATCATTTTGTTTATGATAAAATAATATATATATATATATATATATATATATAATATATATTTATTGTATTTTTATAACCGAGAGAGTATATTGTATTAAAAAAAAAGTAAAGTATCCAAAAATATTTTAGTGGAGTATAAAAAAGTGTTTTTAATGAATAAGAAAATAAAAAATAACTATCTTATATTATGGTGATCGATTATGGAAGTTTCAACATTTGACAAGTACTTAGTCAATTATTGTTTATCACTTTTTTTGATGTTATTTTGGAAAACAGTTCGGTGTTTGGTCAATATCCAGTTTGAAAGATAATCTATAAAAATATTGATGTGTCGATAATCTCTTGAAGCGATGGTTAAAGTTTCACCAAATCAATACGATTCAGTGTCAGAGTAAGCTATTGAAGCCAATAAATCTATCAAAGACTTTCCCCCCTCAAGACTTTCTCATATTATAACACTGTGCTACTTTTCAGTGCCTTAAGATATTTGATTGAATTCTCATTTCGATCATCTGCATGTCCGAGAGCATACTTAATCATAAGTTGGGTGTCATTTATCAACAAATCCTTTCCGTTTCGTAAATATGGGCCAACCGAAACCATATGATATTAACTTCGTACTCAACCTCATTATTCGATGCTTGGAAAATTAAGCAAATGACTTGATTTATTGATTACCCCGAAAGATCCACTAACTACACCCGACTCCATAACTAGAGACATTTGATCATTCGAACCAACCATTTTGGCTCAAATCTCTTGTACGATGGTTTATGTCTTTTAGCACAAAATTTTGTTAGTGAATTAGCTAAAACGTGAGCTTTAATAATTATCATCGACTCGTACGATATGCCAAAATCTCCTAAATCTAGCGACGAACATGTTAACCTTTCTAAGATTTCAGGTTTTAGTAAAATATTCAGAAGCAGACAGTAGTTTGAACCACGATAGAATACCCGTAAAAATAAGGCCTAGTTATCCTTGCTGCAACGATCAATGACAAAGCTAACTTTTCTAGCTAAAAGCATTATGTTTGCCGATAATTAGATCTTACTCACATTATAAACATTCTTAAACAATTTCCCTCTTCCCTCGCTAGGACCAGACTTACAACATAGTCTGACACAACGAAAATAACATATAATTTCTCCAATAGGACATGGTTGGACAACGTTTTTAGAGATGAGAGATGTTGTTTTATATTACCAAATGCTTCGTCACAGTTTTTGGACCATTGAAGTTGTTAGACGTTCTTAAAACCTGAAAGAAAGGAGAACACTTGTCTGAATAACGAGCAATGGACCCGTTGAGAGCTGTGAGCCTACATGTTAAAACTTGAACTTCCTTGAGAGTCTGGGACGGTTGCAAGCCAAAACGTCTAGCTGTAAAAGATCATCCTCAGTGCCTTTGTCACAAATTAAATTTTCGCGGAACTTCTCAAATCGAACCGCAAATGTGTAATTCGGGTTTAGTTTTAGATTAATAACCCTTCAATTTTGAAAAGGATTCAATTAGATTGGATACGTGCTTTAGATCTTCATCACTCTTTACCAGCATGTCATCAATTTACACCACAACGTTCTTTTATATTTGAGAAGCGGAGACCTTGTTGACCAACCTTTGATAAGTCTTCCCGACACTTATAGTGCAAAAAGCATTACCTTGTAACAGTACAAGCCCCAGTCAATAATGAAGGTTTTAATCTATTGGTCCGAATGATGAATTTATTTTAGCTGGAGTACGCATCCATAAATGAAAATTTTTTATTTCATGAGGACGAATCCACCAACTGATCTATTATTGGGAGCATAAATTGATCATTCAGACTTGATCCGTTCAGATCTTTGAAGTCAATGAACAATCTCTATCTCTCATTATGTTTCCTCACTAAAATCAAGTTGGTCATCCATGTGGCATATGTAATTCTCTAATATGGCCCACAATTGAAAGTCTATTCATCTAGGAAGCTAAATTCGACCCTAAAACCAGTCTAAAGCCCAACAAGTAATTCTATTATCAATCTCTAAATAAAAAATCTCTACATAATTGTAAGAGAATGTGACTATAAGTTAAGCCAACGATTTTTAAAGACCAAGAGGCCTCGCATCCAAAGATATAAAGGTCAATAAAAAAACAAATATGATTATAACTCAAGTGCATGACTATTAAGGTCAAGAGGCTACGCACCCTTAGCCACAAAGGCCGGGCCATAAACTCCCTGACTATAAGTCAAACCACCGATCAAACGAGATCAAATTACATTTATATAAGTTAAGTAATAAAGGTCCGATAATAAAAACGATGACTATAAGTCAAGCGACTGATCATTAAGATCAAAGGTCATTTGTATAAGTTATGTCATAAAGGTCAGGCAATAAAGGTCCAAATATAAGGATTATAAGTTAGAATAATGGTTACTAAATCATTTTCACTATACAAATAGTATAATAAGTAATTTTTACCAAGCGAGAAAATTAATAAGGACTATAATGACAAGGTATATTTTTAACAAGGTGCATTATTGACGAGGCATACACTTGTTGACAACATAATAAACTAAATGAGAAACCATGAGCAAGTTGTAAGATAAACGATCTAAATAAATAATACGATAAAGAAGTTATAAGGTAAATGAATTAAATAAGTACTATAATTGGATGAGCTAAATCAGTAAGGATGAGAAAATTATAAGATAAAGAACCTAAATAAATAAAATAGTTGGATGAACTAAATGACTTCGATGATGAAAAAAATGCAAGAAAAGTCAAATACGAGGTACCCAATCTATATTAAGTCCCTTATAAAATTCTCCTACGAGAGGTTCTTCAACAAAACAAGAAAGACAATAAAAAGATAAAAGTTAGATGACATGCTTCTAAAAGCATAAGTAAAAAATATATAGTATAATGGTTATGTTAAGTTAAAGAAATTACTTGATAAACCAAAAATGGCTATCCAAAAATGACAAGGTTTATGATGATGATTTGGGACAATCCATAAATAATGAGGTTAAGATAGTAAATTATAAATTATAAATAGAGTAAGTAAGTTGTAGAGCCACATAGGACAACCCAAAGATGACAAAGTAAAAAGTGATAAATAGAGTAAGTAAGTTGTAGAGCCACATATGACAACCCAAAGATGACAAGGTAAAAATGATAAATTAAAGATATTGGAAATGATAAGTTGGATGATTAGATCCAAAAATAACGATTTAAACATGATAAAATAATATGGCCCCTAAATGATGAGGTTAAAAATAATAAATAATAGATATTAAATATGATAAGAAATCTATATAAATAAATAATGAAGATCCATAAATGATGAGCTAAAAGAGCTAAGGAAAATAAGTTGGTTGGATAAAACTAGAATAATAAAGTTGAAGAGCTAAATATTACGATTTAAATATGACAAGATAAAGATGATGAAGCAAGTATGTTGAGTGAATTAGATGAAAAAACAAATTAGAAAAACAAATTAAGTCATAACGTTACAAGCTTGACGAGTTAGATAATGATTTAATCACCATAAATCTCGATCACTAGACATGCCTCACCATGACGAGATACAAACTCGACGAGTTTTAAGTAAGTGGATAAGCTAAAATCAAAATATAGTTATTATTTACAAGATTAAGATCTCATCATAGTTTTTTTACATGGAAATGAAAACGTATGTATCACCATGGCAACAGATACTCTTTGCGAGCTCTAAGTTGAACGAATAAGAAAAAAATGGTGAAGATGACGAAGATTATAAAGAATAATTCAAGTCCGAGACGAAGGCGTGAAAAAGAAAGAACTTGACGATTTGATGAGTTGACTATCCGAATATATTTGAAAATTTATAGTCATTAAGCCTTCATTGGTATTTCAACTTAATAATTAGGAAAATCCTAATGAGTGCCAAGTAATCAGATAAAAATATAAAATAATGATACATATGTAATTAAATACATTAAGTTATTTATTTTGTAATATAAGTAAAATATATTACAAAAAACGTATATGTTTTTGACATACTTCTACGTATTTGAAATTTAATATAAATAGAAGCATAACTATAAAAAAAAAGCTCTATAATTTAGAGCTAATTTATTTTATAACTTATATATATAAGTTATATATATTAAATTTTGAAACTTGAATTTCAAGATCTTTATCATTGTGTTTATTTATTTAAAAATGTCCAATAAAAACAAAATTTTAGAATTAAAATTAATAGACAAAAAATCATATTTAAAATTTTATTGATAGGAAACTACATATTTAAAAATATAAAAACCTAAAAAAATAAAATTCACACTGACCGTTACTGATTTAATTTTTTTTAATTAGAGAGGTATCAAACTGGTTTCCTCCAGCATCCACTAATATTTTTAGCATGGTAATATATCACGTTTGAAGGAGCGAACTGTAAGAGCTTTTTAGTGCCTATGCAGTTTTCAATTATATGTTTTCAAACATTTGGTTTTGATTTTTCAAATACAAGGTTGATTGTTCAGCGTAATATTTATTTGGTTTCTAATTTATTTTTTTGTTGTATGCAGTTGTCATCCTCTTATCTTATCCTCGCAATAGATCACTAAATATTGTAAATCTATTTATTTATGAATTTGATTAGTTTTATGTTTTGATGACTATACAAAAAAAATTTAGATCATGAACCGTAACTTTTTTTTGTATTACTCGTATTTTATGCTATCCTCATTTTTGTATTGTTTTTTAAAATTTTCTATTAATTTCTAAAATGTATACCGAATATTTGTAAAAGTAATTTTAATATTTATCTTACATATTTTTTTATCGAATTAAAAAAATTTATATTGACAATTCGTATACGAGACAACCTAACATTCTACATCCTGTAATTAAGAGAATTTTGTATAAAAAGAATACACCATTTTTTTTAAAAGGATAATTATGTAGATTATGTAAAAGATATTATGCCAGCGTGAACCAACTGTAATTAATAAATTGCATACCTATATATAGGGAATAAATTGGTAAATTACATCATGAAATTTTATAATAGGTAGTTAGTATGATATATTTGATGACACGCGCACCATCATAAAGTATTTTGTTTCAATATTCTGACGATAGCCAAAAGTAGGTTAAAAGAAATTAGGTCTAAGTTGGACATAAATTTATTCCTATAATATCCGTTGAGCCTACCTCTAAACCTATTTGGTATGAATCCACCTTAGAGTGTACTCCTTAATTCTTATAGTTAAGGCTGGGACTCGAGAGTATTATTATTACGGGTGAACCAATAGTCCAAGTTTTGGAAAAAAATTTAATTTAATGTATTTTAAACGTCTCATAAATAATAAATTAATATTTTTTCAATGATCGAGGCATGTACCAAAAAAAACACACATTTCAATCGTATTTGATAGGTTCTGATATTTTTGGAACAACACTACTGTCTAAACTGATATATTTTGCATTCAACGTGTGATGAACAGTACAACCAAACCAATCATGATTCGAATGTTATTAGCCCTTTTAGGTTTTGGGCTTTAAAGGTTGACTTGAATCAATAGTCCGGTCTGAACAACCAATGGGTCATATAACAAGTATAAATATCCAACCACCCTCATTAAAGAGGGAAAAAAAACTTAATTGCTAGAAGACACCTCTTTTATCTCTTTATTCTTCACTCCAACATTAAATACCTGAAAAAGATATAACTCTTTCCAAATATACCCTTTGATCAGAAAGAATTCACACCAAATTGGCGATCATAGTGGGAGAAGACGGTGCCTGAATTTCAAATTAAAAACCAGAGAACGACGTAGTTCAGGTGAATCCTAATGTACAAGACATTTCACCTCTAGAAGTGGAAAGAATGAGAGAAAATAATGAGCACATTACTGTGTCTCATATCAATCACAACGACGATGAAAAACAATCTATGTAAGAAGAACATGATCAACTAAGGGATTATATTGAGGCTTTAAGGGATCATAAACAAGCAGAAAAAGGAATAAAAGAAAAGTTCGTTGCATCAGCACTCCACCCTACTAGTAATCTTAGTGAGAATGAGCAATCCATCAAGACTCATCTCAGCTCTAAGAGAACACATCGGTCCAAACGAGTTGTGAGCTCTACATCGGAGTCTTCAAATAGTTCATCCGATGATTCGGAACTTGAAGAATCACTCTCATCCAGCAGTGATGAAGGCCGACTAAAAATGAAATTAAGGCTGACCAAGAAGCATTCAAGAAAAAAGGATAAACTTGGCAGAATTAAGAAGTATCAGGGGAAAATAAAGGATTCGGCTGATCAACACATTGATCGTTTGTTGATCAATCCATTTGCCTTTCAATCCGAACAAGGTATTTTTGCTACTCCTAATGAAGATACAGTGTTTAGCCGTAGCCAAAATTGGAGACAATCACCCTTGTCTACAAAAATACTCTCCGGACATCTTCCCAAACAGTTTGACAGTTCCAATATGGAGAAGTATGATGAAAGAAAAGATCTGAACAATCATCTTGAGCATTTTAATTTTTTAATGATGAACTTTGATGATGATGACAAACTGCTGTGTAGAGCCTTCTCACAAACCTTTAAAGGAAGTCTCCTCAAATGGTACAATAGTCTTCCTTAGAGATCTATGAAGAATTTTGACATATTATGGGTTGCATTCCGGAGGCAATTTGTTGGAAGCAAGGAGCTTAAGGGGAATAGTGATATGACTATTCATTGTTCACAATAGCCAAATGAGTCTTTGAAGGAATATATTAGTAGGTTTGTGAACAAAAAGAATGGGCTAGCTGATTGTTTTGAATAAGTAGCAGTCGCTTCTTTAAGATAAGGCTTAAGTCCATGTAATTTGGCTGACTCAGTAACCCGGAAAAAAACAATGACTTTTGGAGGGCTATAAAACCAAGTGGGGAAGCAAATTACTATTGAAGAAACTAAAAAATCTAGAGTGCCTCGTCAGGACAGACCAACCACCACAATGTTAACTACATAAACAACAACTCATTCCGGCTACAGATCAAAAGAAACCGGACATGGATCGCATCGGCCCAAGCAGAGTCAATCCAATCAAAACCAACAAACTAGAAGTAAAAGGGGTCCATGGGTTCAACCTGAATGGCTTGCTGAATTGGGAGAAAGTGTAGCAACAATTAATGACAAAACTATAAATGATGTACACTTAAGAAGACCAGCTCAAATACAGTCTTATAGAGAAAACTAAAGTACATGTTTTTGCAAATATCATAACGACGTGGGGCATGCCACCCGTGATTGTATAGTGTTAAAGCAAGAAGTGAAAAATCTCATCCATAGAGGAAAATTAGGCTCTTTTGTTAAGAAACAAAGGGGCAGCAGACCAGATAACACACCATCAAATGCTAATGCTCCCCGAACAACTTCTTCGGTAGCCCCCGGAACATCCAGACAAAAGGATTCCATGATGATTGTTGAAAGATTTGATGTGTAATCTGAATATCTTAACTCAGATCCAGATCAGAATCAGGTAGGGGTGATAGTGGATAAGTCTGCTAGAGTTTTCGATCTGGTAAAATATTTTGAGTCATTAACCATATTAGGGGGAGACACTGTGATAGCGCCTTCAAGTTGTTAAAGAAAAATGCATGTCAACATCTTTGATAGTTCTAGAAATATTCGGGCTGAATACTGAATAAATCTAGTCGTGGAATCATATCAGAGAAATAAATGTAAGGCTGTAGAGAGAGAAAGTAGTCAAATCAAAGTACTAATCATTATAAAGTACATTTTTTCCAAAAAATTATCTTTCTTCCTTATATAGGGTCAGTGGTGGGCTCCACTAACACATGCTTTATTTAATTAATTACACATCAGCCCTCCTAAATACACTTGTTTTCTATGTCACTCAACATTTACAATTAGATCCTTATTTGTTTCCCATGTATTAATTAAGTACTATGATAACCTTGACATTTTATGCCCTTATCAAGACTGACAACTCACTTGGAAGAAAAAATGTCTATACAGCTATATAAAACCCCAACTCCTTTCATAGTCTTTGATAAGGATGACCTAAAAGATATTGCGGGACCACATGAAGACGTCGTGGTGATAAGAGCATTAATTGGGGGAAATGATGTACGTCGAATCCTGATTGACATAGGTAGTTCAACAAACGTGTTGTTTCTAAATACTTATAAACATATGAAAAATCCCTCGATTATTCAATCGTCAAACATAACTATTATGAGATTTACTGGGAGTTCGACGGATGTTATTGGTGAGTTTGAAGAGGAAGTGTTGTTGGGCAGAGGACCTTTTAAAAAAACAATGAAGGTATTGTTTGTTGTGGTTGACTGCCCAACATCTTACAATATTATCTTTGGAAGATATTGGCTTTCCAGGTTGCATGTTGTAGCCTCTAGTGTCCAAAAATGTTTAAAATATGATGTGGGTCCATAAGTGGGTGTTGTCCGAAGCAGTGAAAAATTGGCTAGAGAATGCTATCTAACAACTTTTGCCTCACAGTCATTAGAGGCAGTCAAAACTAACAAGAAATAGCAACTACTGGAGCCTTTCTACCGATGAGAATGAAATTAATGATCCAAGGGAGGCTCCTAGTGTTATAATTACTATAGAATAAGTTGAAACCCATTGCCTAGCAAAAGTAAAAAAATTTAAGATTGGCACTAAATGGCCATTAACTTTGAAACAAAAGCTATTGTCTTTCTTGTCGGACAATCTACATGTATTTGCATGGTGCAATAATGACGTGACTGAGGTACATGCCGAAATAATCTACCAAAAATTGTCAGTCCGGTCTAATGTTGGACCGGTAGTTCAAAGAAAAAGGATATTTTCCAAAGAAAAAGTCAATATGATAGTACAAGAAGTTGATCGGTTAACCAAGATGGGTCATACTAAAGAATCTCTATACCCATTGTGGACAACTAACCCCGTTTTTGTCAAGAAAAAGAATGGGAAGTGGCGCATGTGTATTGACTTCACTGATCTTAATAGAGCATGTCTTAAAGATCATTTTCCGGTACCTCGAATAGATCAGTTGGTAGACTCCACATCAGGAAACAAGTTATTGTCTTTCATGGATGCCTTTTCAGGGTATACTCGGATACTTGTAGATTTGAATGATCAAAATTATACTACCTTTATCACGGATAGAGGGATTAATTGCTATAAGGTTATGCCATTTAGTTTGAAGAACGATTGGGCTACTTATTAGCGATTAGTAAATAAAATATTTGCTAGCCAGATTGGCAGAAACATGGAAATATATATATATATATATATATATATATATATATATATAGATGATATGATAGTAAAGAGCCTTGAAGAGGAAGAACACATATCCAATCTTCAAGAGACTTTTTCTAACTTGGAAGCTTTCAACCTAAAGTTAAACCCAGAGAAATGTATTTTTGGGGTCCGATCTGGCAAGTTTCTAGGGTATGTCATAAGTGAAAAGGAATACAAGCCGACCCAGATCATTTAGACGCTCTATTGGCTATGGATCCTCCTCGAAATACTAAAGAAGTCCAGAGACTAACCAGACGGTTGGCTGTTTTGAATAGGTTTATTTCAAGATCATCTGACAAGTGTACTCAATTTTTTCATACTTTGAGGAATGCTAAAGACTTCAATTGATCTCTGCAATGTGATCAAGCCTTTATTGATATAAAAACATTTGTCTTCACCCAAGATGTTGTTTAAACATGTCCAAAAGGAGAAACTTTACATGTATTTAGCCGTGTCAGAGTATGTTGTGAGCGCTGTTTTAGTAAGGGAAGTGGATAATTACCCCATTCCGGTGTATTACGTAAGCAAAAGCTTGTTGGAAGCAAAAAGTAGGTATTTAAAGTTAGAAAAATTAGCCTTGGTGTTGGTTATATCAGCCATAAAAATGAGGCCATACTTTCAAGCACATTCTATTACAATTCGAACATCTTTCTCTTTAAAGAATGTTCTTAAAAAAGCTGACATATCAAGAAGAATGACTAAGTGGTCAGTTGAGCTTGGAGACTGTGATATTGAGTTTGTACCTCAGAAAACAATCAAGGCTCAGTCTATAGCTGATTTCTTGGTATAATTTCACACTAAAAGGCTTTACGAACAAAAGCAGGAAAACAAGGCTATGAAAGAATGGTTAATCCAAACAGATGGGGGGTCTAGTATGATGGGAAGTGGGGCTGGAATTTGTTTAAGTTCTCCTTATGGTGATACTATGTATCAGGATATATGCTTTGGTTTCAGAGCATCCAACAATGAATCAGAATATGAAGCGACCATTTCTAGGTTAAGACTAGCTCAGATATGTGGAGCAAAGAGGGTCCATTTAGTACGTGACTCACAACTGCTTATTAATCAAGCTCAAGGGCTATCTGAAACTAAAAAATATCAGTTAATAAAGTATCTGCATGTACTAAGGGAGGTTGTCATAATTTTTAAAATCATTCGGTATGAACATGTCCCTAGATTAGAGAATATTATGGCAAATTCTTTAGCTACCATCGCCTATTCTGAAGCATACCCATGGATTCTCATGCCAGAAATGCCCCTCCATAAGATCAGATCAAGGGAAATAGGATGGATATGAAGAAAATATGAATATATATGTGCCATACAATCCAAATATTGGAGGTATTAAGTCCACCCTAATTACCGTTTGAAAGATATGTGCGAGTTCTAATAGAGAAAAATGGCTAAGAGGTCGAATAAGAGTAGGACAAGTGTTATTTCTCAAAATTCTGACCGTTGGTTTTTCCACATACAAGAAGAAAACACTTTGGATCCGACTAGGGTTTTCTCCCCGGTGGCCGACCCTTCGAAAAACACTTCGAATTTAATCTGGGTGTTTTCATTGATAATTTAGCTCTTCCAAAATATTTTTAAAGACCTAAATGGGCCACTGATAGGTTCAGATTTTTTTGGAAGAGCACTACTGCCTAAATCGAAGGTGTAATTCAGATATATTTTACATCTAACGTATAATGAACAGTACAACCAAGCCAATCATGACTCAACTGTGTGCTAACCTATATTATCTCATTTAGGTTTTGGGCTTTAAAAGTTGACCCAAATCCAGAGTTTGACCCAAATAACCCATGGGTCATAAAACAAGTATAAATACCCCAACCACCCTCATTAAAGAGGGAAATAAAAACTTAATTGCTAGAAGATACCTCTTTTATGTATCTACTCTTCACTCCAACATTAAATACTTAAAAATGATAAAACTATATCCGAATATATCCTTTGATCAGAAAGAATCCACACCAGCATTGATTGATAAATGTTAAGACATATTGCGAGATGATATGAAAAAATTTAGTATATAAGCATATAATATTATCAGTTGTAACTTTTTTGGAGTGAAATATTTAAATTGCTGATTCTTTTTATAGAAAAATGAACAACCATATATTTAAAATATTTGTAGTTTTGAAGAACTTGTTTAGGTTATAAATTAAAAAAGAATTGCGGATATTGGATAAATAGAAAGGTTTAAGTCTGAAATTTAGGTTTAATTTCTATTTATATTAAGTGAATGAAAATATTTAATTAAATAGAAACTTTTGTTATTCACTCAGTTCTCTACTAAAATCTGTTATTTTTTTCTAAACATACTTACTAAGTTTTAGAATGCTATAGTCTGACGTTTTTGCATTTGTAGGCGACTATAACCTTATTGGACCTTGAAATCCCAATAACTAAAGTCCATATTGAAGGACCTTTCCTCAAAATCTACATCAATTCGACTTGTATGCACACTATAAATATCTATGAAGTACCCATATTGTTATTTGTGGGTCCAATAAACTGTAGGCTAATTTCATTTAAATAATTGGACTTAAATAACAACAGGTTTAAATACTCTAAATTTACATGTGACGATACATTGCAATTCATAGTATCCTTAATATATATCACTTGAATAATCGCATGTACTAAAGTGTAACCACCAAGTTGTATGTTATATAACATTGTTGTTTTATAGATAACCCAAACTTGTCTTATCATTTCAGATTGTAGCTAACAATAAAGTAGAGGGGACATGTCACGACTTATCGATACACAAATGTTCCAACATTAAATGCATTGACAATTACCACACGAATGAACTTTGAAATCTCATTGAGTGTAGCATAGAAGCAACATGACCCCATAATAACTAGGTGCTGAATTTCAAGTGATGTTACTATACTGAATTGAGATCGCCTAAATTCAAGGAATATAATAAAAATTAACCATTGTGTTATTCAAAATATTGTATGCATACAATTCAAAAAATAATACAATATAAAAATTGAACTAAAAATTGAACCAAAATCGAAACAATACTCTCACTGAATTTAAATACCCTTAAAACTAAGAATATTCATATGAATAATATGCTCATGAATGACCTTGGAATTCAATGTCTTAATAGAGTATATGAAACGTGATAAATTAATCATCTTAATTTCTTGTGGAGTTTGTTTTAATTTGCTTTTATTGACTACAACAGACAAACTTTCTTTTCAATATTTAGATGTTGTTCAGTGTGTTATTTTGTTACTATAAAATATATAAATTAAAATTATATTAATCCATCCAACATTCATTTAATCCATAAATTTACGACACTAAATGATCTTTTTTATTGCTTCACTTATTTTATATAATCTTGTGATAATTTATTCTTACTGAAATACTGGAGGATCCATGTCTTATTATACAATGGTTGTTTCTTGGAATACTTAAGTATTAACTAACAATTCTTTTCATAAATACTATACCTTATCCTAAATATAAGTGAGAATACATTTTTTAAGTGTCAAAACGTATGAAATATGATGTGTCTCTCGAATTTCCAGAGCGATCTTAAAACATTCTAAATAAGATGATTTTCTCATTTATAATCTAGAAATTTGTTACTTTCTTACCATAACATTGTAACATGCTCTTAATGTGTATATTTTATGTTTAATCTATAAACCTAATTAATATGAGTTCATAACATATAAGACACTTTACCCATAATATTATCATTCATTTTCTTCAATATATATTCTATGGTGGCATGGAATAAGGTTATGTTTCTTATGGTTAAAAATATGTCATTCACATACAACTTTAAATTTGATTCAATTCTCACTGAACCGATGAATCCCATAATATTCTACTAATGAAATCTCCAAACCAAACGAGATTATAACTTTGAGAAATCATGACATTATTAATGAGACATTAACATGGTTCAAACACAAGTTTACAACTTACTAGTCTTTTTTTAATGGATAAAACTGAATAATCTTTTATCGATCTTCATTTTTATCACAATAATCCACGGTTGAGAGTCCAAAATATATGTAATGTTATAAAATCTTAATATGAATCATTCACGTAATCAGAATTCTAATATTCTTATAGAACTTTTTTTAGTATTACAAAAACCCAAGAACTGAATATAAATTTATAACAGGATATAAATTAGACTAAACTAAAGAACTGAATATAAATTGAAATGTAGACTAAACTAAAGGATTTGAAAGAAATTTTCTTAGTTGAGCCAAGTCTGAAAACTTTCACGGTCCATATGAAGTTATCCTAATGCTTTTAAAAGAAGTACAGTTGTGATACTAAATTTTACTAAACCTTATTACGATCTGAAATTTTATGCAACTTAATTAATGTTCCTACTATTTCGTATTTTATATAGAGAATCAAAGTCATGTAACCTATTTTTAATGGTAAAAAACTAAATTACTTTTCCTTGTTTATTCTTTAATTATTACATTGATAGCATATAAATAATCTCATCATAACTAAATGAGACAAGAATAATTGACGTATGAAGTTAATGAAGACTCCCTTATGAAAGCTTAATCGAAAATAAACTTTATATGTGACAATATATTAAAGCTATAGTTGACTTTCTTATAAAATTCACCATTGCATTTATATGTAATGAAATATTAATCTCCACTATTTCGAAATTCAACTTATTAAGTATAATTCTGATTTCTTGAGAGAGAGAGAGTAAAGAAAGTATTATGTTTGTAGAGAGATAAAGTAAAAGAAAGAAAATAAGAATTTTCTAATTAGAAAGTGTAACCCTTTATTTACTGTCCTCTGACTTTATTTATAGGCGCAAAGACTTGTGTAACTGATTCGGTTATATAAATAAGTTAATTGTATTTCATCCTTTTTTTTACAAATAGTCTAAAAATCATCCAACATATATACAAATTATCACATATGACGTTTGTTCTATTACATTTAAATCCTAAATATTTTATATCATTATTAGTACCCCCTTAGTTCTTATGAAAAACAATGAACAAGAACTAGTAGTCATCGGGCATCTTGGAAAGTAAAAACTGTTCTTTACAAAAACTCAATCTGCTTCGAATTAGAACTTCCGTCTCCTCGTCAAAAGTTATTTTGACAGCTTATTTTGTCTTCAAATAAAAACATATCCGAATTATGCCTCGAACATTTATCAACTGATTCAAAAATATCAATCCATGCACTTATCCTTCTCAAATGAACTCGTACATATGTTTACCTTGAAACTAGCTTGACCCTTTGATTACGCTTCAAATATTTATATATAACATCATGAGCTGGCTTTCTCGTAACGGTCATAAATGTTTGGAATGGTGTAGAATTCGTGCGATGATCAACTACGCCTGTCATTAGGTCTGACAGCTAACAAGTGTCACCTTACTTCTTTACAAGCAACCTTTTGATGTTCCTTCTTTCTACCCTATAACCGTCACCACCTCTTCCACTTATCTGACCATTCTTTTTTTTTCTTTATTCCTCCACCTACTATTTTTGTTTCATAAATAACTTCTAGTGAGAGAAAGAAACATTCGCTTGAAAACTCAGTTTATTGGCTACCTTCGCCAAAAAACTCATATTTTCCAGCCAATCATCAAATTTTATGTATTAATTTGAAGATCATTCTTCATCTTAATATATGAGAAGATCTCCAGCTATTAGAAAACCAATTTTTGGGGCTTACGATTACCTGTGTATTAGTGGAAGGCCTGTTGAATACAAGACGACAAGTGTAATAGACAACTTTCATCAGTTTTCAACTCAAACAATATTTTACGGTAATTTCAACCCTAATCAAAGTTCCCATGTGTTTCCAAGTTCATCCACCCCAAAATCTCAAAAACTTTTACCAAAATATTCTTCAAAATCAACGCCTCAAAATTCTTCTTAGTGCTTCATGGCTCCACGTCTGTTCCTCCTCAAAATAATCATAAAATAAAACAAAGCTTATCTACTTAAATAAGTCCACAAGAAGCTACATCACCTATCAATTTAATCCTCCTCGAAAATCACACAAGGTAACTCCTGGAATTCAGCTAAAAGCTTATCTTTCTCACAGTATTTCTGCTAAAAAGAAAACATTCATAGCTACTGGAGACATCGAGACTGACACTCTTTCACATAACATCACCAATAATCCTACACTATCATATCTTTCCTGACGGAGATTGTTGAGACCATCACAGAGTCTCAACAAACTCCCCCGTACACCCAAGAGGATAACCTAGTCTCAACCTCAAATTCTTCTTAGTTAATAGACGAAGCGTCTGAGGAATAAAATGATTTAGAAGTGACTCATTCGAATGTCGAATCCAAGGGAAGTGATGTTGCATTTAACACAGAAGATTATGCCTTGAAACAAGGAGCATCATAGAGAAGAAGAAAGAAAAATAAAGCTCCAAATAAAATTTCGGAGGATGTTGCTTCCTCAATGAGTGTAAACCTGAAACCACTCCTCCTTGAATACGTCATGACGCTAAAAACTGTGCCATACATTTATTATAATGAAGTTGAAGCTGGTTGTCTGAAGAAACAATAGGGAATGGCAGATAACGTTACGTTTTGACTACCAAAAGAGGGGAAGACTCCACTAGATTGTGGAGAAGATTAATTGGTAGTCTACCCTGAGATCATCAAATGGGGTCTTCGATTCCCACTGGATCGGATGATAGTGGAGTACTTCAAAATGCTGAACCTTTTCCATACACAAGCGACTACAGATTTATGGTTCACACTCATGTCAGTGATTATGGCTTTTAGATTAAGTCAAACCACTCTTTTCATCAAAGACTTCCTTACCATGACCGGACTTTCAAAGGGACCGGTACTTCCATTTTACAATCTAACACTTGTTGATGACTTCAAAATAATCGATGACCTACTCGAAGTTGAAAAATTCTAGAAGCAGAAATTTGTCTTCATATCAGGAGCTTCGAAGAATGGTAAACCAATATCCGAGGAGAATTCTTCCAAACTTAACCTTGTTTGGAGAAGCAACAATGAGTTTTTTTTTTTTCACCTCTTATTATATTTATAATTTAAATAAGATTTCTCACATGCATTACTACTGTATTCAGAAATTTTGAAGAGGTACAATAGTCGCACAAAGGATGCGAAAGATGTTTTTGCTCAACTGGCCACTTGGGCAGAGAATGAATGGGGCAGAGGGTTTTACTTAGCTTTCCAACCCATAAATTTTATCAATAGTCATCTATGAAGGATCTCCTTGGGTGCTGACCTCTCCAAAAATTTAATGGAGCCACCAAACCCAAAACTTGTTATGAAGAGATTGTTAGTGCCTGACAATAAGGTTATTTTTCCTGTGCAATACAAATCTGATAGTTATCTAACCTCGAAAAAGAAAGGGAAAAATAATAAAACATCTGGTACATCTGGTGCTAGCCCTTCAACCAAACTTAAGCCACAAAAATAAAAGAGACTAAAACTAAAAGAAAAGAAGCTGAAGTTACCCTTCCAACAATTGAAGAAGGATTCGAGTATGAACCTTCTTTAAAAATAAAGAGGATTACCACCCCAAAGAAAAAGAACCCTTCAAAAACTTCACGAGCTAAAAGAGTAGAAGAGAACTTTGAAAAAACTGTCTCAGAAGTTCCTCATACCAAGGCTGAATAAGATGCAATAGAATATCATCGAGGATGAACTATAGTAGAAGATAATCAAGTGGAAATGGGAGCGGAACATCACCGAGGAGATGACCACCCCTTTACCGATGATTCCATTAGTGAAGAGGAACTTCAAGCTCTCTGCAAAGATATGGATCTGAAAGTTCAACAAATTTAGTAATAGGTTCGATAAATTGACCATCAGGTTACTGCTCCTCTTTTACATGAAATTTTGAATTCAGATACTCCCATGGCTTCCTCATGGGCTCTCATGCCTTATAATAACCAAAGGTTCATCCATGTTCAAGAGTCATCCGAAGAGGTTTACTTGCACTATTACCCATTTCCCAACCTTAAAGCAGCATCAAAAGCATTATGCACATAAGTAAAGTCTTCTCGAATCCATTTAGAAAACATGGCTAAAGAGATGGTCTGATATAAAAACGATGTTGCTGTAGAGAAAAAATTGAGAGAAATATTTGGCAAACAACTCAAATATCAGTTTCATATATTCCGAGGTGACATATCGCAATGTATTCATGGAGCCATCCAACTCAAACATCACATCCGCTATGTCCATGATCAACAAATGAAATAACTCATGACTTCTCATTAAGTTGCGATAGATGATCTTAAGGCAAATTATGCCAAAGAATTATCCGAGAAGCAAAATAAATATTCCATTCTTTAAGAATATTTAAATAAGAGTGAAAAAAAAGAAGTTGATAAATAATATGGATGCTCTCAATACGACACTCAAAGAGGAAAAAAAGCTGTTGTGGAAACTGTTAAGACTCAGTGTGGAGTAGATCTGTAATCAAAATGCCGAGGGCACCAAAAAATTAATTTTCTTCGCAAAATCCATACAACGTTCCCAAAAGCAAATTTTTTGAGCTTTTGGGAATTAATGCCCTTGGATAACTGTCCCAACGAAGCCTTCGATCCTATCCTTGCTGATTCTTCCAAAGAGATGGAGTCAGAAGAAAATACCATTGAACAAGGAGATTCATCTGAAGAGAACTCTAAAGAAAACAATTAATTGATGTTCCCTTTTGTGTAAGTTATAAAGTCATCGAATGTTGTATGGTGACATTTTTGTGGTGTTCAAAACATCTTTTGTAAAATCTAATTTTGACTTCAATGAACAAATACTCTTCTACTTTTCTCAGTCGTTTTCCCTATTATTAATACTTTTAATATTATTAACAAGTCTTTATCACTGCGAATTCCAGCATATGTCACAGATAAATTTGTAATTTATCAAATAAAATAATGCTATTTAAACATGTTAGTAGTTCGAGTATAATTAGTGAATTTAAAGAACTCAACACCTCAAATAAAATGAATGCCTTTAGAGAACGTAACACTTCTAATAACATAAGTGCGTTTAGAGAACATAACACTTCGAATAAAATAAGTGCATTTAAAGAACGTAGCACTTCGAACAATCATGAGTGCGTTTAAAAGACGTAGCACCTCGAATATGGTTGTTTTTTTAACAATGCTTTTAATAAACGTATAGCACCTCGAATCAAGATAATTACTCTTGGTCAATAGCTTCAAAGATGATTAGTCTTTGACCAATTACCAAAATTTCATAAATAATTATATTTAAAACAATCATCGACCAAAAAATAATTTTATTAATAACCTTGTATATGTACATGACACCTCATTAAAACCTCCCTAGGCCAACAACACAGGAAATAGTGTATCGATTATTCAAAAAAGTCATAAAAAGACAAAATCATTCCCAATATAGTTTTAGATGTTCTATATTCCAAAGATGTTGAAGTATCCTTCCCTGCTCATCATAAAGGCGATATATACTCGACTTTGTCTTCTCGATCACCATATAAGTACCCTCCCAATTCAGGGCCATCTTTCCAAGTCGTTTGTACTTTGTATGAAGGAACACTTTTATTAAGACTTTGTCACCCACTTTAAAATCCATCATTCTCACCTTCGAATTATATTGACTCTTCATCAAAGTCTGATAATGAGTCATATTCAAATGAGCTCTAACTCTTTTTTTCTTGATCAAGTCTAGTTATGTTATTTTTCCTTTTCATTCACCTCTTTAAAATATTGAAATAATCTATAAGAATGGAAAGTAGACTCTGAAAGACTAACAACATCCATACCATACACCAAGGAAAAAGGTGTTTCTTGAGTAGTCTCTCTAGGAGTTGTTCGACAAGCCCACAACAACTATTACAAATAGTTAGGCCATTTCCCTGCAACACCTCTCAAATTATTCTTCAAACCCTCCAAAATAAATCTATTAGTCACTTGTATTTGACAAATTCACTTGAGGATGAAAAGGCGTACAAAAACACTATGTTATTCCCCTCAAAGCGTAAAAAGAAGTCATTTCTTTGTTGTTGAATTGATGACCATTATTCGTAGTGATTTACTGAGGTAATCCAAAATGACAACAAATATTATTCATAATGAACTTAATAACATCATTGACTTTTGTTCCAGATAGTGGTTCAGTTTCAGCCCACTTTGAAAAATAATAATCGCTACTATAATCATCTGACATCCTCCAGAAGCCATAGAAAATGGTCCTACCAAATTTATTCCCCATCTATAAAAAAATAGCTTTAGATATAGAAATAAGCGATACTGTTGGTCTATGAATAGAATTAGAAAGATGTTGACAAGTATCACAGTCTTATACTAAGACCTTAGCATCATTCATAATTGAACGCCAATAATAACATGCCAACAAAACCCGACGCGTCCAAGACTTGAACCCATAATGAGCTGAACCTTCATTATCACGCAGCTCTGATAAAATCGACTGAGATTTTTGCTTTCCCAAACAACACAACAATGGTCTACTTAAATAGTTTTTTGTATAACATTCCATCAAATACCACATAACCATGGGCCTTGTATCTTAATTTTTTAGTCACTTGTGGATCTTGAGGTAAAATACCTCTTAGTAAAAAATTAAGAATATCATACCTCCAATCACTTCGAATTATTTCTGGAGTGACAAATACTTCATCAACATATTTACATTGCTTTGATCGTGTTAAAATCGAAGGAATCTCATGTAACAATATTCATCGATATTCTTCTCTATAAGAAATTGTTGCTAAAGAATCAACAACTATATTATCTCCTCGGTTAATATGCTATACACTTACTTTGTCAAACAAAAGTGTTAAATTTCAAAGCTCGGTTAGATACAAAATTAACTGGTCTTTCTTGGCCTTGGATGCACCTGCTATGTATTTGCCACTAGTTGCGAGTCTTTTTCCAAATGAACTGTTGTTGCTCCACGTATATTTGCAAGACTCAACCCAGCCAACGCAACCTCATATTCAACTTCATTATTCGATGCGTGAAAACCAAATTGAATTGCCTGATACATTACCTCCCCATAAGGAGCAACTAATTGTACCCATGCATTGCACCCCAATATGCTAGACCCACTATTTATTCGAACCACCCACATCAAAGTTTCTAGCAAGATCCTTTTATCTATCTCCTTATCTGATAGGCTCAAATGAAGTTTGACGAAAAAATCAGCTAAAGCCTGAGCTGTAATAGATGTTCAAGGAGAAAAAATAATGTAAAAATATCTCAATTCTACTAACCATTTAGTCATTCTACCAGAAATATATGGTCGTTGTAACACATTTTTCAAGGGAAAGGAAGTTCGAATCACAATGGTGTGAGCTTGAAAATAGGGGTGTATTTTCCTAGCAGCCATCACTAAAACCAAAGCCAATTTTTCAAGTTTCAAATACTTATTTTCGGAAGACAATAAACGTTTTCTAACATAATAAACTGTCGTTAAAACTCCTTTGTCTTTGCATAACAAAACAACGCTTACAGCAAAATCAGACACTGCTATATGTAAGAACAATGCCTTCAGTTGTTCATAATCTGCTTCTATTCTTTTTTCACTAGCGCTTGCAGAATGTGGTGACTACTGAAATTTGAAATTGAGGGTTGTTGTCCCTCATCTGCACACGAGGGATATCAAACCGAGCAAGTATCTAATGGTGTATGAAATCATAAATATTCCGAGACCTCGTATGAGATAGAGCCTTGGCATCAACCCACTAAGTAAAATAATCCACAACTACTACTGAAAACTGGTGCTTCCCTGTAGCCATTGGTAGGGGTCCAACCAAATCGAAAGGACGTGAGATCGGGTTAGAACTCATCGATTTTCTTGGAAAATAGTCACTGTTACGAAATTGTTGGTAGGAATGGAATTATTGGACAAGGCACTCTACATCTGATACCAACTCGGGCCATAAATAATCATCTAGAAAAACCAACATATAAGGCTACCGTGACAGCAATGTGCTCCTGGATCGTCCGAATGTAAGTCATGTAGAACTGTGGTAGCTTTGTTTTGACTTAAGCAGCACATCAGTATGTCATAATTTTTCGATGAAGAACGTTATCCAATATGAAATATTTAACAGCACGCAGTTGTAGTGCCATAGCCGTTGCTTTATCTAAGACGAGGGTTTCGTCGCCTAGGTAGAGTAAATAAGACTACCGCCAATCAGTAGCGGCATCGATTGTGCAGATGATGTTTTGGAATGTATATGCCATAGTGGTTTGGTAACTCTACAGTATCACCAATAGATGTTCCCTTGAGGCTGTGGCTTTAGCCAAGGCATCGACTACAGAGTTATCAAGGTGGGGAACCTGCTCGTAATTAACTAGTTGAAACTTAGACTCGTTCTCTTTTAAAATGGCTAGATAACTGTGAATTTTTTATTTTTTAGCATCGTAGGTACCCTTAGCTTGATTGATGACTAACTGCGAATCAAATCAGATACAAAGCACCATAGCTCCACATATATGGGTTAGCCTCATTCCTCCAATGACCATCTCATATTTCGCCGCATTGTTGGTGACCGTTAAGCTAAAACGGATGGCTTGTCAGATTTACTCCCCTGTGGGTAGCTTTGTAACTATGGCGGCTCCACCACTTGATGTACTTGAGGCTCCATCTACTTCTAGTGTCCACTATAGCTTAGAGGCAGCTGGCGGTGGGTCGGTCAAACCCTGTTCACAACAATATGTGGAGAATTCTGTAATAAAAACAGAAACGGATTGTCCCTTAATCGTTATGCGTAGCTCAAAGTTGATGTCATATTCTCCTAGCTCGATGGAACATTTGGTAAGGCGGTCGTAAACATCTGGCTTCTACAATACATTTCGTAAGAGAAAAAAGTTTGTATTGTGATCGTGTGACCCTGGAAGTAAGGGGACATTTTGTGAGCAACCACCACAAGTGCTAAGGCAAGCTTCTCCAGATTGAGGTATCACACCTAATCATCTAATATGGTTTTTATTGTATAGTATACGAACCGTTGTACGCCATCAGGCTCTTGGACGAGCACAACAGTAATTATAAAAGGTGAAACCAATAGATAAAGGTACAAAAGCTCACCCGTTGTAGGAGCAGAGAGAATCTACCATGATGTGAGATACGTTATAATTGCCACAAAATTTGCATCACATTCCTCATTCAATTCAAACATTTTTGCTCCCCGAAGAACTTAAAAAATAACGACTTTTATCAGAGGCTCGTGAGATGAAACGAGATAGTGTTGCAAGGCGCCCGATGAGGCATTGGACCTCTTTTATATTCTTTGATGGCTTCATCTGGATTATTGCTCTTAATTGCACAAGATCCGCTTCAACCTTTTTTATTTACAACATATCCATAAAACGTGCCTCTAAAAACCCCAAAAAAGCACTTGAGCAGATTTAACTTCAGATTATACTTATGCAAGACGATGAAAATGTAACTCAACACTTCAAGTTGTTGCTCAACCGTGTTGGTTTTTTACGATCATATCATCAATATATGCCTCCATATGGTGCCCCCAATTTATCTTTGACGATGTGATTGATGAGGCGTTGGTATGTGGAGCCGACGTTCTTTAAACCGAAGGGCATAACGGTATAACAGTATAACAGATTTGAAATATCGTGTGTTTGGTCCAAACAAATTTGATTATAGTCAGAGTATGCATCCATGATCGACATTTACTTGCATCTAGAGGCTGAGTCCACCAGCTGGTCAATACGAGGTTATTGGAAGGTGTCTTTTGGGCACGTTTGATTCAAGTCGGTATAGTCAACGCACATGCACCGATGTCCTCTCTTCTTCTTAACCAACAAAGGGTTCGCTACCCAGAAGGGGTACCGGGCGCGACGTATGTGCCCTAATCGAAATATCAATCTATTGAAAATGACATGAGCTGCTTCATAACGGTCTTGGCATATCGATCTATTTATAACTCATGTTAAATTACCGAGGGGTCTACCCCAAACACATCATTTGAAACCCACTAAAAAATATCCAATTTTGTTTTGTAATAAACTTCTAAAAAACTTCTAAAAACATCATCTAAATTATTACCTATGCATAGCATGCGACCCTCGATGACCAGCTCATCATTAACTTCTTCAGGATGGTCATCTAATCGTTTGTTTTGCCTAGGATCATCCACTGGGTCAAGTGAGAGGGTATGTTGTTTGATTGGTTATGCTCCTCTCGCTAGTTAATTGCTATCACATTGGTTTGGTGGGGTCGACCGTCACCAGGTAACAAGTTCTGGCGGTTCACTGGCTTCCTCTTATAATCCCCCACATAGTTACCAACTGGGTACTTGATGCATTGCCTAAAGGTACATGGCATAGCCTCTATTCAACGCAACCACAATCGTCCAATAATGGCGTGGTATGAGATTGGGGCGTTAAAAATCATCTTGAATTCCTTCTTCGTATCCACGTGTCCCACTTTAACCATGAGCTCGACCTCACCAACACATTGTGATGTCTTGCTTTCATATCCCATCAAAGTTCATTGGGTAGACTTATATGGTGGGACCTTTAGCATCTTATTATAACTCGTTTTAAAGATGATGTTGGCTGAACTACCCCCATCAACTAACACCCTAGTCACCATAACTCCTCTAATATCCAGGTTGATAGTTAAAGCATCCTCATGGGGGGTAATAATCCCTCGCAAATCATCTTTATTGAATGTAAGGCCAGTTACTGGTTCTCGGTAGTTCTGGTAGGAAGAGCCCTCAACTGTATTTACCTCTTGGTCAATATTTTTCCTCTTTCTGGACTGTTGATCATCACCTGCCAAGGTTCCACCTCCAAAAAATGTAAAGAGCCATTGATGTTTTCCTTTGTCAACCATTTTTTCCTCCCAATGGTCTCATCATTTTCGGGACGAAGCTCATATTTATTTTCATTTTAACGAAGGTGTTATTGTTGCTTAACAAGTTGGATGAGCTCACCATTGTTAATTAGTCTTTAGATCTCCTCTTTCAGCTTCAAACACTCATTTGTTGGATGATCGTGGTCATTTTGGTAAGAACAAAATTGCATGATCGACTACTTGTGGATGAGCGCGCTCATAGTACGGAGGACAAGGGGGGAGGAAGATATATTGCATCTTATCCTTGGTTCTATCGTAGATGATGGAGATGATATCGGTTAGTAGAGTAAACCTGCACGCTGAAGTTTCATAGGGCGCAAGTCAATGGTTACTTGCACCCCTCGACCTTCGCGTTAAGGTGTCTCTTCCAAGACCCTTCTGTCGTACGAGCCCATTTCAAATCTGGTGCAATTCGGTCGAGAGAGCATTTTTTGTTGTATCGTCTAATTTGATAAATTGATCAACTCGAGCTAGGAGGTCCCTTATCTTCTTAACTAGGAAATAAACCAAATCGTCATACAATTCACCTTTCCTGTCAGTGCCTCTCTTTAGCAAATCAACTGCCATGTTTTCCTCTAGATACGGCAAGTTGTTCATGGCATATATAAAATTCTTGACATAGATTCTGAGTGTCTGGCCCCTTCTCTGGTAAAGGTTCATGATATAATCACTTTCATGTCGAGACTCTTTTTTGCCAACAATTTTTTTTCTAAAAGCGCTCAACAGACCTGGAAAATCATGTATAAAACCTTTAGGCAAACCGTTAAACTAGCCCATGACATTACATTTTAACATTATAGAGAGGGTTCATCAACCATAGCGTCATCCGGGTTGAACACCATCATCATGTTCCTAAAGTACTCTAAGTGCTATATGGATCAGCCGTGCCATCATAAGCTTTAATGCGGAACAAATTGAATTTCCTGGAGAGCTCGGCCTCAAAGATCTTCTCCATGAATGAGAATTCTTTAAGCACGTAAACAACTATTTTTGGACAGATTTGATCGTACTATTGGGCCTCGTTCTCCTTTCATATTTTAGGAACGGCTTACCGGCCCTCGCGGTGTTGTTCCTGCTCTTTGGATAAGTTTTTGCCAATGTTTTCTCCTTCTCCCTCGCCATGCTCCTCGGATTTGGATAACCCCTCTCTTCGTAGGGCCCGACTGGCCTTTACTCCTGATCATTTTCGCCATATGCCACCATCTCTTATCTTAGACCGTTAACACATGAATGATGTGTTTATTATCTTCGCTAGGGTTACTTTGACCGTTTGGCATTTGATTTCCTGGTCGTGAGCAACCCTTTTATGAGTCTGCTGCATTAGTAAAACTTGTTGCTCTAATAACTGGATCCCAAAATCACCAATGGGGTTGTCATCTCCAACTATGGGCTCCACGTGCTCTGTTGTGGTGTTTGCTGTGAGTGGGAAGAATTCATGGCTGACCAACACAGGGTGCGCACCAACTGGTATTTATATTGCTCCCACACTCTAGTTTTATTTTGAAGTACCATCAGAGGAAGGGATTTGATTTTTCCTGACGACTTGGTCTAGTACCATTGTTTGATTTGCTATCACAATATTTCTTTCAGACGCTTCTCTTTCGATCGTGGACCTTGTTACTACCATTGGTTCAAAATGGGTTGTAGGTGCGTTTTTTTAGAGTTCCCACAGACGACACCAATTTTGTGAAGGGAAAAACTCACACACAGTTTCCAAGTAGTAATTTTATTGATCCAAGAATAAAATATGGTTTTTTATATAATCAAAATCCTATTTATACTATTTACCAAGCAATTTCATTTTCCCACTAATTATATAATTCCACTAATTTCAATGATGAACCTATATTTATGATAATGAACCTATAATCATGGTCATTACTCTATCCATGGTACGTTACGTGGGTTGCCCAGTAAAAAATTCCTTTAATAAGTGTTGACCTCTTTTATAACATGTTTATTATTCGTTGACGATGACTAAGATTTATATGCGGGAGTAGATGTACGTCATTCCTCGATGGGCCTTGCTATGCCCGTTAGTCTTTATGTGTGGCGATTTCTCGGTGAGGCCTCTTCTTGGATGGATCCTGACTGAGCTCACGCTAATTTATGACCCCCACTCGGTTGCTTTCTATAAAATAGCCTCGACGTCCATCGTTTGGGCCTCGGCGCGGTCGCTAGTAATGATATAGCCCGAAGGTTTGCATGCTCTCTTATTTTGAGGTAGATACCCCTCGGTTTGGCCTAAGCTCATTGTTTCTGAGTGCCCCCTCAACTCAGTTTGCTCTTTATTAAGTCACATTAGTCCAATGGACTATATTATGATAATGACGACCTTATCACATGATGAACCTAGATATAGGCTATGCGGGTGCCATGACATGTCTACTCATACTATTCTAAAGAATGATCATAGGAAGTGTTCACTTTTTAAATCATGCAAATGCAATTAGAGTGGTTATCTAACTTAACATACCTTTTCTGCTACATTTTAATACACCATGAACATATGAAGAAATATCTATGGTGTAAAATATCTCATCAAAAGTTTAGATATATAAATTTCATTCAAAACTTCAACCTTGAAAATAAAACATCTATAGGCATGCAATAAATCACCTCATACATCCCAGAGTTCAAGTGTTCAACGATAATGAGTAATTACATCACATTCTGAAGGGCATACGTTCTTAACATTACATGATTTATTAATGCTCATATAGTTGAAGGTACGTAATTAAACACCCATAAATAAGTAACATTTTAATATACATCGTAAAATATCTGAACATGACAGCCTATATGTACTAGTATAAACAAAATTAATCAAACTAAAAAATCATGTAAGTAAAATTAATTTGGCTCAACAACAAATATACTAGTTTGTTACATGTATAAAATGTGGTTCAGGGCAGAAAATTCATGTGAAAGGAAAACATGGAAGAATGAAGTTTATTCAATTGGAAATGGCTAGTTGTAGTGGCAAACAACATAATTTGCTAGGGGAAAAAAGCTCATGTTGTTGTATTATCGCGACAATAAATCTTTGTATCGCTGGAAAACCGACCGGTGTGTAGAAATATGTGATTTTATTATGTGATAACACTAGTGATCTTTACTTAAAGAAGAATATGAAGTTCCATGAACAAACTAAACATGTATATGTTAAGTTGCACTTCATTTGATACGTGGTGCAAAGAAACCAAATGAAGGTGACAAAAATTGCTAGTGAATAAAATCGTTTCGATGCTCTAACAAAGATATTGCCGATGTTAAAGCTCACGAACTGTATGAGACTTGTGCAAGTCTGAGATGCGTGTGAGCTGGTCTCTTAATTGGGTTAAGACATTGGGTATAACAGATGCTTGAATTATTATAATCTTAGGTAGAGAATAGTTAGGTGTAGACTATATGGGCTAAATAGGGATCACCAAAGACATGTATGTGCATGAACTGTTGGATTCTCTCAAGAAAAAACTGTGGGCCGAGACTTAGGTACAAAGACGTTTATTAAAATCTGTAGACGAGTTTGGCTGAACACATGCGGGTTAAGTTCTACTAGGCCGAAGACCTAAGTTAAATGGGTAGAGACTTAAGCGAGATGCATGTTGTTGATAACCCTATTTGAAGGTATGCATTGATGCCTAGATCTGAAGCTAAATACTGCATGTTACACGGGCTAATGCTTTAATATTGTTGGGCTTAAATTCTTGACTGAACCAGGCTTCTTCTATTTCTTGGATTTTCCTATTTAATTGGGCTTTATATTTAAATAGGTTTTTATTAGTTAGTTTTCCAATTAATTGTGTTTATTATTAATTGGGATTTATACTAATTTGATTTCCTATTCATTTGGATTTTCTATGTATGAGGTTACTTATTTTATGATTAGGGCTTTATTATAACCATTAACTGATGGGGTTTAATATGAAGTGTCTGTTGGAGAACACGGGTTTTTCTTAAGTTTATAAATAGAATAAGAAACATAAAGCTAAGATTGGTGGCAAAATGAGTGACGCGGGTGACATGTTGAGTGATTGTAAGATGAGTCTGTAGTATTTCCAGTGAAAGAAATATTTATTATATTGAGAGAGAAATGACGTAAAAAATAAACACTGAATAAAGAATTTTGTAAATCACAACATCTTTTTAAACTGTAAGAGTTTTATAATAGAGAGTGATTGAGCCCATTATATATGAAGAGTCTAGTTATAGCCTTATTATTTAATAAAAAAGAGTGTTTATTACTCGTGGCTGTAAGATTATTTCCATAGTCTAAACAAAGTTAAATATTATCTCGTGTGCTTGGTTTTCTATAAGCTTTCTTTTATTTTTTATTTTTATTAAAGAATAAAAAAAATTATATCTTCGGAAGATCGATTTCTCGACAAGTGGTGTCGTGAGCATGGAAAAAAAAGTATACCAATCAGTGATCTGGATATTATATAAGCAAATCTCGCATGGAAACCAAAAGCCACAAAATATAATTTCTATTAAGTTTAGCCTAGAAACATCTGATAAAATTAGAGACTTTAGCCTTGAGAGAATTAAGGTTAAGGCTTACCTCGTACAGAAGAGATTGGGTGCTTCTATCGACACGAAATTTACAAAAATTGATGTCATAGTACTATCTAACCTCATAGTTCCATCATACCGAGCTTTAATGATAAAGTGTTGTATGACGTATCTAAAGAACCAATGATATTGGGGATATGTAGTTCTTGGAGGCGATTTACATGAAGAAGTTCATCATGATCATATTATATCTCAAGAAACAACTTTACAGGTTGTCTATGGATAGTGGCAAAGAGATCTGAAGGTTCCTAGATAATTATAATAGAATCATATTCATCTTGAATGTAATTATTTTAAAGGTGGAGGAAGATGACCAAACAATCATCTTGTTAAGATCTCTGTCGAAAGAGCATGACCGTTTTGTGGACATCACGCTTTATGGAAAAAAAATTCTAGCAATGGATAAAGTGAAGAGCATATTAAATTACTGTTCTGAATGATGACTTTAAAGGATACAGACTGAGTGTAAGAGAAATGTTACGAAAAAAAAATTCAAGTAAAAATATTAGCAAACTCTCAGTCTAAGTTCAAGATACTTGCGAGTGGTTATAATGTAGTGTGTTGGGTATACAACAAGAAAATAAATATAAGTTGGAACTACCCAGAGAAAGGAAAATGAAACAACTATAAGAAAATAGAAGCCAGATATGTTAGAATCGTGGCTCATGACTATGAGTATAATGATGGGTTAATGAGTGCTATATTTGAGTGCTTCATTTCATATATCTTCTAATAAATATTGGTTTGAATATATAATAATACTTGATGGTGGAAGGGGATCCTCGAAAATAACAAATCATATAATATCAAAATGATTAGAACTGTTCGGGTCAAATAAGTTACATTATCTAAGAGAGTGATTAATAACATAAGGTATAAACCTGAAGTTAAACGTTACATTCTTTCTGTATGGTATTAGATGAGGAAGCGTTTACCTGTAGGGATAGAGATGACAGACTTAGGGTCTTGCAAATCCCCCTTGTTGTTATGAAAGCCTATAAGACTAAATGTGTGTTAGTTCTTGATAGATGTGTAGTAGTAGGGGTGTGTTTAGTATGGTGAATGATTATACCATGTAGTGGTATCTTTCACTAGGACATTTCAGTGATAAAAGACTTGGTGAATAAGAAATTATGGGCTGTTAGATTATATCGTGAGAAACTAAGATTTTGTAAAAGTTGTGTATTAGGTAAGAGCAAGAGGATGAAGTTTTTCGTCAGCCACAGACGACCAATAGAGTGTTTAATTATGCTCATTCAGATATTTGAAGTCCAACATGAGAACCTACCATAAATGGTGAAATATAATTAATATCACTGATAGATTACTATTCCATGAAAGTACGGTACATAATTTTGAAGACCAAAGATGAAGCTTCTGCTTATTTTGTGAGCTGGAATATATTGGTAGAGAATCAAATTAGGAAAGTGTTGAAGATTTTTTGGACTGGTAATATCTTGGAATATGTGAACAAAGAGTTCACTAACTATTGTGTAAACACTTAGCATTCCTAGACACCAAATCGCGAGTGGGAATCCTAAATTGAATGAGCTTGCCGAGAGAATAAAATGTTTTTTTAAAGGTTAGTTCTATATTTCATACATATGTAATGGGCCGAAGGTTCTAATGAGAGGTCGTGACAACGGGTGCATGTATTATAAACATAAGTTCATCTACGAACCTTAAGTTTCTTTATCCTTAAAAGACATAAACTGGAGAGAAAATTAACCTGGAATATTTGAGAGTGCTCGAATGTTTTGTCTACGCATATATGAAGTAAGAAAATCGTCGGCTGAGAGCACTAAATTTTTTGTTCCTTGGTTATCCGGAAGGAGTGAAAAGGTGTAGGTTGTGGTGCCTTGAAACTGGACGTAAGAATGTTGCGATAAGAAGGGACGTGGTTTTTGGTGAGGAGGATATATTATTAAAGAAGGTATCAAGACTCAACTCAATATTATTAAGAAGATATATGAAGTTGATGATGGGTCTAATCTAGAAAGTGAAGTTGTTCCAAGACCTTTAGATTGTTAGATTAAGGAGCAACCTAATCTTAACAATTATCAATTAGTAAGGAATAAATCTTATAGACCTAACATATAGCCATCGATGTATGGTTTTTTAATGTAATAGTTATAGATTATTTATTATTATGCGGGGATATTTGTTTAACCCAAAATATATCACGTTTCTACCAAGAGCACTGCTAGAGAGGAATTGCTTATTTTCATGAATGAAGAACTCAAATCTTAAAAAAAAGATGAACACCTCAATTTTTGTGAAGAAACCGAAGGGTCAGAATTTTGTTATGAGTAAATGGATATTCAAGATAAATTCATGTATTCAGCGTGATAAATTTTCCATATATAAGGCTAAAATGGTTCCTAAGGGTTTTACGTACAACAAAGCTGTTAATTTCAATGCGATATTTTAGTCAGTTTTGAAAAAACCTCCATAAGGTTTATCCTGTTGATTTTTGTTAGATTAAATCTTGAGCTAGATCAAATGGATGTTACTACTGTATTCATACGTGCTGAATTAGAATAAATAAGTTACGTATGTTAGCCGAAAGGGTTTTGAAAATAGAAGAAATGTGATGTGTGTTTCTTAAAGATAGCTCTCTATGGTTTGAAAGAGTCACCAAAGCAGCAAAATAAGAGACTAAATTCTTTTGTGAGATCCATCAAATATGCTTTTAGCATCGATGCAGATTGTGTCTATTGAAATAAGAAAACACACGTGGAGAGAAAAATCTTATTGAAGTTGTATGTTGATGCCATACATAATAGCTGAAAGAGATAGGAGAAAGATTGAGGGTAGGCTAGTAATTTTAAGTGGAGTTTCAAGGTGGTGTAAGGGTGTTTAACGGTGGTGTAAGGGTGTTTCAAGGTGGAGAGATAATTAAGCAGCTTGGTAGCAGTTAATTTTTCTTACCCATAGTTAATGCTGGTGGTTGGGTATTTATAGTGTGATTTTGGGCCCTTATGGGCTTTCGGGTCAAGTTTAATGGACCCGGGTCATGTTTAAAGACCCATGAGTTCTAAGCAGGAGGACAGGTTGCTTAGTCAGGAAGTGTTTAGGTTTTTTAGTACTTTAGTCATAGTTCGAACAGCCTTAAGTTCACAGTGTTCGAAGTGATCTGTCCGGTCCAAATCGTTTGTCCGGTTTATGTCCTTAGTGCATGTTCGATATTGGGGGAGTTTTTAGACTGATTTGCCTTGTCCGGTGAGTAAGCAGAATTCAGACTCATCAGAAGTAGTCAATTTTTAGTTAAAACGAGAGTGTGGGATTAAAAATATGAAATAGACTAAGATAATACTTGGTATTGAGATCAAGAGGAACAAATCAAATGATTCTCTATTATCATCTCAACAATAATACATACATAAGGTCATTCAGAAGCTTAACATGTCTAGAGCCAAAGCGGTTGGAACTCCCATTAGTGCATAATTCAAACTTAGTACCACTCTAGCACCAATCGAAGTTGGAGATAAAAAGTATATGCTGAATATACCTTATGCTAATGTAATTGGTAGCATTATGTATGCTATGATTTGCATGAGACCGATCTTACCCATATGGTAAGTGTTTTGAGTAGATTTATGTCTAATCCTAAGAAGCCGCATTGGCATGCACTCAAGTAGCTCATGAGATAATTGAATGGTTCGACTGTTGTATGGTTGTGTTATAAGAAAAATGATACATTTAATATAGTGTTGAAAGGGTATGTGACCTTCAATTATGCAAGTCGTCTTGATATAAGGAAATCTACTTTGGCTTATCTGTTTCATGTGCTGGGATGAGTGGTTAGCTGGAAGTCTTGTATAAATAAGGTCGTTACTTTGTCTAAATCTGGATATATGGATACTACGGAAGTCATGAAGAAAGTTATCTATATGAATTAATTATTGAGTGAACTCATTGGTGGGAAGCAATATGTGATTTTATTCAATGATATTACTACTTCTCTTTATTTAAAGAATAATTTGAAGTTCTATGAGAAAACTAAGCATACATATATCAAATCTCACTTCATCTGATACGTGGTGAAAAGAAAGCAAGTGAAGGTGGCTAAGATTTCTAGCGAATAAAATCCTTCAGATGTTCTAACCAAGGTCATGAATATGAGACTTAAGCAGGCTTGGGATGCAGGTGAGCTTGTCTCTTAATAGTAGAACATTAGGTACAACGGATGCTTGTGTATTATAAGCCTAGGTAGAGAATAGTTAGGTGTAGGTTAGAAGTAACTCGTCAATAGATGTATTTCCGAAGAACTATATGGGCCGAAGATAGATCAGCCAAAGACATGTATATATATATAATGTTGGATTCTCTCAAGACAGAGTTGTGAGCCAAGACTTAGGTGCAAAGACGTTTGCTGAAATTTATAGACTTGTTTGGCCAAATACATGTCGTTTGTTTTTTAGTGGGCCAAAGACCTTAGCCAAATGGGTGGAGACCCTAGCCGAATTCATGTTGACGATAGATATGTTCAACGACATGCGTCAATGTCTAAATTAAAAGCTATATACTATATGATACATGGGTTAATGGTTCAATGTTGTTGGGCTTAAGTTCTCGACTGAACTGTAATTCTTCTATTTGCTGGAATTTTCTATTTAATCGAGTTTTTATATTTAATCAAGTTTTCAATTAATTATATTTCTTATTATTTGGGATTTTTATTTAATTTAATTTTCTATTAATTTAGATTTCATGTTTTATGAGGTTATTTATTTTATCATTGGGACTTTGATGGCGAGATCAACGGGTGTCGTGGTGAGTGACTTGTAAGACAAATATGTATTATTTTTAGTGAGTGAAAACTCCGTTTAGAAAGAGAGTTGATGTGAAAGATAAAAACTTAATATAAAATTTTGTGAATCACGTTAGTTTTGTGTTTAGAAATTGTTTTTTATATTTTTTGTTTAATATTTTATTGTGTGTGTTTTTTAATTTTTTTATAAAACATAATTTTTTTATTTTTACACTTTTAATATATACTTCTTTCATTTTATTTAAGCTAGTATTTTTTTTCATTTTATTTTAGCTAGTATTTCATATTCTATTTTAGATATAGTCCTAATATACTAATCTAAAATTTGTTATGTGTGTTATTTTTTAATTTATTATTACTAAAAGATTATTAAAAAAATAATTTATATAATTTTTTTAAAAATGAAATAGAAGGATAAAATATGATAAATTTATATATGATTTTAAATGACCCCAAAAGGATAACCACCCTCAATTTTTTTGCAACCGTGTCAAAAATACTATTTTATCTTTCAGATGTAACATTTTCAATCGGCGGATAAATTTCTCACCAAATGAATACAAATGACCCGATGGATGAAAAAGCTTCACTTGACGATTGAAAAAATCTCACCTGTCGGGGACCTTCCCAACAGTTATGACAATCTCGTCCGACGGATGTAAAGATAAAATTGTAAAAAATCAAAAGCTTATTCGCTAAATTAACAAATTTAGGATAGTCTATCCGATATATATACTTACGTACCAACACACTTATTGTTGTCCGATAATTTTGTATATTTCCAGTAAATTTCTGACATATAAATCATGTTGACACGATAATATCCGATATTATGATATCCTCCCGCACTAAAATCCAACATCAAGTTGATATGACAATAGCCAGATATTATCATAGCCGAGTTTATGTTGAATTGGACTGATTGGACTGTCTTCTCCTTATAAACATACTGGCTATTGGCTCTTCCCCGTGGTATCTCTCCCCTCTTATCAATATTTTCAGAATCTTGATTTCCTCTTTTATGAATATCAAATTCATCTCGAGAAACCAGAACCAGACGGCTATTTTCTTAGCCAAACGAACGCTAAAATCTTCAAATAAGATAAGATCTTCTAATCTAGCCATCTCAAACCAGCTTCTTGCCATTACTTTCTTTGAGAGTTTAGGACTGAGTTACCTAAACTCATATTAACTTTTTGTTATTTTTGTAGAATGTCTTGGAGAAGTTTGGTCAGTAAAGCTGTGGATTATCTCTTTCACTTGGAAGATTGCTGGATTTCAGCTCCCTAGACTTGCTGTGATCTCTTTCCTCGCTCCCATAAGAGAATTAATTTAATTGTCATGACCGAAGATTTGTATCAAATTGAAGCATTATTCTCTCATTTCTGGAGCTACCATTGAGAGTTCTTCAAATTCGAGTGATGGCTTGCTGCTGTTGCATGTGTTTCTTATCTGATTTTTAGCAATGCTATTGTTCAGAGGCATGCAAATTGCTTGGAGAAAGTGTCTCCCTGAATTTCAGAGAGCTAAATTGTTTCAAGAAATCTGCATACCTCTGATTCATTGCCTTTTATGGGGAATGTAGCTCCCTTTTTCGCCTCAAAGAAGCTTTCTCTGTGAAAAATCTTCTGAGAATAAGATCTGTCCAATCCGGTCGAAATTTCTTCCATTTTGAATCAAAGCTCTGGGTGGTTTGGTGCTTGGAGGCAGAGTTTTGTTGACAGCTTTGAAGTTTTGTCCTACTTCGATAAGAATTTAGCTTTGTTGTCTTCTCAGTTGCTTCGTAAATATTTTGTGTAATGTGTTAAGTGTGAGTGAGAGTGTCTTTTAGACTCTAGTATTTTTTGTTCTCAATTTGGAGATTTCTTATTTGAGTAAATATACTAATTGCAAAAACATCTTTATTTTTGTAATTTTTCAAATTTTTGTAATTTTTCAATTTGGTCAATAAAGTATTGAATTGCTTAAAAAAAAAGTTGATATGACAATATCCGTTATTTTTCCAAAACTCGATGAATTGTTATAGAGTTCACAAAATCAAGGGGTAAGCTTTATTTATGATGATTATCCGTTGAAACGCATAGAACCACGCCCATCCATGACACTCGAAAGGGAACAAGTGTAAGAGAGAGAAACCAATCCATTGGAGTAGAGAATCTTTTCCACGTGCCCCCTTAACCTAATACAGACTCCAGTTGTATGTTGTTTTTATTTGACCTTTTCTTTTGCCCTAGGTTTCATTAACTTATTTTCGGCACGAAAATAGTTCAACCTACCTTGACCTTAACATAATCTTAAATATTTCTTCTGCTTTAGATTGAAATATTTCTTCTGCTGATGGTTGGAAATTGAAAGTATTTAATCTTTTTTTTCTTTTAACATCGATATATTTATATAAGGGATTGTATGAATTTTAAATATACTACTAAAATTTTGTTCTAGCACACATCATTTTTATCGGATTGATTTAGGAAACAGACGAATGGATGCATCTGCATGCAACTTTTCATCACAAGCCAACACCTCACTATGATGACTCTTCATCTTTTGCAAGTAGTCGCAAAACGGCAAACCCCAGTAACTGGGGATCTGGGACTTCGACCTCGAGTTGCAAAACGGCGTCATCTTACCTCAACTTTTCTTATCTTCTGCTGTACTGTGTATCTTATTTTAATGAACCGGATAAGAGTACAGAAAATATCTACATTGACTGGTATTCTTACGTATTTATTACTAGTATTATAAAATCTGATCTTATCTCTGTTTTGGAGATGTTACGTAATTTGTTTTTGAAAGCGACAATAATTTCTCATAGTAAGATTTATAAAATATCAAATGAATGTTTATATACGGAGCACCGGTGCATATTAAACATAGTTGTATTTTTATAGCGCGCAAGTTACTTATAGTTATTTTGGAAAAATAAATATTACAAATAATCTTCTAAATTCTGAAATTTGAATATTGGATGAAGATTTGATCTTGTTAATAGAGGTGTAAAGATTGATGTATAAAAAGTTGGTCAGATCCTGTTGTGACCATATATTTGATTAGAATATTGTTATTCAAAATCCTGTCTATTTTTTTTCATTTATAGTCCACGTAAATTTTGCGTTCTAGGATCCATCGCATGTTAGCTGACAATCATTAATAATGGTACAAAATTGTAAGAGAGTTGCTCAGTGGAGTTAGTGATGACATTTAAATCTCTCATCACTAGTCACTCCATATTATGATCAACCACACTTTTAAGTTACCTCTTAGGTTTATCCTCTAAAGTTTTGTGAACATAACATATATAATAAAGACCAATAACTCCTTATCTAGAGTAGAATGTTTGACCTTTATATGAAGAATCTTATCATGATTGACTAGATTGTCTATTGTGAAATATTCATTACAAAATAACCAAATCTTGTTACTAATATTAGCAATTCCATTGGAAAAACCAAGCATTCTAACAATCATAGATATATGAGCTTCAACTATCATAAGTTCCGAGATAGTAAGAAAGACAATGTTTTCTGATTTAATAATGAATTCGAGCTTTCTATTGTGCCCTTATTACCTAAACTTCTTGCATCTCAGTATAGTTTTTTATTGTCATTTGAACGAGCCAATATTTGGCCTGACATGCCCTTTGAACTGAGTTGCTTTGGAAACATTGAGGCTTTTGGGTGGTTTGAGTTTAACTCAATTTATTTTTTTGTTCATAAACAATTTGAAAGCTTTGTCTTCTTGATTTGATTCAACATGTATCAAGGGTAAACTCCCAATGTGATGAGGTTTGGAAGAGGGTGTAGCAGACTTTGGTGAGTCTAAATGATTGATTTATGATAGTAGGAAATTTGTATCAATGGATTGCAGAGCTTTGTTTAAGTCAAAATCTTTGAGTTCGGGTATGGGATTACATGGCTCTTATTGAATGTCAAGATTTGTGGGTGGATTTTTTCTAGTTGAGTTATGGACAGGGTTATGCCTAGCTACAAATGAATTGTAATCATTTGAAGGTTGCTTAAACTCGTTCATAAAAGTATCTTGTAATTTTTCTTCCTCTTTGTTATCGACTTTATTACCTTGATTCATTGGCTTCACTATTATTGATTTAAGTTTGGGAACACCTTGTTCTTTTGGTTTAAGTAATTCGGGTTCAGGGTTGGATGATTCCTTTTGGCTGATATCTTCTGTATTGTCTTTGGATGATTAAAATTTTCTGCATTCTTCCAATTCATAACCTAAGTGTAGACAGGATGAACAATAGTTATGCCCATTTCGATAGTAATCTTCTTGCCATAATCTCTTAAATTTCCCAAAGCTAATCCAGACTTTGTTTCTTAAACTCTGGGATATGTCCAACTATATCCAAGCTTTGAAATAATTACACATAACCTTGTTTTTAAAAGGAACCCAAACAACTAAAGTGGTACTTATAACCTTTGCCAGGGTCTTCACGATGTCCATATTATACATTTAGGCTTGTATGTTGGGGTATGAAACCCAAACAAGTGTTACGGGAGATTTATTTTTGGAATGAAAAGATGGGGTCCATTTAAGAATAGGTATGGTATGCTAACCTATGGTCCATACATTGTGTCTTCAAAGCTTTCTAACATCTTCTTGAAGATCAAGCTCAATCATAAGATGTCGAGGGCCTTAAAGAGAAAGGTTAAGTTTACTAGTGAATCCAAAATTTCTAATGAAGTTTTGGATCTCCACCATAAGAGGTCTTCCAGTTGAGAACTTTCATATGAGCATGTGTTTGGATAAGGACTCCAAAGAATTTTTATATGATTCCAAGAATTGTATAGATGTGTAGACTTCCTTATCATCTATTTTAACTTTGTCATGAGTGAATCCTTTAGGATGAATTCTAGTCATATCTACACAGGTTTTGATAACTAGTTTGGGTTGTTGTGCATATATATGTTTGTTTCATATGGATTATTTTAGTGATTGTTGGTAATAGATGTGATTGGATCTTAAGGGAGGGTATTGGTTGGTTTTGGTAAGATTGTTATCATCTTCTTGATCTTGAGTTCCATAGCTTTTGCACAAGTCAAGATAATCTTTAGATTGGGGTTGTATTTTTGTCAAGAAAACTTTCTGAATTATGGTTTTCACTCTAACGTAGTTATAAATTTTTGGTTTCTTTTGTTTTGACAGGAATTATTGATGGACTATGAGGGTGGTTGGATAAAGAGTTGTATTTGATGTAGTTGAGGCTTGTTAAAGCTGATGACAACAAGTTTGACGATATATTTACCATGTTGGATGAATAGAGATCATTTACAAGAATGTAGAAAGCCAGGCTTCAACATGTGGCTCATACACTCAAATTTCATAAACACAGTTAAACTACGTTGAAATAAAAACATTATATGCCCTACTCTTTAGGGTTTTTGGCATAAATTAAAAAGGCTTAAAATTAGACTCAAGTCTAGGAACAAAGAATAATTTGGAAACATTTTTAACATTATTGCCTAGTTGGAAGAAAAAGTTAAAATTTATGAAAGTCACTTTGAAGACACTAATACAATAGAGATAAAATCAAGCTTTCAAATGATCAAGATTATCATCTTCAACTATTGGAAAGCGAGGAAGTGTTTTGGAAGCATAAATGTAATGTCAAATAGATCAAGGAATGTGATAAAAAATACTACAACAGTTCATAACTATTTAAAGAAGAAAATAAGGAAGAACAAAATTCTAAAAATCTATGAAGATAACTGGAGTTGATGGCTTTAATACAATATTCTTCCAACAATGTTGGGTCATCATTTCTAAGGATATATGTGCTGAAATTAAAGCATTCTTTAAACGTGATCAAGTCCATCATGGAATCTACGCAAATAACAATATGTTTTATTTTTCATAAAAAATCACTAAAAACTTGGAATGAGTACAGACCAATCAGTTTGTGTATTATATTCAATAGGATTTCATGAAGAACTTTGAATAATAGGCTATTTACTTTTTTCCCTAAGCTCATATTAGAAGAGCAAAGTGGTTTTGTAAAACAAATAAATATTCATGAAAATATCATTCCAACTCAAGAGATAGTTCATAACCTAAACATAAAATGTACATGACGAGATATTCTTATCAAAACTGATATGACTAAAGCTTTGATAGACTTTCCTTCTCATTCATACTAAAGATTCTTGTTGCTTTTGGATTTGAAAACAGATGTATTGATTAAGTCAAACAATACATCAATGTTGTATGGTTTTCAGTAATTATCAACGGGGAAAGCAAATGATATTTCAAATCGTCAAATGGTGTTAGACAAAAGGGATCTCATCTCCCCTAGTTTATTCATCCTTATTGAGGGAATTTCTTGTTAGAGCTCTCTAGAATATATTTGATGATAATGTCAGCATGAAATTCAATACACGAGGCTCAATTATGGTAAATTGCCTAGATTTTGCATATAAATTTATCATATTTGCTAATGAATCCTCCTTAAGCATCAGCAAAATAAATTTGTTCCTACAAGAATACCAGGAAATGTCAGGCCAAATGATAAAAAAACAATACTATTTTCATTTTTTCTGACTGAATACCCTACTCCAGAATAAAAAAAACTAGAACTCTTTAATGGTTTCAAGCAAGGCTGTCTTCGTATGAAATAATTATGAACTAAAGTTCATCCTAGAAACAAAGCAAGATACTTTGAAGAACTAGTCAATAAAATAAGGTTGGAGACTCAAATGGAACAACAAGCTACTCTCTTTTGGTGGCAGATTAATATTAACTCATTTTGTTCTCTTGGAAATTCTCTCATATCATCTTCAAAGTATTTGCCTTCCTAAAACAGTTCTAGCTAGAATAGAAATAATATATAATAGTTTTCTGTGGGGCACTAATGAAAACAAAAAAGCTATCTATTGAATAAATTGGAAGAATATATGCAAACCCTATGATGAAGGAAGTTTAAATATCAGAAGTCTAGAAGACATTCAGTTATCTTACTCTTGTACGCTCTGGTTTAAGTTCATAGAACACAAAAGTCTATGGTCTAAGTATTTTCACTCAATCTGCTGTCCTACCCAACACAATTTAAAAGTATAACTAACATTAAACACATCAAAAACTTGGAAAAGACTACTTGAACTGAGATATCTAGCCGAGGAGTTCATATTTTAGAAACTTGGTAAGGGAAACATAGAATTTTAGCTAAACAAATGGTGTCACCACAACAATCTCATCACTCTCAATCGTGAAGAAAGAAACAATTGGTATGAGCAAGAAAAATTATATCAATTATGGTAACAAGATAGTTGGAACATACGTAAACTTTAATATGTGTTAGTCTAATCTGACATAGAAAAATTCTCTTGTCTTTCCATCAAAAAAGTTGAACCTGACTCAATTCAGTGGACATCATCTGACAATATGGCCTATAACATTAAAGTTGAATGGAACAAGATTAGGAATCATGACATATAATTTAATTTATACTAAAAAATATGAAACAATATCACTCCAAAGAAGTGCCCATTCCTTCTTTGAAGACTAATGAACAAGTGGATATCAGTAGTTACAGTTCTTCAACATAGATAAATATCCATTGCTTCAAAATGCCAACACTTTGAAAACATTGAATCAATTGACCACCTCTATATTCAATGCAATAATTAATGGGAAACTAGGAAATATTTCAGCTGTCTTTTTAACATTAAGATTGGAAGACACGTGATACTTAAACATATCATTAGGTTATGATTTTGGTCTTCATCTAAGGTTGTCCATATTCGTTTGATTATTCCTTATACCATCTGATGGGTCATCTAGATGTCAAGGAACAAGACTAAGCATCAAGCTAAAATGCATCTACTTCTTCTATCATCCAGCTTACAAAGAATATTATACTTCGACTAGATTTTGCTAACTTACTCAAAAGAATCTACTAGACTAAGGCCTCTGCTGCTTATAACTTGGGTTGCTTGAATCACTTAAATCATGCTATAAATAGTATACTTATCTCTTGGAAACCACCTAAAAATACAAGACCCAAGCTCAACACTGACGTTTCTTTCTCTCTATCAGGAGAAGCTTGTGGTGAGGGGCTAATAAGAAACAACAATGGGGATATCATTGCGACATATGATAAGACCTATGGTAAAAAAACTCCTATCATTGCTGAAAGTGTGGCTCTCATAGATGGACTTATTCTTTGCTCTAAAATGAAAATTACAAATATTGACATTGAAACTGACTCTATTATATTAGTTATAATGCTTATGAATCATAAATCTTCCTAGTATTTAACTTCTTTACTAGATGGCTGTAGGAAATTGATATCATCACGTATATATACCTGCTGCAGATTGACTAGCAAAATGGACACACAAATATAAATTCAAGCAAGACTTAACTATCGCTCAAATTCTTAATCAGTTACGAGCTATAACACTCATAGATTACTTAGAAGTTGGATTTTTTTAGAGATCTTACCTGAGAATTGATGGGATATTCTTATTCTTTCCAAAGCTCAGTTTATATCCTCTCATACTCTTTACTTTACAAAGATATCATCACAATTTAGCTCAAACCTTTTACTTTGTTACTAATAATATTTTCAAATTTAATACTACCTGACAAAAAACATTACAAGTCTCTTAAAGTTTAGACATAATTTCATTCCACGATCCTTCAAGGTTCCATGAAAGCAAAAATAAAATTGAAGATGCTAGCTTTATTTCTGAACAAGAATTTTGAAGCATATATTGAATTCAGCTCTCTGTAAAGTTGAGAAATGATAAAAGAAGAAATAAAGCTCACTTATAGCTTGAGGCTCCATTTATTGTCTCTTGAATAGACTTAATGAAAAGAAGAAGCAAATAACCTAACTTTATGAAGCCCTTGTGTTGATGGTTTAACTTATAGGCTATGAAATATTTACAATTTTTGAATTGGTCACCAAATTTGTATTTTAAAGTTTTTGTTTTCGTTTGACACCATACCTCATTCATAGAAAATGGGCTAATATAACTATATTGGACTAACTTGGGCCTGGTCAAGATATGTAAAATATCAATTCTAATAAAAGGCTGCAAATTTGAATTTAGAAAAGATAAAATTTGAAATTTATTAAAAAAATTAAATAGAATATAAATATTTTTAACAATATTTTTTAACCACAAAACACGTACAACTTCAAAATTAATTATTTTTAATTTTTAATTCTCTATATTTTTAAACCCTTATTCAATAAAAATAATCTAAAAACACAGATATTTTTATTTTTTTAGAGACGGACAAAAAGAAATCTATAAATGATATTTTTGTAGAATTTTTTTCGCAACCAAATTACATATAATGACGTAATTTGAACACAATTATTTTTAGCAACCAACACGTAATTCTATGATCAGAACATAATGTGTTTCCTATACTTATTTCGCAACAAAAATCATATTCATAAAAATATTTTATCTTATTTACACAACTTATTTTTCACGTAATTTCGTAATTGAACACGATATTTTTTCCAAAAACCAAAATCCTATTTAAACAACTATTTTCTTCTTAGAACGCAACTTAAATGGTAATTACGAATAGTAAAAAATCATTTTTATAGCCCTAATTTTAAGTTTGTTTTACAATAGTGTTAGATTTAAAAAAATTAAAAGATTAAGCCTCAAATTTATCGGTTGACGGATAAAATAAATAACCACATTCGACACCCATGAAATACTAAGCACTTAAGACTTTATGTGGAATGATTGTCCAAAACAATCCATGTATATTTGTTAAAATTTTATGGTGTAATCTACGAAGACACATTATTTCCTACCCTGGTGGTGCAAAGAGGTTTTAATGAGATGTCTGAATAATCTAACTTTTATAAATCATTTTGTATGTTATATTCTTATCTTGGTGTTAATTGATTTGGATATTTTTTTACCCATCCATTAAACGGTTCCAACATTACTTGGTCAAGTGTAAAGGTTTCAACGTTAGTTGGTCAAGTGTAAAGGTTCCAACATTAAGTGGTCACAATTAAAAGGTTCCGACATTAGTTGGTCAAAAGTAAAGGTTACAACATTATATGATCACAATTAAAAGCTTTCAACATTAGTTGGTCAAGTGTAAAGGATCCAACATTAGTTGGTCAAGTGTAAAGGATCCAACATTAGTTGGTCACAAGTAAAAGGTTCCAACACTAATTCGTCATATTCGAAGGAATGATGGTCTAGTTTGCAGTTTAGTTTGGTGTACATCTAAGGATTTATTACCTTCGAGTAAGATGACTCCGATCGCGGTATTGACGAGTAATAAATTTGTTTAAATATAAAACGTAAAAAACGAAAATTAATTCGTAAATGCTTAATACGATTACAAAATTCATTGGTCATGGAAAGGACGTACAAAAAAGACGAAAATATAAAACAGTTGTGAAAGGAATATAATTCAACTGGCTCTAGACTCGTTCCCATCGGCTTGGCTACTATTTATTTTGTCCTTAGGTCTCTCTGCTTGATGGTCTTTATCGGAGCTCCCACATCTGAAATGTTCATCTTCATTTTAGAGGCGTTATCATTGCCCTCCGTATCCAGGATGGTGCCTAGTTCATCTTCATTTTAGAGGCGTTATCATTTTCCTCCAAGATTAAGATCCAGAAACCTTTTGTGAAATTCTATAACCAAGTCGGATTTAATATCAGCATCCCTTTTGTTTATGGAGCTTATGTACTTCTCGGTACGTATCAACTGTATCGTCTTGGTTCTTCGTAGCCTATTCCTTAAAAGCTGTCAAATCCTCCCTAGCCTTCTTAGTAGCAACCTTATGCTTATCTAACATCTTTCGTACGAGTTTTAGTTGAACAATATGCTCATTTTACTCTTCTTTATACCTCCAATTTTCCTCTCACCAAGAGTTCTTTAGCTAATTAATATGGGTTTGTGAGTAAGCTTTTCCTTTTTAAGCTCTCCTTAAGCCAGTGCGACTCGACTTTTCAGATTATCTGCACGGTTAATCTACTCCTCGGAAGCTTTCCTGTGGAGATCACATTCGTTTTGAAGGGAGGCAATGGTCTCTTTATGCTTAGATAATTCCCTTTCTAGTTCATCAATAGAATTATGAAGTTAAGCACACTATATGCAAGGGTGTCGCCATTCTCAAGCTGGAAGAGTGAAGCTTCAACGTAATTTTCGAATCTAGAGACTATATCTTTGGGTTTCCAATAGCTAACTCATTCGAGATTCCAACTGAACTATGACCTTCACCTTCTCTTTGATCCACTTCTCGAAAATAAGAAGAATAATTGTTCGACGATGGACGGATGGACCTTTGATCCGTGGGAAAAACAATCTCTAAACTAGGTGTTCGAGCTAGCTTGACTTGGACACATGCTAACCAGATCAAAGTAATGAACTAATTATGGATCCAACAAAAATTGGAGCCTCCAATTCAGCCCGTCGAGGTAGACAACCAATTATTTCTGAGCACAACTAGTGGTGTCTATGATGGCTTTAGTAGCCTTAGTTCCACCTCCTTCGAGATTCCTCATTTAAACCATAGATCGCCGACATCTTCATCTGAATAATAGTTATACGGTATTTTTTGAAGATAAATCAATTATTTATTACTAATGTTTTAAAAATTATGCCCAACACATTTGTCCATCGAATATGGCAATTCAACATTTGCATTTTGTTTCCATATTTATCCTTTAGAGCTTTATTTTCACATTCTTTGGGTATTTTCTTTTCCTTCTCAGCGTCACCAATATCCATATGATCTTCTGCCTCATTTACCAACTGCATCCGATTTCTTCCGAAGGTTAACAATTTGTTTTAAAACCCCTCCGTTAGTGTTACTTGAAGGATACCAACCTTTTCAACAACGTTGATATCGCCTCTAACCGAGTGCTCCAAAAGGTCATAAGTGATTTTTGAAGTATGTTTGGCATGGTCCTTCTTTGGGTGATGATCAGATAGTGCTTTTTTTAATGAAGTTGTTTTGGATTTTCTCATTGATGACCTGTCTTCAGTACCCAAACCCCTCATAGTTATAAAGTGTGATTGGCTTTTTAGTGCTAGTATTTTCTTATGAACGGCCTACCTTAGGATCGTGAACTTTCTTAGATGACAATTTAAGCGGAAGAGGATATGGGATCAATCATAATGGAGTGTATGTTATAAGTTTAGTTGCCTCCATAATCAAAAGTCCAAAAAATAACTTTTGGTTCTTTGGTATCTGGGTACCCAGTAGCTCTTTTTGGCTGCTCTCTCTAGATTTATCGAACGGATACAATCAATAAGTTAAGACGTTGACTCAATGGTTTTCATGATTATAGTTTTGCCAGTATTTTCAAAATGATAACATTAGTTATGAATGACTAGTCTTCATATCCCCATTTAGCAAAGAATTTGGAAGTAACAAAGACAAGAATAACGAAAAAGGTTAGCTAGGCTTATTTGATGAAAACTTGGAAGGTCTAATTGGAAACATTGCCACTCGAATCTTCTTATACGCGAACATCTACATGATCTTCAAATTTAGACATTGATGAGTATTGTCGATTCTCTTCAACCTTACTCAATGATGGAAAAAAAAGAACGATGAAAAAGGAGGAGCAAACAATTAATATTGGTCAACGTTTCTGCTACTAGAAAGCTGTTATTGACTCCATGGTAATCAACACTCACTGAGACAGTTTATGGTGAAACAGAGATATTCTAGTTATGGAAAAAGGTATTCAGTATGATATGATGGTTGATATTCGAATACAATGTTTGATAAAAATTTGGATGAAGACTAGTTATTGTTTTGGAAGAGAAGAATAAGATTTTGGAGAGAATGAAAAAATGCATGTGATGAATCTATTATTGGGAACCAAATAAACTAATCATAAGAAGATAAGTAACTCACAAGATTCGTCGGTTGAAATAAAAACTTACGATATGTTAGAACTAAAAATAGAAAAAAGATTTTAACTTTACACCACTGGTTGCAACTGAATATTAGCAGAAATTAATAAAAGAAGTTAAAATTTTATTATGTTTTTTTTTATATTATTATAAAAATACGTAAAAATCTTAATTTTTAATAATAACATTTTTTTGAAAAATAAATAAAACTAAGTATTGTTAAAATTTAGTATGTATAATTTTTTATTGTAATTTAATTTTCTTAAATTTTAATCTAAAACTTTAAAAAACCATGAATAAAATGAAGGAATAATTTTATGGATGTAACCCATGTCCGATATTCATATACTTGCACTAAAGTCCCAAGTCCCAACACACTTATTGTTGCCCTTGCCCGATATTTTCGTAAATTTACACTAAAGTTCTGACATAGAAGTCATGTTGATATGATAATATCCGATATTTTTATATCCTTGCACTAGAATCCAACGTCATGTTGATATGATAATATCCGATATCACAAAATCGAAGAGGTAAACTTTATTTATTTATGATGATTATCCGTTGAAACGCATAGAACCACGCCCATGACACCCGAAAGGGAACAAGAGTGAGAGAGAGAAACCAATCCATTGGAGTAGGGAATCTGTTCCACGTGACCCCTTAACCTAATACAGACTCCAGTTGTATTGTGTTTTTATTTGACCTTTTCTTTTGCCCTAGACTTCATTGTAACTTATTTTCGGCACGAAACAATTCAATCCACCATGAGTCGTGACCTTACATAATCTGAAATTATAGTAGTACTAAAATTTTGTAGCAGCACAAACATTTTTATCGGATTTATTAGGAAACAGACGAATGGATGCATCTGCATGCAACTTTTCATCACAAGCCAACACCTCATTATGATGACTCTTCATCTTTTGCAAGTAGTCGCAAAACGGCAAACCCCAGTAACTGGGGATCTGGGACTTCGACCTCGAGTTGCAAAACGGCGTCATCTTACCTCAACTTTTCTTATCTTCTGCTGTACTGTGTATCTTATTTTAATGAGCCGGATAAGGGTATAGAAAATATCTACATTGACTGGTATGCTTACGTATTTATTTACATATTACGTAAATCTGCTCTTAAATTTGTAAAATATCGATGGAATTTTACATTGTAGGTAAGTTGTTAATAATTATTTGAAAAAAAAATTAAAATCGCTGATAATCGTCTAGATTTTGAAATATATTAAAAATTATCAATAATATAAAAGTTTTTAATAATATTTTTTAAACACATGTAATATTCACCATTTTAACAAAATAAAATTGGCGCTAAAAATATTAAATAGAATCAGCCACAATTTGAGCTTTGATTCTAGTCCGAGGTGTAAAATCAATATCATAGTCTTCAAGTTTAAGTGACCATTTAATTATCTTTCCCGATGTATCAGCTTTTTGTAGCACATTTTTCAGGGGAAAGAAGTTCGAACTGTGATAAAGTGTGCTTGAAAGTAAGGTCTCATTATTCTAGATGTTATCACCAATCCTAAAGATTATTTTTTTCAATTTTAAGTATATTTTCTCAGCTTCCAACAAACTCTTTCTTATATAGTAAACCATATGGGGATGATTATCCACTTCTCGTACAAAAACAACACTCACCGTATATTCCGATACTGCTAGATATATATAAATTTGTTCTCTTTAAATAGGTTTGAACAACGTCTTGGGTGAAAATGAGTGTTTCTTGATTTCAAGCAAAGCTTAATCACAGTAAGGAGACCAGTTAAAGTCTTTAGCATTTTCTTAAAACTGGAAAATTGATCACATTTGATCGATGATCTTGAAATAAACCAATTTAATACAGTCGATCTTCTAGTTAATATCTGGACTTCTTTGGTATTTCGAGATAGATCCATGGCTAACAAAGCATTTAACTCATCTGGATCAGCCTGAATCCCTTTCTCACTTACAATGTACCCCCAAAATTTACCAGATCGGACTCCGAAGGTATATTTCTCTGGATAGAACTTCAAGTTTATGGCTTCTAAGTTAGAGAAAGTTTATTGGAGATCGAATATGTGATATTCCTCCTTAGGGCTCTTCACCATCATGTCATCAATGTAAACTTCTATATTCTTGTCGATTTGATTAGAAAATGCCTTATTCACCAGTCACTGATAAGTAACTCCAGCATTCTTCAACCTAAATGGCATTACCTTATAACAATGGATCCCATATCAGTTATAAAGGTGGTGTGATCTTGATCATTTGGATTCATCTGCATTTGAATGTAACCAGAAAAAGCATCCATGAAAGACAATAATTTGTTTCCTGATGTAAAGTCTACTAGTTGATCTATCTGGGGTACTGGGAAAGGATCTTTAGAGAAATCTCTGTTGAGATCTATGAAGTCAATGCACATACACCATTTTCCATTCTTTTTCTTGACTAACAGTGGGTTAGTTATCCAGAGAGGGTATTGAGATTCTTTTATATGCCCCATTTTAGTTAACTGATCCACTTCTTGAACAATCGCTTCATATTTTTCTCTAGAAAATGCTTTTCTTTTCTGCACCACTGGCCCAACATCAGATCGGATAGATAATTTTTGACTAATCATATTGGCTGGCACTCCATTCACATCCTCATTGCACCATGCAAACACATGTAGATTATTAGATAAAAAAGACAATAATGTTTCTTTTAGCTTTAATCGTAGTTTAAATTTGATCCTCACACTTATACCTTCTACCAAGCACTGAATTTCAACTTCTTCAACTGGGATTACCGCACTGAGATCCTCCCTTGAATTATCTATCTCATTTTGGTTGGTAGAAGGCTCCACTAGCTGCTATTCTTTGTCGGCCTTTACTGCTTCTAACGATTTTGAAACAAGAGCAGTGATATAACATTCACAAGCTACCTTTTGGCTATTTCGGACGACGCCCACTTGTCCTCCCACAACATATTTCAAACATTGGTGGACACTAGAAGCTACCATATGAATCCTAGATAAACAAGATCTACCAAATATGGCGTTGTAAGATGTTGGAAAATCAACTATTACAAACAAAAATCTTACCATCTTTCAGAATGGTCCTTTCCCTAACAAGACGTCCTCTTCAAATCCTCCAATTATATCAACTGTACTTCTAATAAACCCTACTATGGTACTATTTAAACGCTGGATGACTGAAGATTCTTTATTTTCTTATAAGTTGATAGGAACAATATATTTGCTGAACTGCTTGTATCAATTAAAACCTGGCGTATTTCATTGCCTCCAATAGATGCCCCTATCACCACAACATCTTCATGTGGGCCCAAAATATCCCTTAAATCATTTTCATTAAAGACAATAAATGGAGCAGAGCTTTGATAAATATGTGTAGACATGTTTCCTCTAATTGAGTTGTTAGCCTATTAACATGTATTTTTCTTTGAACAACTTGAAGGTGCAATAACAGTATCTCCACGAAAAATGGTTATAGATTCAAAAAAGTTACACAGATCGGGAACTGATGAAATATTTTCTACTATCATCCCAACTTGATTCTATAATCACACTTTTCTATAATCACCATAGTATCTTATTGTCTAGATGCTCCTATACTTTGCCTTGGACCAGTTGGTGATGCTGCTCGTGTTGTATATGCATTAGATTGAGAGTGAGTATTGACTTTCCTATTTCCCCCTTTATGTTTAACAAAAGATGGCAACTTCCATTTCTCAATTAAATTTTGTACTTCTTGTTTTAGCGTGATGCAGTCTTGGGTATCATGACCCACATTATTGTGGTACTTACAAAAGTGAGTATTTTGATTCTCTTTAGGAGATTGAATTGGTCTTAGTCTTCTAAAATGCACATCATTCTTAGTTTTATCATAAATGGTAGCCACACTTTCACTCAGTTAAGCAAACCATTCAGGTTGAATCCATGGACCCCTCTTGGATTTAAATTGTTGAGATTGACTTGATTGATTCTATTTTTGGCTGTTGTGACCCCTGTCCAAAATATTTAGGCATGTAATTAACTTTAGCTTGGGATTGAGTACTGGGTTCTTGGATCGACGTTGTAGGAGCAGATCTAATGTGGCGCGATAGTCTAGATTTTCAAGTTTCCTCCATCATAATATGTTTTCTGACATGATTTAATAATTTGTCCCATGTCATTGATTTTTTCGGAGTTACCAAATCAGCCAATTTACCCAGATTTAAACCTTGCCTTAAAGAGGCAATAGCCACTTGTTCAAAACAATCAACCAATCTGTTCTTCGTATTCATAAAACAGTTCATGTATTTTCTCAAAGATTCATTCGGCTCTTGGGAACAATAGATGATAGTGTCACCATTCCATTGAAGCTCTTTAATCCCCACGAATTGTCTCCGATATTCCATCCAGAACACATTAAAGTTATTTATAGATTATGTGGTGAACTATTATACAATTTTAAGGCACTCCTTTTGAAAGTTTGTGAGAAATCCTGACACAAAAGTTTATCATCATCATCGAAGTTCATCATAATTTTTTTGAACTACTCGAGGTGGTTATCAAGGTCTTTATTTCCATCATACTTTTCCATTTTGGAGTTGTCAAATCGCATGAGCAGATGTCCAGAAAGCGTTTTTAGGACAAAGGTGATTGCCTCCAATTATGGTTATGGCTAAATATTGTATCTTTATCAGGAGTGGAAAATATACTTAGTTCGGGCTGGGTAGAAAATTGATCACTTTAATAGATGATCAATACCATGATCTGTCGACCCCTTTATTTTTCCCTAATATTTATTCTTTTTTATTTTCCTTCCATGTCCTTTTTCTTGAATATTTCTTAGTTAATCTTATTTTCCTTTTTTGACGGCCCTGCTCACTACTGAATTAAGAAGACCCATCAGAGTCAGAAGCAGTGGTTGAACTATCATAAGAATTCAATGCACTTATTACTTGTTTAGCCCAATGCATCTTTTTAGAATTAATGATCATTTGCACCTAGTTTGTCATTGTCACCACGCTCATACGCAGATATACCTCCCACATCGGACCTTTATTTCAACCTTTTTCGGTTTGATTTTGGGCTCTCAGAGCTTCAATCTCAGCCCTCAATTGATCACGTTCATCTTGCATGAATTGTTTTTCCTATATGTTGTGATTGATATGAGTCATAGTAGCATGCTCATTTTCATTTCTTACTCCTTCATTTTCATGAAGAGGAACATCTTGCTTATTAAAATTCATGCCTCGATGATACCCGAAATATGAATTTCAACTAAGTTTTTGAATAGAGCTATTCAGGTACCTTAACTCCCACTATGGTTGCCAATTTGGTAAAGGAAAATCTCGTTTAGGGGTAAAAAATGGAAGATCTTTTAGTTGGTTGATATTAAATATTTTTGTAGAGAGTAATGAGAGAAATGAGGTGTATGTTTGTATTTAATGTTTATAGAAAAAGTCCAACCCATTTAATGTTGTTGGTTGGGGTATTTATACTTTTTTCTCGGATCCATGGGCTGTTCGGGTCAAATATTATATCTGAGTCAATCCTATGAGCCCTCAAACCCAAAAATCAATGTGCTAGGTACATAATTGAGTCATTCGTCCACTCAAGTTACTATTCAATTATTGAGTTTTATTCAACCTGTCCGAAATTCCCTTCGGATAAAATCAGAATCGCTGTGATATTCCTCTAACGATATATGATCTGATCAAATTACATCATTCATTATCCTTACAGAGGAAGTCACAATAGCATCATGAATGAGCAAGGTTTGATTTGATTATGTTATTCCCTTAATCTTTGCTTCTTAGCTATAGCGCCCTCGGTTGAACCAACATTATAGTTGGCTTGAAGTTTTTCTTGCACATTTTTATTAGCTAATCTACGCATCGTATTATGATCATCTGTAGGACTCCTGGTTGGCTCTGAACTTGTTTCACCCAATTTTGATGAAGAGGCCTCCATATTTCCCGATTTTGAATTATTCAAACAAATCATATTGCCATGTATGACTGATCTTCCAAAAATAGCTCTACGTATCCTTCCTTAATATACATATAATTACATTTATAATCCACATACACCCACAACCTTTCCGCAGATAATGAACTCAATACCAACATTTTATTAAAACTCATACCAAAATCCTCAGATTTATATTTAAGCAAGTCATACGACAGCTTCTCCATTTTAGCAAACACCTTATAATCCATTTCTACAAAGGCATTTAACCAAGAAAATGATAAATTTATTTCAAATCGTAATGCAGTAAGATTCATATAAATATGTTTCATTACCTTTCAACTTCCATGTTCGGAAAAAACTCATCATATCTTCAATATTGGGAGACTCTTAGAAATCAGAAATATCTACAAAACGGTCCTTCCAAACTTTGTTTAAGTTAGGAAGATCATCAAACACTTTGGCAAGCAACATCTGAAGAAGAAAAATTAAAAATTATATGTTTTGCCCAACATAATATTAAACTGATCACATCATAATATTATGTTCCTTATATACTCTCTAAACATTGGACACCAGTTCCGGTGGGCACACCCGTGTGACCCTTATCAGTAACCCCTGAAGCCTATACTCCAAAATATAAGTCAAAATAAATTTATTTCTCTTTTATATTAAATGATTTTTCACTTTTAGTAGGAAAATATACCTTAACATCTTTGGTAATGCACCAAACTATTCATTTTTCATATGCAACGCTTTCTCAATATATTCGTACTAATGTAACCTCAAGCTCAAAATACACACTTGAATACCACCAATTTAGTCATTCTTCAATTTTTTTCACAAAGACTAGAGAATATACCAATAAAGATATATTTCACTCGTTCATACGAAGCCTTACATCAACAATAATCTTATAAGTCGATGCTTTTGGTAGATGACTTTAGCTGATGTCTTTCGTCGATGACCCATTTGCCAAATAAATTTTTTGATTGAAACTATAGGTCAATTACTGCTTCTATAAGCTTCATTATAGCTACGACAATTACACTTTGATATTTTTAAGTGTATGTATATAAATGAACTAAACTATTACAACCTTATACAATTAAGTAAGCGATTTTTGACGATGTAATAAATATCCCCCGCTGTTATTTTTCTTCTATAAAGAAAAATCTATCAACATAATCTATCTTTACACTTATTATTATTATTATTATTATTATTATTATTAATCCTTTTTTTATTTTTCAATCATATTTAAATCTTACCGGTTTAAATATTGAACTTTATAATCTAATTAATATTTTGGAGTATATCATTATAGGTAAAGTATTATTTGGGATTTAGGATTCGATAACAATTTAAAAGTTTCTGATATCATTATGAATGATTGTTGGTGTTAGTTCTGAATCATGTCTTGTAATGCTAGAAATCATCATAATATTTTGGAGATCACGATATAACTCTCTTTTTTCCCTCTTCGTCTGGTGATAAAGATGATATACATTGATGGAGTGTCAAAAATAAGAGTTTTAAATTCTTTATCTTGGATACATATCACACCATACGTACGTTAGATTCCCGTGTCGAGTGAGCGTAGTTGGTATGTCACAAATATAACATTCCACGTCAATTTTTCTTTCTAAGGTTCCTCATTTTTGGCAAGTTATTTATTCATGATAAACTGATAAAATGGAGCCTCAACTTTCCTCATGACTGCGTTTTTGCTACTTTTATGTCCCATAATATTCTTTATGAATATGTTTTCACACATTGCACTTAGAACACTACTAGTACCAAATATAGGTTTATCGTGAATGTCCATGATTAGCCTAGGTAGCTTTGGGTGGCTAAAAACTGGTCATCCTCTAATGATCGGCATCTTTGATGCACGTGCTTTGGTGTTGTGATCTATCACGTGAGACGCGAGATAAACACATCAGTGTTTGGATGCCTTACCTCTCTAATCTTTGTAGTTTCGAACCGTTCTTACATTTGTTACAAATTCCTAGACATCAAAATGTCTAATCGATTTAATTTCTATTACTAACTTGATTTTGATTATAAAAATTTATTTTATTTTATAAATCGCAAGAGTTTGAATTAGAGATGGTAATAGGACGGGTTGAGGTCGACTCGTTCGTACTATTTTTTTATTTGAACCCGAACTCGGCTCAACCCGCTACGAGTTTAATATTTTTAAACCCTAACCCGACCTATTTGTGTGTGAAGGTCAGCACAACCTGGTCCATAAACACTATTTTTCTATTTGAATTATTTAGTCTGATTCGACCCGGCCCGATCCGATCACAACTCAAGCTTTACTTTACTTTTTAACTTAGACAAAAAATAAGATATAATTTTTATAAACCTAAACAAACCTAATTAAATAAACAATTATATATTACTAAAACACACAAACATAAATCTATAATAAAAACAAGCAATCTAAAACTGAATTAAATAATATTATATAAAATACTAAAACAAATACAAAACATTCTTGAAAGTTTTTTCAGTTTCCAATAACATCATCAATCTTCACCACCAACTACCATAATGTATTCGTCTCAATTTCAAATCCAAATGTGTCATAACGTTTTGTGACAAACATAACAAACAATTTTATGTTAAATAATAAAGACTAATGATAAAATTATATTTAAAAATAATAATAAATTAAATAAATTATTATTAAAAATTAAATATACTTAAAAATCTAATTAGTAAATAAATTATCGAAAACGATAATTCATTTCGATCATGTAGTTTACTAATTTACTAAGATGTTTTGTATGTATTTTACTTATTATATATTAGAATATTAGTGATCTATTAAATTTTTTAATCTAAGTCGATCTTCACCGGAGTAAGGTGAATTAACGGTTTAGGTTATTTAAACAATACCGGAGTATTGTTTTATTATTATTATTATTTTAATCTAGTTATTAGTTTAATATACTAGTGATGTCTTCTATTATACTGTTAAACCTTGTTTTCAGTTTATATGTAAAATAAAATTATCTCAATAAACAATATAAATCATATGTTATGATATTATTTTTTATTAACTTACATGTTAAATTTTCAAAAAAATTATTTTTAAATAAATTATTTTTAATGTATATTGTTGCAATGTGTTTTATGGTATAGTTTTGTTTTATTGACAATGTAGTGGTAATTGCGTAATGTCATAACAATATATCGCGTCTGCTAATTCAGTTTTGTGTCACGAATAGTTTAATGGATATCGTGTTATATAGTTTTGTGTATATGATCCCATTAGATTATTAGGACTACAAAATAATATATGAAAATATGTAACCTTTTTTTTATCATAGTGAAACATTTTTCTCTGGCGGCGTCTGTTTACGTAGAAATTTTTTGAACTACATTAAATCTCATAATTTTTTCTTTTATGCCTTTTAATATTTGTTTTGTGCTTGAGCATTGGTGATACATTGCATATGTAATTTCTAAAAAATTGGTATCAGATCTTTGGGTTGTGAAATTAGGTTTTACAATTAATATTTCACAATGGCGTATACATTAACAAAATACAAGATTGAAAGATTTGATGGGGGATCCAGCTTTGCGTTGTGAAAGACTAAGCTGAAATCTGTATTGCTACTGCAAGGGGTGTGAAAGGCTGTGGAGAATAAGTTACTAGAAGAGATGAAAGAAGCGGAGAAGTAAGATCTTCAAGAAAGAGCTTTATAATGGATTCTAATGAGTCTGAAAGACAACGTTCTTCGTGAGATTAGTGATGAGAAGACTTATGCATGTGCATAAAATAAAGTGTGAGAAATTTACTTCGAAAAATCAGTGGTGAACCGATTATACTTAAAGAAACACTTGTACAATTTCAGATTGAAAGAAAGTATGTCCATAACTGAACACTTAGATAATTTTAGATCAATTATTATGGACACTCGGTAGCAAATGTCAAAAGGGAGCTGAAATCAAAGGAGTTGAGATAGTTATAGCCATAAAATCAAGCGGAATGGGAAATTTTTATGACTAGAGGAAAATCCATAAGCAAAATGAGCTCCTCAAAATAGAAGAACTGGAGGTCCAAATCAAAAGTGAATAACTCAAACTGTTATGAATGTGGTAAGCATGATTATTATATGAGAGATTGTCCAAAACTGAAAGGTAAGAAGAGAAATCAAAAGGAAAATTCAACAAACCTTACTGAAAGTGTGAACGATTTCGACGATAGTGAAAACACTGGTAGCAGAGATGTATTATTTGTGAGTTCAAAAATCTCTTGTGTACTCGATACTGGTGCTACGTATCACATGTGTCAGTTCAAGCAATGGTTCGATACTTACAAGCCAATGCATGAAACTGTATATTTAGAGAATAATCATTCGTTGCCTGTTGGTGGTATCGGTAACGTCATAATCAAAATGTTTGATGGGGTTGTTAAAATCATGATGTGCTAGAATTTTATTGGTTAAAAAGAAAACTTGGCATCTCTTGGACATTAGAATATCGAGGTTACAAGTACCATGCAGAAGATGGTCTAATTAAAGTGACAAAGGGCTCAATGGTGTGTATGAATGACATTTTACAGAATAGGCTTTACATCCTCCAGGATAGTGTTGTTTTGGGTGATGCTGCATTAACATCATTGTGGAGTAATATCCAAAGTATGCATGATCAAAATAAGTTGTGGCATTGGCGTCTCGGTCACATGAGTGAAAAAAAATTAGTTTTTTTAGGAAAGAAAGATTTGTTGAGAGGGCATAAAGCGGAATCATTAGGATTTTGTGAACACTGTGTGTTTTATAAACAAACTAGAGTCAGATTTAACACTTCAGCTTTACAAAAGACTAAAGGGACTATGAATTACATCCACTCAGATTTTTGAGGACCAAACAGAATTACATCAAAGAATAGAGCCAGATACTACATGAATTTGATCGATGATTATTCAACGATGGTGTGGGTTTACTTTCTGAAAACAACAGATGAGGTATTTTCAAAATTTGTTAGATGGAAGACGATGGTTGAGAAACAAACATGCAGAAATATTAAGCGTCTTAGGACAGATAATGGGTTAGAATTTTACAGTCGTGAGTTCAAAGAGTTCTACGAAGCGAAGGGAATAGTGCGTCATTGCACTTGTTCTAGAACACCAAAACAGAATGGGATCCCAAAAAGAATGAACACAATGCTTTGTGACAAAGCACGAAGCATGCTCTCGCATTCTGGTGCGGGAAAAGATTTTTGGGCTGAAACTATCAACACAACATCTTACTTGGTGAATTAGCCTTCATCAACGACTATTGGTTGTAAAGCTTATTTTGAGATTTGGTCTGGATTGTCGGTTGATTACAAATAGTTAAGGGTGTTCGGTTGTCGTGTGTATACTCATGTGAGAGATGGTAAGCTTGAGCTGAGGGTAAATGGGTGCATATTTCTAGGATATGTAACTAGAGTGAATGGATATAGGTTATGATGTACCTTTCTAAAGTCTCCAGGTTTTCTTATCAGTATGGACGCAATTTTAACGAGTCTTATTCACTAAACAGTTAGAAGGAAGTAGGAGAAATGATCAAATCAGAATCGATTGTGAGAACTAGTTCCCAATAGGTCTAATAATTTGTGTGGTTCTAAGATTGATCCCGAATCAGTAGGTGCAGAGCCAGCATCAGATGATAGTGACGATGATGCACCCGAACCTGAACAACAACCTTATAGCATAGCATTGGATAAAAAAGAGATATTATCATACCAAAAATGTATGTCAATCTAGTTGCATATACTTTGTCAGTTGCAGAAGAAGTTAGATGCATGAACCTAATAGCTATGGGGAAACTATAACGAGTTCAGAGGTAGATCGGTGAATTGGTGTTATGGAGGAAGATATAGTATCTTTTCATAAAAACCAAACATTGAAGCTTGTTAACTAGCCTAAATGACATAAGATGGTAGAAAGAAAACATGTTTTCAAGAAAAAAATGTAATCGAGGGGTTGAGACATCTTGATTCAAGGCAAAACTGGTCGCTAAAGGTTTTACTCAAAATATTAAAAAAATCGACTTCAATGAAGTGTTCTCTCTAGTGGTGAAACATAGTTTGATTTGAGTTTTGTTAGCCATGATAGTTTTACAAGATTTAGAACTTGAGCGATTAGATTTGAAGACTACGTTTCTACATGGTGAATGGGAAGAACGAATCTACATGTGATAACTAGAGGGATTTATCGAACCTAATATAGAGGACAATGTTTGTCTATTGAGAAAGTCACTGTATCGTTTGAAACAGTCACTTAGCCAATGGTACAAACATTTTGATACATTCATAGTGTTTAAAGGGTTCACCATGAGTTCATATGACAGTCGTGTGTATCATCAAAAGATGTCAAATGATTATTATATTTACTTTTTGTTGTATGTGGATGATATTCGTATTGCTGCTTGTAGTATGTCACACATTGTATGGATAAATAAGCATCTTAGTGCCAAGTTTGAGATGAAGGGTCGAGGTAGATAAAAAAAAAAATCGGTTTGTAGATTATCAGGAACATAAGTGGAAGATCATTACAGTTATCTCCACGAAGCTATATTAAGAAAGTATTACAATGATTTTATTATGTTTAATGCTAAGGCAGTTAGCATCCCATTTGTTACTCATTTCAAGTTATCTGCAGTTAGATCAGCGAAGGACAATATTGAGTTGGAACAAATATCGAAGGTTTTATATTCAAGTGCAGTTGGTAGTATCATGTATGTTATGGTATGCACGCATTCTGATATTTCACATGTGGTTAGTGTAGTTAGCAGGTACATAGGATGTCATGGAAAAGAACATTGGCAAGAAGTGAAATTAATACTTTGGTATCTTAAAAATACTGGGAACGTTGGCTCAACTTTTAACAATACCGATATTGGTGGATAATCAGTTGTTGGTTTTGTTGATTATGATTTTATAGGTGATATGGATAAAAGGAGATCTTTGATATGATATGTGTTTACGCTAGCTGGGAGTGTGGTCAGTTGGGAAGCACAATTCCAAGCTATTATAGCTTTGTCTACAACAGAGGCAGAGTACATCAAGGTAACAGAAGCAGCTAAGAAGGAAATATGAGTGGAATGTTTGGTGGCAGATTTAGGTTTGGATAGGACTACTATATAAGTGTTTTGTGACAGTGAAAGCGCCATACACATTTTAGGGAACCAGATGTACTACGAGCGTACAAAGCATATAGATTTAAGGTATCATTTTATTCGTGATATAATATCATATGGATTGTTGATGTGAAGAAAGTATCTACACAACACGATAGTCTAGTAGATGTAATGACCAAATCAGTATCAGTTATAACGTTTAGAGAGTGCCTAAAGTGGATTGGAGTTCACAACATATAATGAATGCTTTAGGGGCATTTGATGAGTCAGAAGAAGAGAATTTTATTTGTTGATAATGAAGAAATAATATTCTCCTCAAGGGGAAGATATATTGAGGATGAGTCGAATAAGTTAACAATATATAGTGTTGCAAGGTGTCTTATGATACAATTTTGTGTCATTGACAGTGTAGTGCTAATTATATAATGGCATGACAGTGTACCATGTTTGCTGATACAGTTTTGTAAGTTTATTGGATAACATGTTATATAGTTTGTGTATATGAACCCATTATGTCTATTATCTTGTAAGTCTATTTATTCTCTATAACTAGATTACTAGGACTATACAAAACGATATATGAAATTTGTAACCCTTTTTTTAATCATAGTAAAACATTTTTTTTGCGTCCGTGGATGTAGACATTTGTCGAACAACGTTAAATCATGTGTTCTTTTTTTATACATTTTATTTTACTACATGTTCGAGCGTTGGTGGTACATTGCACAATAAATCTTAACAATTTTTTTTAACTTATATGCTAAATTTTTAAAATAAATAACATTTAAATAAATTATTTTTTATGTCTTGTTTTCTTTTTATTCCGGTTTTTTTATAAATATTTTAATAATATTATACTAACTAATCATATCTTTAAAAATGAAAGAAAAATCAAATTTCAAAAATTAACAAAAAAAACAATTATGTAATTTCTCTTTCTACTAAAAATTTGAAATATAAGATTGTGTGTGCCTATCTGGTTGATTTGTTTGTCCTTTTGTTATTATTTAATATTTTTATTCATCAGAGGAATTAATATAATCCACCTGACCTGAGTACCAATTCCATTCCGTAACTTTATCTAGGAAAAAATTGAATAAAGAAATACACAAGTCGATGGTCTTGAAATCGATGTTGACATCTGAATCCACACTTCTCCATGTCAATCTGTTTCCATATTTTCTGCTCGGGGCCCACACATTTATTATGGTACTGCTATCTAGTTCCTATTTTCCATATCAGCTTAATGAATCCGTGGTTTTTACGCGCTATTATAGAGTGCCTCGTAAACTAAAATGCCACTAACGCGGTTTGAGTTTGCGCGTTATAAGTACACGCGGTTCGGAGCGTTAACAAGAAAGTTGACCAGATCTTCACTTGATGTGGTCGTGTAATAAGTGAAAAATGTGAGATGCGCACGATTAACACAAGGTCAAGGTGCGTGGACTTGCGTGAATATATTTTATTTTATTATTGCAAGCGGTTTTCGGATTTTTTATTTTACATTTTTTTTCGTTGTAAAATTAGTTTAGTAACGGAAGCTTTTCAAAATTTTAGTTTAAATTATTCATTGCTTTAAGAATATACAAGTTTAAATCGTCCAACACTTTTAGCAATGTTTTATAATTGCATATATATATATATATATATATATATATATATATATATATATATATATATATATATATATATATATATATATATATATAGTGCTAGCTAATTCATATTTATATATTTTAACAAATTATATGTTTTTTAAAAGTAAATCATCTTAAAATATATCGTTATATAATTACAAATATTGAAAAAAAAAGTTTTTCCACAAAAGATTCAATGCTTTTTATTTTCTTCTAGTTTGATTTTCTCTTCTCAGTTATAATTGTGATTGTTCTTCTCCGATCTGCTTCAATTCTCTATCTCTTCTCTTCTCCATTTGTTCTCAACCTAAATGGAGAACATCAAAATTGATGGCTTCGTGAACGAAGATTTTCTGGATATTCTATCTACTACTCATCTCCTGCAATCAATAGAAGAAAACAACAAATCATCATCAAGAATCAAAGGAGTGAAATCTTACGCAGAAACATTAAAGAATATTGATACTCAAAATGATTTCAAACCAGTCAATATAGTCGAGAAATTTGACCACATCTCTCTTCAGTATTTTCAAAAGGTCAAAGATCAACTATCAAAAGCCTCCAATCATACTCTTATAGGTAAATTCTCTAAAGAGTTGCCTAAAAGGAAATTGCTAACTGAATTCTTAAACAACATGAAATTCAAAGGTGAGTACAACATCTCTGTTAGGGATTCAAGGCATATTTTGTTGGAATTCAACGATAAAGAAGACATAAGTAAAATATGGACTAGATTTGTCTAGACTATCGAGGATTCATCCACGAGGCTGCTAAAATGAAAGGCTGATTTCAACCCAAGAATTTAAAGCGCTTATACCCCTGTTTGGATCATAATTAGACAAGTCCCAGAATATCTCTATAATAAAAGCATTATGCAAGACATAGCAGCATCTATTGGTAATCATTTAAAAATTATATTCCTAGAAAAATAGAGCATATTTTAATGCATGTTATTCCTGGATCAAAATCAATAAAGAAGATTCAACACCACATATGGGTAGGTTTTGGAGACAACCAAGGTTCCTGGTTGAACATTAGCTAGAAAAATCTTCCAAATATTGCACCAGATGTTATCATCTCAGTCATGATATTGATATGTGCAAGAAAGACACTGATATAACCAAGCATGATGAAGATCTTTCTAAAACAGTGACTGAAGTTAACAAAAATGAGAGACAAATCAATAACATTACCAAATCAAAAGCATTTAATCAGCATAATGATTATCAGCCACAAATCAAATCTGTAGTAATTTATCATGATCAAATGATGGATGAGAGACTGCCAAACAACAAAATCAAAGAGAATCTGACTAGAAATAAGCAACAAGATACATCTACTGACAAAGGTACTCCATCAAATACTATCACTCAGCCTATTATTCAATATCAAGAGACCAAATCTCCTAAACTGAGGAGATTATAGAAGCAATACAAATTTTGGAGTATGGTTATAACTTATCTACTTCACAAAATTATGAAAACTTAATGTCAAGTAATATTACTCAAAATCAGAGAAACATTGGCAGCCTTCATACCTCTCATATCCATAGATCTAAAGATACTAATAAAAGATTTCAAGAATTGCTCAACAAGAAAATTAAAGAAGTTTGAACAAAGAAAAATCCTAACAAACTGGTCATCAAATCATTGAGGTTCTCAGGAAACAACAAACCATCCACCTCTACTCCTAATGATGAAAAAAATGCTTAACTAGAACATTAGAGGCATACAAAACAACCCTTCTCTCAGAAAACTCACATCTATCATTCGCAAAGAGATGATTAATCTCATTACCATTCAATAGCATTTAGTGAGCCCTAATAATATGAAGGGATCTAAGGAGGACTCTAAGGAACCTTGCTACTTCTCATATGTAGCAATTCCCAATTTCTATCTAAAATCATATCTCTGAATGCAGATTTAGGTTTTAAAAAGAATAATTTAATCATTTAAGATGATGTCTCCTTCATTTCTGAATATTACTTGTTGATCCTCTGTTTATGAGTTTTGTGTTTCAAGAAGCTTCTCTTTAAATCCAATGGAATTGGATTTTATTTAAGCAAGTCTATCGAAATTTTGCTCTATTAGTTAACCTTTGTTATTCTTCCTGATATTCCCCTTATTTTGACCTAACTCTCATTCAAGGATTCTTTATTTATCTTTGCTTCTTCAAGGTTCCTCCTCACTTCCTAGAAAAATCTCAGCTCCTCGATCATCTCCCAACTATTAGATGAAGGATTTGAAGGTTAAATGTTTTCTGAATTTAGGAGACGAGAACTCGATGGAGAAGAGTTCTTGAGAATAATGTCTTTTATTCTCTATTTTGTTTTAGCGCTAATGTTTTGTTATGGCGTCTGTTATTATTTCCCAAATATTGTATGATTCCCTCTCTATCAAATAAAAGGTTCCAATTTTCTTTTTAAAAAAATCATCGTTGATAGTGTCTAGTTTTTATTATGTTTATAAATTTTTTTTATACAAATATTTTATATATTAATAAAGGTATAAATTGTTCGGTTGTCATGGCCTATCAGTCATTTAAGTATTTCAAATTCAAAAACAAAATAAAAAATATGATGCTTACATGGTTAGGATAATATAATATTAGATCTTCATATTATCTCGAAGATATATTATGTAACTATAAACTCCATAAATTGAGACATAATGACCATCAATAAAATACTTCCTTTATTTTATTATCTCTAATAAATATTACCTACATATGTTTGTTATATTCTCTTACATTTTACATATTATTTTCATTTTTGGAACTATCGAGTCTCACCAAAATTTTCACATCAATTGGCATCGTTTGTGGGAATTAAAAAAATTCTTCCCAAACTACCAAAGCAAATAAGAAAGCTCAAACTGTTGATGTCGAATTTTAGAGAGACATCTGATATTTTTGTGGATGAGGATTTGAAGATTGAGCATATTGGTAAAGATCCACTGGCCCCGACAGCTCCTACAACCATTTCCACCAAACTTGAACGACTGGCTCAACAATTAAATGATTACCAAGCTAATAGTTTTCGCTTGATACAAGAATACTTAGTCTTACAGACCCATAAAGTAAAATATACTATGAAATGTGTAGATAAAAGGGAAGGAGGTGATGTAATTCTTAGAATATTGAGGGACCATTTGCTTAACAAAACTTAGAGAATGAATAAACTTTTCAACGTGTCTTATAAAAACAAATAAAATTTGGACCAAGGGTATTTAAGCAGGAACATGAAGCAACAAATATCACCAAAATAATTGAATAATTCGAATTCTCACTGCAAGGCATAACCTAATAGAGGAATTTTTTTAGAGAAGCTAGGTTGGATCATAGCAAAAAAAAAAAGTAACAATTCCCCCAGTTGTGAATTCTAAAGCACCACTGCCAACTGGAACACAACATGGATACCCACTACCTCAGTCAAGGTACCAACAGTTCTCTCAGCTCCAGCCGAGATTCCAACAGACCCAAGTTGCCCAACTTGGGATCCCCCACAACCGACAATAAGTCTCAACCTTCAAAACGGGGATGGCTTAGAACAACTTTGGAGCACAAATAATTTTTTATCATACCTTGTACAAGGACAATATAGAAACCAAATGACATACCTCTTTACCAAAATTAGACTCAGAGCTATCTGCATACCCTGATAAGATACAACTAACCGAACCTACAAGGGCATAACCAAATGCAAGGAAACTAGCACTTCCAAGATATCAGTTAGCAATGTCGAAGTACAATGCAAATTTGTCAGGTGAAAATGGTAAAGACCTGAATTTCAGCAAGCGGGCCTATTTCTGAATCTCCTTTATATGAATGAGAACTATTAGCCTGATAAAGAGTCCACATTGGCCCCATATATATTGTTTAACATTATGCCATATTTATTTGATAACCACAAGACGTATAATTACTATGAAAAATGAGATACTGAACATCACATACAGTCGTTCAATAATGAGATGATAACCAATAGAATTCGTGCAAAAAAATTCTTATTTATTATTTTAAAACAAAAATACAAATCAAACAACAGAATTCCAACAATTCAAAACATGAGATTCGACCAGAAAGACCAAATGCTTTCAAAATTCTAGGGCAAGTCTCAGACATTTAAAATAAGTCTTTAGATAATAACATTCTTGCTTAGAAAAAATAAATGCTTCATAAAGAAAACTCCAAATAACATTGGTTGCTTAAAGAAAAAAGAAATTACCAACGAGATTCATGTACCCTAACCATGCCTAAATAACTCTAGAAAACTCCAAATAAATAATATATGTTTTCAATATAAAGTCTCGACCTATTAAGATTAATCAATCAATAGAAAAAATTAAGAATGTTAAGTGTTTAATAAAAATACAAAGACTCATAAAATAAAATTATGAAAAAGAATCTTAGTGTAACAATACAAAACAATGTTTTCAATATTACAAAGCAAAAATAAATAAGAAAGAAACTTTAGTCTATGAAGCAACAACGTTTTTGGCTCAGACAACACATTTGTTTGGACATTAATATTGTCAACATTATCAATTCTAGCGCCAGCAGTCTGAACATCACCAACATATTTCTTGACACCACTCCTTTCACCATCTTCGGACCATTAAAGCTCTTATGATCTTGTTCTCGATTAATTCAATAAGGTCAACAATAACTGCATAATTTTTACTCAAACTCGATAAATGATGAAAATCATAAGATTTCTCACTACATTTTATGCCCTTTTCCATCCACTCTCAAGAACAAATTGTTAGAAGCAATCTAAGTTAATGTTGGAGTATTCCTTATAAAATTATATGACTAACTTGAAATGAGCTTCGATAACATTTATGTAAGCAAACTCAGTATTCTCGGTACGATAAACAACAATATCTTAGTTCTAAGTTTGTTATTCAGTGATGCACATGGTTAACACATTTAGACCAACAATATCATCACATAAAGCCACATACTTGGAATGAGCATGTCTATGAAGAAAACTGGAAGGATTAGAATCCATAAAAATGCACGTCTCAACAAAATAATTTACAATTAAAGAATATTGGGGAGTAGAATACAACTAGGGAGCCAAAAAAATAATTTATTCATCAATTATGAGAGTTAGAGTTTTTTGCCGCTTAATAAACGACATGTCATCTTCTTCATATTTGATCAATTCTTTGATAATAATAGTACAAAGTACTTGTTTCTTGTCTAAATCGAAGACTCACAAATGTTGTGTTACAATGATTATGAGCCTCGACTCTGACCTTCAAAGCAACTGAAGGATAAACTGATATTTTCTCTAAACCTTGGTCATTTGATTTGATGCGTAGCTCCATCTTGCAAGAATACCTTCCGCCAATTTATTCTTCAGGCATTTTTTTATTCGCAACTTTAATCCTATGAGATTGATTCTCCAACTCCTTCTTTACATGAGAAGGTTTTCACATAACATCTTCCTGAGGGAAATAAAAAATAGAGAAGCCTTCTCATAAAATGATACTCGACCATAAACCGCTGCAAAAAAGTTATTTGGGTAAAAATGGAGGAATGTGAATGAGAATAATTAAAAAATTATTCCACTAAAACAGCTTACTTTCGGTGAGTATGATATTATCTCTTGCTGTCAAAAGTTATATTTTGAAAAATATAAAATAAAAAAACAATAAAGAGAAAATTAAAGAAGGAATGATTGCTGAGAAGGTGGAAACTAATGTTCGGAAACTCTATTTTGGCTGATCTGAGGGTTTGGTCTTCCATACTTGGTCTCCCAGTTGTCGGAGATGAAAAACATTTATCCTTCCATAATTTGTTGTCACTGGGAAGGTCGGTAGTGATCTGGGCGAATGATTTCATTAAAAAATAGAATAGTTTGGTCTTTTGGTCGGAGACATTAAGAGAAGTAAGAAACTCATTCACCAAGACATGTTCATAAACTCCTCTTGATAAAAGTATAACTGATAATAGAGGACTTCATAAATTTGGAACGAGTTTCTAGGATAAATATTTGTTACTTGAAAAAGTTTAAAGAGGTTTGGAGTAAGATGATACTGAATCACATGATCGAGACAGTAATTAAAGAAAAACACATCCCATTCACAAGCATCAATATTTTTTGTGTTTATTAAAAACCTAACATTTTGCATCGCCTTGAATCGCCCAATCGACGAGTTCTTTTTACACTTTAATATTTACTAAAATACTGATATGAATGATCCACAATGTTGATTATCTGCATATCATTCAGGTATTCATCTTCTACCTCTAGTTCTTATTTGCGACTACCAACGTCGCCTCAGTCACTATCTTATGTCGTCGACAAGTTCATACCTCACTAGTGGAAAGAGTAAGAGAAATAGCATGGAGTCGAACAATAGTTTTGAATAATTTCTTTTTTCTTACTGTAATTTTTTTATTCGTCTACTAGACTGGGTGACAGATTAGGGATGTAACCGTACAAACTTCTTCATGTTCAAAAGAATCGGCCTCAAATGAAATATTACTTTGATTATTCTAATTATATGTGTATTCGTTATCTTCACCCATTCTAACCATATATACCAAATTAAAATATTGTTATAACAATAATAACATGAAGTAATTGATTCAAGAAAATCAAGAAACTGGTAGAAGAAGATTAAGATAATGTAGAGGGAGAAAGTGAAGAAAGAAATAAAAGTGAGATAATAACATGTATTTATACATAAAAGTATTAAATTTCAAATCCATGATTTCTTTATTCTATGTCGTGGATTAATTTGCAGGATGAGTGGCTCAAATTGAAAGAAGTATGGAAGGCCAAGGTTTCCAAAGGTGAACATGATGTATACATTTGTTTGAAACAAGAGACTTCCCCACACGTATAAGTTTCTTTCAGTCACTTACTTTTTCACCAAAATACACATATAAGCCCTCCAACTTCAAAAGTTTTCCATTAAAAGAATTGAATAAATACAAAACTTCTGCAACAGAAATAGTTTTTGCTTAATAACATCCACTACCATATAAATTTGGTCAAAAAATACAAGCAAATGGTGTAACCCTCTGATTAATAAAGCAAGGGATATTTCCATGCACTTATAAGACTTCACCTTAGTCTTCATCAATAAATATGGGTTACTCAAGGAATTTCAAAAGTAAATAAAATCCAAAGAAATAAACAAACAACATAGACAATAGGGAATTTCAGAAGTGGATAATCAATTGGTATAGTAATTCACTCATCCTTCACCAAATGTTTTAGGTCTAATAGAATAACATCATAAGAAATTAGGTCAAAGAACATTTTCAGCCACCAAAATCCATCAAAATAGTATCAAAAGTTTGGATCCCTAGTAGTCTTTATTTCATTCTCCATCGATGACTAAATTAGCTACTTAACTACATACAATGAGGAATCAAAACATTCTGAAGCTAGTAGTAAGAAAAAATAAATTAGTAAATAATGAATAATAAATACCCTAACAACCTACTAACGATTTGTTGTACTCATTCACTATAGTGAAATATAGTTTTTTATCATCAATGGAGGTTTTGGCAGACGAAGGTTAATGAGGCTTGAAAGGTTTGGTACAGACTAAATCAGAGACGTCTCTGATAACAGTTTGACTAAAGTAAATTACAATAAATGGACTTTTTAACACTCTTAAGAGTCTAGCTCCAAAGGACTGACATGAACATGACAATATGTAAAAGATGTAAAAATAAAGCTTCGATAAGCGGCATGTTTAAGTGTATAATATTTGGCCAACATCAAAAGATGTTTCAACCAATGTCAAATGCTTCGGATAATCAAAGTTAGTCCTTCTTTGTTTGGCGCAAAAAAATGGAGGGTTGCTCATAAGGGTCTAAATAGTTTGGTCCGTTAATATTAACCCATCGGTCATTTAACTACATAAATTCTAGAAGATATGGTCAAAGATATGATATATGGTTGGTTAAAATAAGATAGTCTTAAGTCTTCCTAATATATTATAGATACATTTTGTAACTGTAAACTCTGTAAATAAAGACCTAATGACCATCAATAAAATATATTTTTGTTTATTTTATTATTTTTAAGTTTTATTTTTTCTTTTATTTTTTAACATTTTACATAATATCTTTGACTTTAAAGGTATTTAATCTCATCTAATATTTCACATCACATATAATATTGTTTGAGCTTTTTCAAATTTATATTTAAAAAATACTATTATTTTGAGTATCTGAAAATTAAGGTGACTAATACATAGTTTTTAACTAATAATTGTTTTCAACATAATATGATATTAACTATTTTTAATTGTAACTACTGCAATGATATACTAGTCTTATTTCATTCTTAGGTGTATCATTTTATTTGTTTCAAATTTGTATAGTTTTATAAATTCTAAAATATAGTTTTTATATTTAACAACGTAATTGAAATATCTTTTAGGTTAGAACTTAAAATTGATTTATGATGGTTTAAAGTGTTTTGAAATTTAATAAAAAGTAAATTATATATTGTAAGTTTATTTTGATAAGTACCAAAACCAAATTTTAATAATATTAGAAAGAATGATGGATTAGGGATACAAACTAATATTGGGTAAGTATAGATCTCACTTAGAAATAATTTTTTTTATAATTAATTAAATAATACGTTAAACTAGAAAATATTTAGTTTTTAAAATAGAATAAAAATAGTACTTAAGTTAAAAAATAAGATCTCGTGTAAATATTATAAATAATTTTTTTATTATGGAACAAAGATCGGATCTCTAATATCTCATATCTAGTATTTTCATATTTGTATTCACAACTTCTACTTAAAATCTTATTCTCTTTTGAAAGCATCATTCAAACTCACCACCGATGTCATAAGTGAAAACCAAAAGATTTTTTAAATTTATTTATAAAATATAAAAAATTAACAATATATCAAAAGATGACAATCCGATCACACCAATCGCTTGGTAAAAGCTCTAAGAAAATTATGTTTTTGGATCTTATTTATTATATTTTGATTGTTCAAATCATTTATTATTTGAATCTATCTTGGTGTTTATATATATTTTAAAATATTATTATATCAAATATTTCATCATAGTAGACCATAATATTATGGATTTTCATGATTTTCATGATTTGGAGTTTGTGTCTTAAATAAAACAACAATGATTTCCAATCTCATGTCTAGTTCATGTGCACCTTCAACAATAAACTATTTATCTGATCGACAATCAACTCAGGTATTCTGGGGGAGATATTTGTATAGTCATCAACAACCGCCATATGAGCAACTAAGCTCTACTCATGAAGCACCCAAATTTCTCATGTATCGAGGAGGATGTGAAGAGCATGATGGAAGAGTACGCTCGTTTGAAGTAGAATAAAAACCTAAATAATCTCACCCTAATTTGTCTTTAATTATATTAAAAAAGAGGATGAGATGCGTATTAGTCCAACCGCACTGATTATTGTACTTCCCTTCAAACATTGGTACATTGGGCCCACAAATCTCTCTTTTTCTGCACCAATGTGTCTTCTTCATTCTTTGATTGCAAGCTTTGAAAATGATGATTTATCACAACAATATAAACGTAAGAGGATTCAATAAAGAGAAAAAATGATACTTCTTTTAAGATGGGATATGTATGTTTTTTATCCATTACATACAAATTTTGAAGTTATACAAGAAAAATGACATTCCTTCGACTGCAAGTCATGAAAATGTGTCTCATGTTTCTTCATCCTCATCCATTTCCTCTACTTCTACTAACGATTGTAAGGATCTTCAAACATCGGTGGCAATTGGAGATGGAAGTCGACAAAAACTAATTTTATTTGTGGTTTTTTTTTTATCACAGTATGTGTAGTTATGTTGGTACGTAAAATCCTAAAGACCCAGGTGGAAAGGTAAGAGCCCCGTCTAGCACGACGACTATAGTTGAACGAACCTCACATCTAATATACAAGTTAATTTCACCGAGCCCTTGATCAGTCAGCCTGGCATCTGTTTACAGCCTCAAAAGCGTTTCGGCCTCAACAAGGGTTTGGTCTCATTATGGTTTAGACATAATTTTTTTAAAGATAATATCTCACAATATGAAGAGATTCTAATGGCCTCCCAATAAGGGAGTCAGACTAGTACCAATAGAACCATTCAACGGTTCCTCCATACGGGTCAACTAACAATGTGCCAATCCAACACTATTGTGTCGAGGTAATATTATTATACAAAAAAAAGTCTACTAAAACTAATGTGCAAACGAATTCATTAGGGGTTAACCCTCTATAAAGGTTGGAAATCAGTACGATTTCGACTTCAGCCCTTCCTCCCATGGCTACATATAAGTTTTCTAATAGTTATTATTTTTATTTCGATAATAGAAAATCTATTTGGCTTATAAACCGAAGAGCAATGCAATGTAGGATTTTGAGTCAAGCCTCTATATGCATAATGCTTACGAGCTAAAAATTAATATGCATTAGGCTTCCAAGCTAAAGTACATAAATAATACATTCTGACATGCTCTATATTCTATCAAGCTGCTCTACCCCCTCACTTAAGCATCTATGAGAACAAATAATATTATGTTCTTTCACGACATGACAGTCCAACCTTTTAATGTTTTAAGGGTACCATATTTTAAAGCTTTCATGAGAAGTTATGACGTATGCACCCCTATGGAAGCCAAACACTGCCATATGGTTTATACCCCCATGGAGGAAATCTTTCAAACTTCGGTATGTACCCCCGTTATGGTCGATCCAACTATTATTTTCTATGTTTTATACGGTAGAGAGCTCAATCCCTTCAATAATTAAAGATGCCAAATATAAAATTTTCAATTTGGTTTGGATATCTACAATAATAATGGGGGGGGGGGGGTAAACAACCAGTAATTCTAAATAAGTTTGGAAACATAAAACATATTTTATAAGAGAGGTATATCCCTTCTAAATTTATTTATTAATTTATAATAGTACTTCTTCTACTTTCACTTTAAAGTGCTAGAGAGGCTACACATCTTAGTACGATAACCATAAAAAAACAGGTTGCATAACATCATACTACTTGCTCTTGTACCGAGTTTCATGTGGTAGAAGGGATATTTTCTCCACAAATGATCGAAGGGTTTTTAACAAGATATGAGTAAAGAAATTCTTGAATCGAGCTCTCCGAATTCATTATAGTTTGACTAGAGGTATTATTCCATGATCAAAGATAATGTCCTATATAAATAAGCATTATATCATGAAAGAAATGATCGAATATTTGATATATCAGACATGATTCATAATTTAATATCATAAATCATAATTTGAATAGTTTATTCATACTTTAGTTCTATTCTTCTACCAAAAAATGCTAATCTCTTTTAAAAGGACTATTCCATTTCTACCACTTCGACCGGAAAAACTCTAAACTCATAAATCGTAATATGAAAATGATTTAAGGTTTGTTCAAGTTTTTTGCAAAATTCATATATGATTGTTTTTTATAGATTAGAGGTTATAATGGATCAAACTTATTTAATCTTTAATTTATATTGTGATATGGTTTTCGTAAGTTTAATATGAGTTTTTTTTTTTGCATAAATAGGTGAGATTGCATTGGATCAGGCTTGTTTAGGGTTATATTTGAATTATTATCTAGTTTTTTCAAATTGGATGATTTAAATATTTTGTGGTCTATGTAAAATTGAGAGAAAAAAATAAAAAAAATAACATAATTTATTATTTTTAGAGGAAAAATAATATTGTATTAGATAAGATCTCATAATCTAAAACTTGGTAAAATGAGATGAATAGATCTCCAAGTAAATAATTGTTCAAAGAGGAGAAATATTTTTTATTTATTAAAATAGTCTCTACTTATAACAATATATATTATCTTTTATTAAATATAGATATTAATTATGCTACATGAAATATATTTGTTACTAAATTGATTTAGTATCTCTTAAAATATTTATTTCATACTTGATCACCAACTCATTGCCCAATGGGTTTGATATTCTACAAATCGGGTATTGTAAGCTAAAAAACTTCACCCTTATCAAGTACATACAATCATCTTTACAATGAACCTATAACTATAAATATATCTTATAATAAAATATATTGAAAATCAAAAACAAAAAGGTTTAGTTTTGTCACATGCGTTCATGAATACATCTCTCAAGATGAGGTTGACAAGTCAGATGTCCGAGGTTTCAAAATCCATTGACTATTATGGATGTTCATACATGTGTTGGACATAACAAGGTAAAATAGACAAAGTAAAGAAAACTAAGTGCATACAGACTAATGAAAGTCTTAAAATAATCATAAACTTATTATTAAACATTCTTATATAATCATAAACTGATATATAGGCTATATTATCCCCAAATTTCATAATAACTATAAATTTTAAGTCCTCTAGAAATTAATATTCAAATCCCCACTTAATTATAAATTAATTACAATTATTCATAAAAAATAAACCAACATCCTCACAACATTATACAAACTTAAATTAGTATATACTTTTACAAATATCTTAAAACATAAAGAAGTAATTAAGCTTATATAACAATATAAAATATTCTTATAGGAATGTTAAATTCTTTGTGGTGTAATATAAGCATTCAGACTTAGCTTATATAACACCATAAAGGGTTATATAAGAAAATAAAGATTCTTGTGAGGAAAATGAAGAATTTAATTTTACCTTCTTTAAGATTACATACAATTTTTAGCTTCGGTTGTGGATTATTATAACAAAAATAAAAATTAATGTAAGATAATTTAATTTAGATTCTTATTTGCATCTGAAAAGAAAATAGACTACTTGGTCATAAATTTATATTTGAACTATGTTTAACTTGAAATGTAACATTATAAGATATACATAAGATCTTAAATCAAATATATCACTTAATATGAAACATTAATTATTAAGAAAACTTATATTTCAGGAATATAATTTTTTTCCAATATAATCATAATAAATAGTGCACATTTCAACTTTAAACTTTGCTAAATGAATATTAAAATCATAATTTTCTGAATAGTGACATTGAGAAAACATGACATATATTAAAAACCTAATGACCTTATTAGTTTTGTATGATATTTAACAAACATTAATCGACCCAAAAAATACTAACAAGTTTATAATAGTTGTATGTTCATTTCGGTGCAGAACAATTGTCTATAACATTAAAAATTCATTATTTGATATTCAACAAGTGTCTTGTCAATGATACAATGATATTAATATTTTAATATGTTTAATTTTGAGACAAAATTAGTAGACTATCATGGACTTCACAAGTTCATGAGAGAGTGGATTAGATTTAATATTGTATGTTGATGATATATTATTCGTTATAAACTATAATAGAATGTCACCATGAAATTTCTATTGAATCCATTTTATCTGAAATTACTGAGTGAAACATATCATATGTCGTAAACTCAAACTCATCAGACTTATTCTTGTTTTATGAATTTAATACAAAGACATAAATTAGGGTTCTGTTGTAACGTTATGGTGTAAAAAACAAGCTCATATATTCTTTTTAGGTAAACTAAGATAAGTTATCTCAAGCAACACACCAATAATAATTTATAAATTTAGGAGATAGAAAATATTTATATGTTTTGGAAATTAAATTTTGATGTATGATAAAGTTGGTTCAATATAGAGTATAACATTAATGAAAAGAATCATGAGTAGATGTTTGATTATTTTGGTCAAAACTATTGTGTGGTAGGACATATGTCGTTTAGTATTTAGTAAGAGCAAAGTGTCTCGTGTTCACATAAATAAAGTTAAACAATAGAGAAGATCATTTATGCGCCATGACTTTATCAGTTAAATAGTTGTTAAATAAAATTGTATGATTTATATTTACATATTTTATGATAATAAAATTTGTACCACGCTCGATAATACATAATAAAAAACACATTACTTTTTTACCCTTCAGAAAATTAAAATAGAAAAAAATAAGAATAAAGTTCATTATTTTTATGAGTTAAGATTAACATTGTATTTTCATCATTTGTGTATTGAGATTTTAATGTCTATATTTATATATGAGCATAATATCAATGTAGACATTTTTAGTCTAGAATCTTTTCGTTTTATGTGAAATTTGTTTCTAATTTAGTTTTAGTTTAACTTTAGACTATATTATGTTTAGTTTTAGTTTGTATATGATTCGGTCGAACAAAATATAATATTTATTTTTTTCTCTTATATCTCTTGTACTTTATGTACAGTTTAGCGATCATAATTCAGTTAAAGATGACGAGTTAATAATCAATATGTAGTCATTACGAGGTCATGTACTAGGATGCACTCCATGAGAAGATAAACTTTATTTAGTTGTTAGTTAGAAATATGATCACAATGAGAATTAGTACGTCTTAAGTGACGCATCTTTCTGTGTTCTCTGTTGACCATCATTTAAAATGATAAAAAAAATTGGATTATATGTGAATACAACAATGTTATTTAGTGTATATTTTAATGGATACATTTAGTACATAGAATTATCGAAATCAAATATTTTAATGATATCCTCAATTGCATTGTGTTAGTGTGTATATTTTGAGTAGTTAAGTTGTTATAATTATAGTCTAGTATTTTAAATTTAATATGTTAAATTAATTTGGATTGTCGGGTAAAAGTGAAAGTATAATAAAAATTATACTCTAATGTAGATGTTAGTCAGACTAATGTAGGTTTTAAAATAAGTCCATTCGTTTGGAACTAAAGTTATCACTCTATGAGTCCAACAATGTTGTTGTCCCCGTGGATATGAATTCATTCGATTATAGTCATTTAGAGAAGTAGATAAAGTTAGCAGAAAAATAATATGCACATGATCTCCAGAAGAACATATAGTTAAGTTAGATTATAGTTTTCTGAATCCATTCATTCTAATTAAAATATAATTTTAAAAAATAACATCGGTTTTGTTTTCTATTTGTCATTTTTCCTACACCATTTTTGCCGGATTTTTTTAAAATTGAATCTATCAATATTTTTTTATCGATTCTCTTTCAACAAATCAATAATTTCAGCTATTCGTAGTAGTATTCTATTAGATATCGGTTTTCATCATCTTCATATGCAAATGAGACCCATAAATTTTATATATTTATTTTACATATTTTTTAATCAATATGTTCTCTAGTTCTTCTAATTCTAACTTCTAATAGCTACTATTTATTAAAATTAAAATTTAATTTAAAAAACAAATAACATAGCAATTTTTTTTTGAATTTAGCTTGCTAGAGAAGTTATTACATAGCATTAGAAGTTATTAGAAGCAATTTTAAAAAACTAAATACATTTAGTATATAGCATATTTTACATATTTTCATAGTTTTTATTACAATTTTAGTTAGTTGAACATACACTCTAACTATGTGTATTTAGTTTAGATTTAGGATAAGTAATTATAACAATATGTTTAAGTATACAAATTTGTCATCCAATTTGTATTTAGAATTTAAAATGAAAAAAGAAAAACGTTTGACATACTAGTTTATAAAAATCTATCATTCATTTCGTATTAAGAATAAGAGAAAAAGAAATTGAAAGAATATGTTTTCATAATCTCAATTATTTTTGAACATTTTTTTGCGAGAGTCGAAACTATACAGAAACTTGACTAGAAACAAATTGTGACAAAAAATAGGTTTTTTGAAACTTTATATTTTCATTACAAATATATATTCAAAAACAATATTTTTCATCCCATTTTTTTGTATTAAAATGCAAAGATAAAATTTATGCTACTTTTATATATCCAATTTAAAAAATATATAAAACAATTATTTTAATAATTTTTTATTTTGTCAAAACATAAATCTTTTGGCTTTTCAATTATGGAATTTAAAAAAAGTTTGCACTTTTGGTAACTAATTGTCATATTTTCATTTTTAAAGTTACTATCAAGTTTAAAATAAGAATGATATTGAAATTAAACTAAAATAATTTATTATTTCTTAGGTGAAAAACTTAATTTGAAATCAATAACATAATTTTGATAAATGATGAAAATACGTATAGATATTTGGTTTTTTCGTTTCAGCTTGATTCTTACAAACTGGTAATCATTAATTTGGTTTTGTTTGGTTTTCGAATTTCGATTTTTTTTAAATCTTGTAACCGAATAAAATTTGATTTATTTATACTTGGTTCAGTTCAATATGAGTATTTTAAAAATATTATATTTTAATTGAAATCTCGATATTTATATATGTTTACGTATTTATGTAGTTTTTGGTTTTGATTTTTTTATTGTAAAAAATATTAAATAAATAAAAGGTGTTCGTAGAGATACCTATAGCATGCCCCGAGGGTTGGCGTTAGAGCCATCAAAAAAAGCAAGATAGAAGTAAGCAGACCATGACATGCCAAAAGTCTAAACAAAATAAGAAAGTCTCATAAGTGGTAGAAAAATATCAAAACAACAAAAATCTGTAGTCATAAAGAAGGACAAGAGTAAGCAGAAAACCAAAATGAGACCATCATGTAATAGCCACCTGCACTCTGTAAAAGAAATCAAATGTAAACAAAATTAAATTAGTGGATATGGAGGATAGATAGACCAGAAAATATTAATTCCGAGAAATCTGAAATGGACATCGGCTAGCATACTATAAGAGACAGAAGAGGTCAGACTCAGAGGATAGTCAAAGATTATGTTGTTTCTTTCACCCCAAATATGATATATATTAGCACTAAAGCAAACCCGTCATAAGCGTGAGCTGAAGGAGGTAAATTGGAAGTCTCGAAAAGCCAAGAGATTTAATTAGAGTTATTATGGTAGGGGATTCCAAGCTTAGAACTTGTGAATTCTCATAGGTTCCAGGAGAAACTACAATAAAATACAATATGATTGGTAGTTTCAAAAATGGAATTGCAGAGAACACGCATAAGGGGAGTATTAATACACCAACTCGGAAGCTTGTGGTGGGTGATTATCATGGATGGCAAACCAGAGGATAAAAAGTCTCCAAAAAGTGGCAGAATGCTTTCGAAACCAATTCACTTGAGTGAGACAGAGGAGAGTGGAATTTATTTCATACTAAACCCGTCAATCCGACACAGAGCATGAATGAACAAATAACATTGTAGGTGTTCTTAATTGTGAATTTGTGGAATCCATCCTTAGTAGTCCAGTAATGGGTGTCATCGGGGAGGACGTTTGGGGGATACAAATTGTTTTTGTTTTCAACACTTGCGGATGTATTATGAAAATGCCAAATCCAACGTCCATCGGAGATAAATTCAAAGACATTAATGTTCTTAACCAACCTTGAATGGTAGATTATATTCTGCCCATAATGACATGCAAATGAGGTGGTAAGCAGCAAATGATCAAACCGGAATGAAGTATTCTTATCATTTGAAAAGATTACTAGCCAAATGCCTAAGGGTTAAAATTTTATCTCAGTCGAGGGGGGGGGGGGAGAGCCATGGTTGATGTCCCAAAAATTATTGTTTTTTTTTTTTCCAGTTTTTAATCCAATCACACCAGATAGAGTTGAAATAATAATTAATAATGGACCAAAGATGTTTAATGATGGCATCTTGATTCCAGGTTTTTAGTGCTGGAATCCGAAGGTCACCTTCCAACGTGAGCACAGTAACATAAAACCATGCCACTTTAGCCTCCAAGATTTTTATCTCATGGTCGGACTAGAGGAAGCGGCTGAAGTTTTGGGAGTTATTTGAGAATTCTTGAAGAGAGGACAAAAAATGAAGACTAGTAAACTTGGTCCAACAAAAAATATGTCCCTAATGAGCTGAAGATGACCACCATTAGAAAGGTACTTGGAAGTCCAAAAGCCAATACGAGCAATAATTTTATGGAAAAAGAGGCCGATAATCAATATGTGATAATCTGGTAGTGAGCAAAGGAACTCCAAGATATTTGACTGGAAGAGAGCCAACCTTAAACCTTAAGAGGTTGATGATAACAAACTTTAGAGGTTGATCCCAGACATGAAAATCTGACTCTTATCATGATTAACTTGGAGCCCCGAAAGCATAAAAAAATCGTTGAATCCTTCTTTGATGAGAAGAAGGGATTTGATATCTTCATGAAAAAGATCTTTAAATCATCCGCAAAGCAAATATTAAATTTTTTGAGTTTATGGAACTTCTAATGGAATTTAAATTTACAATCGTTGCTCTTTTTTCTTGAGGATGTCAGAAAGGACTCGCATAACGGGAACGAAGAGGAAATGAGAGAGATGGTCTCATTGTCTGAGCCATTTTCTCCATAGAAATAAGTAAGGAAGATCATTAGCGATGCTATAAGAGGTAGTGACAATATGTTAGATGATCCAAGTGATCATCAATTCTGGGAAGTCCATTGAGACAAGAATATCAAGAATGATGCGCCATCTAACATTGTCAAAATATTTCATCGTGTCAATTTTTAGATTGAACCTCCTGCCTTTGGAGTTAAGATAATACCTCTTAAGAATCTCTTGGGAGAGAAGAATGTTATTGGAGATGTTCCTACAGGTCACGAAAGCCGAATGAGAATTTCCAATAGGGTAGGGGAATGAGTCTTTGATTATGTTGGCAAAAATCTTAAAGATAGTTTGTAGACAAAACTGCATTAAAAATGAAACGGAAATAAGAGGCGTAAGAGAGAGATAGTCGGTTTTCGGAGCGAGGGCAATGGAGGTGGAGTTCCAAGAAGGTTCCATTTGATTTGAGTTAAAGAAATATATAACATCATTGCAAATTTTATTACCCATAATGGTCCAATATTTTTTTAAAGAAACTAGAGTTGAAACCACCGCGACCATGAGATTTGTTACTGTTGATGCTAAAAAGAACATCTTTAATTTCATCATCGGTAATCAGGCAATTCATATAGGACTTGTTCGAGGAGTTGAACCTAATAAAGATAAGGGAGGAGACTCTCAATAGACCAGGATAACCGGGAAGGTATCTAGTGCCAAACAAAGTTTTGAAGTGGCTAACCAGGACATCAGAAATACCATAAGAAATAATGATCAAATCGCATCGGTTATTCATGATCAAGGTAATATTGTTGGGCAACTGCCGATTTTCGATGTTATGGGAAAAATAGATTGTAGGTCATTCCAGAATGAAATATGGTCAGGGTCATCGTTGAATGCATAAATAATAGTGAAACAGAAAACAATTAGGAAGTTGAGATGCTTCGCATTATAGTGGATGTGTTGAGAGGATGAAGATGGGGCGGAAATAATGATAACACTTGGATTCCATAAAATCCAAATCCTACCAAAGGGGTGGTGGCCCTAGTTGGTAACAAAATGTCAATAAGGGCCATATTTATATTAATAGGGATAACTTTGTGGGAGCAGACTTTAGTTTCAATGAGGATCATGACAGAAATACTATTACTCATAATAAAATAATTAACTTCTTTTTTCCTAACAAGATCATTTAGCCAAATAACATTCCAAGAATTGATATATATAATAGAAATACTTACAAAGGGTTAGGTAGTGGCCTTGTTGAAGGGCAAAGTCATAAAACCGAAAGAGGCATCCCCAAGATGGATGGGTATGCACGGCGGAGAGTCCACTTCCTCTCCACTTTCATCTATGGCGGCATCAAACGAAATGATATAGTGAAGAGTCTTCTCTTCAAAAGAATCAAACTCAAAGGAGGTTACCAGAAAAAGAGAGGTCTAAAAAATTTATGGAGCAATAAAAGAAAAAAAAACAAAAATTAAATCCTAAACATTTCTCAGAAAAAATGACAAACGATGGTCCGCAATTTTTAATCAATTCTTCATTTAGTTGGCTAAAAATCAAAAACCATAAATAAATAAAACCAAAACAATTGAGAAACGAACCGAACCAAATTTATCTATTTTGATTCCGTTCGGTTTGATGTTTTGTTTTCGTAAAAATAATCCTGTCTGAGTGAAACTTTTAAAATAAATAAAAAAATGCAGAAATTATTTATAAAAAATGAGGAGAAATAAAAGCCGTCTCCTGTGAAGAAACACGTTTCGCATTTTTGAACCATAGAAAGACTCTCGAGCAAAATCACATTCAATAGCAGATGGATCCCACAGTACATTTTACAATTCCCAGTGACTGACTGTTGTTACTGTTAGCAAGTAAATAAATAATAGAAGGTAAAATGGTACGGTCACACCAGGACCAGGAGTATTATTTAATGGAAAAGTAGAGGGACTGAATGGTAATTGAAGAGAGTGCTGCTATGTCAGCAACAGTGGCAGTAGCAGTAGGAGAGCATCTTATTTCGCATTAGCGGTGCAACTTTGATGCCTTTTTGAGTACCTGCCCGACCTATATTTCATACCGCCCCACCACACCATATATAGAAATTTCAATTCAAGTAATACATTAAATATTCATACACAACAAATAATATACTAACATAAAATAATATAATAATAATGTTAACCTAAAAAAAAATAATACGATGAACAGTGCATAAATATTCAATTAAAGCTTTTATTATTATTAAATATCTAAGATTAATGAACTATAAATAAATATATAGATCAATAAAACACAAATAATCTATTTTGTTTATATATAAATAAATAAATATATTATATTCAAATTTGATTTTGAAGCGAAAAAATCGAAAATACAATCGGTTTTGTAGTTTTAGAATGATCGAAACTATATATTTGGTATTTTCTTTTCATTAAACCAAATAACCATGGTCTCATATTTTTATCATTAAATAAGTACATGTCTCGTATTTCTCTACTTCACCCACTTATTCCGGATGAATCTCTCCACTTACATCATGTTTGGGCTAACATGATTTAGTAATGTTTAGTCTTTACATTTCATCAAACATGATCTCTTTTTAAATATATTTCTCCACTTCATCATGTTTGCTCTCTCATTTCTTTCACTTCACCATGCATGGTTTCGCTTCCCTCCATTACATTATGTATGATATCTTATCTTTCTATTGCATCATAGACCATGGTAAAGCGAAATAAGAGATGCAAGACCAAACAACGTAATACTAGACAAAGGTTACTGAATTTGACAAAAAAAGTAGCATCCAAAATCTAGTTTTGTCCGTATTGAAAAACAAATCTAATAGTTTTTTTTCCTAAAATCTTCAATTAAAAAATATAAATTTTAAAATAAACAAAAATAGTCTTAAAAAAATAAATACACATGATAAACTAATATTTAAAATATTATTTAGAAACTGGATATTTTAAACGAATACAAAATCTGGATGTTAAATACGCATTGAATGATAATAACACGCTAGTGTTGGATATTTTATTTTATAATAACATTTTAATTTTAGAATATTTAGGGAAGGGTTTTGGACTAGTAAATTTTAGTAATTTAATTTACTATACCTAATCAAACCGTAACTAAATTTTATGAGACATTTTAACCGAGATATTAATTATGTAAATTGGACCATTCATAAATTTAATTTATTAAAAGATATATGATAACTCCTTGATGAAATAATGGGTGTTATTTGTCACTTTCCTATTAGAAAAACTATAATGAAATTGTTAATGAAACAGCATGATAAAAATGACGTTACAACTGCTTTAATGGAATTGATCTTATTAAAATAAGAGAATAAAATTGGCTAATTATAGAATGCCCAAGAGTATGGCTATAAACACAATTATGAATGCAAGTCCAAAAGGAAAGAAAAGAGGATGATAAGGTTCCTAATAGTACTGGTTTTGTTTTAGAAAAGTTAATTTATCTAATAAAAAATAAACTCATAGAATTTCTTTTGTAGTTAAAACAAAAAAATTACGTTGGTTTCACTAAAACAAATGTTAAAAACAGTTTATCCATAAAAATTGAGTATTTTTGAAATAGTTAAAAATATATATTTTAGGAATTTAATTTTATTTATCTTTAAAAAATAAAATTAACAATATTTTTGAATTTTTAATTTAAAAGATGTGAATTTTAAAAAAACAAAAAATACGAGAGAGAAAAATAGTTAAGAGGTATTGAGATTACTCATTTATCGTTAGGTGGTTATATGCAAATACTCATTTATCACTTGGTGTTTATCCTTATTTTATCAAACCTTAGATGCTTATTGATAAATATTGGTTTATTATTGGTAAATAAGTTTGATATTGGTTTATTATTGGTAAATAAGTTTGATATTTGCCTATTATATTAGATTATTATTTTTTATACAATTTTATTGTTTTTAAAAGAAATTATTTCAACGTATTAAACCTTTTTATTTTCTATTTTTTTTACGTATAACTAATTTTTAAAATTTTGATACAAACAATAAAAATGAAACAATTTTGATAAATTAAAAAAATGTAAAGTAATAAAAAATTTAAGTCTTTTAGAGGATTTAGTAATTTTGATAAAACATGTCTAATTATAATTTTATTTATAATAATAAAACATGATACGTGATAAAGATGTAATTAGTCCAGCCTGAACTTATCGGTTTATCAATTTATCCAGATGTATTACAGAGAATTAGTAAAAGATACAATCAATTACAAATCTTGGCACTTAGAGAAATACATGCCATTATCTCAAAATATATGTGAGATATTTATTGTAACACAAGATCTATAAATAAATGTCTCACAATCATCAATAAAACTAACATATCTTTCTTTATTACTTGTGTTATTTACTTATCGGTTTATCAATTTATCCAGATGTATTACAGAGAATTAGTAAAAGATACAATCAATTACAAATCTTGGTACTTAGAGAAATACATGTCATTATCTCAAAATGTATGTGAGATATTTATTGTAACACAAGATCTATAAATAAATGTCTCACAATCATCAATAAAACTAACATATCTTTCTTTATTACTTGTGTTATTTACTTTCGTTAATCATCTTCACTCTCATTCCAATTTTTAACTCGATTAACGTCAAGTCCGATTAAAGCTTTAACTAAGCCTAGTGAGCTAAAATGACATCAATTTGAGTCATCTGTGGAAATAAAAAAAATATCATTAAGATGTGAACAATTCAAAATTCAAACAAAAGATAGTCGAATTTCAATGAAAGCATATATCTATCCATAGATGATGAGACTAGGATGTAATATCCAAATGAATCACTAAATTCCCAAGTGGTTGAGGCCCTAGCGACCGAAGAGAACTTGCAATACCTCCAATTTTCGAGCGTATGACTCAACAATTGAGGAGTGAATATGTTAAAAAAATCATTATTGCATGAATGATTATTATTGCAAGTTCTCATACTCAAATATATTTCCCATGAAGTTGGCATAATGGATGAAAAAGAAGGAGATGATGTTACCTCGAGAATATTGCAAGACAAAATTAAAAAATAGAGCGCGAGAGGATAAAGAAAAGAACTATAAGGGAACACAAAATAGAAAAAAAGTATGATCAATAATCTAACCAAAGAGATAAAATGAGAATAAAACGCCGCATAAATATGAGAATGAGTAGAAGTCCAACGCCCAACTATGACCAAAGGAATATGAACAAATCAGATCCTAGACGGAAATACAAAAAAGACTTGATAATTCAACAAGTTAGGAATACTGGAGCAATACTGATTGTGGGTACAATGCAGGTGTGTCCCACCTTCACCGTGATTTATGCCTCCACCATATGTTGACTACATAACAACCCATTACTTAAGCTAGAATGCTCCACCATGTGTGTCTAAAAACATAGAAGGAAGCCAACTGGAATATCCAGAAAAACTCTACCAAAGGGCGATAACAACATAAGATACCTGAATGGACGTATGTTTTCCTACAATATCAACCATGGTACATACACTCAAGTTCATACAAACATGCAAACATGATAAACACAACCCAAAACCGAGAGGAGAAAAATGGAAAAGTCTAGGGTTCCAACAAGCTTAACCGTTCATTGATGATCTAGATGAATATTAAACGGATGAATCAATGAGATGAAGAGTCTTCACTAGTATGAAAATATTGTTTCGTGTCATACCATCATTCTATGATAATCACAAAATAGGAAAATACGATGGAAAATAAGATTTGGAGCACCACATTCACCAATTCAACAACGAAATGCTTCAGTATAAAATTGATGACGAGATATAGTTCCGAGCCTTTGTCATGAACCTAAAGGGAAGCGTAATATAATGGTTCAACAGTCTCCTAAGAGGTTGCATAAAAAAAAAATAAGACATTTCAAATAATATTTAGGAATCAATTTATGGTTTCAAAATAAATCATAAGAGACGATGGACTATATAGTATTTTATAAGCTAAGAGCTAATGAGAGCCAAATAGAGTATAACTAAATATTTATTGAAACAAAAATATAGTTACAAATGTGGCACGATTTGGTGGTCTAGTAGCATTTAGACAGTGAGTTTAAGAGGGAACCTTTTATTATACAATAATGAAAAACAAAATACTGATCTTCGGAGATCTACTGGCCCATGTAGAATAATTCATCAAGGCGGATGAGATGGCCAGAGCACCCATATGAATTAGGCTTCCGAGCGAGAGCATCCAATGTACATAAGCTTCCAAGCCATAACACCAATGTAGAAATTAGCTTCTGACCACAAAGCACCAATGCGCAAAGTGTCTTCCAGTCCAGAGCTAACCAATGTACAAAGAGGTTTTAGGGCCAAACACCTAACCTCTATGTTTGAGACTAATGACCTTGAAAAAGGTTAAACATCAATCAATTTTGTGTTAAAAATGTACAGAAACATCTAAGCAATATATTGTTTCCTCTCTACGCAATACTTAGAATATTGTCAATTAATACACAAACTAAGTAAGGAAAATAACCCAAATTTTAGAAGATAACCGAGCTTAAAGAATTGTTTCAAAAAATAAACGAATAAAAAAGTATGTATCTATATACACCCAACATAAAAGTCTACTAAAGTAGAATATATTTGTTGGCAACACAAAAAAAAGTTTTCTCTTTTAAAAAAGACTTACTCGCCCGAGCCTCCATATTGAATCAAAACTACAAGACTTGTTCCAAATAAACAAGAAAATAAAATTTACAATATATTTATGTATAGAAATAAAAAGAATAAAGAGAATCACTAAAGGCAAACATTAGTTGTATTAAAATATCCTTAGCTACAATAAAACTTTCCCATATCGGAAGATTTTACCATTTTGAAGATAGGAAAAAACAAAATAAAAATAACACTACGTTTTAAGTTACATTATTTTCACCATCAACACCTTCAGATGTAAGAAACCTTTCTTCTTTATTCAGTAACTTCGGTGGTGAGGTTTTCCCCCTACATATGATTGATACGCGGAACCCTTCGGAGAGAAAGTTCTTATTCCTTAATAAACTTGGAGGTTGAAATACTTTTACACTGTAATAATATTTATAAGTGAAAGAACCTACCTCATCACTGATTCTAAAAGGAGATGCATTTTATATTAACTACTTATGAAGATCCTCTACCTCTTTATTTTCTCCTCTGGCATCAATATCATAGGCATGCTACCATTGAATTGGTCTAGTCCAAAGGACCACTAATTGCGATGTATTAATTTCTAAAAAACGCCAAGTTCCTAACATGGCCATGTTTGATGAATCGCTCATACAATGATCTATTTATTTGCCATACTCGACGGAATATGTTAAACACAACTCATAAACTTATATTTTTCTGGCCTCATAGAGCTCCCCGACTTATCCTGCTCAATAAACTATCATATATGTTATGCTCAAAAAAGAGAGTAAGATAAATAGTTGTTATTGGGGTTAAACATTCAGAAAACATATTGGTAAAGGTCCAATCCTTGGTAGTGGATGTCTATTAACAATGTATGATCGCGATTTTTTCCTAGCCTTTTCAAAATTTGGAAGGTATATTACCATTCAATATTGGTTGGGGCGAGACATATAGTAGTACTTTCATTTGGTGAATTTATAACCGTGGTGGCTAAAAACTCTTCCATGAAAAATGGATAGATGGTAAAATTTGCGACCATAATTGAGGCTATGAGAAACGTCCAGCCGTTGGTCATGAGTTGACTAGAAAATATACTAAAGAATTAAAAAATACATAAAAAACTCAATATAAAATTGATGAGGGAATCCCCATAGCTTCACATGGCCTAACAAAGGAAAAATGGAAAGAGATGGCTATAAACCTAAACTAAACAAGTAACAAGACGAAGAACACGTGAAAGTATCTTAAAGGTTCCAGGAATAGCAGAGCTTCATCACCGATGGACAACCAAGAGGATCAAGATAACAAGGTATCCCTATGGCTTCAATCAGAGTGGAGCAAGAGGCTCAGAGTTTCCCAGCAGAGTAGAGCTTCGTCGTCAGAAGATTAATAGGAAGAGAAGACTAAATAGGATGCTCAAAGGCTCTTGACAGATCAGAGCTCCATCACCAAAACCAACCATGAGGATCAGGATAGCAATGTATCTTTAGGGATTCAAACAAAGCAGAGCCCCATCTCTGAGGACCAGTTAAGAGGCTCGAAGCTCCCTTGCACATCAGACCTCCATCGCCGTGGGCCGATTAAAGAGAAAAAGGCCTTACTGAAAAGCATAGCTCAGTTAGAGCCGCACATGTGACGACCAGAGCAGCCCAAACCGAGCTGATGCAATGGTAACATAAGAGGCAATTTTAGAGGTCAATAGAAACTCCAAAGAATTAATCGGTCAACAACAGAAATAACAGGAGACCGTGAATTTAGGAATTTCTTCAAAAATGTTAGTCCGCTCTTTCAATAAAGAAAATGAGTATTAATTAGAGAGAAAATATCAAATAAAAGAGGCTCTAGACCCAAAGAATTGTATATTTTTTTACATAATAGAATTAAACTCTCTTTTTGTCATAATTTATTATATCTTAACATAAAATAAATGAGGGACACAATTTTGCATCAAACAAGAATGTGAGAAATATATTTAATTACTCAACCAATCATTTGATGTTTCCACCATTATAGGAAGACTAGTCGTTACGATGTTTCCACATTTTTCTTGCATGATATTGAGTTATGTAAAACATTTTATCTCGATGTCTCAGTGGGTCCAACAACTATAAAAATTAGGAGGTAATCTTACGAAGATGAAGATATGTTTGGCCTCGTACAATTAGAAACTATAAAAGTTTCATTAGGTATCCGTATAAAATTTGGGGACTACACATACTCATGTCTACTGGCCTGAAGTAACCATGTCGTGACATATGTACGAATTTTTCATCTTTTAATATTTTAAAATCTCTTTGCATAATTTACTACCGATAATTTTTTGAAAACAAAAGTAGGGAAAGCTAATACAGTTTCTTACTAATAAAGATGATGTATAAATCTAGAGGATATAAGAGGAAAGGGAAAAATATCAAGTAAACTAAGAATATATACTTATAGCATAAACATATATCATCATAGTCATCCACCTGCTAGTGATTGAATGGTTGGCAAAATTCTCTTACAATAAAAAATAAAAAACCTAAGATGTATCGTTGAGCATGTGACATGTTTCCTCACATGGTTTTTAGCCACATTTAATAATGGTAACCTTGTCTATTCCCCATGTGCCATCACTATACACATTGCTCTTGCGATACTCTCAATAATTTTTATTTCATACACATTTTATTTTATTTATTTTTATACTTTTGGAGCATGATAAACAAACTTAGCATGAGTTAATTTCTCTATTATGTGGTCTAACCTATATATACATTTATTAGTATTTAATTTATTTATTTTATTTAAATTTATTTTTTACATATTATTTCAATATTAATAGTAAAAGTAATGTCTACGGTTTCCTACAGGCTGAATTTCATGAAAAATATATTAAGGTTGAGACAGAGAAGTGATGTTTACTTTCGATATATACTAGCATCATTAGGTCGAATGAGTAGTGTGCTACGATAATGACCAGTGAAGTCTGAACTAGGTTCTTAGATTGCCTGATCAAATTGTATGAGGTAGGAGACTAAAGATATTACCAATCATACAAAAAAGTTAGCTGTCGGTAAGGTTGTTATCGGTCTGGTTTGGTCCAGATTTTGACGGAACCACACCAAACCACAAATCTTATCGGTTTGGACCAGACCGAACCGTAAGCTTTCAGTTCTAATTTTTAGAACTGGACTAGACCGCTAAGTTTTTGGTACGATTCATTTCGGTCACATCCAGTTTGGTCCGTTATTAAAAAAAATTTAAAAAATTATAATTTGATTTTCAAATCTTTTTACTTGAATAAATGATATAAAAATTAAAGTTTCGAAGTTAATATTTATTTTTTTAATTGGTCCTTACCTAATAATTTTGAAAATATAATGTATAAAAATAAATTAAAAAAAAAAATCGGCTTCAACGGTTTTATCGGTTCAATTTCATACCGATTCTATCAGTTTACCGGTTTTACCGTTTGGTTCCAAATTGGTCCTACCAGTTTATTGGTTTTATGAGTTTGGTTTCGTACCAGTTTTATCATTTTAGTTCCTTATCACTTTAAATTTTTAGAATGGAATCGCGAACTAAACTGTAATGTTATGTCTGGTTCTCGGTCTGATTCTTAACGATTCGGTTCTGGTTTGGTTCTCCGTTCTCTGGAACCATTAACAGCCCTATCTGCGAGTGATCGAGAGATAAATGCAACACTTTAAAAGAGAATATGACTTTGAAAATATGTTTATATTAAATTGATTTAATTGTTTAAACTTAATAATGATTTGTGTAAACATGTCGAATGATCCTATAATTATTTTAAATATTGATATACATTTAAATGTCTAATTGTTTTTTCATGTTTCCTTAGTAAAATTACTCATAATCCCGATCCTCTAGATAAATTTTTTTAATTTTATTATCAAATTAGTATACTATTAGATTTATATTTATATTTAGATTAGATTTTAAAAATTGGGTTCGGTAATATTCAAAATCTAGTACTGATCAAAACTATTTCAATAAGCGTAAATTTGCGAATATTCGTATTAGAGGTAAGGAATACTGAATCATGGAAATTTGATTCAATTAAAGCTCACATGATTTTACGCTAAGAAATTCAGAAACTCAGAAAATCGGTTATTCATTTACGTTGAGTCTCGAAAACTCAATCCATCGTATTCATCAAAAAAAATGTAACATGTCAATTTTAAGAACGAACTCGAAACTAAATTCATAGGTTACGAGCAGTCGAAGAGTATCTAAGACCTCAATAATAGTGAAACAAACTTATCTTTTTCGATTTCACATAAACGGTTAAAACATAAATTTATACTCTTCTATCACTTCATTCACGAAGACTAATGAGTTAATTATAAATACAAATTTATAAATCAACCAAATTTTAATCAATAAATGAGCCACATGCATATAAAATAGTTTTATATTAAAAATCATTTTTTTGTAAGAATCGATCTGAAATCTTTTAGTTTACGAGTAAAAAGTTCGTATTTGACGAGTCGATTCTCTTTGCCTCATCAATAATTAATCATATATTAAATATCTACAAATAAAACTCACAACTTAACAATTTATTATTTCACAATAATAATAATAATAATAATAATAATAATAAGAAAAGTACCAGTAAATACTTTCTCAACTATTTAATTATCCAGTGGTACCCGCTTTTTGGATAGTGTAACTTGGTACCTCAAATTCAATTTTGGACAAAAATACCCCCGTCCATATATACCCGCTGGTACCTCGAGGTGTTTGCATTTCTCAAGATATCATGAGAATTGTTTGCAACAGATGATTTCCTGAACAACTCTCACGATATCATGAGAGTTTTTTTAACTCTCAGGATTTCCTGAACAATTCTCAGGATATCATGAGAATTGTTTGCAACTCAGGATTTCCTGAACAATTCTCAAGATATCATGAGAATTGTTTGCATCTCAAGATTTCCTGAACAACTCTCAGGATATCATGAGAATTGTTTGCATCTCAAGATTTCCTGAACAATTCTTAGGATATCCTGAGAATTGTTTGCAACTCTCGGGATTTTCTTAATAATTCTCAGGATATCATAAGAATTGTTTGCAACTCAGGATTTCCTGAACAATTCTCAGGATATCCCGAGAGTTTTCAGTGGTGAAATTTTATTTTAAAAAAATTAAGAAAAATCATCAATTGATCTAGTTTTGTTCATTTAAAAAAAACAAAAGCGATGGTACTTTCATTTATTTTTTTCGAACTCCGGTTTGAAAAATAAAAATCTTTTAAAAATAAAATAAAAAGAAAAAGTAGGAAAAAGAAATTTTGGTTACGTGGTTGTTCAGCGTAGTTAGGATATTAAAATAATGTTAGATACTATGTGGTATTTAGGTAGTTTAAATGGATATTAAGAGATAATTGATCAAACTTTAGGTATTAGAAGAGAATGAAATAGTTGAGTAGATACCTTAAGTGTAATTTCGCATTATTATTATTATTATTATTATTATTATTATTATTATTATTATTATTATTATTATTATTATTATTATTATTATTATTATTTTGCATCTTCACTATCAACCTAAATTTAAACCTCATCAAATATATTTTAACTAAAATTTGAAACTTATTTTTAAGTTATAATATTTAATTATATATAGATAAATAAAGATGTAATAATAAATGTAATAATAAATGTAATAATAAGTTACCAGCAAACTTAAAATTAGATTAAAATCGCAAAGACAAATCATATTACACACTCAGTTTATTTTTTAAAGCTATAAATTTTAGTTGGATAATATGGATTATTTGTTTAGAAAATGAATATTATTTTAAAATAAATATCAAATCCATATTATTGTTCTGCCGGTGTTGTGGATGTGACCGGCCACTGTGAGAATGTCAAGTGTAATTAAATAGTTTATACATTATTATTTGGCACATTAAAATTTTGAAAATTATTGCACCCACATATTTCGTATTTTTACGTATACCGATGTTAACTATTGTTATATAAGTACTATATTCAAATAGTAGTAGAACCTCGAGAAACAGCATCAACACACCTATAACGAGAATTCTACAATATCATATGATGAATATAACAGATTATATTTAAGATTCGAAATTTCAAATTTGAGAATTACATTCTTTGAATATTCAAAATCTCAAAAGAATTTGGATACATAATAAGCTTATAGAAAAAATGTAATATGAAATATGATTTATAAATCGATAGCTAATCATAAAAAATAATTATGGATAACCATAATATAATAATAACTATAACCAAATATATTTATGTAAAGATAGATAAAATATATTTACAATTACACGGAAACGTATATGTGTATGGTGTTTTTTGAAATTGTAAAACGTATTTTGTGTCTTTTTATTTTTTAAAATACTGTTTTGATTTTGGGATTCAAATTTTAAAATAACTATAATAATTGTAAAAATTTGTCATCTCATAAAAATAAAATAATTCTAACAAATGATAAAAGAATGTTTTCTTTTATAGACTTATTGTCTATATTATTATAAATATGATTATAATAATAAATATTTTATTTATTTTTTGGTATTGGATAGTTGTATTAATATAACACCATGGTCGGATTAGTATAACATAAATATAATATTCTATCATTTTCATTTTATTTATTTGGAACAAAGTCATTCTTTTGAATAATTCGTATGACAAATTTGTTAACCATATCCTTTTTTAGTATGTTTATATTCAGGATATCAGGGATGCTGCCTACTCCAAATTCGGATTCATCATCAGTTAGAGTGATTGACCATTGTAGTAAATGAGGTTTTAATATCGCCTCACTCTATATACTTCTAATTTTGGCGTGTATATTTTGGTGCGGTCATTGATCACATTTGAAGAAAGGTGAACTCAATTTTTTTCGTTTTTTTCCGTCATCACCTCTACAATGTCGTACCGTATGCTTTCTAACATTCGGTTTAGGTTTATTGGATTTAAAATGGTCTAACGGATGTAATCCATGTGCTCAGTTACTATTTTTTTGTTGGTCATAGATTTCTCTTCATTTTTGTGGATTCTTGTGATCGTTTTTCTTTGTGACGACTTTCCTTATGGTTTGGTTTTTTTCTCCTTCATTTATCGAAACCGTTGTCGTTTGGTTAAAACACAAGTCTTTGTGTTTTCTCAATCTCCAATTTTTGTTGATATTTATACGTTTGTCGACAATCTTATTATTCTCTAGCCAACTATATAGGGATTGTTGGTTTATTAGATCTAATAATAGCTCCCGTATTATATTTTTAAACAAAATACCAACCTTTCAAAAATAAGGATTTGTACAAACAATATGTTGATTTAATTTACTATTTTATTTACCTAAAAGAAATATATTATATTTTATTAAAAAAAAAAACTCAATAATTATTTTATATTGTAAATTATAACTAAACTGATTATTTTATATCCTAACTAATTTAAACATCACTCACTACTATAATATCTTTTTTAGGTATAAGTTAATTTTTTTTAATAGTACATAGAATTTTACTTTCATTTTCACCTAAAGAATATTATAGAAATCCTATACATCTCCTTATCTCTTTCATTTCACAGTCCAACCTATTCTTTCATTGGACCTCCAAAACCTCACAGCCACTTTCTTTCTCCTATCAATTTCACCATAAAAGAAAATTCATTATTTATTAATATTCTCCAAATAAAGTAGTAGTAAATTATTTACTCCAGGAATTAAATAAAACCCCACTTCACTCCTGCAAGCTAGATTTCAATCCCACTTCTTCTTTCCTTTTCTTCCCTTCCTTAAATCTCATATCATCATCTCTCTAAATTTCAAGAAAAACAAAAAAAAAAAAAAACAAAAAAAATGAAAAGAGATCATCAAAACCTTAGTTGTAGTAGTTCCACAAAAACAGAGACTTCTCACAGCTCTTCAATGGAAGAGACATGCGGATTCAAGATATGGGTTCGAGAAGAACAGGGTTTAAGTGGCTTGGACGAGTTACTTGGAGTTCTGGGTTACAAAGTCCTGTCTAATAACATGGTTGCCGTGGCAGATAAGCTCGAGCAGTTCGAAGTGGTTCTTGGCTCGGCTAAAGAAGACGGCGCCTCTCATCTCTCCGATACTGCTCACTATAATCCCTCCGATCTCTCCGCTTGGGTCCAGAGCATGTTGTGTGAGATTAACACTGTTCCAGGATCCGACCCGGTTGGAGATTTGGCGGACCAGAAGGTTTTCGAACCTAAAAACATTTCAACGATTTACAACGATGACTCGGAGTACGATCTACGAGCGATTCCTGGTATCGCTGCGTATCCGAGAGACGATGTGGATATAGAAAACACCCGGAAACGGGTCAAACTCGAATCGGGTTTGTGTTCTGAATCCGGATTGATTGCGGATTCTGATTCGGATTATCCGGCCAATTCAATAACAGCTCGACCGGTGATTGTTCCCGATTCGCAAGAGACAGGTGTGCGACTAGTTCACGCGCTAATGGCGTGTGCGGAGGCGGTCCAACAGGATAATTTTAAAGTGGCCGACGCGCTTCTCAAGCACGTGGGTTTACTCGCCGCTGCTCAAGACGGAGCTATGAGGAAGGTGGTGACGTATTTCGCCGAAGCACTAGCGAGGAGGATTTACCGGATTTACCCTCGCGAGTGTCTTGAGCCGTCTTACACCGATCTCCTTCAGATGCACTTTTACGAGACATGTCCTTACATGAAATTCGCTCATTTCACGGCCAATCAGGCGATACTCGAATCTTTCGGTAACGCCGATAAAGTTCACGTGATCGATTTCGGTCTTAACCAAGGGATGCAATGGCCAGCGTTGATTCAAGCTCTCGCGACTCGCCCCGGTGGTGCTCCGGTGTTCAAACTTACTGGAATTGGACCGCCGCAGCCGGACAACACCGACATCCTGCAAGAAGTCGGGTGGAAGTTAACTCAGCTCGCCGCGAGGATTGGTGTCAAACTGGAATTCCGTGGGTTCGTCGCAAACAGCTTGGCCGATCTGGAGCCAGAGATATTCGACATAGAACCGGACGAAACCCTAGCGGTTAATTCTATCTTCGAGCTCCACCGTGTCTTAGCCAGCGAAGGCCGTATCGTTAAAGTACTCAACACAATCAAATCGTTGCGTCCCAAAATAGTTACGCTAGTCGAGCCCGAAGCTAACCACAATAGTCCTGTTTTTCTAGACAGGTTCACTGAATCCCTACACTACTATTCGAGTTTGTTCGACTCCCTCGAAGGAATACCTCCGACAGAAGACGCTATCATGTCCGAATTATATCTCGGGAGGCAGATATTAAACGTGGTGGCATGTGAAGGAGCTGATCGAGTCGAGCGACACGAAACGTCTGATCAGTGGCAGAGGAGGATGGAATCGGGTGGTTTTAGTATGGCTCATTTGGGTTCGAACGCTTACAAGCAGGCTAGTATGTTGTTGGCTCTATTTACTGGTGGTGATGGATACAGGGTTGAGGAGAACGATGGTCGACTCATGCTTGGTTGGCATACAAGGCCGCTTATAGCTACGTCGGCGTGGCGACTCGCTGAGGTTTAAGTCACATTGAGGATAGTTTTGGAGTGATGAGGAAGAATAGGGATGGTTTAGAAGATGAGTTGAGGCTATAAAGTGTGTAATGTTTTAGTAGTGTCTTTAAGACACTATGGTTTGGTTCTGTCTTTTGTTAAGACATTTGCAGTTCTAGATGTTTCTTAGCGAGACTCGTAATGTATCTATTTAGTATCGAATAAATGGGAGGAGAGAGTTGTTAATACTTGATAGTTGTTATCAACCATGATGTTCTTGTTGTTTAACCATGTCTTGTTTAGTGCTGTCTGGACCAGATCTTAACTCAGATGCTATAAGCATATATATGTTCAAGAGTCAGTGGAAGATACGAAGACATTCAACAAAATCTGAGTTCTAACTGAATTCTAAAAAGATAGGCAGCTTGTATGTGCTTTTTAAAAAAACAGAAAGCCAAAGATGAATGAGTTCACTAATTTTTTTGATAACTTTTTATATTGTTTTCCGACTGTACATTCTGTTTAGGCATTAATTGTTGAATAAGTTTTTGTAAATTTATTTTTTATTATCTAGTCTTTCGATTTTTAAATTAACTTTTTAGGTTTTTAAAATTTATAAAATCTGTGAATTTAATTCGAAATAGAAAAAAATATACACATGGATTAAATTTATAGGTCTAATAAATCCAGAGTTAAATTTATAGGTTTATCGAATCCAAAAATCCAGTTTTATCAAATTCGAAAGAATGATTTCGGAAGCTAAAGGGTAAACGAAAATAGTCACGACTATATTTAGTTTTAATATTTAAAAAATCAATTTTTATACCATAAACAATAAAAGTATTGTATAGATAGAAGGCTAAATCGTTAAAAATAACAATAAAATTCTTGATGGATAAAACTTAAAACGAATATAATTACCTTTCAAGTGTGGGCCATGCTAGAAATAATACACATTTTTATAGATTTAGAACCGCTAGATCTTATACCTAATTGATAGATCTCGCACCTAAATTTTGACCATTTTACCCTTTTCAGAAAACCTAGCTATAAAAGCGTTTGATAGATCTCTCACCACTTTTTTCCTCTCTTTCTCCCTCTCTCTCTAGAAACCTCTCAAGCACCCGTGGGACCCATTTCTGAAATTCGATTTTTGAAGAATCTAAATTGAAGAAAACGTAAAGGTAAACGATACGAACATCATGGTGTATTTTGTTTTTGATTTCATTCGGTATAAACTGTCGAATCTAGGTTTTTAAGTTTTTGTGGTTTCGAGTTCAAAAGTTGGATTTTTGTATGATTTTAGGTGTTGTTTTGTTAGATTAGTGTTATATTGTTGTTAGTATTGCTAGGATCTACGTTTTGGTGCTTGGTTTTGTTAGAAATGAGGCTGTTTTGGGGTTGTTTAAGGTTGGGATCGCCATGGCTGTTGGGACTCGTCGTACGCCGTTCGTGCGATGACGACAGGTCCTCGTCGCACGGCCAAAATGAGACGAGGCTTTAATGCCGTCTCATTTTGGGCCTGCGACGAGGCCCAAAGTTGTTTTTTTTATATTAATTTGGTGTTTTGCATTCTAATACATATTTTTTTGCGTCGTATTTACAGGATGCCTCGATTCAAGATTAAAGCAAAAAATCCGTTTAAAAAAATTAGGGCCGATGCCGAGGCCGAGGAGGCAGCAGCAGCGGCTAGAGCGCAGGCCGAGGCCGAGGAGGCTGCTCCGAGCGGGGAACATGTTCCCGGTACACGTAGTAGACGACGTCTCCGTCGTGGCGGCGAATATATTCCTACTCCTGCTGATGGTACCACAGGGGCAGCTTCTGCGTCGCATCCCCCTGACGAGGAGTACGATGACGATGTAGATGCACCGCAGTATATGGAGGCTGATGCATCTCATGTACCGGACTATACGGAGGACGATGCACCTCACGCGCCAGAGGCAGCATTTGAGGGTGAGGATGTTGATTTTTATTCCGTGCTGTCGCATGTTCCGGGGCTTTTCCCGGATTACACCCTGCACGAGGCTTATAGCGTCTATCACGGAGATGTAAGTGTTACACCTTTATACTGTTTTATAATTTTCTTACGTGTTCGATACACATGTTTTTAATTATTATTGTTTTACGAATTTACATATTTTATACATATTGCAGGATAGGGTCACTCTCCGATGCTTCGCTATGTATGACAGTCTCCGGAGATGGGACATTACAAAGCAGAGCAGGGTACGGGCCAGGGTGATGGAGACTATATTCGGTCCACTCGTCGATGCACTCACCCGCTGGCATACGAACCTCCATTTGGTGGAGGCATTCTTAGAGCGGTGGCATGAGGAGACTTCTTCTTTCCATTTCTCGTTCGGGGAGATGACAGTCACCTTGGACGATGTCCACGTCATCACTGGACTACCGGTTTTAGGTAGGTCCTTCACAGCTATACCCTTTGACTCTGACGTTGAGAGGCTTTCTACTTATGCTGCCATGCTAGGTGTGCGACAATCGGAGCTGAGTAAAAACCTTAGGAATGCTGGTAGTGTGAACCTAGGGTGGTTGCGGAGTACTTTTAGTAGTCCTCAGTATAGTGATAGGAGGATCAGTGATGACCAGGTAGATCATGCCACCCGTGCCTACATACTATATTTGTTAGGTACCACTATATGCGCGAACAAAACCGGGAACAACATTCCATTAGATTACCTCCAGTTCGTGAACCAGTACCAGAGTTTGCATATGTACAACTGGGGCCAGTTGGTTTTAGCGCAGCTGTACCACGCCCTTAGTCAGGGATCTCTCCATGGTACGGGAGGCATTTGCGGGTTTCTAGCGTTGCTCGAGTCGTGGATTTTTGCACACTTTGTTCAGCTTCGAGCTCCACTTTTTCCCGGTTACGACGTATCCATGCCCCATATGTGCCGACATGCGCCGCGGAAGATTGGTGTCTCCCATGAGGTGCGCATGCAGATGAGACACGTACTGGCGACTTGCACCGAGGCAGATGTAAGTCATTTTCCTCGAATTTAATTATTTTAATTATGAGTACTTTTACTAATATAAATGGGCTAAATTATTTTTTTTACAGGTCATGTTCCTCCCGTTCATACATTTACGGGACCCTTTTCCGTTCCAGCAGGTCACTTATGTTGAGTTGAACCTTGCTTCGTTCGACGTGGTTGCAGCGTACTACCCAGACCGTGTCATTCGACATATGGGGTATGTACAGCTGATTCCTAAGGATATACGCCCTCCTAAGCCGAAAAAAGTAGGGAAGAAGTGGGTCACAGACTTAAAGTGGGACGATCACTTGTGGCAGAATTGGGAAAGCCACGTGTTCACTCCTTTTAGCACGGAGTACCGTGGTAGTGGACCGAGTGCTGACCCGATGTACTACATTTGGGCGAGGAAGAGGCTATGGTACATCGTCAGTCGTCCTGCGCCGGAGAGAGGCCCTCGGGTGGAGCCGCAGGGTGGTGCTGATTATTCAGGATACGAGCAGATTGCTGCGTTTGCTCCTACGCTACCTACTTTGGAGCATCCTGATCTTCTAGAGTCCGCCCTCATGATGTGTAGGATCGCCGAGAGGTACCGACGGCATTGATTATTATTCTCAGTATGTTAGCTTTTTGGACATCAACACTATATTTTTGTAATCGGTAAACTGTATGACTGCTTTTAATTTTTGTAATCGGTTATTTGTATGACTGCTTTTAATTTATTGTAATCTGTTCATCGGTTTGATTACTTTCGAATGATATACACACTCAAAATTATAATGAAACAGAAATACACACTCAAAATTAAAATGAAACACACTGATACTTAAACATCAACTTACACGCAAACAGAAACACACACTCATACTCGAACAGAAACTCACACTCAAACAGAAATACACACTCATACTTAAATTGAAACTCACACTCAAACAGAAATACACACTCATACTTAAATTGAAACTCACACTCAAACAGAAATACACACTCATACTTAAATTGAAACTCACACTCAAACGGAAATACACACGCAAAATTATCTATCAGGCCAGTTCCATTTCATCAACCTCCTTTCTTCTTTCGCGTCTTTGTAGTCACTGATTTCCTGTAGCTGGATGTCAACAATGTCAGAGCGGACCGTATCCAGCTGGTCCTCTGTTATATAATCCGTCGCTTGACAGTTGAACCGGTTACCCGCAATACGACGTTCCAATTCGGTGAGGTCAGAGACTAGATGTCGACGGGATGTGACCAAGACCGACCACCTAGCTCGCACTTCATCAACACGCCTTGAAATGTAAGGCGGCTGAACACCATCCCTTCCGTACAGGAAGTACATCTGGCATACTAATGCCTCGCAGTACCTTTTACCACCCTCTGGAATGTGCATATTACCAACTTTAACTGATGCCCTCATCAGATACTGATCTTCCAACTCAGTCCATGAACCCATTTTTCAGCTAGATTTATCAACTAATTTACAATTTAATGTGCTTGAAGCTTCTATTTATAGACGGACCGATAAGAAAAACATTCAAATGAAAACGTAACACGTGTAAAGTAAGAAACCGAAAACTCCCTCTCACTCTCAAACTTTCTAACAAATCCAGCTCATTCTTAAATATCAAAACTCCCACCCATTTTCAAAATTCAAAAAATCCCTCTAGTTCTCGAACATTATAATAATCCCGCTCATTTTAAAATATCAAATTCCCTCTCATTTTCAAAATTTAAAAACTCCCTCTCGTTCTTGGAAATTCAAAAAATCCCGCTCTTCCCAAAAATTCAAAACTCCCTCCCATTTTCTAAATTCTAAACTCCCTCTCATTATCTAAAATAAAGTCCCACCTAAATTCACTATATAAAGGGACTACAAATCCGTTTACATTCATATAATATTCTCAAACTTAGAAAGTTCAACAAATGGAGTTTACTCCCCATGAAGACTACCATTTGCTTCTGGCGGCGAGGATTGCCCGACGAGAGATGGGGGAAGATACTAGTGATGCTTTTTTTGATCGGGTGCTTTGTAAGATGTACTACGGCTACGGCCGTTTACAAACAGAAGGGCTCCTCGTGCGCAACCGTGAGCAAATCAAGCAGAGGTATATTTTTTGCCACCCGCTCCAGCGTTTGTTGTTTCAGCCGTATAAAATTAAGCAAGAAGCAGCCGCCGTCTTCAACATGACGGTGGCAGACTACATCAGTAGGGATATGGTGGCGTATCTTCAGGATAGGATTGCGGAAAGGGAGCAGGGGGTTGATTCTGACGAAAACTTGGGATATGACTTCGATGATTGAGCATTTTGGTTGTTGGCATTTCAGTGTTTAATTATTTTCTTATGTTTCGTTAAGTTAAAAGTGTTAACTTAATGTTTTCCTCTTTTTGTAACCACTTCAAGTGTACTTGTTGTTTTCTTGTATTTCTTCAAAATGTACTTGTTGTTTTGCTGGACTTCTTCAAAATGTACTTGTTGTTTTATCCTATATACTGGTATTTTATTCCAACAAATGTCCAAAATGATAAACTAGGACTATTATGTGTCCGAAAAAGTGCGCAAAAAATCTGGCCTACCGTCGCAGGCCCAAAATGTGACTAGGCCCAAAAGGAGTCGCATTTTGGGCCTGCGACAACTGCATTCTGTCTCAAAATATGAGCCAAATTTTTGGCCTACCGTCGCAGGCCCAAAATGCGACCAGGCCCAAATGGCGTCGCATTTTGGGCCTGCGACAACTGCATTCTGTCCGAATTTATGGGCCAAAAAATTAGCCTGCCGTCGCAGGCACAAAATGAGACCATGCCCAAAGGGCGTCTCATTTTAGGCCTGCGACAAATGATTTATTTTTGAGAATTCAGGCCAAATTTTGACATTGGATATGTGATATGTGTTTCTAATGAAACTTACGTTAAACTTAAAATCGTCAAACACATTTGTATGAAAGCGACAAACACCGTAAACTACATTATATCATACTTACATCAAATTACATCAAAATTACATATGTTACAGTAGATGTTATGAAAACTAACTAATTTAAACTACAAATGTCGCACAAAAACATTTCAAACATTAGAAACGTCCTCGTCTCTAGTCAAATCTGTGACATGTGGTTTTTCGTTCAAGTTGATTTTCCTTGCGGGCATTATCTGTGTAAATTTGTTCAACCGCCGGTAGTATGGATGCGCCCATTGATTCGCTTCTTCGGTTGCGTAAGCGGCCCAACACGGGTATAATGGAGGCAACGGTCCATCGGGTGGAGTAGTAATCTACAAGGAAATAAAATAAACGAATGCATTAGTAGTGATAGCGTAAGAAATTTTGATTGGAAACGAAATATACTTGCATTAACAAAGTGACATCCATGCACGAAAGCTATCCCAACTTCTATGATCGTCGAATTGTTGACGGGTGGCTTTCCACGTATTGGTAGATACGTTAACGAGGCTGCGAGCGATACATGGTATACCATGCATTGATACCTTGTCGCGATGACCAGTCCAATGTCCGGAAATGTCATCCAATAGTGGCTACTAGGATTCGGCTTGAAGTAATCTAACCTTTGTATCAAATCGTCAAACACCTTCTCCGAACCATATACATCCAACCAACATGCACGGTTGTCCCGCAACTCCTTCAACAACTCACGTCTAACATCCTCCCATCTATCTTCGTCGTTGTATATTGAATGCGCTACGGAACGATATCCGCATTGTCCGTCCGGAAGAACGTCAACTAACTTTGAAATGTAAGTGTGTAGAAAGGTCGGGATGCAATCCGGATACAATGTTAACTTCCCATCCTTAACAATTTTCTTGGGCCTTCCAACCTTCTTTTTTGCTAATGGAGGTTTGGGTGGTACGATGGGAGCCACTTTGGATGCGGCCGTGCTCCCTAACGTGTTTACGGGTGTACTACCTACCGAGTTAGCCGGAGTACTTGCACTAGCGGTTTGTTCAATGAGATATTCCCACGAACTAGGGTTCCGTTTAGTCGATTTATCAACGCCTCCCTTTGGTCTACCCTTAGCTCTAACCGCTTCTTTAGGATCTTGAATATGACTTGTCTCGGGCATCAAAATTTGCATTACTTTATTGATAATGTGGTCTTGTTGGTCGGGGCGGAAACTACGAATGGAGTTGTCAATTAAGGAAATCTTTTTTTGCAATTCCTCTTCGCGAGAGGTAGGATCCCTATGCACAATATCTAATCTTTTCCAAAAAATATCCACATCTTCTAAAGGGATGCACCTACCTTCTCTAGCTATAAAGGCAATTTCACATGCACAAGGTAAACCATGAGTTTTCCTAAGGAAACAACCTCCACATGCCACCCGATCTACTCCTATATTCCGAGCACGTACAATAGCAACCGTCAGTATCTTTAGCCCCGCATGTGACACATGACCTTTAAGATTTTTGGTCAAAACACCATCGAAGCCGGGAATTGATCTAAACTTACTTCGCTCGAATGATTCGACGATACCCGCATGCTGTTTCGTTAACAAGTTATGAACTTTTTCCCAAAAAGTCTCAAAGTTGCATTGATTCGTCCCAAGATATTTTTTTAGGGACGAGTGTGCACCCTCCGCCCTACATAGTACAAGTAATAAGTTATCAACATACTTGAACTTTAATAAAATAACTCAACAAAAAGTAGGATAGAAGGACTAACCTATTTGTAGTTGTTTGGCCATAATGCTTAATCGTGTTCGTTTTGTACGCAAGGAACTTGTCAGCATATTTTGTTATCCACGAGTCCATAACGTACGCAAAGCACTCCGGTTTAGATGCGAACATCTCCTTAAGTGTATCCAGATTCTTTTGGTAACTCTCAAACGTGTTCGCCTCCGCAACGTAGCCGTAAAATTCAACAAATTGTTTCGCTACCGCATCATCGTGCAATATCTTCCGAACCGCCCCAAGGATGTTCTTACTAATGTGCCACGTGCATAACAAATGGTGCGTTCCGGGAAAAATTCTATCAACCGCACGCATGAGAGCTAACTCCCGATCGGTAACAATAATGGATGGAAAAGCGCAAACGCTATCCATCATCAAACCACGAAGAGTTTCCAAAGCCCATACATAGTTTCCAATCTTCTCTCCGCTCATAAACACGTACGCAACGGTAAATGTGATGGAAGTGGACGTACAACCGACAACCTCTAACAACGGCATCTTATACCTAGTCGTCTTGTACGTACAATCCATGAATAACACGTTCGGGAATGTACGTAATAAGTCTATGCTAGTAGGATGTGCGAAGAAAAAGTCAGTGATCACCTTTGTATCATCTTTCAAACGCTCCCACGTCGAGTATCCATTCTCCTTCAACTTCGTCAATAGATATTGCATTTGGGTTTGTCCCCCGTGTTCAGCGTCCCGATGTTTTTGGCGGACATTGTAGATTGCACGCATGTTCGAAATATTTTCCGGATATTGGTGCTTCAAACCACTGTATATCTCCCTAGGGCGCGAACCTAGGTGAGACAAACTACGAACTAGTTCCTCTTCGTCCAGTTTTAGCCTACAAGCGCGGGAATGACCGTCTAGGCGAATGTAGGGTTCATGATTGTGAGTACCGTTTATCACCTCCAAACGCCATTTCATGGCTAGTACGTCGATCGGATGACCTTTTAGCGCAAACGGACAATTACATTTCTTCGTGGATGTCTTCCTCTTTTTCAAAGTGTCCGGCTTTGCCTTTGATACGTATACACCGTATCGCTCTCAAACATACTCTAACCTAGGAGTCCTTCCCCATTTCCTACTATCGTACAGTTTTCTTATTGTGACAAACTTGATCTTCTTTGATTCAATCTCCACGAAAGCATCTAATTCGTCTTTAGTGAATAATCTATCTGTGTTGAATATTTTACTGTAATCGGCATCCATAAATGAAGGTTGGGCAGGTTCCTCCTGCAAAATATAGAATCGAAATGTATGAGTTTATATATACAAGTTGCAGTAGCAGGCCCAAAATGAGACAAGTCTCAAGTCCCGTCGCAGGCCCAAAATGAGACGGGCCCAAAAGAGCCTCTCATTTTGGGCCTGCGACAGAGGCTCTCTGGCTACAAAATATGGGCCATATTATTGGCCTAGCGTCGCATGCCTTAAATGAGACGGTCTTTTGTACCCGTCGCATTTAAGGCCTGCGACGGGGCTTTAGAGCCGTCGCCCACTGTTCGTGCGATGACGATGCTGTTCATCGCACGAACAACGTGCTACAGCCCTGAATCATAAAAACGGAATTTCGGTCCTTACCTCCATCCGGTAAGCTTCCTCCTCCTTCAGTAAGTCTTCCAGAGAAATGCCCATCTCTTCGTTGTCCATATATACTCCGATTCAAGCTTTTTCGAAGTGGGTTTGATGGGTTTGGGTAAAAAAAGCTAATTTTTTCGAATTAATGGGTTTAGATTAGTAGATGTTACTATAAAGCTTGTAGATCTAGTGTAATATCGGATAGATTTGAGTGTTTCGGCCGATTTGGAGACTAAATGGCATAAATGTCAAAATCTAGAGAGAGGAAGGGCAATTTTGGAATTTCAACTTTCAGTTTCAAAAATTAAGGGAGTAGGGTGAGAGCTCTATCAAAATGTGTAACATTTCTAGCCTGGCCCTTCAAGTGTATGAAATATATTTTTAATTGTAAAAACTATAACTCACTCAAAATCTAGATTGAGTAAGATTTTAGGGATATAAATTTTTTTTATACTTAAAATTACATATGCTCTAAAATAAAATATCACTACTTATATATTTTTTCACTTACCGAGTTCATGGGCATTATGTATATAATTTAATGAGCTCGTGCTTTTTAAAAGATCGCTACCTTATTAGATTCGTAGAACCCAATAACAATAGTATTGGACTAAAAAGACTCTCTTTTTAAATGTCTATTAGTCTAATTGGTATATACTCTATAATTGTGTGATACTCTTATTATTACTCGACGCTCCAAGTACAACATGTTTAATACTCTAAATTTATATGCATGAGATATTCCAATTTTGGATATCCTTAGAACTTTCAATTCGATCATTCCATGTAATAAATGTCTCCACTTAAATGTGCACTAAATAGTATTGTGAATACCCAAGTTACCTTATTAATGTAGATGATAGTCAACATATAACTGAAATAAGATGTGTCACTTTCTCCGGCTTATCACCGACAGTCTGTTCAGGGTTCCAAACTCAACGGTGCAACTAAACACAAGGGTTGCACTCGTTTCGAGACTTAACCCTTAAAGTGTAAAAAATTTCACAATAATCATGAAGTGTATCATGGAAATCACACGACCCCGTAGTCCCTACATGTTGATTTCTAACTAGTCATGCTTAACCGAAATAAGAGTGCTAAATGAAGATGTTGAACTAAAAAAATAAGAGAAAAAAACCATTATATTATTTTGCTCAAAGTATGCATACGAAGTCTGAAATAATAATCTTAAACTGAACTGAAAATAAATTACAAAAACAAAACAAAAATCTGAATGAATCTAAGTACCCTCTAAGATAATAAAATTCATGTAAATGTTATGCTCGTGATGTTGAACATATTGATTAAATGAAGTTATCGTAGTTGATACGGGGACAAGTCTCGATCATCAGAATGAACATATAATTGGAAAATTAAGCTAAGGGAAATCGAAAGTATCCCTCTATATCAAAATGGTCGGAGGGAGGTTAGATTGTCATGTGAAAAGAAGGTTTGCCGCTAAAATATGAGTATAGTGACCTTTAATTTCATATTACAGGTCCTTATGGATACAATAAAATATGTGCTTTCGGCAACACTACTGTACCAAGAGGGTATTTGTCGTGACAAATGAAAGCTCATGTGTGCCAACACTTCATGTAAGCGTTATATTGATGTTGATTCACCTGCTTTGCTTAGGTGACATGGACAAATTCTTAAGCCAAATATACTTAACCATTAGCTTGTCACGAACTCTTTGTTTTGCTGCAACAAAGTGAAAAAGTTTTTATTTTGAAAAGTTGCATTTCTTCAAAAGACACCTCTCCGATCCAAGGTAAATTTCCGGAAGAGTTTTATGAATTATTGCACCTCTTGTAAGGATTTTATGACTACATATAACTCTTTGGAATGATTTTATGAATGGATATAACTCTTTGAAAGAGTTTTATAAATTGTATAAAAAGTTTATTGGATTAACAAATAAAAGATACAAACGTTTTCGTTCTCCATAAATCCATTAAGAAAATCTCTTCATCATTTATTAATCACTGTCAATTGTAGTTTGATTTCTATTTTCTTGTATCGAATTCTCAAAGACTTGATATACTAGGAATGAAATTTAATCAAAAGATCAAAGCAATATAATAATTGAAATAATTCTTATTTTTTTTCAAGATCTCTGTTATTTTAATATATTTACTTTTAACATAAAAAAAATTCTTTTTTCAGAAAGTGGATATATTACGTGTCTCAAGTCTCTTCAATTTTTCGGTGAGAGTTTTATGAATATTTTTGTAAGTTTTGCTTATGGTATTTTATTTTCTAACAATAAAAATAATGATTATAAGTGGAAGCATAAACAAGTGTGGCTACTACCAAGGTCATGAATCAAAACCTAGTCTGATTGGATCAGTATTACAAAACAAACCGTGCAAGATGGAGGGATAAAGTGATGTTCTCAATATTGACATTTAAATATAGAGCATACTTAAGAGAAACAATATATATAATTAAATCTCTTATATATAAATATAAAATTTATAACTTATTAGTGGGAAATTTTTTTCTCTCCCAAACTCTTGAATCTAAAAAAATATAGTTAAAGTACTCACGTTTGTAAAGACAAAAGAATTTTCTATGATTATAAATTCAAGGAGTATCATAACTAGATCTAAAATAAATAAAAATAAACTCTTAAGAATTAAGATTAGAACAAAAAACATAACAAGTATCTAAACGAGTGGAATTACGTATTGTATTTATGGTAGATTATGTGATTCTGCTAAACATTGCAGTTTTCTAAAGAAAGGTGAGAGTTTAAGGATTGTGAAAAAGGAAAATATAGTGATTGAAGTCAATATTATGGAAGATATATCCTTTGATTGGTGATAGGATACATATGCATCAGTGCATGTTTCCCATGATAAAGCTCTATTCAAATCAATTAAAGAAAGTAGCGATGTATGTGAGGTGCAAATAGGCAACAACCTCAAATTAAAAGTGAAAGTACATGGAAACGTCTAATTAGTGTTTAAAAATAGGAAAGAAATAACTATAACTAATGTTTGGTATGTTTTGCAAATGAACAAAAAACTTGCTGCTTGACGATCTTTTGGCTTGAGGAGAATTTGTTATATGTACGAATCAGGTAAACTTATTCTAGACAAAAGAGATATATTTGTAACAAAATGATACTATAATGACAAACTGATGAAACTATGTATTTTTAAAAATTCAATGAGTAGAACAAAAAATTTCTATTTATGATTGTTCTCTTAATTATTATTTGTTATGACATGATGAACTTGCTTATAGAAATATATATATATATATATATATATAATTGTAAAAACCAGACTTATAAAATGTGATATAGGTTCATAAGAAAAATATGAATTGTGAGTAAAATATAAAATGACTAAAAAGCCTTATACATTTGTTAAAAGATGTACGAAATTAATAGAATATATATATATATATAAGCTAAACGATATCTTGATGCACTGGAGTAATAAATACTTTGTAAATTTTATAGATGATTACTATATATTTACTTGTGACTATTTTATTAAACATAATGATGAGAATTTTAGTATCTTTAATATATTCAAAGCCAAAGTTGAAAATAAATTAGACATTAAGATTAAAATCTTGCATAGTGATAGAGGTAGTGAGTATTTATCATCATAATTTTATAGAACTTGGGATAATCAATCAATGTTCGACGCTTAATACACCTTAACTAAAGGGATTGAATGGACGTAAAAAGAGAACTTTAATTAAAATGACTAGTGCCATGCTATTTAAATCTAAGTTGCATATTAAATTATGAGGTAATATTTTTTAATTGCATGTCATATAATTAATCATATTCCACTCAACATAATTTATCAATGTTCATCACCTTATACATCATAACTAAGTGGATTGAGTGAATGTAAGAAAAAAAAACTTTAATTTAGATGACCATGATATGCTAGTTAAATCTAAGTTATATATTAATTTATGGGGTGAAGTTGTTTTGACTCTATGCTATGTAATTAATCATATTCCACTCAAGAGAATCATAATTTATCCGTATGAGTTATGAAAATGTAGAAAATCAAATATAGAATATTTCAAAATGTGAGGGTGTTTCGAGTTTTGTAAAAACACAAATCTGGGAAGAATTAAATTAGGTCACAACATTACATGATATATGTTTATTTTATATGGTTTATAAGCTATTATACTTGGAGTCTAATGTGGCGTTTGAATTGATAGGTAGTTTTTTAATCCAAATTATTTTATAATAATAGGACTCATATTATAGTAAAACCCGAAAAAAGATTTTACAAGAAAAAAAGATTTTTTATTTGATAAAAGGAAGTTGTGAAGAAATCACCCAATAAAATTTCGATAGTGCTTTCTTTGGAAGATGACCCTAAATTTTATAAGTAAGAGATATCGTCATGTGAATCTGAATCTTGGAAAGAGGCCATAAATGATGAAATTAATTCAAATATCTCTAATCACACTTGGGAATTGGTTAATTTACCTTCAGATTCAAGACTAATTGGTTGCAAGTGAGTATTTAAGAAGAAACACCACACATATGGAATATTTCAAGATTTTAAACCAACATTGGTAGCAAAAGATTTTCGACAAAATAAAGGAATATATTATTTTGAGACTTATGCTATGGTTGCTAAAACCACTAGCATTATAATGATTTTTTCAATTGAGTTGATATAAAAAGTGAAATTCATCAATTGGACGTCAAAATAGATATTCTAAATGAAGATCTTGAAGATGATGTCTTATCGGAAATCATGAGGTTTTGTACTTCCCGTATATTAATCTAAGGTATGTAGGATTTTAAAGTCGTTATATAGTATTAAGAAAGCACCTTAAAAATGACATAAAAAATTATCATGTAAATGTATCTGATGGGTTTAAACAAAATATGGCGGATAACTATTACACACTAAAGTTCGCGGTGACATGGCGATCATTGTATGTCTATATGCAGATGACTTGCTTATATTAAATAATGATATGCATGATATTTTTGAAACAAAAACGTTTATGTCCTTTACTTTTGAGATGCATGATCTTAATAAAGTATACACTATTTAAAAAAATAAAGATATTAAAATAGTGAGGTTTTTTCTCTAAGTCAATCTCATTACGTTGAGAAGGTACTTAATAAATTCAAACATTTAAAATTCAAAGAAGCACATACTCCTTTGATCCTAGTTTAAAACTTGGAAATAATGAGTGACAACAAGGGCTCAATTGGAATATACTAGTGACGTGGAAGTCTAATGTATGCAATTTTATGCACTACGACAGATATTTCATTTGTAGTGAGTAAATTAAGTCAATTTATAAGTAATCCAAGTATGGACGACTCTAATGCGATTGAAAAGGTTTTTAAGTACTTGAAGAATACAAAACAATATGCCTTAAATATATCAATTTTTTCTAAGGTACTGAAGGATAAATAAATGCAAACTGGATCACCAGTCTAGATAATAATAAATCGACTACGAGATGTGTGCTTACTTTTGTAAGATGTGTTGTTTTTAGCATAAAAAAGATAAACGTGTATATTTCATTCAATTATTGAATATGAGTTCATAGCATTAACCATAATGATAATAGAGGCTGAATGGTTGAGATATCTATTAATAGATATAATATTCACATCTAAGAGGGATACGACAATCTAAATACATTATGTTAGTCAATCAACTTTAGGTAGAGACTATCATGGTATTTACAATCGAAAGTCTAGATATATAATTTTAAGACATGAGTACGTTAAACAACTAATTTAAGTATGAATTATACCGGTCTCGTACGTGTGCTCGAGTGAGAACCTATTAGATCTGTTTACCAAACCATTAACTAAATAAACAGTATATAATACAACTAAAGGGGGATTAAAACTTTTAAATTTATATTTTGCACCCGATTAAACTATAAAAAACATATATATTGAATTTCCAATGGGTAACTATTTATGAAAGGTTTAACATATATATAATGAGTTTTATCTATGAATGTGTGTTATATGTTGATCGTATGAATGGATAAATTCAAAATAACTTTTAATACAATTCAGTTATGTGTGACATGCGTTTCTATAGATGATAAAATAGACTTATAAATATTCAGGGGTAACACCTTCTCTCATGAGAGAATGAGTTCATTTCAATTTAATGTTCTTGAAAATATAGTAAGCACGCGACAAAATAATACATAACGGACCGTGGACAAATTGATTGGTAAAAATATTGCATGTATGAGATCATCAGTTAGTTCACATGGGAGGTTGTTTAAAGTTACGATTACCAATATTTTTCTATATAGCCTTGATGTCTTTATATTAAGTTAAAATTCAAAGCAAAAGATATTTTACCGTATGCGTAAAAGTTGTCTCGTTGAGAAGATGTAAGATGTAATTTAATTAAGTGTGATATTATTGAAAATATTTATGAAATGAAGTAATCAAATATGATCCAGAGATGAGTCTGGATCATCATAATCAACCTAGAATCAGAAAAGAAAAATAGAGTAAAGAGAAAGTAGCCCTCCAAAGTAAAGTGGCCTATAAAGGGTTGGATTTTTGCGACAAAAACCAGGGCTTGCCATGATAATCTTGGCCGAGTAGTCTATAATTTGAGATTACAGGTACTTGCCGCGAAAAAGCATGTATTTATCGTGACACCACTATACAAATGTGGTACTTGTCCCAGTAGCTCGGGAATGCTAACTTTATGGTAAATGTTGATTCAAATATTTCTATGAAAACTGGAAAAGGTTTTCACACAAACCTTGTTCTATCGTGGCAACATGGGAAATGTTTCAAGCCAATGATACTTAATTGTTGGCTTGCTGCAACATTCTTTGTTTTGTTGCAGCAAAGTGAAAATGTATATTTTTTAAAAGCTTTGTTATGCTGAAAAGTCACCTCTCTGATACAATATAACTTTTTCGAAGGATTTTATGAATTAGTATAAATTTTTTGAAGAGTTTAATTAATGAATATAACTCTTTCGAAGAACTCTATAACTTGCTATAAATAGTTTGGTGGATTAAAAGATAAAATATATATAAGTTATTATTCGCCATAAATCTCTTATGAAAATCACTTCCTCATTTGTCAATCATTATCAAATGGATTTTATTTCTAATTGTTTGTACTGAGCTCTTAAAGGCTTTACACAATATGCTACAGAGTCAACAGAGGTTATAATAAAAGTCTTTTTTGCATTTTTCATGAAATAGAACCTCCAGCTAGAATAAATGAATAACTACTTGTTGATCTCTGAGTGTCTATGCGACCAAAAAAATATGGATCAAAATAGTGTACATCTTCAAAGGTAACTGATTGGTTGTATGTCAAATTGTAATGCAATAAATTGTAACTCGTTGATTGCTAAAAAAGCCTCTCGACACTCTTATTATAAATTGTATGTTGTGCATGTTGCAAACTTGAGAATATACGAGACTTCCTCATTTGTCAATAATTATCATACTGGATATTTAATTTTGTCTTAGAACATTCACTTAGTGAGAACTTATCATTTTTAGAGGTAAATAAATTTATAGGATTACTACTTTCCAAGCCATAACATTTGAACTTTCATGTCAATTGTATTCCTGACATAAAGGTTTTATGGACATGTAAAAATCTATATTGTTTGTGGTAAAGAGTATGCCATCAACATACAACACTAAATAAATTATTTTACTCGTGCTGAACTTGCGATACACACAATCTTCCATAAAATTGATCTCAAAACCAAATGAAGTAATGATACCAATGAATTTATGATACCATTGACGATATATTTGTTGTAGACCATAAAAGGATCTATTTAGTTGCATTCACCTATCACCAAAAACAAATTTTTCAGTCGGTTTCATATAAATTGTATATTTAATGTATTCATTTAAAATGTTGTCTTAAGATATACCTTATGAAGCTTTAAATCAAAATCAAAATACGCAACCATAACTATAATTGTTTCTAAATAATCGATGCGATAAAACTGAAAAAATCTCTCAGAATAGTCAATGCCTTCTCGTTTAATATAATCTTTTATTACAATATGAACTTCATATCTTCCATGTTTCTTGAAGCACCTTATTGATTTTAAATATACATCTACAACCAATTTACTTTTTTCTGTCACGTAACAAGACAATATCATATACTAAATTATTTTGTATTGATATATACTATTCGTTTGTCGTATCAATCCAAAATTTAGAGTTTGAACTCTTTATATCATATAGTATTTTTTATTCGATTATTTTATAAAATCCAATAATGTTCCTCATCTTAATTTAGAAATGTCACATAATTTGAAGCTATGTAATTTTTTATTTCTCTATTGGATGTACTTAATGTAAGCTTATCAGTTTATTGAATTTCTTAAGGTTATTGGGTTTGATAGCCAAGAACAACATCAACAATCTCTTATTGAGCAATAAGTGAAATATTTTTCTCACATAAAGAACTTTATGGAATTTTGTAGATAACTGACGAACTAACTATAATCAAAACATCAATGCTAAATGTTGAACAAGTTGGGTTCAGTTTTTCCTAAAAGAAATGTTAGTATATGAATTTTCCCGAAGATCCAAATTTATATTAATATTGATTACATTTAAATAAATGTATTATTATTACTACAATTTTCACGCTCTACATTTATAGTGAGGGAAAATTCCATTTAAGAGAATCCCTACTATTTTTATTATAATACTAAATTCTAAGATAATTTTTAATGTAGTATTTGGATTTAGAATATCATACAACTTTAATTTTCGAACAAGAGATGATAAAATTAAAGATGAATAAGTCTAATCAAAATGTTGGTAAACTTTTATATTATTTTATTAAATTTTACTTTTATTTAGCTAAACCATATTTGGATTCTTTTATCCAATAGAAAAGTTGTCCAACAACCATGTAACCAATATATCTAGACAAAAAAAAAATCATCCATAATATCGACGGATCCAGCTCGACCGAGACATATCATTTACCTAATCTTTTTAAATGGTCTAACAAATAACTATCATCTATAATACGATCGTCCATGTTCTAACATGTTAAGAGTAAATAGAAGATCATCTATATCATAAGTAGACAAAATGTTGTGCTAACAATTATACTATAACCGTATACGATCATGATTCACCCACCAAACATAGAATCCGACTATTTCATACGAGGCTATAACACAGACCACGTCCAAATAATATCGTAAACATATCAAGACCTAACTAATGGAAATAAAAATAGTACATATATTAAAGATGGAGCTTTGAGGCTGAATATGCAAGCTAGAGTTTCAATATAAAAGGTAAAATTGAGAAGGTAAAGAGAATAAATTGAAGCTAAGTGAAGATAAAAGAAACTTAAAACTACTAAGGTTGTAGTAAGTATCCATCTACTAGTGGTCAAAGTAAAACGGTGAGTTTTGCTTAACTGAGCTCAGATCTTTTCTGCTATGGCTTGTCTCCTACCTCAATTCCATTTTATTTATCTCAACATCCAAATGCACATCAAACCTTATCAAGAAATACTGAATTAAATTTAAGAATAAAATATGATAAACCATATTATCATTTTGAAAATATTAAGATGTAACAAACATTTGAATATATTACATATACAAATTCGTATCAAGACACAAAAATTAATAACAAAAATATTACAGCTAATATTTTATTTAGCATATCTTTTTCTATTTTAACCTTGGTACTAGAGCATATTGTGAGATTTTTTTCCATGAATGAAAACAACGAGTCTCCAATATTTAGCTCTGAGTCAGTAGGCTCTCAAAAAACGCATGTTGAACCTCTCTTCAACTATAAAACCTACCAAACAATCAAATGAATACATTCAACAACACAAAGTTCGACATAAACAATTATCTAATATGGAAGACAATGGTCCTTCCGGTCATTAGAGAAAATAATGTTGGAGGGTTCATGAATGGTGAGAAACCATGACCTCCAAAGTTAACCACCGAAATAAGTGATAATATAATAGATAATGCATAATATGAGAACTGGATAGTAAACTAATTTGGATGTACATCACCATAATAATGGAATAACTGCTTAGTTGATGAAAGAAGAAACCTCCAAAAGGATGTGGGATGCAGCCATAAGGCTTTCCGGATTACACACCCGATCCAAGATTACCTACTTCAAATCAGAGTCCCAAAGAACAAATCAAGGTACACAAACTATGGAAGAGTACCTAAATAAAATGAAAACTATATCTGATAACCCACTATAGTTGGTAGCCCTATCTCTTTTGATGATATAGTCACTCAAGTTCTTGGTGGTGTAGAATCATAGTACATACAAATAATGGCAATTCTTGATGATAAAGAGATATATTGGCTAGACCAACAACATGTTCTACCAACTTTTAAAAGCACACTAGAGAAACTTAACAATCTACAAAATACAATAGTAATTTAAGTTTAGTATCAACAAACTATGTTGCAAATAAACCAGAAGGAAGGTAACAATAGTATCCATATAGTCCAAAATAGTAGCTACCTTGGAGGATGAAAGAAAGGTTTCAAAGAAAAAAATAATACTTCAAACAAATATAAATTCAGAGGTTTCATATGAGGTAGAAGAGAAATGTTGACTCCTAAAAACCCCACATATAAGATGTATGGAAGATATGGATACTCAAAATTTTTATGCTACTTTGGGGACGAACCTCTCTATATGAGATCTACACTAACTAACCCGTCAAGAAATTATATAAATCAAAGAGTCTACATGGTGATAACAAAATAAAGATTTGAAACGTCATCATATGTTGACAATGGTGTTACTATAATGTCATAATAAATTCAAGCATCATGAACCATAAAACTAACTCAATGGTAAGTACATTAGTGTAGTAGGTAATGGTGAAATTCTTTTTGTTTTAAAGCAAGCAAACAAAAAAGTATCACTTTCACAAATAAATCTATTACAATAAATAATAAACTTTATGTACATAAACTTATAAAAAACTTACTATATGTTTCTCAAATTACATATCAAAATTATATATGATATGGAAATAGAGTTTTAAAGGGCTAAATTGTAAATAATATAAATTTAAGGATTTAAGTGTAAGTGATGTAAGTTTTTGTCCTTAATCGTGACTGATGTAAGTTTTAGAGGATATTTGTAACTATGTATAATTAGTAAGGACTAAATAGCAATTATTCCATTGTTTATAATAGATTTTAGTTTGAGACTAAGTCTTGGTTCCTCTATATAAAAGACCAGACTACTCTAATAACTTTTTACTTTGAAACTCATTTGTACTTGCGTTTTCTCTTTTTAAAAACTCTATAACACTTTCTCTTTCTAGAATACACTATTGATAATTAACTAAGCAGAGAAATAACTTATCAAATTGGCATCTGATAGTGATTATTCGAGGAAGTGGAAAAAGGAAAGAAAATCTAAGAATGCTCCTCGTTCAACTTGGCATGAAGGAAATCCCTCCAATAAGTATGCTGAAACTGATAGGAACTTATATATCACAATGGGAACTGACGATCAGTTCGTTCAAGGTGTTGACTGGAGAAATTCTCCGTTGATAGATGAAATTCGATCCATGGCGCTTCCGAAGCGTGTCGACATTTCAAAAGTATAAAATTTTGAAGGGCTGCAGGATCCCGATGACCACATTGAACAATTCAAGAATTATATGATGAATTTTGAAGATAACGACCGACTTGCGTGTTGTGTGTTTTCACAGATTTTTAAGGGAACAACTCTTAAGTGGTACAATAGGATTCCGAGGGGGTCCATAAAAATTTCAGAGATTTCTATACTGCTTTTCGAAGGCAGTTTGTGGGAAGCAAAGGGATGAGAGCAAATGGTGATACTATTATTCAGTGCAAGCAGGTACCGGGAGAACAATTGAAAGACTATACCAAGATATTTGTGTTGACCAAGGCTAGTTTGGACAACTGTGAGGAAAATGTGGCAGTGACAGCTTTTCGCCAAGGGTTGTTGCCAGGGTATTTAGCTAATGAGACAACAAAAAGAAGGGCCTTGATTTTTGCAGCTTTGATGGCTCAAGTTGAGGATCAGATCAAACTGGAGGAGTCGAGTAAAGTCCGAGGCGGACTAGTTAGCCTTCCGAAAAATTCGGGACATGCAGCCAATAATCAGGGGCAGCCCTTGAATGGTAATAACAATGGTAATGGCAATCAACAGTCGAGGAAAAAGAACAACAATTTTCCTCCTCAGAGTGGTGGTTATTCAAATCACGCTCCATCTAATACTTACAACAGGCGTAGACCAAATACATGGGTCAAGCCTGAGTATTATACTGATTTGATAGAGAATATTTCTGTCATCTGGGATAAGACCAAAAATTCTGTAAATTTCAGGAAGCCGGCTCCCATCAGTAGACCAAGGGAGGAGAGAAATAATAAATTTTGCAGATATCATGATGATATTAGACATGATACAAATGATTGTATTGCTCTAATGAAATAAATCCAATATTTGATTGAGAATGGAAAGCTCCTGACTTATGTGAAGTCACATGAGAGTGCATCAAAAAATAATGGTGCATCCACTTCGAAGGCTCAACCGCCAACTGAGTATTTGATGATTATGGATTCACAGGTTGAACCGTTCGATGCTTCTTCTGAGTATGATGAAAAGGATCCGAATAGGTTGCTTCTGATGACAGTCGAAGAGCCTGTGGAAAAGGGGCGTGTTCGAGAGCTATGCAAGTTTTTTGAATCGTTGGCTATTTTTGGAGGCGATTCAATGACTAGAAATTCAGACAGTTCGAGGAAAAGGCATGTTTTCAACTTGACAACTCAAATTGAAGGGAGGATGTCAACATACTTGTATGGAAATAAATATATTCCCTTCATTTTATTTGATGAAGATGATCTGAGAGGTACTGCAGGACCATATGAGGATGTTGTGGTGATTGGAGCTGAGGTGGCTGGCGTCGAAATTTGACGTGTGCTGATTGACACTTTAGTACTGCTAATGTCCTTTTTAAATCCACCTATGATAGAATGACAAATCCACCTCGGATTACTCAATCAGATTGTACAATTATCGGATATACGGGTGTAACAACTTGTGTTGTTGGAGAATTTGAAGGTGAGGTTAGTTTGGAAAAAAGACCATTCAAGAAAAAGGTTCGGGTACTCTTTGTGGTGGTGGACTGTCCCACAAGTTATAATGCTATTTTTGGAAGGTCGTGGCTTTCAAGAATGTACGGGGTGGTTTCTACAGTTCATCAGTGCTTTAAGTACGTAGTTGGAGACAGAGTTGGGGTTGTTCAAGGCGATCAAAAGGTTGCCAGGGAATGTTATGCCACTGCACTTCGAGTTCGAGGATCCAGCAGTGGAGATTTGATGCGTGAATAGAAGTAAGAAGGGGCACCCTCGGATTTGGAAGAAAGGGTTGACGATCTGATGGAAACCCCGGGGTCTTTAACAGTGAGTGAAGAAATAGAGGAGTTTACTTTTTCGGAAGGAAAGGTACTTCGAATCGGATTGACCCTTTTTTTATGTCAACAATTGCTTGATTTTTTATCTAAAAATTTGGATATTTTCGCGTGGAAGACAGAATATGTAACTGGAGTAGCTATTGAGGTAATTCTAAATAGCTTGGCCATAGATCCGAAGGTCAAGCCAGTAATTCAAAAAAGAAGAGCGTTTTCCTCGGCAAAAGCAGAAGCAATTATTGCTGAAGTGGATCGGTTGTCTAAGGTAAGACACATAAGGGAATCACAGTATCCTTTATGGATGGCAAATCCGGTGGTAGAATGGGAAATGGAGGATGTATGTGGATTTTACGGATTTGAATAGAGCTTGCCCCAAAGATCCATTTCATGTTCCTCGAATAGATCAGTTGATTGATTCTACTTCAGGAAACAAAATTTAAAATTTTATGGATACTTTTGCAGGGTATAATCAGATCCAAATAGATCCAAAAGATCAAGAGTGCACAACTTTTATAACTGACAGGGGCTTGCATTGTTATAGTGATGCCCTTCGGATTGAAGAATGCTGGAGCCACTTATAAGAGATTAATGAATAAAGCTTTTGCTTTGCAGATCGGAAGAAATATGGAGGTATATATAGACGACTTGGTAGTGAAACGTTCAAGGGACGAAGTGCATCTTGATGATCTAGAGGAAGATGTTTTGAATCTAAGGGCGACCAGGTTAAAATTAAATCCTGAGAAGTGCACCTTCGGAGTTCGATCAAGGAATTTTTTAGGTTTTATCATCAGTGAAAAAGGAATAGAAGTTGACCTAGAACAGTTAAAAGATTTGATAACAATGAATTCTCATCGGTCAATCAAAGAAGTGCAAATTCTGACAGGAAGGTTAGCAGCACTTAATCGATTTATTTCAAGACTTTCTGACAAATGCTTTCCTTTCTATCAAGTGTTATGAGGACCCACCAGGTTCGAATGGACGTCAGAATGTGAAGTAGCTTTCACGAACATTAAAAATTTGTTGTCATCACAAGAGACTTTGGCAAAGCCTCGAAATTGGGAGAAATTATTTCTGTACATCGCGGTATCGGATTTTTCACTAAGCACAATGTTAATCAGTGAAGATTCAGGAATTCCGAAGCCGGTGTATTATGTTAGTAAAAGTCTGGTGGCAGCAGAAAAGAGATATAGGAAATTAGAAAAGCTGGCATTAGCATTGGTGAATGCTGATAGGAAGATGCGTCCATATTTTCAAGCTCATACTATCGAAGTCCGAACTTCATTCCCCTTAAAAAATGTTTTACAATGACCTGATATTGGGGATTACGATATATTATTTACACATCAAACAACGATAAAAGTACAAGCACTGGAAGATTTTTTTGTTCAGTTCCACTCAAGCCGATCAGATGAGGAAGAATTTAAAAACGCTTTACCTGTCGATTCAAGGTAGGTTGTTCGAACAGATGAAGGATCTAGTATTTCACGGTGCAGTGTTGGGGTTCAATTCATAGCTCCAACGGGAGAGACAATGGTTCAATAATTAAATTTGGTTTTCATGCTTCGAATAATAAAGCTGAATACGAAGCTGTGCTTGGAAACGGATTCTCAGTTATTAGCAAATCAGGTATCTGGATCTCCGAAGCAAGGAAGGATCGCTTGATTTTGTATCTTCGGGGGCTTCAGAATTTAATGCTTCTGTTTGACAACGTGGTTGTGGAATATATCGGGTGAGGAAGTAACACAGTGGCTGAATCTTTAGCAAATGTTGCTTACAAGGAAGAATATCCTTGGATTTTGCTACAAGAAAATCCTTTAATTGTTACTCAATCTAGCTAATGTGAAGGCATAGAAGAATTTTTTTTATCACTGATAAAAGCCGACGCGATTGGCGATCGGATTTTCTTAATTTTTTGACTCAATTATTACTGCCAGATGATTCACAAATGGCCAAAAAGTTAAGGGGTAAATCCTTCAGATATATAGTTCTGGATGGTTTTTATATAAAAAGGCATTAAGCAGACCATTATTACGATATTTAAAAAAGCAAGAATCACAAGAAGTATTGTTAGAGTTGCATGATGGTGAATGGTCAGCTCATTGCGGGTTCAAAGCTGTATCACGTCGAGTTGTACTTGCAGGGTTTTATTGGCCTACAATCATGAACGATGCTAAGAATTTAGTCCGAGGTTGTGATACTTGTCAGAGATTTACCAATTCTATTCACACACCACCAGTACCATTCATGTCTATATCCTAGGCGGTACCATTCGATAGATGGGGAATCGTTTTGGTGGTGCTTTTGCCGATGGCTACTGGGGGACGACAGATGATAATTGTGGTGGTGGATTATTTTACGAAGTGGACAGAGGCAGAACCGCTATTAGGAACAAAGGCAAATGATGTCATCAAATTTATTGTTGAACAGTATTTGTTGTCGTTTTGGGATTCCTCGGAGGATCACAGCAGATAATGACCCTAAATTTAATAAGAGGGAAATGGCTGCATTTTGTACTTCTAAAGGAATTCAACAATGTTTTTCGACGCCTTTTCATCCTCAAGCTAATGGACAAGTGAAAATGATAAACAGAACAATTTAAGATGGCTTGGAGAAGAATTTATCGGGGGCAGCAGGGAGATGGCCAAACTATTTGCAAGAGGTGCTTCGGGATTATCGAACAACTCCAAGAGAGGCTACAAAAGAGACTCATTTTTATTTGGCATATGGTATGGATGCAGTCAGCCGTATTGAATCTACGATGTCATCTTTTAGAATATCTCAATATTTTGAAAGGTCTAATGATGAAATTCGAAGGACTAATTTGGATTTGATTGAGGAAAAAAGAGTTCGAGCTCATCTGAATGTAATCCATTATTAAACTCTTATAAGAAATATATATGATTCGAAGTTGAAGAGAAGAGAATTTAAATAAGGTGACAAGGTGTTGCGGAACGTTTTCTTACACACGAAGGAGAAGAACCTCGGGAAAATGGCTCAGAATTGGGAAAGGCCTTATACAGTTGTTGAAAGAATTAAGCCGGGGTCCTATCGACTTTGTGATTTCGAGGGGAGGATGCTTCAACATCCGTGGAATATCCAACACTTGAAGCTTTTTTAGGAGTAGATATATTTTTGTACTTTGGAATTTTTGTTTTGACTAACGCACTCTTTCCTATCCTGTTGGCCCAGGAAGGTTTTAACAAGGCGTCATGTACATATTCAATATTATCAATAAAGTTCGATTTTTGGCCAATGATTGTTTATATATGTCTAAATACTATCTTAAAAAAATCATCAAAGACTGATCACCTTTGATATTGGTTAAGAGTAGAATGTTCTGAAGTGTTTATGACAATTTTCAAAGAAACAACCATGTTTATTAATCACATTACATTTTTATTTTGAAGTGAACGCTTAATAACACACTGAGAATTTTTCGAAGAGCTACCAAAGCTTAACAACACATTGATATTTTTCGAAAAACTTCATTTTTTCGAAGAATTACAATTTATCGATGAGCTACAATATCCATCAATTTTTAAGGTATTTGAGGAGATAGAGTCATTAAGGTACAACAAAATGGATATTCGACAAGGATAAAAAGATGATAATAAAGTCAATCAGAAGATTCTTCTTCCTCGGATGATTCGTTTTTTGAAGACGATGAACTAGGAACAGGGTCGAAAGCTTCGCTTGGATGTTTTTGTTTAGGGATATCATTCCAAAAGCTTGTAAGGTCGATTTTTGGATAAGCAGCGTGAAGTTCTCGAAGAATAATAGTTGCATCCTCTTTTCTGACGCTGATAGCTGTTTGCATATCCTTTGAAAGTTCAACTTCGGCGGCAGTTACAGCAACAGTTTTTTCAGCTTCGAAGTTCTTCTTCAATTTAGCCATGTTATCGGTTAGCTCTTTGTTTTTTGTCTCACAAAGAGTAAGAGAATTTTGAAGCTTACTGGAGTTGTCTTTTTTCAGCGGCTAGTTCAGTAGAATGGCTAGTGTTGAGTTTCTTCAACTCTGCTTCGTCAGTGTTCGTCAGCAATTCAGTCTCCACAATGTGGGTGATTCGCAGATGATTCTTTATGCAGTGAGCACCTTTGATCAGTTTGTACCGTGCCATTTCATAAGCATGAAATTCATCGACTACTTTGCCGTGCAAAGTTTCTCTAAACTTTTTCTCAGCCTCGTAAGCTTCCTTGTAGTAAACCATATCTTTAGCAAGTTGCTTTAGATGGCTCTAAGAAGCTTTGACTAGGGAAGCAAGTTTCTTTGCTGCAGCATCAAGCTTAGCAAATGGCTGAAGAGCGACATAAATGACAGGATTTCAAGTAGGAACACTAAGTTTAGATGTGCTAGGACCTTGAACCATTAGGGTGATGGGCTCAAGAGAGCGGATAGCTTCTGGAGAAGCTTTGATTGATAGTGGTCTCCCAAAGTTAAGCATGTGGTTCTGAATTACTTGAAGAACAGGGTCTTCTTCACTCGTAAGTTCTTCGGTATTTTTGAAGTTGATATACATGTCACGAATCGAAGGCTGCAGTGGCTTGATTTTCGTTGGAGGTGCTATCTTCAATGACTGTCACAAGGTTGTCTTTGTTTGATTGATTTTCGATTGAAGGGTTTTGTGGGTTTTCAGCAACAGTGACTTCGTTCTCAGTAGTCAAAGCGTACGAAGTGATTCTCATCTGTTTCTTTTTCTTTCATTGGGAACCAGAAGAAAATTTCATTTTCTTCGATGATGGTTCTTGATCTTTTCTCTCTTAGATGGATGAGAGAGGTTGTTCTGCAATTTTGCATTTTCCACGCTTTGGCTTTGATGGTATGGAAGGGTTAGCACCAGATGTGCTAGCTGCCTTTTTACCCTTCTTTTCTTTGACAACTTTTTCTTTCTTCTTTTTTTGGCAAATGGCTATCCTATCTGTTACAAATGGGGAGAAAGACTTTACAGTCACGTTGAGGTATTCGTTGGCACACAAGCTTTAGATCTGGTTCGGATGATAAATCTTGAGGAGGCAACCCACCTTCTTTGATTGGAAACATATGGCTATGAAGGAAATTGATGGGCTAAAAGATAGTATGAAATGCATTATTCTACTTCTTTTCAGCCCAATCGACGAGTTTTTTTAAAATATCCTTAGCTGTTTCTCGACGTGTTGAGTAGCGCTTTGAAATTTCTAGTATAAATTAGCAAAACAAAGTGTTAAGAAAAAATAAAAGGGAAGGTGAATTTTATATCAGAACATAAGAAATTCGAAGAACTTACGATTGCTTCTCCAGACAAGAGTTAGCTTCAAAGGGTTAGTTTCAAAAATAAATTTACCGTTTTACCAAGCTCCTGATATGAAGACGAATTTCTGTTTCCAAAATTTTTCAGCTTGTAAGAGATCATCGATGCTCTTGTGGTTATCCATCAAGGTGAGGTAGTAAAAGGCAAGCTTCAGACCTTTCGACAGTTGGGTCAGTGAGATGAAGTCTTTGATGCTGATGGGCATTTTGGATAGACGAGATGCCATGATCACTGACATGAGGGTGAATCATTGATTCGGTGTCAACTGGGTAGGGCATAAGCTGAGGAGTTCAAAGTATTCCACGATCATTGGATTTAGTGGAAACCGAAGACCCTAGTTGATGATTTCTGGGTATACAACTAATTCATCATCCTTGCAGTCCAGGGGAGTTTCTCATTCTTTTGGCAGACGAAGAATTATATTTTCTTCCATTCCCCATTTTTTTTTAAGAATCGAAGCGTGACTATCCTTATAGAATATGTAACAGACTTTTTTCAAAGAAATAATGTATTTGCTTTAAAGGTTCCTTAGGTTCCTCCCAATTTTTTACCTTTCTTCTTCGGAGATAGAACAAACATCTACTTCTTCCTGAGAGTCAGCCTCGAGATCGGTTTTTGTAGCCTCTGAATCAGCTTCATTGGCTTTCGAAGTTTCTTCGCGAGGATTTTGAGAAGTTAGGATAATCATTTCGGTAGAGGGGTTAGTAATTCGAGGCGCTTCCTCTATTACTTCTCTTTGAGGAGGATTGTTAGTAGTTGGATTTGGAGGGGAAGGAGTTCGGATAATTGTTGATTCATCTCCCATGGCGATGAAAGTTTTTCTTCTTCTGGTTACTGAAGAGTTTTCCGAAGAAGGGTTACTTGTTTTTTGTTTTGGAGGAGATTGTTCAGTAATTAAAGGAGAAATTCTTCTTTGAGTGAGGAGATTCGAGGTGTTTTAGGCCCGGAAATTTTAGATGATAATTGTTCTTCGACTATGGGGGAAGGTGAAAGAATTGGAACTTAGCAGACCTCCTCAAATTAATCCTGCTCTTCGGTATTCTTCAGCCCTATGTGTAATACAAAAGTAATCATAAGATCCGAACACAAGGTTGCTATCAGTATCAGAAGATTCTGGTGTTTAGATTAGAATGACCTTCGATTGTTTGGTTCTTGGTTTGTTTCTCATAAACCAAGTAAGGGTTGATCGGAGTAGAGGCAGATTGGTCAGAAAGCTTGAATTTTTCGGCGAAAATCCTGAGAATAGGGGAGGAGCACGATGAAGGTAACCGAAAAATTTAACTTCTCTCTAAAAAATTTTATGTGTGAGGAGAGAGGAAATGATATAAAGGTTGTATTTATACTAAAACAGGGAAGGCGTGTGAAGGTGTAAAGACCTTTGTGATGATAGGTTGGAATATGAATCGGTGAGTTGGTTAGATGTTCGACATCTGTCAGGCTAGACTTCTAGGGTTATGATGAATTTAACGGTTACATATGTAACGGTTATATTCGAGGATGATTATTCAAAGATGATCTATTTACATAATATTTCGAGGATGAATTTCAAGGCAACATTTTATTACATCGATTCGAAATGGCTTCAAGCCAACTTTTAACTATCAAGGAATTTTGAGGCCATTTTGCGCTTATTCTTTTATTTGAATATGTTTTAAGATGTTAAATTGTGTAAATGCTTCGAATGACCATTTAAACTAACTGTTTCGAATGATTGTTTTTAAGTTTATCATAGGTAACATAGCGTATGGGCGTTTTCGAAGAGGTTAAAATTCGAAGACAAAATGGATTTGAAGACTTTTTAATTCTCATTCATTTATTGACATGAGAACTAGGGGGCTTCTGATATGGAAATAGAGTTTTTAGGGCTAAATTGTAAATAATGTAAATTTAAGGATTTAATTGTAAGTGATGTAAATTTTTGTCCTTAATTCGTGACTGATGTAAGTTTTAGAGGATATTTGTAACTATGTATAATTAGTAAGGACTAAACAACAATTAGTCCACTTTTTTGTAACAAATTTCAGTTTGAGACTAAGTCTTGGCTCCTCTATATAAAGGACGAGACTACTCTAATAAAGGGGTGGAACACTTTTTACTTTAAAACTCATTTGTACTTGCGTTTTCTCTCTCTAAAAACTCTGTAGCACTTTCTCTCTCTAGAATACACTCTTGACAATTAACTAAGGGAGAACAATAACTCATCAATATATATATGTTTAGTTTCATGACTTTGGTTTCTTTTTTAATGAAAAATTAATAGGGAAGGTACTTTTCAAAGGGAGGTTTGAAAATAGTCTATACAAGGTTGAAGAACCAACTACTTATCCATCTTCAAATTATAAGTAATTATCTTAATGTTTTAGAGTTTTAATATTGAGTATTCTTCAATTTTTCATTATGTAGGTCTTTCTAATTTCTTAAAAAAGTTGGTATACGATACTTGGCCATCATTCTAGTCAAGTTCTATCTTTTATTTTGAAGAATGTAATTTCTCTAGTACTTTAAACAAAGGAATAAAATTTCATGATGACTCTGAGCTTGAGAAATCTCACTTATTACCTTATTTTATTTTCAGGTTTAATGCAACACATGTTTTATATCTTGTTAACACAGATGTTTGACCCCCTCTCATACTAAATCTCAATGTGTTTTAAGTACTACAAACACTTTTTGGATGATTTTAGTAAGTATAATTAGTTGTGAGAAACAAATTTAAAGAACTCACTACTTTAATTCATTTTTTTTGTTATAAACCAATTTGAAAGAAAATCATGGTCTTACAATCTGAATAAGATGGTTTAGAGTTTTTGTTCACACAACTAAACATGCATGAATACACCTTAGAATCTCTTGCATCTAAACCTCTACAAAAATGGAAAATCATAGAGAAAATATAGATACATTGTTGAAACATGTCTTACTCTTCTAGCACAAGACAAACTACCATACAAATACTGGACTGAAGCCTTTCTTATAATTGTTTTCCTAATAAACATACTACTTACTACTACTCCAAATAACCTTACACTATGATAATTTTTACAACAAAGAACCTGACTACTCAACTTAAAAACGTTGGCTGTGTTTGTTTTCCATGCTTAAGACCTTCACAAATTCAAATATCATTCAACTAAGTGTGTTTTCATAGGCTAAAATGACACTCACAAATGTTTAAGTCTTAGCGAAATAATTCACATCACTAGGAATTCTCTATTTAGTAAATCAAAGTTTTCTTGCTACTCAAGTTTCTTGCATACTCGAAATCCTGAAGTTTTTGTCAATCATTCTCCATATCGTTGGTTTTTTTATCACAACTATATCTCAAGTGGTAAATGGTTTTAATCATCAAAAGACCTATTTTTGAATTCTCCAATAATCAATATAACTTACATATATATATATATATATATATATATATATATATATATATATATATATATATATATATATGAGCATCAATCTAATATAGAAATGACACAACCAAGCCCAGATATAGCTATTCATTCTCCACAAACTACTACACAAGACAATATGGCTAGCTTATACATGATAATGTACCTAACAATATCCATATTCTAAACACACACTCTAAATCTAGTCATAACTTTGCTACTCACCAACCATTCATCATTCCAAACCAGAACCATGATTGATATATCTAAACCTAATCCTATATACACAAGTGTCACCAAGTCCTCTTTAGGACCTTCTATAGAACCTACAAATGTTTCAAAGGCTTCATATGATCCTAAATGGAAACAAATTATGCAAGAGGAATATGATGTTATTCAAAAAAATCAGACATGGTCTTAGATCACTTGGTCACCTAATATTAGTGTGGTTGTAGCTCTTTTTTTGTAACCCATGTGATGTCTATACTTGGTTTGCCCTTCTATTTAGTCAGAAGTTTATGATATCCTTATTGCCTTGTCGAAATGACCTGCTCATCCATAATATCTTCCATAATGTCAGTTCTCGAAGTTTCAGATGGTGGATGTGGTACCGGTGCCACAAATTCAGAAGTAGAAAATGAGTGTGATGGATCTGCCGAGATATTATCCAAAGGGTATGAAGTAGTTTCCTTAAACCGGGTCAGATCCTCAATATTAAAAGTTGAACTGATTCCTATATCTGGAGGAAGCTCCAGCACATACACATTAAGACCTGTGTGTGCTAGAATTTTAAATGCAACAATGTTGTGGGCTTGCAATTTATTTTTACGATTCCTTGTGAAAACTGTCGAGTTTTACTCCAACCATAACATAGTTGCCACCTGAAAATTATCGAAATTTACGATGAACATCAACAATATTTTTATACTTTTTATTGCTTTTATTTTTTAACGATGGATCTCGGCGTGCAATCCGCGAAGATGTTATGCAAACTACTTAGCTGATTCATACGACCTTTGCAAAACTAGTATAGGAATGAGATCTATATGAGCCTTGATTTTATTCCCATAAACGACTTCAAATGGGCTCATGGCTATAAACTAATTAACTCAATTATTGTAAGCAATATCTACAATATGTAAAATAGCATGCCATGACCTGATATGTTCGTTAACTAGGCAACGTTGGTAAATTACCTAAACTCTGATTAACAACTTCTGTTTTCCATCTATTTGCGGATGATAGACTATAGAAAACCTCAGTTGAGTGCCCATAATATGCCAAAGAGTTTTCCAGAAATAGTTCGTAAAACTATACATCTCTATCGAACACTATTTTCTTGGGCAGTTTATGTAGTCTAACAATCTGCACCATGAAAATCTTTGCCACTTTAGACACATCAATTTTTTTAGAACATGGGATGAAGTGAGCAATTTTTGAAAACATGTCCACGACCACAAAAATGGAATCATGATTACCTGCAGTTTTAGGGAGTCCAAGGACAAAATTGCTGATATCTTGCCAAGGAACATGTGAGACACGGATTGGAGTATACAGCCCCATGTTTTACTTATGGTGTTTTTCTAACCGACAAGTCCGACATTCCACAAGTTTTGCAACATCCCTTTTGAGACTCGATAAATAAAATTTGTCTCTACTAGGGCGATTGTTTTGTCCCTCTCGAAATGACGAACAACGCCTCCTACATGCATTTCCATAATAAGAAATTCTTTTACGGATGTTCGAGGGATGCAAAGCTTGGAATTTCTAAAGAGAAATCCTTCACATAATGTAAACTCACTATTATGTGACTCATATTCTAAAAGACCATCATATATCTCACTAAAATCTGGACATTGTTGGTACTTCTCTTTTAACTTTTGAACGCGGTAATCTCAACATTCATGGTTTGAAGAGCATAAATTCTGCGAGTGGGAGCATCTACGGCCCTGTATTTGATACCATATTTATGTGTAAGCACAAAAGTATACTCTTGAATGAACTAGACCCCTTTCACGTGACATGGATTCAATTTATTTTGTCAGCGTAGATATCTTAAAGCTTAATGATCTGAATATAAAAAAAACTCATGTGGCATTAGGTAGTGCCTCCAATACCTCAAGGCTTGCACTACCGCATAGAATTATTTATCATACGTCGAATATTTTTGTTTTGCTTTATTTAGTTTCTCACTAAAGTAGGCAATTAGATGCCCCTCTTTGCTCAAAACACCTCCGATTGCCATGCCCAAAGCATCACATGACACTTCAAGTACCTTTGAAAAATCTAGAAGCCGCATCACCAGAGCCTCGACAACTCTCGTATTTATCTCTGTGAATGCTTATGTGGCTGATTTACTCCATGTAAATTTTGACTTTCTTAAGCAATTAGTGATGAGCGCCATTATGGAATTGAACCCTCGAATAAAACGGAGATAGAATGTGGCCAGCCCGTGAACACTTCAAACTTTGTGAATATTTTTAAGTTCTAGCCACGTGACTATGGCCTTTACTTTTTCTGGATCAACTTTCATCCCTTCCAAGGATATAACAAATCCGAAGGAAACAACATGCTCACTCATGAATGAACATTTTTTAGGTTGGTATAAAGCTTCTCGGCTCGAAAAGCCATAAATACCTATCGTTGTTCCCTAGACTTGCTATATACTAAAATATTATCAAAGTAAACAACCAAGAACTTACCAGTGAATGATCGAAGGGTATACGTCATTACCCTCATGAAGGCGCTTGGTGCATTTGATTGACCAAATAGCATGACTAACGATTCCTACAACCTATCTTTTGTTTTGAAGACGATTTTCCATTCATCTCCAGGGTGAATTATGACTTTGTGATACCCACTTTGAAGATTATTCTTGGATAATATGGTAGCTTCTGCCATCATGTCTAATTAATCATCAAGTCGAGGAATACAAAATCGATACTTGATAGTGATCTTGTTAATAGCTCTATTATCAACACACATTCACCGTGTTCTGTCATTCTTAGGTGTTAATAGGACTGGTACAACACATGGACTGAGGCTTTCTCGGATAAATCTTTTTGTTAAAGCTCATCTACCTGTCTTTTCAACTCTGAGTACTCATTGGATTCATACAAAAGTGTGGCATATTCGGTAATGTTGCTCCTAGAATGAGATCAAAATCATGTTGAATATCTCGAAGCGGAGGAAGATCACGGGGAAGGTCTTCAGGGAACAACTCACTGTATTCTTCTATAAGAGGTGTTACTTCTAACAGTATATCATTTAGAAAAATTGGAATTTTTTTACCATTAGGAGAAACGTGATAGGGTCGTCTTTGGTCTACGGTGGAAACTCTCTCGAGTAAAAAACATGAAGAGGCTTTTGTAACACTTTCTGATTTGTTTTATCAGTAATTGACACTTTTTTCGGTTTTGGCTTAAAAGGGTTTAATGTGATCTTTTTACCATTGTGAACGAATGAGCATGTATTGGATTTACCTGAAATTTTTCTATCTTGATCGTAGATCCACGACCTACCTAACAGGATGTGACCTGCATTCATAGATACCACATCGCAAAAAATATCATACTTGTAGGATAAGAGCTTGATAGGTACCTTACAACGGTAAGTAACAAGGATAGATGAAGTGTCAATCCATGCCACTTGATACGATTGAGGGTGGACAATCGGGATTAGACCAAGAGGGGATAATGTCTGAGCTGATACAAAATTAGTGCAACTCCTTTCATGAATAATCAGCTTGCAATTGTAATCAGCAATTCTAACAGAAGTAAATAAAATCGATGATCTGTGCCAAATCATTAATGGTTTTAGGTTGAACCAACACGCACCTTACCACTACCAATCTAGGGTACGAATTTACATCTTCGTTGAGCTACAGATCTCTCAAATAAAATTATGGTTCATAGACTTCATCTTCACAATTATCGACATATTGTACTCTACTGATAGTGGTCGCTAGTACCTTTCAAGATGCTTATTTCCTAGGACAGTGGGCAGGAAAATGGTCATAGCCTTGACACTTAAAGTATTGTTGTGTTGTATCAGAGTTATTTTCATTCGTTTCTCATTTTCCTCAAGTTCTAGAGGTGTATGCAACATTGACAGCTTTAGGTACAAATTTTACCTCGGATGACGATGCTCGGGAGCCCCCAGACGGGATAACAGGCTTCTTCGTACCAATTGATAGGCTCAGTCTAGTGTTTCAACGATATGAGTTATCAGTTCTTTCTGGATTTCTTGGCGGAGCCTTGTTTAGAAACAAGAAATAGGAACCATATCATCCTCCGTAATATTGCACCTCAACATTAGTTCTTCGAATTCATAAATATACTCCACAATCGGCAAGCTACCCTGATAAATCATCTTCCATTGATCAAGCAACTACTGCTGATAGGATAGGAAACATATTTTTCCTAAGTTTTTCCTTCATATGAGTCCATAGAAGAAACTATGGTTCTTGTGCTCTTTGTATTTGTCTTTCAAGATTAGTCCAATTTTTTTTTGTTTATCCCACCTACTTTATTTTCGCGATTCTGACCCATCGAGCTTGGGACGTGTCATACCATTCAAAAAAAATAGTCCATGTCGAATAGCCAATCGAGAAAAACTTAAGGATTCAGCTGTCCATCAAAACAAGGGTCGTCTACCCTTACCGCCTTTAGGACTTTGCCCTCTATATCTTGGATATTGTTCCGTGAGCTATCCCTTCAAACATTTCTCACAACTTGCGGTACCCTTGTGCCTCCTGTGCTGCTTTCCTCATCTCCATTTTGGGTTTTCAGCGCTGCGAATCAGGCATCAAATTTCGTGCGCATCTGGACTGACTCTTCCTGCATATCTGTGATCTGGGTGCTTAACTTTTCCAACAGTTAGTAACTTGGGCCATAGGAATTTTTATTTTGGCTATTTAAGGGAAATACAGAGAGGCCTTTCGCTCTGATGCCAAAACTAACGTAGGACAAGAATAAATAGATTGATAGAGTTAGAATCGCTCAAACGAGCTTCACGCTCAAGGCTTCGCGCCTAGGTTTAGAGCTTCACGCTCAAGGCTTTACGCCTGAATTTTCTTTTTTTATGATAAAGTAAGGCTAATTTTCTCTATTCAAAATCAACCGCAAATACAAATTACTCTAGACCCTTTATATAGGAGATATGAAGAATCTCCAAGGTTTACTATAATTTTAAACTACACATAAGTTTCTAACTATTAAACGCATAACAAGAGCTCCACATTAATTGTGGCCCTTTAAAAATTTTATACTCTTAGAATTCCCTCAGAGTAATTTTAGGTCTTTTGATTTTCCTATCCCACATCAAGACATGTAGAAATTAATAACATCTTCCAAAATGGTTTTCTTGTATAAAATATCTACATGACACCACTTGATTGTTTTGTATACCTTTCAAAGTCCTCGTATATGTCAAAACCAAACAAAGCTGTTTATGGCTTCAAACAAATACTTAGAGAATGGTACAACATACTCAATCGTACTCTAATCTAATGGATGTTTTACTACAACAAATTTGTTATACAAATTATCTTGCTTTATGTGGATATCATTATAGTGAAATGCAATAACATAATCTCTCTACAAAAATTTACTCAACAACTACGCTCTATGTTTGCACTCAAAGACATAGGCTCAATTAAATCATTCCTCGGCATTGAAGTACATAATGATACAACAAGTTTTTACCTAACATAGTCTAAGTATGTTGAAGACTTACTGGTTCGTGATGATATCTCCTGCTCCAAACCATGTGCTACTCCTATGTCTGTTGGCCAACCTTTCTCCATCTCCGATGGTGATTTCATTCAAAATCTTAGAAAATAATAGAGTGTATTAAGTTCATTATAATACCTCTTTCACGTTCAGCATGATATCTCATTTGACGTTACCAAACTCAGTCGATTCCAACAAGCTCCTACCAGTATACACCGGTAGTATGTAAAAAAATGTTGGGATACTTATCTGGAACCGGGAATTCCTTAAACATAAGTCTTAACACTTTTCAAAAAACGCATCGAGAATAAATGATTGCTTATCTCTTTTATAAACTACAAAATAAGAATACCCAACCGATGTGAGATACCTTCCAATAAATCTTAATTATGTAATTTTTAAAAATTCATAATTTTTTAGATACCGTTACGTAGTATTGTTCTATTATAACATTAATAGCATATATAACAAAATCAAAATAATTGTTTTCTTAGTCATGAGCCGCAACCGCATATGATGTAAGAAAGAGTAAATATAGGAAATCCAAGCCGAAACCTAAAAACCTTGTCCGTTTGCAGGAGATATCGGTGAAGCAATGGTTCGGTGACAAAAAAAAGTTGTGAGAAATTTAAAAGGCACGAAACAGCCTAGGCCATGATGAGATAAGAAATGAAGGTAGCTATTGTATTATAATGTAATGTGCCATGTATTTTGAAAGTAAATGCACAAGTGCTGGTGTTTGTTTTAGGACCACAAACACCAGAACAATTCAAGATGATACTTGATGTCCTGTCTAACTCAGCTTTTAGATTAGATGAAACCAACAGAGAATCTACTGCCTTTAAACTTGGTGACTACAACCACTCTTTTATTTACAGTTCGTGGCCACTTCATTTGCTACCTAGTCTAGGCAGGGCCATATGAATATTATTATGTTACCTTCTGCCTATCTTTATCTATTCAACTTTTTTTTGGGCTATACTTAAACTTTATTCGACTTCAGCACTATATGGCGAGATCTAAGAGCTTAATCCGTTGCTGGAATATTCATCGTAAACCTAGAAGAAACTTTGTTATTAGTATTGTTGAAAAGTGTTACACATCACAAATCATTAAAAATACATGGACTCATATCGTTTGAACCATTTAGCTCGACTGGGTCCATGGAACGTTTACGAATTCATAAGACAACCCCACATGGGTTGAACCAATCAGCTCAGCTGACAACATGCAGCTGGGTCCATGAATTTTATGCAAAGAGGCCAGAGTTACTCTTGGACATTAGAAAGTATATACAAAGGCAAATGATTGTCTAGTGGGATTTAAGTTACACTTATTTATTGTTTTTTGTTTTTAACAAAATGCAATTGATCTAGCAAAATTAATGGTAAATATAGTTTCTTATCGGAGGATAAATATTAGGATCCGAAAATGAACCTGAATCTTAAGCATAGTTAGGGCACTTAAGGTACCATTTTAGTCGTATGAGGGTATTTTTTAAGGTAGAGCCAACAGCTAGTATAGTAAAGTTCACACTTTTCTTTCATAGTAACTAATATATTATTAGTTTTGTTACTATCGTCCAAATCAACCGTTGTTCAAATTTTATTATAATAAAATCTAAAAGAATTTTGGATAATAATTTTGTTTCGAAATAAACAGCAACTCAAGTTTCAAAAGTCATCTACAAATGGTGTTAGTCCGAATTTGTCTGGTGTTCGATGTATGAAATCTGCTTGTTCATAAGTATTAAATTTGCAACAAGAAACATATAAGCCACACTGTTTCGGTTTATATTCAATGTTTCGCTATAAACTCCAAAACACCAGAGTAAGATGAAGAACAAGTATGTTAAATCAAATATATACAAGACATATTTAATGTGGTTCGCATTGCGAAAAAATCATACATCCACGTGCAGTAGACATATATTTTATATATAGGAGGTTACAAGAAGACTTTATGTACTAAACACTCAACCACTTATATTTTGTTACAAAGCACTCACACCTTACAAAATGAACTATGGATCTCATAATATATTCAAGTGTGTATCTTCTACCTCAACTACGCGAAATCAGGCAGTTTTCTGTCTGAAATATTCTCTCGTTAAAGTGACCAACAATGACTTCGTACCATGCTCTCATTATTTATAGACGATCAAATATGTGCACAATACTCTTCATGCTCACAACAATGTTTGACAACCCATTACATTTACCCAATCAAACCAGTATAAAAGGACAAGGGCAACGCTTACATCCGTACAACATATAATGACGCCTCCATTGCACTACCTTGCCTCATGCTAAGCACGCCTATATCGGTTATGTGATCAATGAATGAGATTATACATCAATTCAGAACCTTAGTGACTTAACTTCATATAGAAACATCTTGGTATCTTCAGAAGTTTTTTGAGAATCATATTTTGCACATTTGGCTCTGCAGATGATCAGTCTGCACCTTCAGTTATAACATAAGCATTCTTTATGGATTCGACAGAGCTTGCGCTTAGATTTCAGCAAATGGCTTTGCACCTAATCTTTGGTATAGCTCATAGAAAGAAAGAGATTCAAACACTTCATGCTTTATAAGTGTTCAACTATTCATCTCTAGCCACTTTTAGTCTTCAGCAGTACCTTGTTCTCAAGTTACTTATATCATACATCTTACACCTGCTTTATAAGTAGTACCGTTTGTAAAAAATGACACGTCATGTTTGAAATATTATTATATGTAACTATATATATAATACCAACAAAATTATGTGAGAAAACGAGTTTGTCCAATAAATTATACCGGACATAATGGCACAAGTAAACATTACATTCAAATATCCATCTTTGTATTGTTTCAATAGAAAATGATGAGTCCGAATACTGCTTCCTTTCCGGACAGGGACAGACCGGACCAAGGCCACCAGACCGGACAGGGCACTTCGAACACCTAGCCCATTGGACTGTTCGAACAATGGCAAAAGTACTAAAAAACCTAAACACTTCTTGACTAAGCCGCTTGCTCTCATACTAAGAGCTCATGGGTCTTTGAACATGACCCGGGTCCATTAAACATGACCCGAAAACCCATAAAGCCCAAATGTAAGGGTATAAATACCCAACCACCTGCATTAAATATGGGGAATGAAAATTAAATACAACCAGACTGCTTAATTCTCCCTCTGCTCTCTACTCAAAACATTAAACACATACCAACCTTCACAAAATCTAAAACAAATTACCAAATTACCCTCAAACGAAAATTAACCACACCAAATTGGCGACCACAGTGGGAGGGCGAATGTGCCTGAATCGAGCATTCGAAACCAACAAGAAAAGTCAGTCCGAATGAATCCGGACGCCCCGGAAGTACCACCAGCTTTGCTTGAAGTGGTGGGTGAAAACGATGAGTACACTATCGAAGAGCGCGATAGGTTAAAGGGTTAAATAGAATCTCTGAGGGCAGAAAAGGCTAAGATGGGCATGAAAGAAAAGTCAAAAGCGTCAGTTGCTCATCACACCGATAACCCCAGAGAGCATGAGCCTTCAAGGACTCATGTGAGTACCAAAAATACTCATGCCAGCTCCAAAAAGTCTCACCGGTCTAAGCCAGTGGAGAGTTCTGACTCAGGCTCAGAGTCTTCTGATAGCTCTTCGGATGATGGGGGAGTTGAAGAATCCTTATCCTCTAGCATCGATGAGGGTCGAACTAAAAAGAAGCAAAAGCAGATAAAAAAATACTCAAGGAAAAGGGATAGACATGGAAAGTTGAAGAAGAATATCGGCAAAGGGTCATCTCACAGCCGGAGGCATGTAGACCGGATGCTGATGGATCCTTTCGCTTTCCACGATGAACCATCTATCTTTGCAACTTCCAATGAAGATACTGTGTTCAGTCGTGGCAGAAATTGGAGGCACTCTCCATTGTCTTCCAAAATTCTGTCCGGAAACCTCCCTAAGAGATTTGACAGCACCAAAATGGAAAAGTACGATGGCAGTACTGATCCGGACAACCATTTGGAACAATTTAAAAACTTCATGATGAACTTTGCAGAGTATTCTCCCAATCATTTACAGGGAGTGCTCTAAAATGGTATAACAGCCTACCACAAGGCTGTATCAAGAATTTCGATACTTTTTGGGTGGCCTTTCGAAGGTAGTTCGTTGGGAGTAAAGAATTAAAGGGCAATGGAGACACAATAATCCATTGTGCCCAGGAACCGAACGAATCATTGAAAGAATACATAAGTCGTTTTGTGAAGACTAAGAATGTGTTGGATGATTGCTTCGAGCAAGTAGCAATAGCATCCTTGAGACAGGGCTTAAACCCTGGGAATTCGGCTGATTCGGTGACCAGAAAGAAAGCCATGACTTGGGGAGGGTTGCTGAATCAGGTTGGAAAGCAGATTAACGTTGATGAAACAAAGAAAACTAGGGTGCACAGGCAGGTGAGGTCTACCCTGGTGGCACCAAACCCCAATCAGAATCAGTCCGGGAACAAGGCAAAGGAGACCGGACAGGGGCATGACAGGGCTAAAGCTCAATCTCAGCCAGCTGCACCTGCTCAGAGTCAGCAATCCAGAAATAAGAGAGGGCCTTGGGTTCAACCAGAGTGGTTCGCGGAATTGAAAAAAAGTATGGCCACCATTTATGATAAAACAAAGGAAGAAGTGCACTATAGAAAACCGACCACGCTGCAATCTCCTAGAGAACATCGCAATAACTCTTTTTGCCAGTATCACAATGATATTGGCCATACCACCGATGATTGTATAGATTTGAAACAAGAAGTTTAGAACTTGATTGAAAGGGGAAAGCTGGGGGCTTATGTCAAAAGAAGAGGAGGTAATAGGCCTGACAATACTCACCGGGTTGGTCCAAGTAATGCTGCTCCGGAGGGAGCCATGGTTATAATCGAAAGGTTTGATATGGAATCTGAATACTTGGATCCCGATCCAACTCGAAATAGAGTGGGTACCATTGAGGAATGTTCTAGGACAGTCTCCGGGCTCATTAAGTTTTTTGAGTCACTTACAATTTTTGGAGAGGATACTATGACAGCTCCTACTACTTCTTTGAGGAAGAGACACGTTCATACTTTAGCTACCCAGCTAGAAGGAGGCATGACTTCCTATCAATCGCAAATCCCATTCCCCTTCATTGTTTTTTATGAAGATGACTTAAGAGATATAGGTGGCCCTCATGAAGATGCTGTTGTCATAGGAGCATCTATTGGGGGCAATGACATAAGACGAACCTTGGTGGATACGGGAAGCTCAGCCAATATCCTTTTCTTAAACACTTACAAGAGAATGAAAAATCCAGCCGTAATTCAGAGTTCGGACAGATCAATTGTGGTCTTTACTGGCAGCTCAGCAGATGTGATCGGGGAGTTCGAAGAGGAAGTTCTGTGGGGCAAGGGCCCTTTCAAGAAGATGGTCAGGGTACTTTTTATTGTGGTAGATTGTCCCACTTGCTATAATGCTATTCTAGGGAGGTCTTGGCTCTCTAGGATGCATGCAGTGGCTTCGACAGTCCACTAATGTTTGAAATATGCTGTTCAGGGACAAGTGGGAGTTGTGCGGAGCAGTCAAAAGGTTGCAAGAGAATGTTATGCTACAGCCCTGGCTCCCCGGACGTTGGGGGCAGTTCGTATCAACGAGCAATAGCAATTTGAGGGGCTTTCTGGGGGTGAGGGTGAAATTGATGACCCCAGAGAGACCCCTGGAGTGTTAATACCAGTCAAAGAGGTAGAGACTCATTGTTTAGAAGAAGGAAAAAGTGTCAAGATAGGGTCTAAAATGCCACCCGACCTGAAAAATGAGATGTTAAAGTTTTTGAAAAGCCATCAGCATGTTTTTGCTTGGTGCAATGCTGATGTTACTGGGGTTCCAGCAGATGTGATATCACATCACCTATCCGTCCGGAAAGACATAGCACCAATGGTTCAAAAGAGAAGGGCTTTTTCCAAGAAAAAGGCTGATGTTATTGTACAAGAGTTTGACAGGCTCACAAAGATGGGGCATATCAAGGAGTCTCAATATCCTTTATGGACTGCCAATCCGGTCCTGGTGAAAAAGAAAAATGGCAAGTGGCGTATGTGCATTGACTTCACAGATCTCAATAGGGCTTGCCCAAAAGATTTGTATCCAGTTCCCCGGATTGACCAGCTAGTAGACTCCACTTCTGGGAATAAGCTTCTATCCTTTATGGATGCATTCTCCGGATACAATCAGATCCAAGTAGATCCGAAGGATCAAGAGCATACCACATTTGTCACTGACAAGGGTCTTCATTACTACAAGGTAATGCCATTTGGGTTGAAAAATGCTGGGGCTACTTATCAGAGATTGGTAAAAAAAGCCTTTGCTGATCAGATTGGAAGGAATATGGAAGTATACATCGATGACATGATGGTGAAAAGTGTGGATGAGCAATTGCACTTGGCTGACCTCCAAGAAACTTTTACCAACTTGGTAAAAGTGAATTTGAAGTTAAATCCAGAAAAATGTGTGTTCGGAGTGCAATCCGGGAAGTTCCTAGGCTATATTATAAGTGAGCAAGGGATACAGCCCGATCCGGACCAGCTTAATGCTCTATTCCAAATGAAGCCTCCTCGAAATATTAAAGAAGTACAATGACTAACAGGGAGGTTAGCTGCTTTGAACAGATTTATCTCAAGGTCTTCGGACAGGTGCGCCCCGTTTTTTCAAACCTTGAAGGGTGCGAAGAGATTCGATTGGACCTCACAGTGTAATGAGGCCTTCAATGAGATCAAGAAGCACATGTCCTCCCCCAAAACCTTGTTTAAACCAGTTGATGGGGAGACACTCTTCGTATATTTGGCAGTTTCAAGTTGTGCCATCAGTGTTGTGTTGGTGAGAGAGGTGGATAATTACCCCCATCCAGTGTACTACATCAGCAAAAGCTTGATAGATGCAGAAAGACGTTATTTGAAACTCGAAAAGTTAGCATTAGCTCTGGTAATATTGCAAGAAATATGAGGCCTTATTTACAGGCTCATCCTATTATCGTACGGACATCTTTTCCTTTGAAGAATTTTCTCCAAAAGGTAGACATTTCAAGTAGGATGACTAAGTGGTCAGTAAAATTGGGGGATTTTGACATAGATTTTGCTCCTCGAACAGCAGTCAAGGCCCAAGCTGTGGCTGCTTTTTTAGTTGATTTTCACTCCAACAGAGATTTAGAGCAGGCTACCAAGCTATATGTTTTGCTTTCAGGGATTCCAATAATGAGTCCGAGTACGAATCAGCTATAGCTGGTTTAAAGTTAGCCTATATTTGTGGAGCTAAGAGGGTCAAGCTATTAAGTGACTCCCAGCTTCTTATCCACCATGCCCAAGGTAAATCTGAGGCTAAAAAGGATCAGCTAGTGAAGTATTTACTTCTTCTTAAAAATGAAGCACTCAAGTTTAAAAGCATTATTTATGAGCATATACCCCGAACAGAAAATGAGTTGGCAGATTCATTGGCAACCATAGCGTACACAGAGTCGTATCCATGTGCTGGAGAGCCCCTCCATTCAACTTAATATGGGTAAAGAAGAATAAATTTTTGAAGTACAGGTGAAACAACCTCAGGATTAGAGATTTCCTCTCCTGCAATACCTCTCCGACGGCATCGAGCCTCCGGATAAATCACTGGCAAGAAAACTGAAACACAAGGCTCATGGTTTTATCATACTGAGAGACATTCTGTATAAAAAGTCTTACAATAAACCTCTTTTGCGCTGTTTGGGGGATGATGAATCTCAAGTAGTCCTCTCCGAATTGCATGATGGCGAGGGATCAGCTCATTGTGGATTCAGGGCTCTAACAAGGAGAGTTTTACTGGCCGGCTACTATTGGCCATCTATCATGCAGGATGCTAAAGAGCTGGTAAGAAGATGTGACCCATGCCAAAGATACAGCAATGAAATTCATGTCCCAGCCATTCATTTAGAGCCAATTTCTGAGCCTATACCTTTTGCCCGATGGGGGTTGGATTTAGTGGGGCCTCTCCCTATGGAATCCGGAGGGCGCAGAACTATAATTGTTGCTATAGATTACTTTTCGAAGTGGATTGAAGTAGCCTCTCTAGCAGGAACAACGTCAAAAGCTGTCATAAAATTCATTTTATCCAACATCTGTTGCAGATTTGGTGTCCCACAAAAGATAACAACAGGAAATGGGCCACAGTTCGACAATAGGGAAATGGAGAGTTTCTGTGCCTCAAGGGGTATACAACATTGTTTCTCTTCACCTTTCCACCCACAAACAAATGGTCATGTTGAAGTGGCTAACATAACTATTCTGTCCGGTTTAAATAAGAATTTGGAAGGGGCTGTTGGGAAGTGGCCTAGCTATTTACAAGAAGTTTTGTGGGCCTACCGGACAACACCTGTGGCTGCAACACAGGATTCACCCTTTGCTTTGCTTTGGTCTATGGGATGGATGCAATAGCTCCCATAGAAGCAACTCTCCCATCATTTCGTGTTCACAACTTCTCCGAATGCGCTAAAGAAGTGGCAATCAGAGGTCAGCTCGATCTAGTAGAAGAAAGACGAGTTAAATCTCACCTTAGAGTTGCACACTATCAGGGTTTGATGAGAAGAAGATTTGCTTCTAGAGTTAAAAGAAGAGATTTCCAGCCGGGGGACAAGGTATTGAGGAAAGTTTTCTTACACACTAAAGAGAAGCTGTTCGGAAAATTGGCCCCGACTTGGGAAGGACCTTATATGGTTTTTGAAAGGCTTAAACCTGGAACATATTGGTTAGAAGACAAGGATGGAAGAGTTTTGACCCACCCTTGGAATATCGAACATCTCCGGATGTACTTGGAGTAACATTTGTGTAAATATTTACTTGTTTAAACATCCATGTAAATATTTAGGGGCATACTCTTTCCTACCCTGGGGGCGCGGGGACGTTTCAATGAGGTGTCCGGGTTTTTAATGAAATTTGATGCCTTCTTAAAAAATTTCCGAAGTATTCTTACTTTGTTTTTTGTCACACCATCCGGATTGAAATAAAAGAATGATGACCACTTAAACATTCGTCATCGGAGAATTTAAACACTCTCACTGTGAAATAACTAAGGGCTATTTAAACACTAGCCATCAAAATTGAAACAGACTATGAAAGAATGTGAGAATTGTGCAAAACAAGGATATTCATTGAAATAACTTAAGTGCCTTGGCCTTCCAAGGACTTTCGAATTGACAAACATAGTAAAGGATCTATCCGGTCAAATACCGGATACACTAACAAAAAGAGTGCCTTGGCTTTCCAAGGACTTTAGTTTAGATAACATGAAAAGTAAAAAGCAATTCATAATTTAAGGCTGAGCCTTTGAAGATGGCTCAGCTTCATCTATCTTCTTCTTCCCCTTAGGATCATCTTTCTCCTCGTTTGGGCTCTCCACGGTGTTTTCTTCGTCATCAGATGAGGATGCACTGGAGAAGTCAAACCTGTCGCCTTCGGCCATTGTGTGAAATGGGAGGTCCGGATACTCTACATGAAGCCACAAATCCCCCAGGTTCCTCTTCAGAAACTTCTCATGGAAGAGCAGGACCATGTCTGATCTCACCTTGGCATACATTTGCTCTTGAGTTTCGATCACGTTGTTGGCATAATCGTCGATCTTGGCTTGGATTTTGGCCTCTTGCTCCCTTAGCAAATCAGCTTTCTCCTCGGCAGCCTTGGACATTGTGTTCTCAAGTGCAATTTTGTCATTGGTCAAGTTGTTGATAATTTGGTCCTTGGCCTTGGTCTCCTCTTTTGAAGAGGTAAGATCTTTCTCCAATACGGACAGCTTCTCCCGGAGCTCTGTGATAGTGTTCTCTAGAGTGGCAATTTTTGTGGTCCACCCCTCCTGGTTCTTCTTCAGCTCTTCGTTTTCTCCCTTTAAGATGACAGCATTTTTAGTGGCAGTAAGAAGGTCATCTAACAACCTCTCTTTATCAGACTTGAGGTCTTTGATAAGATCTGCCTGACTTCGAACTTGCTTCTCCAACGCAAGCACAGGCTGAACACTACTTAAGATAGAGTAAGCTATAACATCCCTTTCACTTGAAACAGTAAAGGTCTTACCATTAAAAGTGATGGTGTTTGAAGTGCTCGGAGGGAGATAAGGCCCAACAAAATCATCTCTGGGGAGATTTATAAAGTACTCACCAAGCCCACCAAGACCAGTGATGTCTACCCCATCAATTCGAAGACCTCCCCCTTCGACCTCATCGGTTTGAAAGTCACCAGGTATCTCCTCTGCTTGTGTTGGGTCAGTGGGGTCAACTTGGGGGAGAGCCTCCGGAGGCCGGAGAGAAAGTTCATCACCCTTAGAGGTCTTTTTCTTCTTGGCCTCACTGTCTTTGCTTTCAGCTCCCCGTTTACGATCTCTTTTGGAAGCCCTTGGAGGATCTGGGGAGTGAACTTCTTGCCTAACACTCTTCTGCTCTACCGCTTCCAAAAGAGCAGCATCAATTTGACTTGGAGCTGGCCCCTCAGGATTTGTTAAAGCAGCATCCTCCACCTCGGCAGGGTCCGCTCCACCTATCACTTTCTTGCCTTTCTTCTTTTTGCCCTTCATTTTGCTTGGGGCCTTGGCCCGGCCTGGCAAGTAAAGTGTTCCATCCGGTTTGTGTGTCCTCTTGAGCACTACATCCGGAGGGGGTTGAGTGGTGAGCTCTTCCCAAGTTAAATCCCTCCGGCCAATAGTATTCCAGAGGTGGGATCTTGCTAAGTTGCCCCCCGTGAAGGCATCGTGGAACCGGTTTCCCCATCGTTCAGCAGTCCAAGCATTGATCTTGGTGCAAGTAGTCTACCCGGACTTTAGATAGTCATTGAAGTCCTTGGGCAATTCTGCTAAGAAGAAGACAAAGTCAATCAGTTTAAACAAATGTAATAAAAGAAGATATAAAAATATGAAGTAGGAGATTTACGATCACTCCTCCATCTGCTGGTGAGGAGACTTGGGTTGACTCCGGCCTTGATTTTCTTCCCGTTCTCCCAAGCACCACTCACGAACAGGAATTGAGTCCTCCAATTCCTCTCCGACTCTTGCAGGTCATCAACAGCTTTGAAGTTATCCCCCATGTTAAAGTGGTAGAAGGGGATGTGGTGGTTTCTACAGAGACTGGCCACAGCAGCAAACTCCTCCATTGGTAGAGGAATCCCGGAGAGCCTAGAAGCCATAATGCAGGCCATGAGGGTGTACTAAAGCATTGGGGCTCAGCTGGCTCGGACATAGCTTTATCAAATGAAAGTATCTGGCAATTTCTGGGTCCAAGGGGAATCTGAGCCCCCAGTTAAACAGCTCCGTGAAGATGACTATTTCGCTCAATTTGCAGTCCATGGGAGTTTCGGGGTTTATAGGGATTCTTATCTTCACGCTCTCTGGAATTCCCCACTTCGTACGCATCCGGCCCAGCTCAGTTGTGTGGATGAATGCGTAGTTGATCTTTTGCAGGGCAAGGAGGTACTTAACATTGACCTTGTGGAAACAAGGCCCCACCCTTCCTTCGAGACACTCCGGCATATCCGGATGCCTCAAACATAATTTTTCCTTGCCCTTGTCGTTTTGGGCAGCCACAACACCACTAGTCTGCCCGGACGGTTCAGACTCGAACGGAGCCTCTTCAATAGAGTCCTCCATTACTTCCTCCATAATTGAGGATGGGTTTTTAGTTGTAGTAGTGAGAGGAAGATTTAGATTTGGCTCAGCCTGACTTCCGGACTGCTGCGCTTTAGTGTTATCTTGGTTCCCGGCCTCCGGTTGGGGCTCTGGTATAGACATTTCTCTTCGAGGAATTGAACCAGTGCCCTCCGGACCGGACAACCTCTCCTTTGATGCTCTAATGGGTGCCTCTGACCCAATACTACTGTCTTTGGCACCCGATTTCGAAGGGGTGCCCTTTGAAGCTTGACCCTTGACCAGCCGACCTTTTCTTCGGTCAACTAACTTCTGAGAAGAGGTTTCAGCATCAGACCCCATAGCTAGGAAAGGGGAGGGTTTTTTAAAGCTGGTAACTGTTAAACCTGGCCCGACGACAGGTTCCGATTCTTGAACCGAAGAACCTGAGATAATGGGTGAAAGATTGGTTTGAAATAACCTCTTCGGTTTGATGCCCTTTGTAGAAGAAGAACCCTGGTCTGACTCTGTGGCTGAAGTCACTGGTTTGTCGATGGGCGAAGCGGGTAAACCTGTTGCAATGCGCCTTTCCCTTTCAACCTTTTGCGCTTTTTCTAATTCAGAGAGGTTGAGCCACCCGCCTTTGATCAAAGCGTTCCGAGCCGTGAACATAAACAATATGGGTAAAAATTTGTTTTGGAGAGAAAAAGCTTTGAGAATTTGCAAATTAAAAACGAGAGTGATGGTGAAACAGTAGAAATTATTTTAATTTATAGTAAATTCGAAAAAGAAGTTTGATTCCTAGGAGAATTCGAAAAAATTGGTAATGATTAAAAGACGGCGCTGATGTCACCTTCATTAATGAAGAGGTTGCTTTTCAAAGAAGGTGGGTGCGAGATTCAAGGTGAAAAAACGGCTGAAATAACCAACTAGAAAGTGACACGTGTCCCATAAACTCTGGCGAAAAACTGTTTGGATTCACAGAGTTTTATCAGTCCGGATAAAGCCATAGCACAAGTCGAAAGACCTGTCCGGGAAAAACTATCCCTGATATCGGACTGTTTTTCAGGTTTTTGACAAAGGCATTTGAACAAACACCTAAAAAAGGGGCTCTCGATGAGTCCGAATACTGCTTCCTTTCCGGACAGGGACAGATCGGACCAAGGCCACCAGACCGGACAGGGCACATCGAACACCTAGCCCATTGGACTGTTCGAACTATGACAAAAGTACTAAAAAACCTAAACACTTCTTGACTAAGCTGCTTGCTCTCATACTAAGAGCTCATGGGTCTTTGAACATGACCCGGGTCCATTAAACATGACCCGAAAACCCATAAAGCCCAAATGTAAGAGTATAAATACCCAACCACCTGCATTAAATATGGGGAATGAAAATTAAATACAACCAGGCTGCTTAATTCTCCCTCTACTCTCTACTCAAAACATTAAACACATACCAACCTTCACAAACTCTAAAACAAATTACCAAATTACCCTCAGAGGAAAATTAACCACACCAGAAAATACGTCATCTTCAACCATTCCGTCCCCCACAACTCGCTGATGTTGCTGCATCATTAAGAGATACTAATAGTACTATGCCACCTTTTGGATTAGATACCCATATTTTTGAGTCTTTTAGGAAGTATCGTGCTTCTAATCATGCTGCCATGTCTACATCCATGTCTCACTCAGGTTTATCCTTGTTTTCTAATTTAGGTATTCTTTCATCCTTGTGGATTATAGATTCTTACGTGTCTCTTCGTATGTCACCTTACATGTCATATGTTATTTCATTGCCTCAAATTTCACCAATTTGTTTTCCTGCCAATACTACATCTATGTTAGTATAAGGTGTTGGCTATATTGTCACCCTTCATATACCATGTACTAATGTTTACTATGTATCCAATGTTTTGAATCTTATTTTGGCCAACCGATTGTGTAAATTTGGTCACTGTGTCTTCTTTTCTGATTATATTTGTGTTATAAATGATCAACGTACTCAAAGGATTATATTTGTGTATCCAATATATATTGTGGTTTAAGCTATTTGTAATATACATTGTTCTAATTACTAAAACCTTATATGTATTTTGTTTCTCTTGTTCTTTATGGTATCGGAATGTTGTTTGATCCTTAGTTGATTGAATTAGAGAAGGGTAGCTCTCTCTCTCTCTCTCTCATGGTATTCTGTTTTGATCATGTTCGATTTGGTATTTTATTTTGATTATGTACGATTTGGTATTCTACTTTGATCATGTTCGATTTGGTATTCTAATTTGATAATGTTCGATTTGGTATTCTATTTTGTATTTTTATTTGATCTGTTAGATTTGATTATGCTTTGATCATGTTTGATTTGTTATTCTAATCTTGTTTAATTTAGTATTATGATCTTGTTTAATTGAGAATTTTGATCTCGTTCGATTTGGTATTTTGATCATTTTTTATTTGGTATTTTGATCATGTTCGATTTTTATTTTGATTTGATCTTGTGGTTTTTAAGCTCTTTGTAAAATACATTATTCTAATTATTAAAACCTTATATGTATTTTGTTTCTCTTGTTCTTTATGGTATCAAAATGTTGTTTGATCCTTACTTGATAGAAGTTGAAAAGGGTAGCTCTCTCTCTCTCATGGTATTCTGTTTTGATCGTGTTCGATTTGGTAGTCTATTTTGATTATGTATGATTTGGTATTCTACTTTGATCATGTTCGATTTGTTATTCTAATTTTATCATGTTCAATTTGGTATTCTATTTTGATCATGTTCAATTTTGTATTTTTCTTTGATTCTGTTTTGATCATGTTCGATTTGTTGTTCTAATCTTGTTTAATTTTGTATTGTGATCTTGTTAGATTGAGAATTTAGATCTTGTTCGATTCGGTATTTTGATCATTTTCGATTTGGTATTCTGATCATGTTCGATTTTTGTTTTTCTTTGATCTTGCTCGATTGTTTGATTATGTTTGTAAATGTTCGGGGTTCACATGTTATGTTCAATTTAAATCTATTATTCAATTATATCTTGTGGATTCCCATGGCTAATATGAAAGGAAACTATAACTCTATGCAATATATTAGTACCCAACTTAATGAGAAATTCTTTGTTTATTGGAGCTATGCCATGAATAAATTTATTTGTGGAAAACATATGTGTGGATATGCTCTAGGTACAAAACTTCCACTAAATGATCAAACAAATGTTAAGAGATACGATATGTTTATTAATATATGGGAAACATATAACGCTAAGGTTATCACTTAGATTAGTAAATCTGTACTTCCGTCGATTGATATTCAATTGGCTAAGTACGAAACAAAAATAATAATATTTGGAATCATTTGGATATATTGTATACCCCGTCTAACTTTTCAAAGCAATACCATTTAGAGTATGATATTCGTGCTCTACACTATAATAATATGTAGATTTTTTATTTTTATGTCCGAGTTTTAGGATTAATGAGCTCTTATAGAATTTATAAATTTGAGGGTATTCAAATATTATATTATTAGGAGAAAAAAGCAAAAACCTGTGTAATTTTGATGACTTTATGTTTGTATTTGAAGGATTATATGAAACAAATATTAATAGATTTATCTTTCCACTATTGATAGTATGAAACAAGTTTATAAGGATTGTTTTCAAATCTCAGGTTCACAAAGGATAAAAGAATGACTAATTTTCATGTTATGTTTGTTGACCCACACCGACCCTCGAAAAACATCGAAGGTAGCTTCTGTTGAGTGTTCTTTCTGTAAAGAGAACCATTATTGGAAGTGTCAATACCCATTACTGACAGCAAAACAACATCAACCCATTTAGCAGCAACCTTTTCAGCACCAATCATCTAAAACATATACGTCATGCTCAACAATTATGTACTTTATTTTGTCCCGTGCCGTTCACTATTGTTGTTGCATCATTAGGAGATACCGATATCACCTAACTCCATATGCATTGGAACCTAAATTTTTGAGTCATTCAAACATAATATTATGTACAATCATATTCCCATTTTACATTCTCGTTTCACTAGGTTTGTCATCACCTTATATTTTATGTTATCCTTCACCATTGTGGATTTTAGATTCTGGCGTGTCTTGTTATATGTCACCATACATCTAATATTTTGTTTCCTTGTCGTCAATATCATCCATATATGTTTTGTCTGCTAGTGCTACATCAATGTAGGTAGAGGGCGTTGGTTTCATTGTTATCACTCATATGTTACCCACCGATGTATACTAAATTCTCAACCTTGTTTCGAATATTTTTCAGTTAGACAATTGTATAAATCTAACCATTGGGTTTTTTTTCTTATTTGTGTTCTATTTTACATAATCAAAGTATTTAGAGGTGTCAAGATATGCCATAAATTTGGAAAACTTTATATTTTGAATATATTCAAAATGACTAACCTGTTTCTCGTGTGATTTTTTTTCTTCGTTTTATTTGACATCTAAATATTATATTTGACATTCTTGCTTAAATCGTGTATCGTAGTCATGTTTAAATATTTTTAATTTTACACATATTTTAAAAAACAAACTAATGTAATATTTTTTATTATATGAATTTATACTAACAAATTTGTTTTATTAGGTCATTTAATGAAAATACCTTTTGTTTAATGTTTTTAATATTATTTATTTCATTCTCATTCTCATGATTGAGATTTATTTATTATTATTAAATCTTTTGATTTATTATACATCTTTTATTTATAATCATAGTTATATTTAGACTTATTTTAAAAAATATATTTTTTTTCTTTTTTAAGCGAACAAGTATATTAATACATGTAAAATTTGGCTACAAGCTAGTTTTTAAACGCCAAAAATTTGACTCTAAAAATTAAACCAAATTGGAGACAAAATTTAATTCATTTAAAATTCATCTACGACATCTAAATATAGTAAAATATGACATAAGAAGTATATAAAGGCAAATGATTGTTGAGTGGGACTTAGGTTACACGTATGATATTATTATTTAAATAAAATTGCCTCTCTATTATTGATTTAATAAGGATGGATATAGTTAGCATATATTATAAAAATATCTGGGTCCGATATGGGTCGGATTTTAAATATTGAATAGAGTATAAATGATACAAATAGTTTGTATGTGTTCTTTTACTCAAAATATTTATTTTAAGTAAATTTATACGTCAGATTTTATCGCAATAAAATCTATTTCATCAGTCACGTCATTTGTTAAAATTTCACTAATTGTTTCCGAATCTTTGTTATTTGCAATCTGTTTATATAAATTGAAAAAAACCTTCAATATGAGAAAGAAACAGTTTTGCTGAATCATTCCTCAGATTTTATAAGTGGTTAATTTTATTTTTTTTTACAATTTTTTAATATTTTTTTTATAAAAATTGGATACATTTAGGATTTTACCGAGTCTAACACATTAAATTTTTGTTTCAAACTGTCTATTTATATACAAAATTCAATTGTTTTCGCAAAACTCTAAATTTGTTTTAGAATACAAAAACCTAAAACCTCATATTTGACAAATAACTGGACTTTAAAAATAATAATTTATAAATGGAAAGTAAGAGTAAAAATCTTGTTGAGCTTCGACCTCCAAATTAGATAATCTTTCTAATAAATGGTAGAGTTTCCATTTTTTAGATATAATCTATTTTAGAAAAAAAATTTATAGTTTTGCACCGCCAAGGTGGAGCTTTGCCATCGGTGGTGCCTAAACTTTACTATAGATGGTAGGAATACCGACAGTTTAAAGCAATTCCGACGATGATATATGTCAAAACCGACGGTTCAGACACACCCAACAGTCAGTAGGTAATTTCTATGTACAAATTAAACATGAAATTAGTCTATGCCGATTTGAACTAACCAGCCCGCTAGTGTAGAGATTATGGAGCATTTGCTAGAGATTATGGAGCATTTACTAGAAATTAGGCGCATTTACTAGAAATTAGGCACCAACGGTTTATTGCGGTTGGCATCGCTAGTGGTCGTATTTTGACACGATGATTGCAATGCATCACCCCGTTGGTGGGCGTTTCAAACAAAATTTAAGAATAAGTTTTGTTATTTGATTCCCACGTCAGCGGGGTGAAATTTTTGTACCGCCGATGGCAAACATTACCGGCGACTTTGAATTTTTAGACTGTCAGTTTATTTATGGAACCCCGCCGACAGTGTAATTCTACCCATTTGATTATGATAACCATTATTACATTTTCGATAGGTAGGGATGAGCTTAATGATTCCGGATTAATAATAAAGAATTTTGAGCCTTGCTTCATCGATTATAGTCGTTTGTTCACCACAAAATCAAACTAGACACAACAAAAATTGGTCGATTGGGTTAAATTTACCGCAAAGGAAAACGGGTTTGTAGTTATATTAAGATGTCGCGATGATGCCAAAAGTAGAAAAATCCTAGACTAATGTTGGTATGCGAGAGATCAGGAAAATACTCAAAATTGGTGGAACTAAAGGATCTAAGAGGAAGTCTACGAGGACAAAAAAATGTGGATGCCCTTTCAATGAAGGTCATTCGTGTTTGGGACGATTGTATAAAGAAAAGTTGGATTTTGTAATTAGTTCTACCAACATGGGATCTCGTCCTCATGATATTATCAGCGGAGTGAAAAAGTTGAACCCTAACAATTTGACGTTGTTGTGCACCGTGTACAATGCTCAACTAAAACAATGGAAGATCGAGAAAGGCGGTCGTCGTAGTTCCAATACTTATTAGATGAACTAAAAAAGCTAAATTATTACAAATGACATAGACCATGCAAAAACGGAAGCGATATCATAAGTGAAATTTTCTTTGCACTAGTTAGGATTTATTATGAATATTTCCAAATTTTCTAATAATGGATAACACATACAATAAGATACAGAATGTTGTTGCATGAGGTTGTCGGAGCCACTTGTACAAGGAAGACTTTCGATATCAGATTTACGTTTATGTCCAGGGAGAAATTTGAGAGCTACAAATGGGTGTTAGAATGTTACAATCGTTGATGGTAACTCACTCCATCAAACAACCCTCTAGTATTTTGATGGATAAAGGCTTAACATTGGTGAAAGCAGCCGAGGAAGTGTTCCCCGATGCAACACACGTATAGTGTCGATAACAAATTCACATAAACATCATATCGAAAGAAAACAGACGTCAATTATAAACAAATGTCCAATGAATTTATGAAAGTGTAGAGTCAAATTATGTTTTCAGAAACAAAGCTATCATTCAATAACTATCGGTCGGAAATGCTTTGTGACTTCAAAGAATATCCGTAAGAAATCGAATACACCAAAACTTGATTAGAGCCTTACGGTAATAATTTTATCACATAGAGAACTAACAAATCATTGCATTTTGGTAACCAAACCACTACCCGCGTGAAGAACACTTATTCCACCCTCAAGCGTTTCCTTGGTATGAGAAAATATAACTTTGAGTCTTTTTTTGTTGAGGGTGCATATTTTGATTGAATTGCAGCACAAATACATTAAAGACGTTTTGAAAAAGATCGATTTTTAGCCCTACATAAATTCGTTAGGAATATGTAGAGGAAACTAAAAAACAACGCCTCTCATTATGCTTTACTATTTTTTTCCCGAAAAAGTAGAATGTGCCTGAAAATAACAATTTCGTATGGCATGCCTTATGGTTGTGTAATACAAACTACACACGGTATACCTTGTTCGCACGACGTCTATGAATTTGTTCACAAATCCTTAGAGGTACCTTTACATTTATTTCACGATCATCGAAAGAGCTTGGATATAGTTTTCCGTATAGAATTTACAATGATCAAACAATTGAAAGAATAATTGGATAAAGTCGTACTCAATATCATAAAAACTAAGGACGAAGCACGTACAAAGAATGTTTACAAGAAATAGTTTACCATTGTTCATCCGGAAACAAATTCTCTTTTAGAGCCTTTGGACAAACTAAAAATGTGTGGTTGCCCACCTTCCAAATGTAAGTTATTGATAACTTCATCTGTATTATTCATTAAACGCGAGAAATCGTACCACGAGCATGTGATAGCTTCCAAGAAAGCGAGTCCAGTATTGCTAGTAAAATATTTTAAAAGTTCATCGGCCATGTCGCTTAAAGGGATCAGCATTCCGGGTTGCAAATTTGGTAGGGGAAGTGGAGTTTAAAAACAACGGAGCGGTTATCCTACACAAGTAAGTGGGACGATGCATTCTGGTGGAACGGTGGGTGTAGGCCAAGTGCTATGATGCCGACTAAATAAAGTTTGGTTGATCCCCATAATTGCTTAAACCAATTACCCATCTTTTTAGACCTTTCAAAACGTTGATAAATGATGTTAAAGCTGATGGACACTGTGGGTACCGTTCGATTGTGTTTGTCTTGAATGGATAAGAAGATGGATTAAGGTTGAATATAGGTTCCCTCTACAACGAGCTTATAGATTTTGCATTTGTGTACGTGAAGATATTTACTAGCATGGTGGATTTGATAGATATTTAGGAACGTGTGAAGTGCTCAAGTGATGCGGCTATTATGGAAAATTGGATGACGATGCCTAAGATGGAAGACGCGATCAGATCAACGTTTAACTGCATACTCCACTTTGTAGGACACTCGAATACCGTTAATGTTAGTTTCACTTTTCTTCCTTTAAAAGGTGCACCCTTTTCGTTGTCAAGCCGGTTGGAAATCGAATTGGGATGGGTCAATACCAACAGTTTTGTCAACGTAAATATTTCATTTAATCAAACATTCGTTTAAACTTTTAGGCATCCAACCGATTTTTTCATGGTAATTATTTTTTGTATTCATTTTTTGTAGTTTTCCATTGGGAATGATGCCCATGTATAAGGATACATCCTCGTTCCCTAAAATTTTGTTCAACATATACAAAAGGTTGGGCATTAATGATATATTCTCTTTGTAAGAGATACGAAAAAATTAAAAACTTTTTTATTGTAATCTATGTACAATTTCCCAAGCTAAAAACTTGTATGTTTTGAATATTATGATAACGGTAATTTTAAAACAATAATATTAATTATTCATTAGTGCATGTAATTTAGAACATTACATAATTCAAAATAAAAATACATCAAACAAAAGTAGATAAATAGTTTGCATTGTTGACATAATAGTTAAAGATGCGTTCATTGTGACAGAAAATTCCATCTATGCTCGGATCGTTTACCGAAAAGATAAACCTTATCATCGCTAGTTCCATCAAAACTTGGGTAAGTGGTGATGCAGTTAGCTAACACTTCCACTTTATCCTATAGTTGTTGGATCACATGATCCAACACATCTTTCATAATAGTACTTTGAAATCTCATACTAAAAAATCACGGGTTTCACGTTGGATTTCATAAGCGAGTGACGCAATTAGCATACTCAGGCGACGACATATTCATGTTGTTTGTGTGTATGAAGTACATTATACATATAACAACGTCAATAAAACCAAGCCTCTCTTGCGATATCGTGTCTTTCACAAATTCAAAATCTTTGAGTAGATGCACATCTTCGTGCCATTCCAATATGCATCAACCATGGTATTGTTTTAATATATTTTACCCAATCATCCTCCCATAATTTAAGAGAGTGATTCGGTGGGAATGTAACAATAAAAGCCACGGAAATTTCAAAAATATTTGGCGGGGAACCTAGATAATTTTGCGAATTATTTCATACTTGGTGGGCACTATGAAATCCTATTAATGGGGCTTCCCACCGGCGGTGGAGGATTTTTAAACAGACTGTGGAAATGAAAACGTTGGTTGGTAATTTCCTAACCAGCGGTGCAACATCATCACTAACGAACCCAATTAGGGTATATCCCACTGGCCGGGACTATATATTCAACCATCGGTGTGAAACTCAACCGTCGGGGTGGATTTTCAACCCAGCGGTGCAGAACCATCAATAATGAACCCCATTGAGGTATAATTTTCAACCGCTGATGGGAAAATCTCCAATGGTGTAGGATTTTCAACCCGACGGGTCATTAATCGACGGTTATAGAAACTCGTATTGCCGATAGGACACATCCAAATTGACTAGGAACCACTTCTTGGATGATGACCTCAAACCGACAGGGGGGAGGGGACTTTTAAATCGCCGGTGGGAAACCTCCATCTCTCCCCCGCGATTGAGAATTTCCGATTTAGTGGTGTGTTTAATGCAACTACTGGTTATGAACGCCCACACCGCTAAGGAAACAATCCAAAACTAAAAAATTAAAATCTTTTTTCTGGGCTACTACACATGCGGAGAAAAATCTTTCACATGTCGGTGTGGAATTTTTTAAGCGGCGGTGCGAGTACTTTGTGCCGGTGGTTGCAAGGCTTAAAACTAACATAATCTTATTAAATTGTAATGAACCCTCCTTATAAAGTTTTTCAAGAACAAATAACAACAACATCAATTCATAACAAGATCAATACAATGCAAAAATGCAACATAAATAATCAAACTTATGTTATATAACATACTTGTCCATCTGCAAAACATAATGTTACGTTATACAACTTCCTGAATCAAAACAACAAACAACAACACATACAACACGTGTGACATTAGTTCTTGAAAAACAACGTACATCACTAAGGAAACAAACATAATACCAAGATAACTAGAATGACAAAGAACTAGAGATTTGTGATCTGCAGGACTCTCTTGGTGAAATTGACAGCCTCTTCTGGGCTGTCATCAAGAGGTCGAATACGATTTATCGTATGAATCACCTTTACAACAGAATGGTCATCGAGGATATATTAAGTGATGTAAAACCATCCGTACTTTACAACATAAGCTGCATACTGATGCATTTTCGTCCTAGGAATATCCATAAAATGTTGTGTATATCTATTGATAACATACGAATGCGACTGCCAGTTTTCGCAATCGCCAGTGTTAAAGTGATACAATACATTATCTCATTTCTTGATAACAAGTCAAGGTGCAATAGGGTCCATTGGCTTCTCTTGGATCCAACCGAATTGCTGCATCACTTGATTCGGTAGATATACTTTAGTCGTCTTCGGAATCTGAATAAGATTGCAAAACAACCCAATCTTTTGCTCCAGAAACGTCTCTCCCATGTCAACATAAGGCTGGAAAATCACATGCATAACAAACAAACACATAACTTTGTAAGAAACTAATCAGTGAAGTTAAAATTAATATTAGTTGAATAACACTACTTAGATTCTTCTCCTCTTGGATATTTGTCACTATTAGTTTTTTCAGAAACCAGCTTAGAATCTTCGGATTAGACTATATGCACTATTAAAAGGAGTTCGGAAACATGTGAAATGGTTGTATATCCAAAAATCTAACAACCTGAAGAAACCAATGAGACTCTTCAGCGACGTATTTGAAACTCCTCCCGAACCCCTATAAAGCCACACGAAGCAGACGTCATCTAACGCGATATTCATCTTGCCAAAGGAGAATTGGAAGGTGTTCATCTCATGATGCCAACATTCGATAAATACATCGTCCAAGTGGAGTTTGATTTGAGTTTTAGCAAGTGGCGAATCATCGGCCATAATAGAATGACTTTAATGATAGTCTTCAAATCTTGCTGGTTCGTTAGATCTTATTGGCCGATGAGTCCATACTTAGCTTGGACGGTAATACCCGGACGAGACTCAAATAATTAAAAACATATCAAGTTACAAAATTAATATGGATATAAACGAAAAATAATAATAATGTGAGATATAAATGATATGACTTACATTGCCAATGAACATATGGAAAGCCTCATGGTGTAAGTAGTATTGAAACAAAATCACACTATTTTGAGAAATAAATAAATTCTTCAGGCTCTGCGGATCGGTGGCATGTACTTGGGTAAAAATGGGTAGCTCATCTTCCTCGTCACCCGACTCCTCGATAGGTGATTCATGTCGAAGAGTACGTTCCCTAACACTTTCTAACTTTTTATATCATATTGAACGCTTTGAATGCTCGAGACGCTCACCCTGGTTAGCTTCTACTGCATGGGAGTCACTACCACTACCACTACCGGATTGTGTACAACTTTTTTTCGAACTAGGTTTCTCTTCATCACACTGACCTTTACAGTGTTGTTTTGGTTTAAAATCTGTTACCCGCAACAACAACAAGTTAATTTGGTTGGTTGCAACTTTATTCAAAAAAACAGTGAAGAAGGTAATAGTAAGCATCGTCCCCGTCGGTTTGAAGCACCCTTACCACCATATTTGGTGTTTCAAACTGGCGGAGACTAAAGTTTATCCAGGCATAATTTAGTCCTTGCTAGTGGTGCTACCTGGATACGACAGTTGGACAAATTTAACACCACCGAGTCAAACAACCCAACACTGGCGGGGACTAAATTTAACCTGCATAAAATTTAGTCTCCGCCAGTTTGAAGCACCAAATATGGCGGTATTAGTGCTTCAAACCGATGGGGATAAAGAGCACCTGCAAAACCCAGCTAAACCACATATTGTTCTTCGACAAAAAACAACATTTATAATCATAAAACCCTATTCTAACATAAATCAAACTAAACCACAACAATAGTTGATTAAAAACACAATTATAACCCCAATTTAACAAATGTAACACCCTAAATGCTTCCAATATACTAAAATCAAGTCAAAACATAGAAAAAATAACAATAAAATAATGAGAAATCCACTTACTCTTGTCCTTTGCCTATTGTTTGTTTTAGTAGATGAAAATGTAGAGTTGATTTTCTTTCACCAAAATAGAAGAGTCTTGAGATCTTTAGTTTTTTGGTTGTTGGAAATTTTGAAAAACGGAAGATAAAAAAGTAGGATAAAGTAAAAAAGAAGAAGAAAAAGAAGAAAAGGTGGGTGGAAGGTGTTTTAAATTTTGAGACTGGTTTGTGGTTGATTAGTGTTTTAAGGGTATAACTTAATGTCTAGAAAATGAAACCAATTATTATAATTTTTAGGGCTACTTATAATTAAGGATGGTTAGCCAAATGGTCGACGTTTTAGACATAGCCTTATACAAATTAATATGGAACTTAAACTCACATGTTTGTAGATATTTTCATTATATGGCGAACGAGAAGCATCGTATGTTGTTTTTTATAATTATGTTTCTTTTTAAACATTAATTAGTTATTTGATTATTATTTTTGTGGCCAAAAGTCCACCGACTAAAATAATTTGGTTTTAGTATTTTTACCATCTATTTTGGATAAAGTTAGTCATTGTGGGTGTTAACTATCCATTTTTGTGATAAATAATTATTCGATTATCTAATTTTTTTTATCAGTTTAATCATTTGATTATTCATTTATGATAAAGTTAGTCCCTTAAATAAACATGTATAAATAACTAACTTTATCCAAAATAGATAGTCAAAGGACTAAACCGGATGATTTTTAATGGATGAACTATATGTCATGAAAGTGGATAGTCAATAGACTAAAAACCAGATGATTTTAATTGATGGACTATATGTCACGAAAGTGAATACTCAATAGGCTAATTAATGTTCCAAACTTATACTTCTCTAGAAAATAAACATATATATGATACTATTTTGTGTGAATTTAAATTATTGAAGATAAATGAAAGCAATGGAATCATGCGAGACCAAATTTTTATATTTTTTTTATTGATTTTTTGGTTTTGATTATTATTTGAAGGTTGATTTCGAACTAGAAAAAAATAAGTAATTAACTCTACTATGTTAGAGTCTGTTGAATGGGAATTATTGGCATGGTTGCAATCAATAGGTAGCAAGTGGTTCGATGTTCATATAATCGCTTATTGAATCAACTATTAGTGTATCTCTAGTTCAATTCTGATTTAAGCACTATGTATTGTTCCTTAAAATCTCAAAAGTTCCAGCTTAGATTTAATTTTATAGACCAACGCTTGAGCTTTATTATTGCAAAGAATCCATACATAATGAATTTAATCTGCACAAATTTTGATATAATTGGTGTGTGTCTCAGTAAAATGTTTCAAAAAAATATTACTTCTATTAATGATTATTAACTATATAGATTAAGATTAGTCAATTAATAGAGCTTGATAGAACTATAAGGTTATCAGTCCTTAGGTATTAAGTATCCAAATCCAAGACTTTCCAGTAACGTAATAGCCTTAAAAGGATTTGGAACCTGATGACAAGAAATTTTTTGTTTCATATTACATTTAAGAGTCCATCGAGCTAGCCAATTGGAGTTTGATTTTGTTCTCTAAAAATATGCTTAATATTCATAGTTGGAAGAATAAGTTTCCTACATCAATTTATGATTGAGGTTAAGTACCATATAGCAGGACCATTGGGAATCATTTCGATCAAAAGAGATAAATTTTGATCGATGTCCAATTGATTTATACCCTTTTGATTGCATATTATTTGGCCATCAAGTAGAGAATGACATTCAACAATTATTGAGAATTGTTTACCATATAACCTACCATAAGAAGCAATGATATCTCCATTGTTGTATCTTATAAGTCCACCCCAACTAGCCTCACCATTTAATATGCATGACCCATATGAATTAAGTTTGAACGTATTCCTAGAGGGAGGTAACCATCTAAGAATACCAGTCTTATTTGATTGAGTAAGGTGAAAGTAACATCCTAATTCACAAGCAATCTTAAAATCACCATTATAGTCCTTCTGTTTAAGCAAATTAGCATTGTCTAGTCTATATATAATATAAGATAATTTATATAGTACTGCCTTACTAGTTATAGTTCGTTCATTGTATTTTTCTTAATTTCTGAAATGTCATATGTGGATGGTTTTATTTTTTTTACCAAAACCAACATATTATAAGATGTTGAATAGATATGTATCTACTTAAAGTAAGACCAAATAATCCATCTAGATTACTCCAAACTTCCCATCATACATGATAGTTAACAAATAAGTGATTATTTGTTTCTATATGTTGACAAAATTGACATTTGGATACTAGGAAGAAACTTCGTTTTTGAATGTTTGAATCTGCGGAAATCCAACCTTTGAGGATCTTCTAAAGGAGAAAAAAGTATTTAGTTGGAATGGTTTTGTTCCAAACCTTATTAAAGAGATTGGAAGCAACACCATTGATTCTAATATGATTCTAAGTAGCTTTGGATTTTAAATCACTTGAATTATATAAGGACTAGATTATTTTATCCCAAACTACTTCATGAATTGTAAGGTTTTGTATTTTCCTAATATCATAGTTAATGATAGTAAAATTAAGTTTAGTTAGATCACAACTTCCATATGACTAGTAAACACTAGCCTTTTCCTTATTATACCAAGTATTGTTATTATCATTTGAGAGAATTATTAAATAATATTTGTTGATCCATTTATCAAGCCAGATTTCTATGGTACAATTTCCTAAATCCAGAATATAAAAGGCTCAACAATGTATTTGATGAAAGTTAATCTTCTCCAAGTCTTAGAAACTATACAATTTTATTGAAATTGAAGAGGAAGGGTGAAAGGACTGTACAGTGAATGCCAGTGGCGGATCTAGGAATTGAAGTAAGGGGGGCCAAAATTCTAGTCGAATTCTCGTCGAATCTTATCTCTAATATTACTATCAGAATTTTCAAATTTTATCTCTAACATTACTAAAAGTAAATAAAATTTGTTATAAAAAATATATTTTTGAAAAATAGATGAAAATATTAATATATTATTTTTAAAAGATATTTAAAAAAAATATAACAAAATCATTTAATATATAAAAGATATTTCAAAAGGTAAATCTATAAAATATATTTTTAGAAATGAATGGAAATAAATTCAATTTTTTTATATAAAAAATATTTTTTAAATACATAGATAAAATCAAAATTTTATGTAAAAAATATGTAAAATTAAAATCAAATTTGTATTAAACATAATTTATAATATAAATATATAATTTTATTTTAAAAAAACAAAAAAAAAATTCCATATATATTGTCTTTAAACTAAGTAAATGTATTTTCACTTTCTTAAACCACAAATCAGATCCGAAAAAAATATTTATTAACTTGTGTTTTAAGATCAAAATAATAATAAAATTTCAAAAGAAAAAAAAATATATATATACAAAAAAAATAAATTGATGAAACTCCTTTGAATCGTGTTCTTCTTTTTCCCCTTTTTAAAATTTCTGTCATCGAAATATAGTGTCATTCATATAAATATAGTCTCGTTCATATGTAGCAACTCATTATCTTTTTCTAAATCAATAAGAGATATAATATAATTAATTAGAAAGACTAAAACGAGTATTAAATAAATTATGGCAAAACAAATTGAGCATACTTACAAAATCAATCGAGTTCTAATATTCTAAAGATTAAGATGCTCGAGAGTCGAGACTACATCCAACCATTTATAAATATGAACTTAAAATTTCTTTTAAAATATTCAAGATTTCTCACTTAAATTATTCCTTAAAAATAGCAATAATCCAAGATTTTATAAATTAAAATTTCCATTGATATTTGAGACTTTTAATCTAAAAAGTTTCTTAAAAATAGTCAACATATTAGTTTTTAAATTAAAAAGTTTCTACCATTATTCCGGACATTAAATTTAAAAAACAATTATTATCTTAAATTTTTACTTTAATATTATTTAAATAGTTATTACCTTGAATTTTTTTATAAAATATATATTTTTGTTAAATGGGGTACAATTGTTGCTTTAATATTATTTAAATAATTATTACCTTAAAAACAATTACAAAATATATATTTTAGTTAAGTGGCGTAGAATTTTTATTTTAATATTATTTAAATAATTATTACCTTAATTTTTTTTATAAAACATGTATTTTAGGTAAGGGGGCCTACGCCCTCCGGGCCCAACGTAGATCCGTCGCTGGAATGAATGCATATATTTAGTCCAAATAGATTTATTTTCACAAAACTTGAACCAAAGCTTACATGAGAAGATATCACGTATTTCAGTTATTTTTGTTATATTGAGACCTCATAACTCATATGGCTTGCATAAAATGACCATTTTAATCATATTATAACATCAGATAAGTTCTTTGAACCCCAAATAAATCTATTAAATAAGTTTCACATCATTTGAATACCAGTCTTAAGTATAAGACAACATTGAGTATGGTATGAAGGGATGACCATTAATACTGATTGAATCATTACTACTCTGTCCCCAAAATGATAAATATTTTTAATCCCAATCTTGAATTGAGTATGGCATTGTTACTATTGTAAATTGTAACTCCTAAATATTTTGGAGGCACTGTGCTGTTCTTGAAACCAGTTACAAATTCTATGGATCTTATTCTATGCTGAGGTATTCTTGTTGAGGAAATGATATTAGATTTTACTTTTTTATAGATTGTCCTAAATTCTCTTCATATAACTGCAAGAAGTTGTTTACTTTATTGATGTTGTTAATAGAGTCATTTTCAAAGATGACAAAGTCATCTGCAAAGACCAAACAATTTATATCCATCAAACTTCTAGTTCTATAATACCTCATATAAGGTATTCTTCTTCTATTATAAATAGGCTAGGGAAATGAGATCCTCTTGCCAATACCATTTAAACATTTGAAGTAAAATTTGTTCTATCCATTCAAAATAAAGAGAAAAATAAAGTATTGATGCTTTTTTATGATGTTTATGAAGTTTTTTGGGAAAACCAAAGGTTTCCATAACATTTATAATAAAACTGTAGGATGGCTTATCAAAATCATTTGCCATGTCAATCTTTAGTTTCTATTACCACCTCTAATTCCCTTGTTAATATCATGTATTAGCTCTTGGGAAAGAAGTATATGTTCATGAATGTTCCTACCATGAACAAAGCCTCATTGTTCCTCAGAGATTATCTAAAAAATAGCACAAACAAATAGAACTCCAACATCATTCCCATAATATCATGTAAACTAAATAATTTTCAGATTTCAATTCTAATATAAATATTTTGAATTTGTGACAACATAAATTAAAATTGGAGAAAAAAACGATTGGAAAAAAGGGAAGACCTCCCGAGCAGCAGTATATTTTGGAAACGATTATTTTTTTTGAACATAAAATTTGGGATATGATGGGAGATGATTTGTAAACAATTGGAAATTATTCCGATACGATTGGGGAAGATCAGTGGATTTTGAGATTGGATGGAAAAAAAATTCAGCAAAGAAATTGGGGAAGATCAGTGGATTTTGAGATTGGATGGAAAAAGATTCAGCAAAAAAATGAAGGTGAACTTTTTAAAAGTAGGTATGGGGCAAAACATTTTGACCTAAATATTTTCAATGGAGATATAAATTTATATTAATTTGTTATTATTTTAATTAGTTTTAGTTAATTAAAAAATTCTAAGATTTACAGCTTAATTTGGGTGAATAATTAAGATGATAATTTTTTACCACTTAATAAAACAATTTTTTATGTTTTAGTGTATGCCATAATATATATAGCTACCGTCTAAATCCGTCCATATGTATATATATGAAAAAATATATGTTATATGAATATTTTTTAGATATTTTTATCATAGTGTAGAGGAGTATTTTTCAAAATATGAATCTAAAATAAGTTTTTGCAGAGACACGGGAAGAGTTTTGATTTCATCATTAAGAAGTTTTAAGGGTTCGACCAAATTTTGGTAGATTTCGCATGACTTTGCCAAGTCCAAAAAATGCGTAGATTTTAGTTCATTTTTAATAAATCCAAACTACTTTTGAAAATATCAAAATTTTGCTCACTGAATCCAAAGAAGGGTGATGATACAAAATAATCATTTTGGATTATCGTTGATTGATTACGCAAGTAGAATTTGAATGCTAGGGACAATGACGCTACCTTTTGAACACCGAGCTAAGTTTTCAATTCATCATTTATATTTGATAAGAGAATTATCATTGAGATCATTATTCAGCTTTGGACCATATTAAATTGTACTTATTAGCCATACAATACAAGTCCAATAGTGACTCTTTGTATTTATAGGTTATAAATTCTCAAAGGCCCTAAATAGTTCTCTCTATAATTTATATCTCTACCTTTTTCGGTGAGCCGAACTAAACTAATTCGAGCCTCATTAAAGGAGACCACAATAGGAGTACTTCCTCTTGAATTCGAGAGTCTTATTCCAAAACAAGTTATTGAAAACTATGTTTCTTTTCTTGTTTGCTCTGACATCAGGACTACCCGATGCATAAGGGAAACTTCTACTACCCTCGAAGGCAAGATCACTCGTGAAGGATCATAAAGCCCTCTTGATTATAGTCAATCACCAGCTCAGTTGGAACATCAAAGAAGGAAACTTATGATGGGTATGGTTGCGATTTGGTCAAAAAGGGAATATTAATTGTTAAGCCCCCAACCATCCAATATGAAATTAACAGGGTCAAACGGGAAAAAAAAACCATCGAAGGAGATGATGGCACCCCAGAATATTTTTTTCCTTACGATCCGGAAAAGCGTTACAACTCTCTGAGGAGGGAGTACAAAGCACATCATTATTACCACTCCTCAATTTCTAGTGATAACGAGATCTCTAAGAGTGAGGAGTATACATCTTTATTTATAAAAATACAATTGAAGGACTAATATGCACACCAAGCATATATATAATTGAATATCCAGACATTTAAGGCACACAAGGGCTTGAAATAAAATATTATGAAAATTTTAAATTCTTAACCGAAGTGGATGAGTAGAGGTCTCTCCAACCGTTGTTGTTGAACCGATGAAACCCGAGGCACAACCAGGATTTAAAAAATATGCACAAATTCAATCAGAAGCATGTATCCATAGACCTCAATAATAGACATTTCCCTCACATGTGACATTACTAATCGGGTTCTGCTATCAATTTTACAATCCAAATTACTTTTCACAAGCGGTTACATGACAAGTTACGAGCTTTGGATACTAGATGTTATATTACCATGTCATACCCCAATATCAAATTGGTCAGTACCAATTTGTAGAGGGAGATACATAAACATTTTTGTATAGTCAAGGCTACAATCAGAGAATTTATCATTTAACCCCGGAGATGAAGAAGTATGATGGAACTAAATATCCTGAAGCATCACATTATACAGTTTATGAATGTTACACTAAATTTTAAATAATGCGACTTATCCCGAATTAACAACCTCAAAAATATTATCAACCATAAACGTTGAGCATCCTAATACCACAAAAGCAGTGTACCAAGCATAATCGTTGGACCACCAAAAACAACATGCTAAATATCCGCTCCATCTATCACATATAACACATATGTAATCTAAATTACAACAACCTCATGCTTATAGTAGGTAGTGGAAAGTTTAATATGTCTTGGTTCGAGGTGGAACCGTGGTTAAGGGTTGCAACAACCATAAGAACATATGGTTAATTTATAGTAACTATACAGAGCAAACTAACAGTATGACTACAATCTACGATAAAATCAAGAACTTTGTCCCTTATAGGAATTTGCTCCTCCTAACAAGGCTATGTGAGGAAAATAATAATAGGTATTGCAAGTACCATAACGATATCGACTATTGAAATAAGAAATGAATTGATTTAAGGGAAATATAGAGTCTAATAGATAATAGGAAGTTGGTTTAAGATTTTAAAGACTGTAACAATATTTCTTATATGCCCTAGGGAATGAGCTGATGTCTACTGGTGCTGGAGGTTTAGGGACCTAGTTGGAAACTCCTAAGCAGGAAAATAATATAATAATAACGAACATAGAAACGATAGTTCTTGACATGTTGAGAAAGTATTTGGAGCCAGATCCAAGATGACATGTCGTGGGGACTATTTTTAGTGGGGATTTAAATTCAGATTTTTGACTCTTAACTATCTTCGGGGAGATTCTATTGCATGGATACCCAACCATTCTCTAAACATACACATTAGAAGCCATGAAACACAGTTGTAAGGGGGTTATCTTCCCATTTTTACCGAGCTCTATATCCTTCAATAATCTATGATGATGACGATATTCAAGGTTTGGGTGGCCTTTATAAAGATGTTGGTTTGACAATAACTGATGTTCAATGGAAAGAGATTCAAATATTATTAATCGGTACTAGTAGTTCGAAAAATATTATCTTCAAATAACATATGATAAAATGAAAAATCCTCCACCTATCTGACATTTGGTAAATATTGTAGTGGGTTTCATAGGGAGAAGCGCTTAATAGAGTCTGAACCCGAGGTTATTTTAGGAATGGGTTATAAAGGTGGTTTGCGTTCTTTTTATAATTGTAGACAATTCGAACTCATATAATGCGATCTTTAAAAGGTCATGTTTGGATAGAATGCACGTCATCGCTTCAAAGATACACCAATGTTTTCGTTACATGGTGGGGTACATGATATGAGTGGTATACAGTAAGAAAAAGGTAGATGAGAAGTTCTATAGAACATCATTGGGGCTTAAATATTGCAATTAACAAAGACTTAAATTGAGATCGAACTTGTCAATGATCCAAGAAAGGCCCATACTTTGGTCATTCCTAGGAAGGACGACGAGGCTTATTACTTTCAAGAAATGAAACATTAAATATCAGTACTCAACTCTCTAGGGACCTCAAGAGTTAGTGGATTTTTTTTTATTTGATAACTTTGATGTTTTGTTTGGTCAACAAGAGACGTTACGGTGGATATGACTATTATTATTTTTCATAAGTTATGAGTCAACCCCGAGTCAACCCCAATGCTAAACCATAATACAGAAGATGAGAGATTTCTCAATCAAAATGTTTGAAATACGTTTTGTTAAAATGGTCTTGTTATCCAAATTAGCCATATTAGAAAGCCTTAGTACCCGTTGTGGATATCAAACCCGGTTATATTAAAAAATAAATAAATGAAGAATGTATGTTGATTTCACAGATTTAAAGGCTTACAATATGGACACATTCCCGGTTCCAAGGGTCGACATTTAGTGGACTCTAATTCATACAATAAAATTTTATCTGTTATGGAAAGTTAACTCTCGTTATAATCTAATTCAAATGCACTTATTAGATCAAGAAATCACAACCTTCATAACTGACTCAGACATACATTGTTATAAATTCATGCCTTTTGGTTTGAAAGATGTGGGGCGAACTTATCCAAGACTGGTTAAAAAGGTATTTGTTAGTAGGATTGGCAGGAATATTTAAGTGTAACAAGATATTTCAAAAGATATTAGAATCAATATTGTAATAATAAATTTCATATGATAATATATCATTTATGTTTTCCGTAGATTTTGTCTAAACTCATCCCAAAGAAATTATTTGTTTAACTGGTTGTTTCGGACTACATGGTAAGTGTCGTTTTGATTAGAGAAGAAGATACACGTCTGAAGCATGTGTATTATGTTAGCCAAAACTTGATAGCAGTGGAAACCAGCCACTTATACCTTGAGTAATTTGTTTTGTCTTTGATTTTTGGTGCGAAAAAAATGAGGCCTTCCTTTTAAAGGTTGTGGTTCGAACTTCCTTTATATTATATAAATTCTTTAAAATACAGATAAATTGGGATGATTAACTTGATAGTCAGTGTAAGTAGGAGATTTCAATATAACATATGAACTGAAGAAATTTATACAAGCTGAGGATTTAGTCGTATTCTTAATTGAATTTCACGTTGAAAGGCATGTACCGTCAACTGAAAACTTGGAGCCAAAGTGGTTGGTTCAAACTGATCGGGGGTCTAACATTTTGGTGTGCGATGAATGTATTTAGTGGCCAATTCCAAGGAAGTAATGCATTAGGCCAACCATTTTGGTATTCTGACATCTAACAATGAGGCTGAGTACGAGGCTGTTATTACAGAGCTTTAGTTGGCTTATATTAACGGATCTAAAAGGATGTGATTGGTGAACGACTCACAAATCCTGGTAAATCATGGCCTTAGATAGGAATAAAACCGTAAAGAACATTATGTTAAGTACCTTAAGGCATTGAAAAATCAGGCACAACTCTTTGAAAACGCAACTGCGAATAACAGAAACATCACTAATAAATTCATTGGCATCGATAACTTGATCTGAACATGAACCTCACGTTTCTCTCTAAAATAATCCTTCAGTTTAAGAAAATACGATTCAAGTCCCGAGGAGATGCTTAGACTATGTGTAATCGATTCAGGGGATTGTAGATCATAAATCATGGATGTTTTAACATACGACACCCTATTTAGTGATATAACAACTTCTTGTTAATCAAGAGGGACATTATATAAGTAAGATTTAAGTCGTCCCCTTTTGTGATGCCTCAATCCAGAGAAGTCACTTATAATTTTAAAAGAGCTTCACATTAGGACTAGTTTGACCCTCTATGGATTTAAAACACTAACCCAAAAAGTTTTGTTTGTAGGTTTTTATTGACCAAAGATCATGGATGACTCCAAATATTTGATTAAAAATGTGATACCTGCCAATGTTTTTCCAATAAAATTTGTTTCCCAGTCATATAGCTTGAATCAATATCCAAAACTTTACCTTATGACATATGGGGCATTAACTTAGTTATACCACTATATAATGCTCGAGAAGTACGTCAATATATTATTATGTTTGTTGATCCATTTTAAAGTGAGTAGAGGTCGCACCTCTTTGGAGGATAAAGACTAAGGACGTGATAAACTCCATCCTAACTACTATTTACCACATGTTGGGTATGACAAAATCAATCACCAACTACAAAAGTCTCCAATTTTAAAATGAAAATATCCCTACTTTTTGACAAACCCGGGCCATACAGCATTACATTTTAATATTTTTCCATCGTTAAGCAAATGGAAAAGTGGAGGTCACCAATAAATTATGATAGAGAATTCGAAAAATAACTTAATTAGGGTTGTTGCTCAGTGTCCCAACTTTCTTCAAGAAGTATTATGGTCGTACATAATAACGGATCAAATAACCACATATGATACTCATATTTCTCTGGTATATGGCATGGACGTATATCTCCCAGCAAAAACTGCATTACCATATTTCAAGGTGATCCGAAGAACGAATAATGAAGGAATAAGGCCCAAGTTGGATTTAGTAAACGACAAAAGAACTAAGACTTAAGATTTCAACACCACTAAAAACTTATGAGAAGTAGGTATCTGTCGAGGATCCAGAAGCATGAGCTCTTGGTAGGACATAAGGTCCTAAATAAGTATTTCTCCATGTTAGGGACCGCATGCTCGACAAGGTTAGTTTGAATTAGGAAGGCCCATATAATGTATCCAAAATGGTTAAAACTAGTACATACAAGCTCGTGGATGAAGAAGGGAGACAAGTTCAACGCCCATGGAACATTGAGAATATAATTCTATATTATGTGTAAATTTGTAATTAATGTGCGGTATTTTAAATTAAGTTTTTTCTTATAATTTTATTGAAAGCTCCGGTGGCATACTATTTTCTACTCTCGTGACACTGGATGGTTTTAACAAGGTGCCTATATAGCTATAATATTAAAGAAAGGTGTTACATTAAAATTTTGTGTCGACTCTAAGTTGTTGGCTAAATTTGATCAGACCTCGTAAAGTATTCCAAGATCAGTTGGTAAATGAGCTATCAAATCCTTTAAGTTGTTAGAGCAGTTCTGTTCGGCCATGGTAAAATATTATAAACTCATTTTAGTCAGAGTGCTATCAAAATCTCTAATTTATTCTCTCGGTTTGATATGACCTCGGTAAAGTATTCCGACCTCGGTTGGTAAGAAAGATATCTAATGCTCTAAATTTTTGGTTCAGTTCAATCAGACCCTGGTAAAGTGTTCCAACCTTACATGGTTAGAGAGGTATCAAATTATCTAATTTGTTGGCTCAGGTCGATCCAACCCGTGTAAACGTTTTTAACCTTGGTTAGTCAGCGATCCATACAATTCTATAAGTTGATTCAATTTGATCTAGACCTTGTAAAATATCCCAACCTTAGTTGGTTAAAAAGCTAATCAAACACTTTGTATTGACTCCCTACCAGAGGTTAATCAGCTTTTGGATGGGTAGAGTATAAACTTCAGATATAGAGAGTAATAAAAATAATACAAAAACAAAACAAAGAGCCAAGACTATATTAAAATACAAAATTCCATAGCCATCCATGGACTTTAGTCATGATAAAAACATCAATTACAATAAGCAGAGGAGAAAAAAATGAAAACAAAAAGCAGTTACTTATCCTTCCCCATGGTTACAATCTTGCCATATACATTGATAGTTTGTTGGCCTAGAAGAGTGGTTGATGGACAAGTATGAACAACAATGTCAACTAAGGCATCTAAAGTTTTAGTATCAAGAAGAACCTAATCTTCAACATCTTTGGTTCTCTTACAATCTTTTTCAAGATCCACATATTTTCAAAACTTCTCCTCAAACTTGAGGGCCATGACTAACGACCCCTTTACTTCACAGACTTCTTTCCAAAATAGGTCAAGCTCCATTTCAGGAAAACACTCGTGAAAACTCAGAACCATACATAATCGGATATCCACTATCTTTTTATTTACCTTTAGATAAATATATCCGTTTGATTAGTCAGATATTTGAACTTGACTTCCTTTGTCCCTTTTAGAGAATTTCCTCCTTCTTTAGATCCGATTCTATTTCAGTCGCATTTCCCCCCTAATTCAATTACCTTTGTCTATCGGTTCATCATTTTTTCGGTTTCAACCTTGAGTGAGTTCTATAGTTCTATGATGATTTTCTCAAAAACAATTCTATTACTTTTGGAAACCCTCTCAATAATCAACGTGGTGGATTCTCACTATTTAATTTGAGTCTCACAGTTATTTTAATCCTTGATATACTTTATATAGCCCTTTAGAACACGAGAAATCATGAAGGATGGATTGGTGAGCATCAAATTAACTATTGAACTTTAAGAATGTGTTGTTTATAGACCGATGAAGATGAACAAATAAATGATAACTTACGAATGTTATAAACAATAAAATTAAATAAGTTTAGAGTGATCTGCCAATCAACCGCCCGTGTAGGATTCTATTTGTAGTGGAAACTATGGATTTTCCAACAGATCTTCCAGCATTAGCATACCAAGCTACCATCTCTGGAAAATCATGAGCAACGGTAAGAGTAATCATTTTCCTTTGCCATTCGTATCCTTAGATCTCATGATCCCATGCGAGCTTCGCCTCTCCACCAATTTTGCTTGAGATCTTTTCTCTGCTTTTAGACAATCAGTCGACTCAACATGCTTCTTTAAAATACCTCAACCTCTCATTGGTGAGTCTTCCCAATAAGTGACTAGAGCTTTACCTTCTGAAGCAGTGGTTTTATTTGATTTTGTTTTACGTTCTTCAGATTCTTTGATCTTCATCGAGTGGAACGAGGCTGAGAAGGAAATTTCAACGTCCGACCCATGATCGTTTTTATCATATCCACATTGATAACAAAAAAATGTCGCTTTCAGGGTGGTGGGTTAGATTATTAAGAGTAGCTTTAGCGAAAAATAGTTGAAGTATTTAGAGAGAGATATATTTTAGAGAGAGAAATGAGAGAACACAAATGAGTAAAATCAGAAGTTCAGCCATTTTATTAGTTCAGCCTTGGCCTTTATATAAAGGCGCATGGACTTAGCTCACAAATGTAGGTAGTTACATAAAATGATAAATAACATTTAGTCCTCAATAAAGACATATAATCAAAATCGCTCCTTAACCTTTCAATTTTTTACTAAACCTTAGTATTGTTTACATTTTAGTCGTTGAACTTCTATTTCCTTATCATGGGGTTCAGCTCTTTTTTCATGTCCTAAAATCTAAAAAAAAAAGTTGTTTACTAAGAAACGCTAATAAAATCGACGATGTCAATTCTCCGAGGATCACTTATTCAACGACAAATGATAAGATTTTCAATTAAAGAATTTGTAAAAAATAACGTGGATCGGTAGGTCATGAGCCCTTACTCTTTTGCTTCTAGGTAAGTCTGATTTGGTATGGATTATGTTCACTAATAGGAACCTCATTCTCTCAAGTACCTCGAACTAATATGAAGTTTTTTTTCAGCCACTCTCATACTCGAGCAGGTCATCCACCACCTTGATACGGAAAAGAGAGAAAGATAGTATCGATTAGTATAAATTATAAACTTAAGCTCTGCCATGCCAAAATAAATCTTCAGTACCGCTGAAGAAATAATACTTGACATCATCTTCCTCCCGGTGGTAGGGCTTGCATAGCTGGGAAAAATATCAATTAGAGTAAAAATTCGTCATAAGCTCATACTGAATGAGAATGAGAGTCTAAAACTATAGTCAAATAAATATGTATAAAGAACTAACCTATCACATCGGATTGAAGTATGTATTCTCGTAATAGGTAACCTTACCTTGATGATCTTCAGAATTCCTCATTTGGTTTGGAATGAAATCATGGGGGATCCAGTAAAATGTATGGAATATGTTGGAGGACCATGAGATGGGAAGAACTTATGTCAACGCGGGATGCTTCCCTCTGAGTCCTCTGAGTATGTGGTCATAGATTTAATTTACTATCCTTGGTATTCTATAAGCCTTGAGATTTTTCACGTTCCAGTATGCTCTAAATTGATTTCGATGTTTTATTTTCCAAACTTACACTTATTTTTTGTTGGATCGAGGGCACGCAACTTCTTTCGAGTAGAGGAATAAACAATGGAGTTAAAAGTTGGAGGGAGGTTCGAAGAGGTTTGTGGAGCGGCCGAAGTAATTGACTAATGGCTGACCATAGGGGTTCTTTGTGGTGTGTGGGTCTGGTATTTGTTGATCAGGGTAGGCTCTATATTTTATCTTCTGGCTTCAACAAATATAGCCATATTATGTACCTCTGAAGTTAATGGATGAGAGGAAAGATACTTTTCATCAATGTCACGTTCAACCACGAAGGGTTGGTTAAATGCATGGAGCGTCCTCATATGGTCAAAATATTTACTCGTCATAGTTGATTAAAGAAAAAAGCATGAAAAAAAAATTACCTTAAATATAGGGTGTTATTAGAGCTGAACCGATAAATAATGTTGAATGAATCCTAGATAGATCTGAGACTATTGATAAAAAATATTTTAAATTATTGATCGAGCTCCGAGCCCCGAACCAAATAAACAAAAGCTTAATTACAGACTTTTTGCACAAAATATAGCAGAGTATCTTACTACCTTAGAGGTTTCTAAGGTGTTTGAAGTTCATCCAAGTGCTTGAATTTACTCTTTCTAAATTTAGATCTATTTCTCTCTCTAACATTATGGAGTGTGACGAAACACTAAGCTTCAAGGGTATTTATGAGATATTCATCTTCACGTTACATTTTCCTCTCCTATAAATTGACAGCTGTTAAATCTTGAGAAATCCAAGGGGCATGACATTTTGGACAAACGTGAAGGTAATTGATCATGACACTTGAAATATGTCTAACTTAAGAGGGCACGAGACATTATTACAAAATTATCTTGGAAAAATTGATAACACTACCATATTTCACCAACGCAATATGAATTTAATCCAATCTCAAAACCCGGACCAACTCTCAAGTTTGATGTGACACAACATCATATTCACCAACACAATATGAATTTAATCCAATCTAGGGAGGTTTATAGTATTTCTCTTTCGACAAGCTCACCATGAATAGATGACTAATGATAAGAAAATTATTGGTCCGGAAATTACTGAGCTTTGAACCTGTTAAATTATATTTATTAGTTGTGTAAAATAAGTCCTATAGTGACTCAATTAGAATTTCTTATTTGTCATACTTTTTAGAAAGGGTGAAAAATAATTTTTACATTTTAATTTCCGATTGAATTTCTCTTTAATTACACAATCTCTCATTTATCTCTTTATATTTTTTGGTGAACCAATTGAACTAATTCAAACCTCTTTTTCGACTTCATCTCTCTGCATTCTCTAGTGAACCATACTGAACTAGTTTGATCCTCATCGATCATCATTTATATTAATTAATATTTACTGTGATATAACAACTCCACATGCATGTTATATATATATATATATATATATATAATTATTTTAAAAATAATATAACTAACTACTACTCGAAATTTATATAATTTTTAAACGTTGAAAAAGCACAATTATAGTATGATAATAGTATTAAATAAGATTACCTTATATGCATTATTGTGATTTTTACTCATTGTAAAGAGTATAATATTTCATATTTGTGTGAATTATAAAAACGAAAAAAATACAAATCTAATCATGACATATGAAAGTACTTTTGTATGCATACTATAATCAGGCACTACAACGTTTGTACGGCTGGACATTGTGAATATGTGTTAGTATAAACATAGGTGTTGATGTATATAAGGTATATGTTCGAGTTTTATTGTTTTTTTAATAATACGCAAAATTCTACGAAAGCGTATATAATCATGTTATGTTTTGTTGAACCTGTCCTAAAACATCCGGACATCTGCTCGGGGTCTATCCAACTCAAAACCGTTAGTTTTCATATTTTTTAGTTGATGCATATTTTTTTTAATTTAAGTTTATATACTCACTTGTAAATTAACTTAATCATTAGATAACATTATTTCTTAACAATAAATTTGCGATAAACTATTCATTCATGACCTATTAGTTAAATCAAATCTATAATTATATCTATCAATTCATATATTATGATTTGGGAGGAGTTCCGTTACCCCCAAACTTTTTGATTTAGTCTAAATTATGGTTAGTACTTTTTATGCTTTTCCTTCTAGTCATTTGAGAGAAATAGAAATAGCCATATCTGTTAATATCGTACGTATTAACATTCTTTCTTAAGTCGGATTAATAAACAAAAATCCGAAAATACATATATTGTCAATAAAATTGACCATAAAGTTATCGTATCTTATAGTTCACTAGCCACAAATGATATCACATATATTTCATAAAGTTGAATTTTTCATCCAAATTGACCATAATTTTATCCAAATGGAACACACCCGCCATTAAAAACAACACTACCAAAAGTATCATGAATATAGATGGTATCTCTTTCTGAAAACAAAGAATCATATAAACATTTTTTTATAGTTTTCATTACATATTATTGTCAATTTTATACATAACTATGCATTTATGATTAATGTAATATTTAGCACGATGCAACCAAGTTCCTATATGCGCATCACATACATGAGTAAGGCTCACATATTTATATTATTCTTGACACATTGATATGCAATACTACGCAGAATAAAGAGTACAGAGTTATTATGCCATTTTTTCACTACTATGCAAACTCCTATAAAATCATGTAATATGGAACATATTGTTATAAAATTTACTCTCATCACTTACTCATATCGTGCAATACAACTAAACACCATGATTATGTAAATATTATTTTGTATTTCTATTTTTCTCTATATATTGGTGACCTGCAGGAGTAAGAAACTATTTTTTTTAAATATTATGTCAAATATTTTTTCGATGCTAAAGAATTGGTATTCTAAAATAGATTTGAAGGTATAATACCATAATAAATTGCAGTGTGTTAATGATAAATTTTTTCAACTTTATGAAAACATCTAATATGCAACTTTAAACACAACATTTTTAGTGGTTGATTAATAAATAAGCTAAAATAGTTGCATGGCCAAGATAACTGCTTATAATAGTTATCATTATAAATGTTGTACAAAAAAGTACTTGTGAACGACCATATTTGACGTGATGCCTAAAAAGAATAATTGTGGATCCTAGTTCTAAAAGGAAAACCTATGTGTTAGTCTCAAACTGCTTGGTAACGAAAATTAATCCTTATAAATAATAATATTTTACGCTGAGGTGAGTCTATTAGTCCAAATAGTTTGTTATGAAATATTCAAGTATTGAGGGACAAGCCATGAGTTAATCTTGATTTTTTGGGTGCGGAAAGACTGACCTTTATACCATTTGATAAAACAAACTACGAATATCAATATCGGCCAATAAACAAAAATAATGGTGGAGATACTCTTACTCTAGATAAATCATAAACCAGTTACAACTTACGTACATTACTCCATCAAATATTTTTTCAATATCCTACGATCTTTGATGACTAAACAGAATGATCAAATTTTACAGAGACTTTTTTATGATTTTTTTGCCAATCAGTTACAAGTTCAAACTGACAGTCATGCGTCTACCTAATATATGTTATTGTTCTTATTTAAATTTTATTTCGTTAAGAACATTTATACAATTATATTAACATGGATTTCAGCTAAAACTGATTTTTTATGAATAATAAAGGTTTAAAGGTGACCAAACCTTATGATGGTATTGGGGGTTGGGATGTTGCCGATCTTATTTAACAGATTTATGAGTTTGGTCATGGTCAAATTTACTTGACGAATTTGAGGGTTTGGTTGTGGCCGGTCTTTGCCCACTACTATAAGGTTGTATGACTGTACCAATTTTGGCTCTTGATTAAGTTTGTATCATAACAACAACTTTAGCTCTTGATGTAAATACCACTTTAGCTCTTGGTGACTCATTTATTAGGGTTACCTAATCGTGGTAATTCATTGCTTCTTTAAGATATAATTCAAACGCATGTCATTGTATATTTTTTTATTACTTTAACTTATTTTTAATAAACATCACGTGATCGGGTCTAAAATTGGAATCAAAGAAAATGAATATTTCAAAGCATGTCGGTTGAAAAAAAATCTCGCTCCAAATATATTATGGACCATGCAAAGCTTAAAACGTGGGACCTATGTTAGAACGTAAAATAAGTGAAAAATCTATAAAATAAAACACTTTAGAATTATGAATAATGAGCAAAAAATGCATCAAAATAAAAAAAGTAAAATAAGATATGTTAAATTTAAGAAATCAATTTATGTCTCCAAATGTGCCTCGACTAATCGTGAATTTGCAACGCAATATCATCAAACAATATAAAAAGTTAAGATATGAAAACAGCAACAAAACAAGAGAATCAACTTATAAGTAGCGTGACCTCCTTATGTCTCGATGTCTGAGTCACATTATGTTACTACATCATACCTTGGTTGCACACAAATACTACCTCCACCTGGAGTCTTTGACAAATTGAACAAACCATTTGTATTTGGTTGTTGGATAAAGTTAGGCCCCTCACCTATTTAATTAAATGTATAAGGTACTCGTTCTTCCATGAACCCTAACAGCACATCTCTGTTGGCTCTAATTATTATTTGATACATCATCATCCATTTTTTTTTCACTTAATGAGCTCAGACTTGGAGGATATTTGCGGTATGTTTTTAAAAGGTTAAACATTGTCACTGGCCATAATTCGTACATAAAGAAGTTTGTAAAAGAAAATAAGTTGTTAAAATCAAATATCCCTATTCATTTCATCAAACAAACCAATGCAAGTATTTTTTTTCTCTACTTCACCTCTCCAAGATTGACAACTTTTGAGTGTCGTTTATTTCTGATCTAAGCTCTTGTATTTTTAAACAATGATAACGATCACATTATGAAGCATCTCAGTAGTTTAAATACTGCGACCATTTTTTTTTGCACTGATCACATCCCTATTTTTTTTACGTTTCAATCACACAAGAGTCTTTCCATATAGCTTGATATTTACAAAGTCTTCTAGCGTTATTTTTGTTTGGCTTGCCTTATTCATACCTAATTACGCTCAATATGAATAATAAATGTGTAGATACTTGGAATCCTAAATTAAAACTGGCCTTGTCAATAAATAGATAGGAAACACAATGATAATCTTAGTTGTTGGCATGTCATTTCGGCCATAAGAAAATGTTATTATATAGAAAAAGTTGTACAACTCAACTTGAAAAGTAATGTTGTTCTACGCGCTATCATAGACTAAGGTAAGTCCATCTAACTCATTTGTTTCTTTTTTTAATCCTATGGTCTAGATCTTGTGTTAGATGTAGCTCTATCTGAAATGCACACAACAAGTCTATCAAACGAGACATATGCTTTATTTGTGTCAACTAAAATCTAAAAGTAACGAGTGCTAATTTCGTGCACAATGTAAAAATATTAAACTAAAAACAACATCATATTATATATATATATATATATATATTGGATTATAACCTCAACTCGTCCATAATTTCATTCATACCTCGACCTTAAAGCCAACAAAGTCAATTGTCAAGGTTATAATCTAAAAATCTCTATTAATTACCTCGAGCACAGCACGCATCACCCACATCACCATCAAGATAAAATACATGCTAAAACATTCTTAAAACTCAAGACTATCCCAACCTTGATTAAAATAAGAAAACTAATTCCTTTCAATTAAAAATAATAAGAAAAAAAAGATTGAAGAACTTACGATGAGCCACAAAATCCCTTTCGTTTATCTGAAAGGTATGAAGCGGTAGTCTCGAGGTTTTCTATTTGAGAATCAACATACTACATGTGATGGATATTCTAGAAACATGTGAAAACCATGCAAAAATCAATCATCGAAGGAGTGTGATTGAAGACTTTTTATGAATCTACAAGAACAAGAAGAAAAAACAATAGATAAAAAGCCATAAAAATGTTACATATTGAACGAGGGTATTAATTTTGACTATTTATACTAAGAGAATATAAGTATGTTAATTACAAAATAACTCCATAACTATTTCCTCTTAATTGTCTAACCTTATAACTATTAGTTACTCTATAAATTAATCTCTTAACTTTGTATTCTTGCAAAATTTCTAATGGATTCACATCAACTAAAGACCACAACCTGATTGGATTTCTAAAACCTAATGTTGAATTGTTAAACATTCCTCATTGATTCACATCAATCGGAGAGCACAACCGTTATTGGATTTCTAACACCTAATGTTGAATTGTTGGACTAAAATACATGCCAATACACTTTACTTCAATATATATTTCAAAATAAAATATTTATTATACCATATAGTTAATATTGATAATAATAATTGTATTCATAAGTTCAATATTCTCAATTGATTAAGTTGGACTTTTTATAGCACACCTAAATTACACTTAATGAATATTCTAGTTAATTTTTTTTACCATACCTACCCGTTTTACTTTTTCCCTGAACAAAATATTTTTTTTAAAAAAAGTTCAATCCTCGAGAGTTTCAAAAAGACATATAAAAAACAATGAAACCTATTCTGTATAACTATAAGAGTATCGACCCTCAGAAATAATCTAAATTAAAAATTAGTTAAACAACAATAACAATAATATAATCTTCATATTTAAAGCACCAATATTATATCACTTGACTATTTTTCAGCTAATTAGTAGCTACTTTGTATCAAAAAAATAAATCAACACTCATAAGAATTATTATACCTTAAATTATCTATTTAGAAACAAGTCTAAATTCAAGAACCTTAAATTATCTATTGGAGTGTCTAGACCGTAAGAAACAAGTCTAAATTCAAGAACAATTCTGTTTCCTCTAATTATATAAAGAACAAGATTCATCAAATGATTTTGAAATTAGATTGTGCAAAATTATTAACAAAAAAAATATAGAGAGGAGATAAAAAAAAACCGCTCCCCATCTCAATTGTTTTCATCATCACAACAACCAAAAAAAAACTACGTATGTCAAATGACATCCTCCTAATGAAAATAGGTTGAAACTTAACTCGAATTGTGCTTGCTTTCATAATGGTAGATCGAGTGGTGGTTATTTAGTTAGAAATTCAAATTGAATCATGATGTTATATGGCAGTAGGTTGTATGAGAAACAATCTGCCATTATTGCTGAAACAATAGTCGTACTTGATGGATTATCATTATGCATTAACCTTGGTTATACTCATGTTGATATAAAAAATTATTCTAAAATCTTTTCAGATTCATTAGCAAATGGAATAGCCCCTTGGTTCTTATCTCCATTAGTAATTTGTTATAGAAAATTGTCAGTTTCTTCGATGACTTTAAAACTCATTTGTAAAGAGAAAAATTTCGCAAAAAATTGGCTTGCAAAAATATTATGTTAAGTGTATATTCAAGCTCAGGCTTGCGAAAATATTCTGTTAAGTGTATATTCAAACTCCTGCTCAATTAAGAACTATATTATTTTTGGAAAATTTAAACCTTGCTTATTTAAGGTTAAACAACATATATAACCTTTAATGTTCCAACTCGAGATTAGCAAAATGCTGAGACGTTGATACGTTGATAGTTTAATATTTGGTAAGCCGGTTTTATGCCTTACCTACACATAAATTTACAATTACAGAGCTAAAAACACAAAAACAATGATGGTAAATCTAGCTGAGGCAATACTAAACAAATTAAAGAATCTGCATATTTTAGTCAGCTTGGAAGTCATGAATGAGACCTTGGAAGCTATCCTTCATCAAATCAACCTGTAAGCACTTCATGAAGATTTTAGATTTCAACCACTCTGCAAAGATTTTAAAAAAAGTTTTCATCAATTCTACATGAATGGATTAAGATCAAATGAAAACAATCTCCATTTGAATATTTCTTCCAAATTTGAGACCAAAACTCTACTTGTTTTGCGATTAAGAATTAGTTCAACTTGAAATAGCATCATGCAGTTTCACCCTTCAAAGGCTTATTAATACCGATACTAACGTTTTGGAAAAGAAAAAAGCACGAAAATTATATTAAATCCGAAATTTATTCTCAAACAACATACCAAGACAGCAGATTACAAATACAATTAATCTACCAATTAGCTTCAATTTATTTGGATTTGATTTACTGAGACAGTAACCCTAAACAATAAGATTTTGTCTAACCATCCTATTAACCATTTTTATTTTCAGGTATCATAGCTGGTGGTGTTTCTTCACGTGGCTGTAATTCCTTCTTGCATATTCTTCCCTCCTGAGCTCTTATCTTCGCGTTTGGACTCAGAGCTCTTATTTATTTGCTGTGTTCTAAATTTCGGTGTAAACAAACGCTAGTTTTCCCTAAAAAACATTTTCCAACCACAATGTAAATTAATCATTTTAAGTTACATATTATTTATAATATTTTTTTTGTATATTTTTTTTACATTTTCTTTTTAAAAAAATAACTACTTTATATATATTTTTTAATTTTTTTTACATTATTGTTTAAAGAAAAACATAATGTAAAATTGAGAGATATGGATTGATAAACGAGACTACATACCTTCTAGTCCTGAATTTAAGCAGTATAGAAGGAAATTAGACGAAACACACCGAGAAAATTAAAACGGTAAGTGTATATATTAAATATATATAACATAAATGAATATTATAAAATAGTTTATAGATTAATACCGTTAAGTTATTGTTATTGTAATATAACATATCACATGAAATTTTCATGTGCCAAATATTCGAGTAATTTCTATATCTTCAAAGTTTTTGAAGGCTGAAAAATATATTTATTAGTCGATAGTATGATATCCTCGTATCCTACCATACAATATTATATCGTATTTTCGTCTTCTTCCGATACATGATACATAAGTCGGACAATAAATACTTAAATGTCTAACACAAAGGTTTAAAATCTAATGGAGATTTAAAATTCGATACATATAGGGATACCAGCTATACCTATCACGGCACTAACAACTTTGCTTAAAAGCAGTTCGGAGTTCGGCTTCGGCTTTCAAAAACAAAAATAAACTTTGTATAGAGCGCCAAACTTAAACCTGCGCACCCTGATAAAAATATCGGACAAAGGTTCGGTGGCTCGGTTTCGGGTCGCTTCGTAGTTCAAAGCTGTAATTACCAAAACAGCTGGTTCAATCAGAATTAAGAAAAGACCGTTCGGTTTCGGGTTTGAGTAACTATCATACCTAACTTAATTCGGTTTCGGGTTTAAATAACTACCATACCTAATTTGATAGGGATTCTGTTTGAACCTGAGAAAACCAAAGCCAAAACACCGAACACAATTGCATTTTTAATGCTGAACTAAAAGTTCTGTATCTGTAAAAGAAATCAGATAAGATATTGTGCACAATAAACTTGTGTTGCTATTCTGCAAGTCTCATATAAATAGTCTTTAACCGGCCCTAAAGCACTTCCTTTTCCCCTAAACATTTCATAATAGATACATTTCAAATTTGAACCGAAACGTGAAAAAGCAAACAAACCTGAATTATTCGACCATTAACGGGTGGTTTATTGTTAATCCTGTTAGAGATATAAGGCCTAGGCTCATTAGCCCATATAGTTTATCTATATAATAGCTTTATACTCTATGTAATATTCACACTTTCCAATAATCAGAAACCCTAGCCGCTTATTGGCGACTACTTCTTCTTTTATCTATATTTGTTTGTTAACATGGTATCAGAGCAAGGTATGTGTGTTTTAGAGGTATGTGTTTTTGAGGTATGTGTTTTTGAGAGGTATGTGTGTTTGAGTAAAACAATTTGAGTGAGAGGTATGTGTGTCTGAGTAAAACAATCTGAGTGAGAGATATGTGTGTCTGAGTAAAACAATTTTCAATCTGAGTGAGAGGTATGTGTGACTGAGTGAAACACAAAAAGAGTGAGGTATGTCTTGAAGTTTTCGCGTATTCCGCTGTGCCGGCGGGCAGTGTTTTTAGCTGTCCGCCGGAATTTTTGTAGATCTACCAGGTATTCAATTTCGTAGTAGCATTGGATTTCGGTTTGGAAGCCACGGTTTTTCGGTAGATTTGTTTAGCTTTGATTTGGATTTGGTATTTTGATTTATTTTTGGATTTGGTTTTGGTATTTGGATTTGGATTTGGTTTCGGATTTGGTATAGATTTAGTTTGGATTCGTTTGGATTTGTTTTGCTTTGTTTGGATTCGTTTGGATTTGTTTGGTGTTTGATTTCGTTTGGAGTTTGGAGTTTGGAGTTTGGAGTTTGGAGTTTGGAGTTTGGAGTTTGGAGTTTGGAGTTTGGAGTTTGGAGTTTGGAGTTTGGAGTTTGGAGTTTGGAGTTTGGAGTTTGGAGTTTGGAGTTTGGAGTTTGGAGTTTGGAGTTTGGAGTTTGGAGTTTGGAGTTTGGAGTTTGGAGTTTGGAGTTTGGAGTTTGGAGTTTGGAGTTTAGAGTTTAGAGTTTAGAGTTTAGAGTTTGGATATTGCAGCTTGAAGATTGAAGATTTGAGATTAGAGTTTGAAGATTGGAGATTGAAGTTTGGAGAAATGATTTCGATTTTGACGTTTTGTTTTGTTTTGATTTTATTTAAGATTTGCGTTTTGTTTTGTTTTGTTTTGATTTTATTTTATATTTTATGTAACAAACTCTTAATGCAAGAATAACATTGCGAGTTTGAGAGAGGGCCTTAGAGATATAAGGGCTAGGCCCATTAGCCCATATAGTTTATCTATATAATAGCTTTATACTCTATGTAATATTCACACTTTCCAATAATCAGAAACCCTAGCCGCTTATTGGCGACTACTTCTTCTTTTATCTATATTTGTTTACCATACTTCTTCTTTTATCTATATTTGTTTGTTAACAAATCCTTCGCCACCATAAGGCAAATCCGGAGACAGCTGCCACTCTCCATCAACCAAGAACTTTATCTCGTACCTTACGCAAAATATAGATTCTTAATATGAAATCGAAAAGATTCGCTCTAGGACAAAAGCATAAAAGGGTACCTTATCGAAAGATTCGCTCTACAACAATGCTTCTCGACACCTTTCTTACCCCAACCGAATGGAAAAGTTGAAGTTACCAACCTGACCGTTTTGCATGGACTAAGAAAGAATTTGGAATTTAAGGCGGGAAAATCGTCGGATTACCTAGAAGAAGTCTTATGGGCCTACAGAACCACTCCCCGAACAACAGCACAAGAATCACAGTTTGCATTGGTTTACGGGATGGATGCAGTGGTTCCATCCGAGACGATCTTCCCTTCGTATAGGCTCAACAAATATTCTGAAGAGACAAAGATAAAAGAAAGGGTATGAAGTTAGATCGGATAGAAGAAAAACAAAGAAGAGCACAACTGAACTGTCTACCCTACCATAATTTGATAAGAATTCCATATGCTTCAAAGGTTAGGAGACGAGAATTCATGTCAGGAGACAAATTGTTGAGGAATTTTTTCCTTTATACAAAATAAAAGCGGCTATGCAATTTAGGTTCTAATTGGGAAGAGCCATACACAGTAACGAAGAAAGTAAAACCGAAAACATATCAACTCAAGGATAAGGAAGGAATGGGTCTCCCTCACCATGGGAATATTGAGCATCTCAAGTTATATCTAGAATGAATACGTAAAGTTATAAATATTTTCTTTGTGAACTTATGTAAGCACCGATGACATACTCTTTCCTACCCTGGTGGCGGATGGAGGTTTTCACGAGGTGCCCTAAATAGTCGACTTATATATAATATATTCTTTCCAATTTAAAAAAAACTTCTACATTGTTCATCTTTTTGAACTAGAAAGCCCCTCCAATGAATGTTGGATGACAATGTTAATCTTTTTGAACTAAAACACCCTTCCATTAAATGATAGTTAACAATATTCATCATTTTGAACTAGAAATCCCTTCCACTAAATAATAGTTAACAATGTTCATATTTTTGAAATAAAGAGGCATTCCAATGAATGTTGGGTGATAGTGTTCATTATTTTGAATTGGGAAGGATTGCCAATGAATGTTGGACTACAATGTTCATCGCTTTGAACTAGAATATACCCCAAGGAATATTTTCGAAAAACTTTGTCATATGAAAAAATTTGGAGAAACGATGTAAGTATTGTTTAGAAAGATAAGGGTAAAACATTTTTATATGAAAACATATGGGGATAATACATAACCAAGAAAAATACTTTCGCAATGCAAAGTGTGTTACACAAAAGGTAATTGGCCCACAAAAAGATGAAATATAACACACACAAAAAAAACAATAAACCCCAATTTTATCCGAAAGATGCACCGTCTTTGTTGTCTTCCGAGGAACAAGATTCTGAGGAAGAACTTTCCAAGTCGCTGGATGACACTACATCTTCCAAAGAAACTCCGATTGGGTGATGTCTCTCTATAACGTGCCCCAAAGGCTCCATAGCTTCAAGTCAGGAAATCGTTCATGCAACTCTAAAACTAAGGTCGACTTTATGTTGGCATCTATTATTTCGGGGCGAGTGACACTATCAGTAGCATATTCTTCAAGACATCTCTTCTTGTCGGCCTTGAACAGTTCTTCAATAAAAGTTTTTCTATCTCACGAACAACGCTTTCAAAATGTTTTTGAGTTTTATCACAAGATTCAAATAGACCGTCGATGAGAGTATTCCGTTCGAAGTCCTTAGTGAAGAATTAGTCCCTTTCGTCATCAAACTTATCTTTTTGTTCAAAGAGCTTGGCTTCTAACGCAATAATCGTTTTCGAGTAATTGGAAGACTTTTTTTTTCGCGGACGAGTTTGTCTTCCAACTTCTTCAACTCTACTTTTATTTGGTCAGCAGACGTTTCCTTCTTGCGAGAAAGTTCACCTTCTAAACTCTCCACTTCTACCCTTCTTTGAAAGACTTGATTTTTATAGCGATCTTTACGGTTGGCCTTCCTTTCGAAGAGAGCAACAGCGCGAAGCAACCTGTTAACCTCATTCGCACCAAAGTCATTCTCATAAACGTCAAAATAAGTAAAGGCAGGGGGAATATTTTCTCCTTCCCCTAGAATCTCTTCCTGATTTCCTTGGTCAGTAGCTTGCCTCATTTGGGGATCAAAGTCCTCGACACAATCTGAGGCGACAACAACAACTATTTTTATAAGAGGCAAGCTTGGACTAGTGGTATTTTCTTCCTTTTTACTATCAACTATCTTCTTCTCTTTATCTTAGGAAGTAACTCTCCTTGCTGGTCTTACAGCACCCTCCCTCCCAGCAGGCCCCACTTCGATCAGAATTTTAGGGTTGACAATAATTTGATGATCTTGTCGGACTTCAACCTATTGTTCTTCTCGGACTTCAATTTGTTGAACTTCTCGAATTTTTCAACTGGTTGACCATCTCATGCTTCAGCCTCCGGGTCAGTGTCACCATCAAAATCATTCTCTTCGCCATCAGATTTTTCAGTATCTTGATGTCTGGGAGCCTTAGCTCTGATAGGAAGGTAAACAAGATTGTCGAACCCTTCTAAATTCTAAAACACTGCGTCTTCTAGGGGTACCATAAATTCTCTTACTGATTTCATTTAACTCAGATCACATCTCCAAAGATAGCTCTTAACCAAATTTGATGGAGTGAAACATCTATGGAACTTATAGCTCCAGTTGGTACCTGCCCAGAGACTCAGTTGTATAAAGATGGTGCTAGCGGATTTAACATGGTCTCGAATAGGCTTGGCGATCACCTTCATAGCTATCCACAAGAAAGTGTTTAGTTCGAGTGATTCAACAGACATAATAAAGTGAATAAAGATATAAATACCTCATCCGGTCCATTTCAAGGTCAGCCAATGGGTTCTCTACTCGGAATGTACAAACTTGGTCTCCTAAAGCCCGAAAACAAAAAGAATTGTTGTTTCCATTTCTTGTTAGCTTCCAAAAAAATCCTTTACAACTCTATATTGTCGCCCAAGACCTAGTGAATAGAAGGGATAATGAGAGTTCTTAGCTACACTTGAGATTCCGATCAATTGTTCCATTGAGAATTTAATCTGAGCGATCCGAGAAGCCGTAACGCATTCCATGAGGGTGTACCACATGTTTTGATCAGCTTGGCAAAGGCAAAGGCAAAGTTTAATTAGATAAAACAATTCTACCAAGGCAGGGTCAAGAGGCAGACGAAGACTCCAGTTCATGAGTTCCATGTAGAGGATCAACTCATTATCACGAACAGACAGCGGTGTTTCTCCGTCGATGGGGAACCGAATTATGATATTATCAGGAATCCCCCACCGGTCCCTTATTTTCACCTCATCGGATGGGTGGAAATATTTGTCATTCCTCTTGTGGATTGCGAGTGGATATTTGGCCTAACTTTCACGAATATTATCTCCTCAAATATCTTCAATATTAGATGCAAGTTTGAAGTCTTTTTCTTCTTCTTTTTCTTGCTTTTCTTCACTAAGGGAGTTTCTCCTCGGGGAGCAGGTGAAGTAGTCGAAATATTAAGGGATGGAATTTTCTAGATAGGTTCAGCCTCTACTGGAATCATGTTATTCCCCTCTTGATCACTATATAATTCGTCAACCAAGTTTTTCTCCTGCATCTCTCGAATGGACTGTAAGACTTTACCGAGTCAAACATTCTTTGAAGCGGGTATCCGAGGACTAAACTCAGGGGTGGTTTGAGGGGTTCCTTGTAGAGTCACTTAGGGGGTCGTGTCCTTAGGGGCAAGTCTAGCTTTAGTGGACCGTTTAACTGGCTCCAAAGATTTCTTTCTCTTTGATCGATCTCCTTTACTAGATTCAGCAAGCTTCTCTTTATCATACCCATTGAAAGAAATAAAGAAGATTTATGTGTATCTTCGGATGTCGAAATGTCTCTCTTGCTATGTTCAAAACACAGATTGGCTACCTGAAGTTGTTGATTTGTCAATGTGCGCTCATAGAGGAGACCAGTTATCATGAAATGTTGATTGAAAGATTTCTAGAGGACTGTGATGCTCTCTTGTACCAGCAGCTTTCCATTCTTCAGCCCGTTGGAAATATTGAACCACCTCCAAAGTTTGTATCTCTGAAGATTTATGACCCTTCAGGAATTAAAGGTTAAGGAAGAATTTAAGCGACAAAAGTTGTTTATCTCTCGAAAACAGGTTTTCTTAGCCTTGTAAAGCTGCGTGAATATGTGTAACTTGAAATTGTGAATGGAAGTAAGTATTTATAAAGTAGTATGGGTTTTAAAGATGGGAGGGCCCAAGTAAGCTAAAAGGTATTTTTAGATGAGTAACGACTTTAAGTGAATGATGAATCGATGAGTATAAACCTTGGGCAGTGTGAAAATCCTTTTCGACATGTCTCTTTCTTCACAAATAATTCTAGAAGGCATGTTGGTGTGTGTCAAGACGTAGCCGACACATGGTCAGTAATGATGTCATCAGCCTAAAAAATATTCTGACACGATTAATAGGTGGAAGGGCGCACGACTTGGACGAATGATGAGGGATCATGATGCCAGAATTTCCAATGATGAACTCATAATCCGGGGAAGTACCTACAATAAAGAATAATTTGAGGAAGATTTGTGAGGAGGCCCGCCTAGGAGATGCAAGGGACAAGATCATTCAATGTAATTTCAAAGCAGGTATAACCCGATGAGGGTATCAAGAGGAGGAAAAATCTGAGGGGCTCAAGAGGAAGAAAAATCTGAGGGGGCTCAAGTGGAAGAGACATTTCTTTCTAACATATCATTCCTTATTCAAGCACCTTCACAAGGACCGAGGGGCTACTGATAAGGGGAGGAGAATATTATGAGGGATAAACTTTATTATTAAAAAAATAAAGGGATTAAATTGATGTAGTTAAGTATTAAAGATCAATCTAAAGCACATATTAGAGTTGAGGGGGTTATATGTAATAACTACTGAGTATGTTTATAAATAGTAAAAGAGTGAAGTGTGAATATCCACTTATAAGAGGGAATATATGTAAATTTGAAATATACTTCATGTACTATATAAATGACATTCCTTTTTTGGGGAAAGGTCCAATTATTTAATCAATTATTACTATATTATTCCGTTTACCTCTTTCTCTCTGTAATCATTCCATTTCTCTCTCTAAAAACACTCACATATGAACATTTTCGTAGAAGAACATATCATTAAGAAATATTTTGACACATCAATGCAGATGGTGCCGCTATGATTTAAAATATAAATTGTTAGAAATTATTGTGTAAGGATAAATGGGTGCTCTCCTAACGCTTTAGTTTTAGCCAAGGCATTGGAGATAGAGTTTTCTATGCGGGGTACATGGTCATATACCATTGTTGTAAACTTGGACTCTATTTCTTAAGTGTTGTCAAATACTAACTGATTTCTTCCTTATTCACATCATAGGTTTCGTTAGCTTGATTAATGACCATTGTGAGTCAGAACAGATGTGAAGAATGTGAGCCCCGGATATTAATGCTAACTTCATACCACAAATTACTACCTCATACTCCACAACATTGTTGGTTACATGGAAGTTAAAACGGATTGCTTCACGAACCTCCTCTCATGTTGGTAGTTTAAGGATGACTCCTGCACCCCCTTTGGAGGTACTTGAGGCCATATCGGTTTCGAAAATCCATTCCATCTGCTCAGTTTCAAGTGCAACTTCGTTTGGAGGAGGTGATTCACGAGGAGAGGAAAATTCTGTGAGGAAATCAGCAATGGCATGTCCCTTAATTACAGTGCATGGTTCAAATTTGATACTATATTTCCCTAGCTCAATGCTCCACTTGGTCAACCAACCAGATGCGTCGGGTTTTTGTAACACGACTTTAAGGGGAAATTATGTTCAAATAATGATTGAATGCCCTTGAAAATAAAGGTGCATCTTCCGTGCAACTATTGCCAGGCCGAGCACGAGATTTTATAAGTTGAGTTACCGAGTCTCGACATCGACCAATGTTTTACTGGTGTAGTAGATAGGTCATTGAACACCAAATGGTTTCCTAACTAATACTCCACTAACAGAGAAAGGTGAAATAGATAAGTATATGAATAAAGACTCACGTACTACCGGGGCTGATAGTATTTCGGGATATGAGAGATAGTTCTTTAGCGCCTTGAAAGCCGTGTTGCACTCCTCTGTCCATGCGAATATTCGTATGAAGTGACATCAAATAATAAAATCAGTGAAAGGAAAGAGACAAAATGAATAAATGTAGCAATAATTGACTAATCATTGGCCCCTTTCCCCAAAATGAAATGTCCTTTATATAGTAAATGAGGTAGGTAGTAAAAGTACATAATTACCATCATAAAAGTGGACTTCTCACCTCACTATTTGACTATTTACAGACAAGTTCTCGGGGTATATCATTTGACCCCTCTATATTTTATGTTTGCTTTACTTTGGTCCTTAACCAGTAAATATATAAATCTTGGTCTTATTTGTGGAATAAATTACATATTGATCACGTATATTTTCGTTCCCTTACAGACACGACTCACACTCTAATGAGATTAGTTTTTTAGACCATAGATCATATATTATAATGTTAAAATATTATAAGGTATATTATTATAATTTTATTATTACATTTGGATATTATTATTATTATTATTATTATTTGGTTATAAATATTAAAGATGTTATTATTTTATAAACCAAAATAGTATCGCATAATTTTATAATTTTATAAGGTATATGATTATAATTTTATTATTACATTTTGAATTTTATTATGATTTGATTTTAAATATTACAAATGTTCTTATTATTTTATAAACCAAGATCATATCTTATAATTTGAAATATTATAAGGTATATGATTATGATTTTATTATTAAATTTTAAATATTATTATTATCATTTAGTTTTAAATATTATAAGTATTTTGTATTTTGATAATATTTACTAATACAGTTGTTGTTATTAAAATGAAACGTAAATTAATGTTTTTATTTAATATAGTCGTTCATAGTTTATACTCTAGTGGGTCAAGAGTTTTACAAATTTTTGCAAATTAAAATATAAATTCTAAATAATCTATTACAAACATCATTCATCTTCCTCAAGTTTTTCTTCGTACTCATAATATTCAGACTCACTTGATTCATCTTGAGTTTCATCTTTATTCAGAATTTTGTGTTCAAGTATATTTTCATAATTATTCGGTTAACATCGAAGATGTCATCTATATTCACTTTATCTTGCATCATTTACGTGTCGCATTCCAATCCTTGATTGCCAGAAGCACTCAAAGTGTTTTGTCCGTCAATCTTGTTCTCTTAGTCTTGTATTGCAACCTCTCTTGACTAAAAGCACACTCACTTGCACCTATAAACATAGGTATTGCATAAATCTCATTAACCAACCTGCAAAGAATAGGATAATCATCAGCTTTGGTACTCCACTATCTTAAGATATCTTCAATACCTCGGTCGGTATAATTTGTTATATCAAACCTAGTTCTCAAATATCTAGACAACTCATTAGCAGATTGAGGGTTTTTCTAAATTCATCTCTACTTAATATTTATATTTTTACATCGTTAGTACTTGATGTCCCTCTACCCCTATTGTTATTAACCCTTAAATTTGAAGTTGTATTTGGTTTGTATCTTTCACCATACTTATTACACATACTAAACAAATACTCATATACTCTGCTAATATATGTCGGAGGGTAAACTTCTTCACGTGGTAGACTCTATGCTAAAACTTGTAAGGCTTTATAAAAACATTTAACAAGTAATTCAAATTGGTCTTTTCATGAAAAATGATTCAAAATACACGTAATAGAATAAGCAATTGGGATTAAATAAAAATAGTTTGAAAAGTTTGCTTTCATGTCGGGCACCATATATACACATACATTATAAGCTCTAAATTTATTCGTATGCATAACAAGATTAGCAATCGTAAATAGGGCCAAGTGAACATTAGGGATATTTTGCGTAGAAAATGTTTTAGTTGCATCTTTAAAAATCTTTTTTTCTATAGTTGTTTTTAAAGTCATTTTGAAGATGATTTTTTCCTACCTTCGAAACAATTATATAGTGGTGAACATTTATCGTCGCTTGCTTTATCTCGTATGTCTTGGGGTGATGATTCGCCTACGGGCTTCGAGGAATCAGTGAAGCTTTTGAGTTGTGGTCTACCCCAACCAGAAATTAATGGTAAACATAAATATGTAAGATGTAATTTGGATCGTCTATGGAAATTAGCTTTGAAATTGGTTAATAGTTGTTTTATTCATACTAGTAACAATGATTCACAACTTTCTTATATTCAAACATTTTTTAACCCCTATTATAATAAGAAATGAGTGAAGAATTAATTTGACTAGTTTGATGATTCGGCATATGAATTTTAAATCTTGTTAAGAAATGGGTTGATGTGAGTTTGTACACTCCGATCAAGGTTAAGAACAGTTGTTCTATAAGTAAGCAATCTTTAAGATTGCAAAAGATATATTCCTGGGAGGGAGAATTGATATCAAAATGGTAGGCATGAAGTCGCTATTTAAAATCATTGCATCATATATGGGCCGCAAACAGTGTTACCAAACCAAAAAATCCACCTTCTCGATACCCTCAGCAAAAACTACAGCCGCCGACCGTTCCCAATTCTGGTTGTTGTTCTTCTTAGCAACACGAACTTTTCGATCGCGAATATGACGAGTGGGCACATGGTCAACAAATGCAGTATGTTGAGTGGTCGCATAATCAGCACGCGCATTGGCATGTTCTTCAATCACAATGGTAAGGTCAACAAGAGCAGTGGCATAGTCAAAACGAGCAGTGGTACGGTAAACTCGAGCAGTGGCAGGGACTAAACGAGCAGCGACATGGACAATACGAGAAGTGGCGGGGTCGAGACGAGCAATGACATGGCCAATACGAGCAATGACATGGTCAACAATAAGTATGAAATAATCAATTTGCAGTCTCTCAATCATAGCAATCCGAATACATGCGACAGATGATGAAGAACATGCATTTGCAAGCCGAGCATCATATTGTCCACCACCTTTCAACAATAAAGATGAAGCTAGTTAGTTGTTTTAACATTTGATTGTATTAAGTATTTTAATTGTAATATTGTTTTTTATTTGATTAAACAATATTGTCATTTGTTTGGTTTATATTATATTGTTTTTTAGATATTAATTAAATCACCTTTTATTTTGTAACGTAAAGTAATATATTTGTATGCTTATAATTGTACAATTCTATAACTTTAAATTTATAATTGAAACGACAATTTATTAGGAGCTAATTCATGGTTTAAATAGTAGTCTTTATTTATATAATATATAACACTTGTTTTTCAATGAATAGTTATTTATATATGTCTAGTAGTTATTTATATATATCGTTAATAATTAATTATACCTACGGTTATAGTTTCCTTAGTTAATCATGAAATGGTTATAATATTATAATTTAATATGTCATATTAAAATAATATTAACTAAGGAAACTAAAACCGTAGGTATAGTTAATTATATAATATTTCCTATTCTCTTATCAATATAAATCAGAACCCAGTTCAATCCTTAAAGCTCCAAAAACACTTAAACCCTTTTTGTCAACTTTGAAAACTACAGATGGAATGCAGAACACTGGATCTGACTATTATCTCGGCTAAAGATCTCAAAGACGTCCAACTCATCGGGAAACAAGACGTGTATGCAAGACCTTCTGACTTTCAACGGCGACGAAAACACCAGACAGAAAACTAAGGTCGATGTAGACTGCGGCACTAAACCTAAATGGAAACAGACGATGAAATTCACCATCGATGAAGCCGCGGCTCAGCAAGACCTGCTCACTTTCACCATCCACGTCATGGCCCATCGTCCTATCGTCGGTGATAAACAACTCGGAGAAGTTCACGTTCGGGTTAAAGAGCTTTTAGACGGAAGTACCGGAAAATCGGTTTACAGCGTGACGATGCCAAACGGAAAAACTAGAGGAAGTCTTAAGCTGTCCTATGAATTCGGGGAGAAGTTTTTTACAGGTCCACATGGGTACGCAGCTGGATACCCGCCTCAGGGTCAATATGGTTATCAACCACAAGGCCCAGACGGGTATCCACCTCAGGGACCATCTGGGTATCCGGGTGCTGTTTATCAGCAATCCGAACCGGAAAAGGAAGAGAGCCACGGTGGAGGCGGTACGGGGTTTGCACTTGGGCTCGGTGCTGGGCTTGTAGGAGGGTTGGTCGTCGGTGAAATAGTCGATAAGGTGGCTGACGGCTCTGATGATTCCGACGAAGGTTCTGATGACTAATCTTAACGTGACTGGATTTTTATTTTATATTATGTTTTGCTGTTTGAATATTTATGTGTATTGGAGTTCTTATAGTATCCATTAACAAAATAAAAATTCTAATTTTCGCTTGTAATTGCAAATCCAAAGATCATTTTGGAATGTGTTGAGATGTACAGTTTAAGTGTGTATGTTTTGTTTCAGTTGACCACAACACCCATGAATCACAGCTAATTAATTCCCTTTCCAAATATTTTGGTATGATACGGTGAACTCCGTTAAATACAATGGTCAAAAGTAAAAAGTATCGTATGGTTGTGTTTTTATTTTCGGTAAATGTTCTTTTCAAACTAGCATATACTTTTTAGTATGCAGCTGCAACAATAATCACAACACTATTATCAATCAATTATCACATTACTATTATCAATCAATTATTTGGACCAATAACTATTATCAATCAATTATTTGGACTAATTATGGATTATAGTCCAAAAGTGATATGATTTGTAATCGTACATATCTACTCTTAAATGTTTTATATCTTTGGAGATCAAATACATTGCATATATCAAATAATTATTTCCAAGTATATATATATATATATATATACTGTGAAAAATACTGCAAATTATAACATTTGATCCACTATTACAAACTTTCCCACTGAACCTAACAATTCTTTAAATTAACTATACGAATACTAATGGTGTATCCCTCGAAAACCTCAGGCAAAACCGTATTTGTTAGAGGATATTCTATCATAGAGTTTGTCTTATGTGCCTAATACTTACCGAATCCATATGTACTCTTTCTTTACAAGAATTTTATATCTAAATATTTGGATTTAGACGAGCTCTAATTGCTGTTAGAGTACTGCACCACAGAAATGATGACGTAATACAACTTCACGTGACCTTATATCCCTTGTACAATGCGCAATCATGTAATAAAATTTTACAACCACTGCGGTTGGTTCGATGCCTCAAAGCACGCAAAAAATTCTGTTGCCATGGTGGACGATACAAAAAGTGTTTACGTTACACTTTTGCAAGATATTACACCTTCAGTCAATAAGAATATGTTTCTAGATGTGCTCTTTAGTGTGTCTATGCATCCACCAAAATCCGAGTCGGAATACCTAATGATCTCCAGTTTATCTGACTTCCCATATGTCAACATGTGCCCTTTTGTTTCTTGCAGATATTAGAGTACCTTTTTAATGGCCTTCTAGTGATCCATGCATGGGTTACTAACATTTCTTCCCAACATATTTACAAGAAAAGCAATGTCCGACCTAATACAAACTTGAGCATACATTAAACTTCCAAATGTCGTCGAAGCATAAAAGACCGTTTTCATGTCCTTAATCTTAAGCTTTGTCTTAGGAAATTGACCCAGACTAAGTTTGTTACCCTTTACTATAGGGGTACTTAGGGGTTCGCAATCTACCAATCTGTAATGTTGTAATACACTTTCAATGTATGCCTTTTGTAATAATCCAAGAATATCACGGGAGCGATCTTGATGTATGTGGATTCCGAATACAAAACTAGCATCATTGAGATCCTTCATATCAAACTTGTCTGATACAATTATCTTTGTAGTATGTACCAATTTCTAATTGTTCGAGGCAATCAATATGTCATCCACATATAATATAATAATTATAAAATTACTCTCACTGAACTTGTGATATACACAATCCTTAACAGAGTTGATCTCAAATTCATAACCGGATATCGTCTCAAGGAATTTGTGGTACCATTGACCAGACACCAATTTAAGCCCATAGATGGATTTCCAAGGCCTGCAAAATAGATCATTTGAGTTTCTTTCTATAAAATATTTTGGTTGCACTATATATACCGTTTCTTTAATATCACCATTGAGAAAAGCGGTCTTAACATCCATCTGATGGAGTTCAATGTCAAAATGTGCAACTAATACCATGATTGTTTCAAACGAATCCTTCTTATGGGCACTATAGTACTATTTTTTTTTCTCTCGTGGACCTTCTTATGCGCATTATTTCCTCTTATTTCACTTATTGAGGAGGTAGAGTTTGATCATTATGACTGATATCATTTTGATACTCTTATGGAAGATTACTTTGAGGTTTCTCTTATTCAACATGGACCATATATGTATCATTGTTAGAATCCTCAAGTGAAGCATCAGTGTTAGTTTGGGATTACCTTGTTCTAACGGGACTTAAATAATTGAAATTTACAACCTAATCTTTTGATACCTGAGTATCCTCGTTGAAACCTTCATGAATCTCTATAGATTTTTCCTCAAAATCAACATTAGTTCCCTTAGTATTCCCGCATCCTCTAGAAACTTGGTCATTCATATCTCAAATATTGTACCAATGAGAGAATCATATAAGTTAAACCCCCTTGTAATATAAAAAAATTATCTATGAAGAAGCAGTTCACTATTTTTGGATATAGTTTCTTTTCCTGAGGTTTGTAAGGATTCACCTTAGGTGGACAACCTCACCCATGCAGATGCTTCAAATTGGGTCTATACTAATTCCAAAGTTGATATGGGGTCCTAACAGTAGCCTTATTGGGTACTCGGATAAGTATATTAGTGACATATTTGATGGCTTCCCCCCAGAGAGATAATGGTAGAGATGAATGAATTATCATACTTATAACTATATATTTTAGTGAATGGTTCCGCCTCTTAGCTACACCATTTATGTGGGGTGAAAACGATAATGTATATTAAGGGACTAGACGACACTTCTCTAGGTACTGTGCAAATGGTCATGGACGTTGTTCATCCGAGCCGTCATATCTGTCATAGTATTCACCACCACAGTCTGATCTGACGGTCTTATTTCTCTTACCGAGTTTTTTCTCAACCTCGGTCCTAAATGCTATGAACTTGTCTAGGACCTTAGACTTTTCATGAAAAAGATAGAGGGAACTGAAAATAGAGTAGTCATCGATGAAAGATATAAAATACCGCTGCCCGTTCTATGTTTCATGTACAGACAGTCCAGAGATGTTGGTATGTATCAACTCTAGGACTTCATTCGCCTTATATGCCCCTAACCTTGTAAATTTGGTTTGTTTCCATTTGATGAACCCGATACATGTACCTAAATCAGAGTAATCAACGAGACCCAATAAACCTTAAACGACAAGCTTGTCCATCCTAACTTTGAATATGTGACATAACTGCTTGTGCCACAGTTTAAAGGATTTTTCAAATTTATTAATATTATTTGTTATATGTTATCCAGTCATAGCAATATGGCGATTATCAATAGTATGTAATAAATAAAAATTGTCATATTTTATTAAACTTTCATTCCCAACAATAATATTATTAAAAGAGAGTGTAAAACAAATGTTTCCTATTAGACATGCATAACCTTGCAAGTCCAAAAATGGAAAGGTAACTAACTTCCTCTGAAAATTAAAAACATACATTACATTTGTAAGAAATAGTCCAGTAGAAAGTTTTAAATGTAAATCTCATAAAGATAAACCGTGAAAAGAGCTCACGTATGCAGTGAAAATGGATATTGCATCCTCACTTAGAGTCTTGCTCACATAAATGAGGTGTTGGAGCTAAATCAACCCACCAAGTATTTCTTTTCATATAAACGATATTACTTTCTGAAACAACCAAATATCTAAGAGTACCTTTTTTAACATGTAACCCCGACTTTTCTCACGTCCCTTCTTCATATGTCATTTCTCTTTGCAAAAATAAAACATCGACCAACAATCGATTCCTCAAGATTTTTTTTCTTTACTGAATCTTTACCTGATCATTTACCATTTGCCTCCCGCTTATGCCTTACCCCGTTTATAGATGTTAGCACATTAACCTTAGTTTCCGCCCCTTTAAACTTTTCCTCCTCCCATGCAGCGTGGGAAATCAACTCGTTAATATTCCATTTTTTCTGTATGCAGTTATAGGTCGACTAAAAATACTTATATTGGTCTGGTAGCAACTGAAATGTGAACCCCACTATGCACACCTCAGGAAGGCGTACCCTTATAACTTTTGGCCAATCATTGACATTCCAAGAATATGCTTACGAATTTTACTTATGCCAATATAATATTTGATAGATAGCGCGTTTATAAGGCATTGTATATCTATATTCTCATTTTTGGAAAATGTTTTCTCGACCTCTTTGAGAAAGACCAAGGAACTTGTAACATTTTTCAGGACAAACACCCTCGATACTATTGAATTCCTTGTAACAACAGACTCATGCACAACTTATTAGACTTCTCCCAACTTTTATCTTCCTTAGATTTCTCTAGTGTACTTTCTGGACGAAATAGAGATGGTTTGAGATGTGTCAGTGCATAATCATAGTCATGTACAGGCAAATACAATAAAATATTTTCCTTCCATAAGTGAAAGTTAGAACGATCCAACATGGATGGACTATTATCCAATAGATTGTAACCATCGGATACTAAAAAAAAGAACAAACAACACACAAAGCATATTTAGCATCTTGACATATAACTGAAAATATATGCATGAACATAACAAATACATATAGGGAATTTTGATGTCAATGCCACTTTCGAGGTGCTTTGACATTTCAAAGGTTGAGAAGTTTGATGAAACTCAAGATCCAGATGATCATATAGAGAAGTTCAAAAATTATATGATAAATTTCGACGATGATGATAAGTTGGTATGGAGGGTATTCTCATAAACTTTTAAAGCCACTGCTTTAAAATAGTATAATAGAATTTTGACGGGATCTATAACCAAATTTGGGGCCTTTTATATTGCTTTTCGAAGATAATTTATGGGAAGCAAAGGGATGCGTTCCACTGGTGATACTATAGTCCAATATAAGTAGACACTAGATGAGAATTTAAAATATTATACAAAATGTTTCGTGTTAACACAAACTAAGTTGAAAGAATGTGAAGAAGTAGTGGCTATTGTAGGATTTAGGAAGAAGTTTCTCCCTTTTGATTTAGCAAACGAAACAACGAGGAGAAGAGTGTTTACTTTTGCGGCTTCAATGGCTCAAGTTGATGAGAAAATTAAAGTGGAGGAATCAACGAGAGTCCGTATCAGATCAAGCTTGTCTACAAGACAACCAAGACAGGGCACCGTTCCTACCGGCCAAGGGAACCACGGAATTACTTCGAGTTCCGAAGGACCATCCAGATTGAGGGCAAACACTAACTTGCCTCATCGAGCGGGACCATCTCATTATTCGAACTATCACCCACATAGGAGAATGTCAAACCAATGGGTGAGACTAGAGTATTATACAGATCTAACAGAAAATATGGCAACAATGTTTTTGAAAAATACAAGTATCATATCAAATTCAAAAAACCAACTCCAATAAACAGATCAATGGAGGAGTAAAATAACAAGTTTTGCAAGTAGCACAACGAGATAGGACACGACACTGCTGATTTTATAGTGTTGAAGAAAAAAATCCAGATTTTGATAGAAAACAACAAGTTAACGACTTTTGTTAAAGGACATAGCAGTGGACGAAACAATCCGAGCATGTCGGCACATAAGTTTGTGAATATAACCTCAAAGCAGGAAAATACGTTGATGCTCATGGATTCTAAATTAGTGAATTTGGAAGGGTTTGATGCGGCTTTAGAATATTTAGATTTGGACCTAGATCGTTTAATCTTGCTAGATGTGGACGACCCGGTAGTCCAAGGAAGGGTTCACAGTTGAGAAGTTTGATGAAACTCAAGATCCAGATGATCATATAGAGCAGTTTAAAAATTATATGATGAATTGTGAGGATGATGATAAGTTGGTGTGCAGGGCATTCTCACAAACTTTCAAGGGCATTGCTTTAAAATAGTATAATAGAATTTTAAAGGGATCTATAAAAAAATTTGGGGCCTTTTATACTGCTTTCCAAAGAAAGTTTATGGGAAGCAAAGAGATGCTAGCCAGCGGTGATACCATAATCCAATATAAGCAGACAATAGAGGAGAATTGAAAATATTATACAAAATGTTTCGTGTTAACAAAAACTAAGTTGAAAGAATGTGAAAAAGTAGTGGCTATAATAGGATTTAGGCAGAAGTTTCTACATTTTGATTTAGCAAACGAAACAACGAGGAGAATAGAGTTTACTTTTGCGGCTTTAATGACTCAAGTTGATGAGAAAATTAGAGTGGATGAACCAATGAGAGTCTGCATCAGATCAAGCTTGTCTAAAAGATAACCAGGACAGGGAAACGCTCCTACCGGAGAAGGGAACCAGGGAAGTACTTCGAGTTCCCAAAAACCATCCAGATCGAGGGTAAACACTAACTTGCCTCCTCGAGCGGGACCATCTCAATATTCGAACTATCACCCACATATGAGAAGGTCGAACCAATGGGTGAGACCAGAGTATTATACGGATCTAATAGAAAATGTGGCAACAATTATTTTGAGAAATCCAAGAATCATATCAACTTCAGAAAACCAGTTCAAATAAACAGACTAATGGGGGAGCAAAACAACAAGTTTGGAAATGAAATACAAGTACGAGTTGATCGTTCCAAATATTATTTAGAACATGAGTAAAGTAATATTTGGAGGGCTTGATTCGTAGTGTTAGTTTCTAAAAGAGTTTTTAGAGAGAGAAGTTCTACAAATTAGAGAGACAAAGTCACAAGCAATAATTTTCTAATCATTAATCAATCACCAATCCCCAATATGCATGGTGTGCTTTTATAGTACATTTATTGGGTCCCAAATACCTAAAGAAATTACTAATTTTGGTCCCTTCGTCAAGTTAATTACAATAGTCCTTCCATTTTATATAACAATTAACTATTCCCAAGAAGTTTTGTATGCTCATTTATACCCTTAATTTATCAATGTCTTCTAATTGTATAATTTTTCCCTCATAAGTAGTCTCCCAGTCCTTGTGAATATGTTCGAACAAAGATTGTTGTCTTGCTAATTTTTATCCTCATCAAAATCTTCTATGTAGAAAACCCTTCAATGAAATTCGTCCTCTACTCTTCTTATGCAATAATGTTTCATCAGACTTTGTTCAATCCTTGTTGACATAAAATTTTGTTCATGAAATTTTCCTTCTTGGGCAAAGAATATTTCCTTCAAATTATCTTTATACGTAAAAAGTTCTGTTTTATTCAAGGATTATGTCCTTGAATTTTGGTTAGTCTACATCAAATGTTTTGAGGATTTTAAAACGAAGAAGTTTCGTCAGATTTTATTTACTTCCAGGTGTCCATATCAACCGTTTCTCCCCAAATCTTCTTTATTAGTGACGTCATAATTTTTTGGCACCACTAATGAAAGCGTTCCCTTTTCTATCAGGTGTCGATTCACATGTCCTTTATATGTCTTTTAATCTGACAATAATTAGCCTAGGAGTGGCACACTCCTTTCCTAGGCACTTATTATATATATTTTGAACACTTTACCCCTAGGAAAACAAACCCCTTTTACTTCGGGTTTTAGGTCTTGCTTTAGGTCTTTCCTAGGGCTTTAGCCTAGGAGTGGCACACATTAAAGCTTTGGTTTGGAATAATCATTGAGCGATAAAAAAATAAGCATATTCTGTCTCTGTATAAGGTTAAATACATATACCACGACATCTCCGAAGAAACCAAGCTAAGAGCTCGATGGGGAATCTCATCCACTATTTTAATTCATTTCTCGACCATTGGGGAAACGCCCCTGTCTGTCAAAAACCATGAGCTAATTTGTATCCAGAGATTCTAAATTGGGGCCTACGACTCCCCTTGGACCCATTCTTCGTCGAATATTTTTCCAAAGATGATCTCTGCCCAACTCAAGCTGGACCCAATATGTGGTTCACCATTATGTCTTGTATAATGGCTTCGAGAATTTCAGGAACATGTTTTTGTTTGGAACAGCTAATAGGTCTCTCTGGTTTGGTAAAAAATCCTTAATTTCCCTTCTACTCGTTAACTTTTGGGCATAATAAAAAATTATCAAGGATGTACTCGAAGGCGGACAAAAAATGGAAGCAACGATTCTTCTTTATCTCCAACTTTTCGTAGACGGGATCAGAGACAACCCTTATAAGTTATCCCTCCAGTGGACTAACAGAGGTATGTATCCGTTGTTCTCCCTTCATACTTTCTTATACGTGCTTTTTCTAATGTATTTACATTGATTAAAAAATCAGTTATGATTGGTGTGTCCAAGCCATACGTCGACTTCTTCGAATCAACGACAACCATATTTACTGAACTGAGTAGATGGGCTAAAGTTTCGTGGTCTAACAGATTTCATCTATGTTTCACTCCACCTAATCTCTCCAAAAATCATCTTTGGAGAGCCAAGTTTTCTGAACGCTTATCTTTGGAAGAGCTTATGATTCCTCTTTCTCAACAAGAAGTATTTTATAGGCTAGAGGCCCCCTTCAAGGATATTTTGGTTTATCTTCCCTCGAGGGCTAGAGTTAAAAGCCATTGGGATAAAGAATCCAATGAATCTTCTGAAGAAGAAGTTGAAAGTCATAAAGTCTTTGATGTTGTTGTTCGTGAAACTAACCCCAAAAGAGAAAAAAAAAAGAGCATAAGCCCATAGAATCTAACAAAACCCATTCATAAGATCCTCTCAAAAAGAAATGTCAGCGAAAATTGAAGGACATTCTTCAAGAAGATGAAAAGGATACCGAAGTAGTTGTCTTTCTTGTCCACCGAACTATTGACCACATTAAGTTTTTACCGGAGAAGATCAACATCGAATCTGATGCTTCCCAACCTCCACTAAATTCTTGATCATTTTGGACCACGAAGTTGAAGCTATTTTAAAGTATGATTCTTCTACTGTCGTTTTTTTCGAAGCAGGTTCTTCGTCTAGTTCATTTGAGGTATCTACTGGAAATGACTTTTCTCTTTGAACCCGCGTATTGCTTCATTCTTCAGTTGTCATTGGAAAAAAGATGCACAAGTTAAGGGATAAAAAAACCATTATAAGTCAGAAGCTTCACAAACAAACTCAAAGTTCGAGGAACTTGAACAAGAATTTATCACGCTTCAAAACAAGCTGATGCTATTTACGAGAAATTGCTCTTACGGAGAACTATATTATGGTCTCGGATCAATATTGTCAAGATGAGAGAGATCTTTATGCAACACAAAAGGCTACAAAAGATAAACTTATTGCTTCTTACAAAGAAGGGAATGGTGAGGCCTCGAAGTATTTCTCTCAATGCCTTAAAGCTTATGAAAGAGTTGTGAAGGAGAAACAATTCATCTCGGCCCAAGCTAAGAAAGACAAGAAAACAGTTGTCAATGCTTATACAGCCAAATGTGTCTCTAAATTAAATGCAAAGGATGCAATGGTTAAATCTGGGCTGATAATGGAACGCTATCCTAATTTAGGCCTTGGTAGTTTATGGGAACTTGTTCCCACTGAATATCGCCTCCCCCCTTCTCCCCGGAATAACTTTACGTGATAGTGAAAATCGAAGTCTTTATAATATTCAAGAAATTTTTGTTAGTCCTCATATTGATCGAGGCTATTTCTACAAACCTTATATTGTTCGAGGCTTTTTAATCGTTTTGTGTAATTAGTCGTTTATAAAATGTATCAGATTTTCAACTTTATTTGCTCTTTTTTCTCTTAATATTTGTAGACCAACTTTTGTTGGAAGACCCTTTAGGTCCAAAAATTAATAATTAAGAATAATATTTGTTGGAAGATCTTTTAGGTCCATAATTAATAGTTAAGATTAATATTTATTGGAAGACCCTTTAGGTACGAGTAACAAGAACAATTTTTATGGCAAAAGTACTTCATATATTTGGATCAGCTAATAAGGCACCTCGTTCAAACCTTCCTGCACCACTAGGGTAGGAAATAGTATGCCATCGATATTTTATAGATAAGACCTACTTTTTATAATCATTTCGGATACAATTTAAGATATTTTATATTCAACTAGTTTCAGAGATTTCTTCATTCTTTATCCTTGATTTGATATGATCCTGTTTCATTCGTTGGATTCCTTGGAATATGAAGCAACGCTATACAATGGGAAAACGGCCTCAGACGAAAGTACTGTATCTATTTCATAAACCGGTGCAAGTAAAGATTCAAAAGTTGATGTTCAAAGTGTTGTCCGATATGCCCAAAGAATGTCTTACATATAGTCTGGAGATTTACCTGCATTCTCTTCCAAATCTTCCTTAAATCCATCAAGAATCATTCGGTTTGTAACTATAACTTGTCCATGCGTTTGTTGATTAAAGTGAGCTTAAAAGCATTGTTGTATTCCTCGAGATGCACACAAATCTTTCAAGTCTTTATTATCAAATTGTGGCCCATTATCAGTAGTAATTTTCATTAAATACCCAAAACGACAACAAATATTCAAAGTGATGAATTTTATCACATCCTTAACTCTTGTCCCACCTAATGGTTCCGCTTCTACCCACTTCGAGAAATAATCCACTGCCATGATTATTTTTTGTTGCCCCTAAAGGCCATCGGTAAAGGTCTAACAATGTCGATGCCCCATCGGTCGAATGTCAACGCTTCAGATATGATATCAAGAGGGGCTCTTGTCTTATGAATGTTTGCAAACCTTTGACAGGTATTACACTTTTTTACCAATTCTTTAGCATCATAAAAAATCTTAGGCCAATAGTATCATGCTAAGAAGATTTTTCCTATCAGAGTTTTGTAATCACAATGCGCAGATCCTTCTCCATCATGTAATTCTGATAATATCATTTGCGATTCGTCTTTTCCCAAACACCGGAGTAACAGACTGCTAAAAGATCTTTTGTACAAGACTCCTCCGAGGATTATATAACCATTATATTTGAAGCGTGCTTTCCTTGACAATGATTTATTAATGGGCACCTCATCATTGTTTAAAAAGTTGACAATGTCTACTCTCCAATCATTTTCTTCGCTCATTGATATTTGAAACGCCTCGTCCGTCATTCCACTCATCTGCTTTGAATTCTTTATAAATGAAGGGTTTTCCAGTGAAATTATCCAGGATATTCTTCTAAATATGAATTGTTGCTAAGGAATCTACCACAAATTGTTTTTTCTTCGAACATGTTCAAAGGTGATGTTCTTGAAAGCCAAAGTTAGAGCCTTTAACGCCTTCAAATATTTTACCAAATGATCCTTTCGGGCTTCAGATTGTCCAGTTGCATGATTCACGATCAACGGTGAATAAATTATCAGCCTTACCTTCTTCGCCCCACAAATTTGAGCAACCCTCAATCCTGCCAGAGTTGCTTCATATTTTGCTTTCTTATTTGACGCTTTAAATCCAAAACGGATAGCTTGATACATGGAAATTCCTTATGGAGAAACTAATTGTACCCCTCCCCCACATCCTAACGCGCTTGAGCCCCTGTCCATTTGTACTTTCCATTCTGACTCGAAATGTTTTGCATCTATTTCCATATCTAATCTTTCAGGAAGAAACTTAACCAAGAAATCTCCCAAAGCGTGCGTTGTAATTGCTGTTCCAGGCTCAAATTCAATATCAAAATCCCATAATTTGACTGACCACTTGGTCATTCTTCCATATATGTCACGTATTTGTAACATATTTTTTCACAGAAAAGATGTTAGTACGATGATAGAATGAGCTTGAAAATATGGTGTCATTTTCCGAGCAGCTGTTACTAGCGCCAATGGAAATTTTTCTAACTTTAAATACTTGGGTGATTCTCATCTTCTTGAATTGAAAGAGCGATGAGAACACAATTTGACACTACTATATAAATAACCAATGTCTCCCTCGGAATTGGTTTTGTCAAAATCTGAGGCGAGGAAATATACTCATTAATCCGATGAAAGGCTTCTAAACATTCTTTTGTCCAATCAAAACGATTTTCTTGTCTCAACACTTTAAAAAATTGAGCGCATTTATCCGATGAGCGAGATATGAATCCGTTTAAAGCTATCAACCGTCCCGTCAAAACTTGAACTTGTTTATATTTCAATGAGGTATCATAGTACTTAAAGCATTTAGTTGTGCAGGGTCAGCTTCAATTCCTCGTTCACTGACTATGTACCCAAGTAATTTTCTTGATCAAACTCCAAATGTACACTTCTCTGGACTTATCTTTAATTTTACTATTTTCAAGTTAACAAAGGTTTCTTCTAAGTCAGCAAAATGATCATCATCCTTCAAAATCTTAAATAACATGTCATCGATATACACCTCAATATTTCGTCCAATCCGTGCTTCAAAAGTTTTGTTTACCAATCGTATAAGTTGCTCCCGTATTTTTTAGTCCAAAATGAATTAACTTATAACAGTACTAGATTCGGTGTCCACTATGAATACTGAGATTCTTGTATGTGCCCAACTTTAGATAGATGGTCCACCTCTACCATTATTGCTTCAGATTTTTCTTGAGAAAAGGGTCTTCGTTTTTGGATGATTGAGTGAACATTTTTTTTATTGCCAATTTGTGAAAAATAATCTCTGTAGGCACTCCGGTCACCTCTTCGGTACACCATACAAACATATCCAACTTTATAAACAAAAATTGAATTAATTTCTTCTTCAATATCGGAGACAATGTCATGCCGATTTTTAAAGTCTTCCCCTTAAAAAAAGTATGACCCTCAAAATCCTCATCAAGGATTAAACAATCGGGGGACTCTCTTGGATCATCAATAGGATTACTTTATGTGGAAGTCCCCACTAGCTGTTGTGATTTAAGTGACACATTTCCATGGATTTGTTTAGAAGCTAAGCCGATACAATAACACTCTCTTTCTATTTTTTGGCTTGTTTTAACTGTCCCAATAATACTCCTACAATGTACTTTAAACATTTATGGAAAATAGAAATTACTGCATATATTTGTTAAGGATTAATTTTTAATTTTAATTTTTTTTCTTTATATAATTGTTTATAGTATTATTATTGATTGTAATGCCTTTAATTACTTAAGGGGTCCATTGATTGATGCTAGATCTAGGTTGAGACCGAGAGGTAAAATCTATTTCTGAAATATAATAATACCAGTGGGTTAAATGAGTAGTGCGCTACGACCATGATCTAGTGAAGTCTGAACTAGGTTCTTAGGTTGGATGACCCAATTGTAGGAGGTAAAGGACTAGAGATACAACGAGTCATACAAAAAGTTTAGTTGCGTGAGATCGAGAGATAATCGCAACACTCTGAAAGAGAACCTGACTTTTAAAAAATTATGTTTAGATTAAATTTAATTAATTATTTAAATTTCTTAATAAAGTATATATACATGTTTTAAAACCCTATAATTGTTTTAATATATGTCTCCTCAAATTTAATTTATTTTTTATTTTATTTTATTTTATTTTGCAACACCAACTATTGATCTTCGAATCTTAATTTACTTTTGATTTTATTTAATTATGCCTTAATTAGTTTTTATTTACTTAATATTTTAAAATAAGCAAGTTATTTATTTATTTTTATTTTATTTTAGATCTAACACAAAATGATTCCTCCTTAGGGTTCGATCTTCTGAGTCTTAAATACTTTAAAACTACAACAAAAATCGTAGACTTCCGATTTTTCGTACCAAGTTTTTGGCGTCATTGCCTGGGAGGTAATCTAATTTTATTTCACATCTATTTTTTTGGGGTTTTAGTTTAATTATTTGATTTTTTTGATTTTTTTTATATAATAGGTAAAAAAAAGTCTTCTCCCTTTGGATCCGAAAATAGAAAGAACTTTTCACCGGCAAAAAAGATAGTTGCAAAAAAAAAAACAATGGCTAATACAAGGAGAGGATAGAAACAATTTAGCAGTACAACAAACTCCTGATATGAGAAAAATAAATGACTATGCTTATCCATTACTTACTGGATTCACTCCAAGCATAGTGAGACCCATAGTGGAGGCAATGTATTTCGAGATCAAACCGGCATTAATCAATATGATTCAGAACAATATGTTTGCCGGAGAATCAGAACAGTGCCCAAACATACATCTAACCAGTTTTCTAGAGCTCTGCGATACATGTAAGTATACCAATGTTCCAGCTGATGCACTTCGTTTGAGACTTTTCCCATTTTTTCTTAAGGGAAAAGAAAAGGCTTCGCTTCAATCACTACCATCCAACTTCATCACGAATTGGGAGAAACTAGCTCAACTATTTCTATCAAAGTACTTTCCGCCAGTGAAGTTGGAAAAATTCTGAAACGATATCACCAATTATCTCAAAGAAATGATGAGTCATTGTATGACTCATGGGAACAATATAAGGAATTGTTGCGCAAATGTCCTCACCATAGGCTTCCTACATGAATTATAGTCCAAATATTTTACAATGGACTATTTCAGAATAATAAATTGATGATATATACTGCAAGTAGATGATCTCTAATAAACAAGACGCCAGAAGAAGCATATGAATCATCGGAGTTGTTGTCTACAAACAACTACACATCTGAAGAAAAGAAAAAAACTCAAATGTATGCAGTCAACAATGAAATTGTCATGCAAATGAAGATAGCAGCGCTGGAGCAGCAGCTAAACCAATTGACGATGAATTCGGCTGCAGTATCAGACATCAATGCGTATCATCCATCAAACCAATTCACGGAATCCGAAGATATCAGGTATGTGAGTAACTAACAACATGGGCCTAAACCTTATTATTCTAATTATTATCAAGCAGGTAGAAGGAAAAATCTAAACTTTTCTTGGAAGAACAACGAGAACATTTGGAAACAATAGGACTTGGAGAAGTTGGAAAAGAAAGCAATATTTGAAGAAAACGTGAACCGGTTTATTGAATCATCTAATAACCTCTTTGAGAAGAACGAATCAAACATAAAACAAATTGAAGTTTCAATTCAAAATCATGATGCAAGCCTGAAAAACTTAGAGGTTCAATTAGGACAACTATACTTAATGATGGCATCTAGAGTTCAAGGAACTTGGCCCAGCAATACAGAAAATAACCAGAAACAAGTTAATGCAATTACGCTGAGAACGGAGAGACAAATAGGTGTTGAGGCTGATTCGGGAGCTGATTCTGGGGCTGATCGGACCAGCAGAAAACTCGAAAAAATTACTTGATTTTGATGCTGATTTCGGGGCTGATTCGGGAGCTGATTTTGGGGCTAATTAGACCACCAGAAAACTCTACAAAATTGCAGATTATGAGGCTGATTTCGGGGCTGATTTTGGAGCTGATTCTGGGGCTGATCAGACTAACAGAAAGCGCGACAAAATTGCAGGTTTTGAGAATGATATCGGGGCTGATCAGAGCAGCAACTTACTTGAAGAGATTGCAGATTTTGGGGCTGATTTTGGAGTTGATCGGAGCAGCAGAAAGCTTGAAAAAACGACAGATTTTGGGGTTGATACCGGGGCTGTTCGGCGCAGCAACTTGATGGACGAAACTGCAGCCCAAAATTCTCATCAAATGTCAAAATATGCACCACAAGTTCCTTACCCAAGCCGGAAGAAGAAATAAAATTCTAACGATAAATTTTCTAAATTTCTTGAAATTTTTCGCAACTAAGAGGTTAATATTCTTTTTTTAGAGTTGGTGGAACAGATGCCTAAACACATAAAGTTTCCCAAAGAAACAAATATCAACTCGATTCGGAAGTATGGTATTTGCCAGAACACGAATTTACATACCGGCTAAGTGATAGTGTGACTAAGCTAATGGCCCTAGCATACATAAGGGAGTTAGATTTCAAGTAAAATTTAGATTCTTGATATAACATAAATAATTGACAACTACTTTGATATAGCTGTGATTTTGTCGTGTTGTAGATCATCGATAGCGGGATATATAAGCTGCTTAAAGAATCAAACTAGATTGTACCTTTCAAAGGGCCTGATGATGAGTACAATTGAAAATATAAAGCTATTCAGATTTCCGGGGTCGCAACGGTTAGTATTTAATTATTAAATAGCAATTGAAAGTGACCCATAAGTTTGATATTGTTTTGTTGTATGCATGTTTTATTACAGAAATTACTAGCAAAGAAAGAAGATGTTACAAACGTTATTGACGCAGTTTTTGAAAATGTGACAGGCGACACATTCATCGCATTCATTCCGGTATGCCATATATATGAAAAAAGTACTAACCACTAGATGTTGTTGGTAATAGACATGGAGAATATTTTGGCAAAAAATTACAATCCCCTGTTCTCTCTTAGCAAATTCACTCCAGATGACACTAGGAAAACAGGCGACGCATTGGTAAGTAGTATGAAACCGTATTGGATGATGTTGTATGTTCATTGTTTGCAGGTGAATGAAAGAATCGTGTTCATATCGCGAGATTCTTAACGGTCATTGCCCGCGAATCACGTTAGTGTATATGTGAATCACGTGTTTCCCATGGAACTCGCGTCCTAATGTAAAGTGATTCACAACATTACGGATTTACATGTTATTTAAAAAAATAAGCTAACATTTTTCTTATCTGACCAGCTGAACTATTGTATGAAGAAGAGATATATACCACGTGTGCAGAATGGATACAAAGTTAGAGTTGTTAGAGAGATTCCCCAGCAAGAAAGAGATTCTCTTGACTGTGGAGTGTTCGTTTGTCAGTATGTCAAAGAAATTATCTAGCACGGGTTTGTACCCAAGGAATATAGCAAACAAATGCCAGCTGCAGCATGCGCATAAATGTTTCACCACTTCCTAAATGATAAGAATACTAATCTAAGGGTGTTGGGTAACATCTAAACAAATGTGTGGATATTTGTAATTTAAATCGCGCGGTATGTAGTGGATGTCTTGGATCGCGAGTTTAATTTATGTCACCTATCACGCGTGATAAGTATCTAGTAAATCGCATGTGTACCTTCTAGGTCTACCGAAATACGCGTTTAAATTATTTACCTGTCACGCGTGATAGGTTCTACGCATGTCGCGTGTTGCAGTTATTTGTCTATCACGCGTGATTCTTAACCAGCAAATCACATGAAATCTGATACATATTTGTCTGCATTTTATTTTATAAAATCCCGTCAATTATTAAAGAGTGATTGTTAATTGTCCCGCCAAAACGTACACCTACTCATTATTACCCGTCAAGTTAGCCACCTACTTTTTCCCCTTATATAAACCTCCAGAATACAACTTATAATCTAAACTAAAACAATTTACACACTCCCCGAAAGGAATACGAGTATGAGTTGGTATGTCGATGAAGACCAACACTTTCTTCAAGCGGTGAAGTGCAGTAAGACAACAATTTCCGATGAAATGACCAATGTTTTTTTTCGATCAAGTTTTATGCAGGATGTACTTTGACTATGGGAGGCTTGGATTTATAGCACCCCACTTTTGCAGCCGAGAAGAAGTCGCTTCGAGGTACAACGAACTAAAATTTGAACCCTTGCTACGTGTGTCTGATCTTTGTCTAGATTTGCGCGAAGATGCAGCACACTTATGGAAGTGGGAACTTAATGATTGAATATTAAGAGATATGATTGTGTACCTAAAGGAAGCGATTTCTGAGAGAGAAGATGTGATTGCCAATTGTTCATTAGTTGATGAGAACCGTGGTTGTTGAATTAAGGCTTGAATATTTTTAAAATTAAAAATGTAACTTTATTCCAAAAAAAGTAGTCTTTAAATTGGATATAATGGCAGTGATTTAGTTTCTCGATTAATTGTATTTTACTAATGATCATCGTATGACTTGAAAGGGTTTACCTAATGATTGCATTACCCAATCTCGTGTGGTCAATGAAGGGAGTTATTTAAGAATTAAATTATTTGTGACTCCTGACTCGCGACGTATATGATACCGTAACTCGCATTAGAAGCCACTACCAAAGCTATATCGCGCAATCAACAAGTCAGTTATTTAATGAGCTATAATTGCATGAACCAAACATCGCGTAGAAGTGTGGAAATAATTTTGAAATCAATCGCTTTATTGTTTAAGGGAGTTATTAAGTAAGTTTAATATTTCTAACATGTAAGTCGAGGTGCACATGACACGTGGTTTCTCATACGAATTGCGTTGGTAGGTATGACCGCATGATTCGAATTGAAAATGGAAGTGTGATCCTAACTCGCGTGTCCATTGACTACCAACGCTATATCGTGCGGACAACAAGGGATTTAATTATTGGGTTATAACTGTGGGACCTATAACTTGCATAGAAGCATGGAAATTATTTTCACATCAATCGCGTGAATGCTTAAGGGAGTTATTTGGTGAGGTTGCAACTTCTAAAGCGTAACTCGCAGCGTACAAGACACAAGTATCTTAATGTGATATACCTAAATGGTTTCTTACAGATAATTCAAAAAACGAAAGACTCAATTACAATTTATTTACATAAGTTTAGGCATATCCAAGTTGAAGATGTTATAAAAATTGTTAACCAAGGTCATTTATTGAGTGATGTGTCGAGTACTTATTTAAATATAATTTAATTACAAAACCATTTCCTAAGAATAAACTGTACCAAAAAAATAATTATAATTGATGAATCGCACAAACATACCATTAAATAGTTACGTGACGATTAAAGGTCGTTGATTAAATCATTAACGATATCAAATAAGATAAGAGAGTAAAACAATCGCGTCCAAAGATACTAGTACACGTTGGTTATTGTGATAAGCATTTAACTCGCGTCATAATTACTGGCTAGTGAAGAGACAATGGGTTGTTTTTTCACTAATTGGCATTGGGTTTATTAATGCATGATTTGACATGGGTAGCTAAAGTACTCATTATATGTGCATTAATTGAAAAATATGATAGTGCTAGGTTTGCAAATAATATAAATAAGTGTATCGCATGCATGGTTATCCACTAAACTATTCTAATTCAAAAGGCTTTTGGTATTCTTGAAAAACCTCTTTGTGACAGAATGAGCGGTTCATCAGTTGACTCCTACGGCTACCCAACTTCTGACGGTGGGTATTCCGACGACAGTGATAGGTACTCCGACTACAAGCACTCTACTACGATAGTGTACTCTTCCGACAAATCGAAGGATGCCTTCTCTCCCTTGCCCTCACCGGAGCATGAGTATGACTCAGTATACTTTTTGTCGTGGCCGGACGAGGATTCTGACAACGACTGGAATCCAAAACGACAAAGGACCATGAAGAACAATAAGAAGACAATAAGGAGGAAGATAACTCCTAGGAAATCTTTCAAGGATTCATCAGACGATGAATACTGAGGCGAGGAAAGTGATGACGATGAAGACGAGGAGGAGGAAAAGTCTGAGACGGAGTGGGAAACAGAGTCTGAGGATGAAGAGGGCACTGAAGAGGAGGATAACGCTTCTGATAATTAAGAAGTGTATGTGGTTGTTTGAACGTGTTGTAGTTTTTTTGGCACTAGAATTGGTAAACCCTATAATATGTAGTGGTTTTTTATTAGGGTTTACTATCTCGGCATGCGTAGGCCCATTGTGTTTTCGGGTCTCTTATTAGTTAATTATGATTTGTTATTAGTATGTAATTAGTTCGATTTGCAGTCCTTTGCAATGTCAAATTTCAAAATCGATTTAAGTTACAACCTCACCTTAGTTCGATTTGTAGTGCTTTGACCGAGAATGAACTATTATGTGTTATAGATTAGATCCGTTTAGGCTTAAGAATTAGTATTCACCTTGAGAATTTAAGCAAGTTTAATGGTCTGGTAATACTAATTTGATAAAAAGTGAAAAACTAGTTAATGGAAAGATACAATACGGTGTAAATCTATATTAAAACCACATGTCACGCGTTATAGGCTCTGAGTGACTCACACTACTACAACACACATAATTTTAGTTTGTTATATTTATTCAATTCATTTCGCGTTATATAACCCGAACATCACGTGTTAGCAGCAAGTTCCTGAATTGCGTAAGAACTCCGTAATAGATGACTCGCGTAGGAACACTATAATATAACTCTCGTTATATAACCTGGACATGTCATAGTTATTTGTCTTGCAATCTCGCAAATACTACGGGATTTTGTACTGATATAAATCACGTTATAGGTAAGGGAGTTGTTACTAACTAGTGTTTTGAATGTAAATAAATAGTGTGTAATGAAACAACTCAATATAACTCGCGTGTGAGATAATTAAAGCGTATCAACTCAAAAATTTGGGACAATGAGTAAAAGAGATACTAAACAAGTGAAATCACGTTAATACGTTCAGAATAAAACGAATTAAACCAAAAAAGATTAGGGCGACAAGCTCATAGTGTGATATCACATGTTCTTTGGTTGTGTCCAAATTTCAACAAGGGCGACAACGCAAGTGGCTAGATGATACTTCTCCTCTAGATGGAATCCTCTTCTTCCTTGGCCTTCCAGCTCACCTTTTAACGTTAGGAGGTAGAACAACAGGTCCTTCACATTTGTTAGATGATGAACTTTCACCAAAGTCGGTTATTGCAGGTATACTAAACGAATATGTGGACCTATAATTACTTACAATGTAGAATGGTTCTAACAACGTCATAGGATCTTTGTTAACAGATGTTATTGCAGCCAATAAGTGAGGACATGGAAAACACTCTTGCTGCCATGAACCACATGAATACTTAAAATCAACGATGTTGACAACCATAAATGGTTCAGGATAAACTTTGAATGAACCTGCAGAAGACTTAGATACCACCCAGGTTCGACCGATTAGAACATTCTCCTTAAACTGCTTCTCATATTCGGGGCATAAATAACTTTTCCAACTTAACCCTTCTGAATAACGTCTAGAAATCTGAGTCATTAGCATCACTCTAATCTTGCCTATCATTTCAACAATTGGTAGATTGCAAAACTTTTTAATCTGATTGTTAAAGGATTCGGCGGCAAATGATGTCATTGCCCCGTAACGTTTCCCAACGACGAATGGCTGGGCGTACTTTTCAGGGGGTAAATTCTTGACGAAAGCCTTAATCTTTTTACCACCTCTACTTAAAAGCTTTAAAACTCTCTGATTAAAAAGTTCAACTATGGGAGCATAAGCACACCTTTTGAATAACTTCAACATCTTCTTCTTAAACTCTCGGTTAATGCAATCAAGAGCTGTCCTCAAATTATTAAGGATATGATATATACAGTAAGCATGAAACTAGTTTGGATAAACAACAGAAATAACATTAATAATACCATAGTGTCTGTCGGAAATAAAAGTGATTTGACGGTTTAACAAATGAGGTTTAAGACATTCCATAAACCACATCCAGTTATGAGAATCTTCACCACCAAAAATACCAAAAGCAACTGGGAAAATACCTCCAATATGAAAATAGGTTAAGGGAGTACAAAATATAAGGCTACATGAATCCATTAAGGTGTGATTGCTTTTGATGTCATGAGCTATCTCGCGATGTGGTACCTATAGCATAAGCAATATCGCGCGATTGGGGGCTGTGAACAAAGCAACATCGCATGATTGCTACAGACGAACTCGGCAACATCGTGTGATGCATATACATTTGGTATATAACAACTCGCGTACAAGATTGGTTAAGAATCACGTTGGTAAGAATCGCATGCGTTTGTCATATTAACTCGCATCTTGAGTAACATTTACCTAAAAGCTAAAATGAAATGAAGGTTTAAAACTCACTGTTATTGCCATCCTTTGCCACTACAGACAACAATACACCACCATGCTTGCCGTTTAAATGGAACCGTCCACATATAACAATGGTCGATATGAGTGAAAGCCTTGAATGCATGATCCAAAGGCCACAAAGCACCTCCTGAAGACATTCCCAAAACCAACCTCCAAATGACAATCAGTAGTAATATCTCAACTTTTTAATCTTTTAAAGTAAGCATTGAGCAAGCCAAACGAAGTATTACTATCTCCAAAAACTTCCCTCCTCGCCTTTTCTAAAGCATTCCACCATAGACGGTAGAAAATATCTAAACCATAGTCTTGTTTGATAGAAGACTAAATAGTTTTTGCTGTTAAAGAATGACTTGTCCTAATTGATTCATATATTTCATCCGCAATTAAATCAGACGTCAAATGCTTACTTTTTTCTTGGAAAATATCGGGCTACATGTATGGGTGTGGACAAACCGCTTGATCATCATTAAACTAGTGCTAGAATCTATTGATGCATACAGTCGCCATTTACAACCTGATTCTTTGTTGACACGGTAAACAATGATCTTAGTAGATGTATTATGCATATACTTGAAAGAAAAACCAAGCTCTAAAGCATATCGACATAACGATAACCTTACACCTGAGGCACCATCAGCAAATGTCTGACCAACTCCTGTGATAGCATCAACCCAACCCCTAGTAGCAAGATGTCTTTTTTTTATGTTGCGAATAGATTAAGCCATTACTACTCTCCCCACTTAATAAATGATCATCACAGGGTTCTACAAATCTTACGGTAGGCTGTTTACGAATGTCATCTCATTTTTTTCAACTACTCATTGTTCTATAAAGAAGTTAACGCTTTTCAGACACTCCACATCGAGATAAACAACTAAACCCATGAAATCAGTCTAGTTATTAAACAACCAGTAATTTTGATCGCCACACGAGTAGGTAATAGTGTAGCAACCCCTAACCAGATCATCCCATCTACCTTCAATATATTGTTCAAGAGTTTCAAAGTTTTCAAACTCGCTCAAAGGAACGATTGAGGTCTGATTCGAATATTTGAAAATACAAACTTTTGGCTTAGACATCTAGTCTTCTGCAATGATAAACATAATTAGTCTAGGTGACGGAGATGCCAGAAATCACATCACACGTAGCGCGAGATTTGAATTAGCTGCTGCCGCGACTCGCGTTAGTAAAAAACTCCAGTAAATTGCGTTTATTTGACAGGAGTTGGGTGCAAACGTAAATCGCTTCATATAACATTGGAAAAAGAAAAAAACGCTTCACACGTCGCGCGAGATGAGGAAACCTATGAAACGAAGACTCACGTAAGATAAAACAAAGATTACATCGCGTTAATTATATAAGCGTAACATGCAAACGTGGATTACTGGGATCGTCCCCAACTCAACGACATGTAAGAACAAAACACCATTATAGTACAAATGAACCTGGTTTCAGCTATACTATGACAAAACTTAAACAAACTTGTTTTAATACATACAAAAACTTACAGAAACTTTAATATAAACAGAAAACTAATAAAACCCAGCTTAAACAGACCCAGGTATGATAAAAGGTTCTACTCGTCGAAAAAAAATTACAAAATCCATCTTCCAAGAACTAAATCATATAAAAGCTTCGAATCGTGTTAAAGAAAAGCAAAACCCAGGCATAAAAACTGCTTAAACAGGTCTATAAACAAGCTTTAAAAACATCGTCAACAATCAAAACAACAATATATATAATATTACTTGTAAATGGTTTCGGGAAGAACGAGTTTCAACAAGAATGAGGTATTCTAAATAGTTTCTTCATAAAGTATAGGTTCATGAAAACTTTTAAAAATAGCCGGGTAGGTTGTATTATTAAGAATTCAAATTTTGAATTTTGGTTGGAAAATAGCCTCAGCCAAATGTTGAGGGTACTTGAGGAATGAAAATGTAAGTTGGATATTAAAAAAGAAATAGTTTGGTGAGATGGGTGTTTAGTAAGCATATAATAAGTTTGAGATATTTAGTGTGACATTTCCCAAAACAAAAATGGTTATTTAGAATTTGGATAGGATACTTGATAGAGGAACACTTTTACTTTTATAATAAGCCATTGCATAAAAGTATTATAATATGTTGATAAATACTACTTTTTAAAAACAAATGCATATTCTTACGCGATTGTTACGCGTTGTGCACGTTACGGTGTCTGCCAAGTCGTAGGTTTATCAACCAGAATAAACTGACCCTTTTTCTATTATAATACTTTTATGTTATGAGGTATCATAAACTAACCATTTTTGTCTTTCTCTTATCAATATAAATCAGAACCGAGTGGTCTCTGCATCCTCAATCCTTAAAGCTCCAAAACACTTAAAACCCTCTTTGTCAACTTTAAAAACTCCAGATGGAATGTTGAACACTGGATCTGACGATTATCTCGGCTAAAGATCTCAAAGACGTCCAACTCATCGGGAAACAAGACGTGTATGCCGTCGTTTCGATCAACGGCGACGAAAATACCAGTGCAGTCCGTGAACTTTATCGAGATAATCACCCCCAATAGACCAGTCTCCCAACCTTGTACATCCAAAAAATCAGTAGTAACATCAATCTGATCTAATCCAAGATCAGACAAAGCAACACTTGACAATTGCTTCATAGTTTGAACATCTAAAACCTTTGACCCATCAAACTTTAAATGAAAATCCAAACCCAACAATGGTTAAACTTCCTTTGCAAAGGTTGAACCTGAACTCAGCTTGAAAAAAGCTTCCACAGAGGCATCCACTTCTCCACTCGTATGTCCAAACTTCATCTCAACTCCAGCTCCACCTCCAGAATCTTTTACGTCTCCATGAATATTGAAAGTCAATGAGCTCCTGTTGATGATGATAAGGGTTCAAACAGCTCCTTCACCAACCTTTTGTTATGTCCAGTTGTAAGAAGCATAACTCTTACTCCAAGTAAGATACGACTCATCTGCTCAGTTATTTGCATGCTTCAAGGTACTCTTCAAGATTCTACTCTTAACCATACCAAATTTGGAGCAATAGCGAGTGAATGATCGATTCATAATACCATGTCATTGTGAGTCCTAAACCTCTTTAGGTACTTCCTGGATTGGGTCTCCGCGTGCTTTGACAACCCTTCAATTACCTCCGCTCGAATTTCAGCAGATTAATTCCCCACATTAGACGTTTGTTCTACTACAGACTCATCCATGACTAAAACATTATCAGCCCAAACAACCTCCATAACAATATGTGAGTTTTGAAAGACCCTAAGTCTTCTATCTCTATTCTCATACTCAAAACTTTCTTAATCTAACACATATATAGATTGAAGGTTACGTTTAAATTTAGGGACACACCTCATATTTGTTAAAGCTTTTTTCGAGTCCAATAGATAGCTTGAATATAATACTTCTCCCATTAAATTCGTTATTATAAATGCAGTTGATTTTACTACAAAAACTGCGATCTTCGTCTTCCTACTTTGTCTTTCTCCCCGAATATTAATATCGGAAATATTTAACCTCATTAATATAACAGAGTAACCAATCAAGGTAAACTAAATAAAAAATCTGTTAATCAAACAATAATATATACTCTGCATGTCTTGGCCGTACATAGACCTAAAGTTTAAACTTCCACATAATATATTGCACAAATGTAATTAAGTTGTATATGCTCCTGTTGGAAAGGCAAACTTCACAATTATTGTTTACAAATAAAAACATCTCTCCCTCGCTGATTAATATCTAATTAACGTTTTTCTGGGACGACAATTAATCAGGGGTAGTTTTAGTTAAATTTAAAGCTGTTTTTATTTTCTCAAACCGAATGTATAGGGTAAGGATTCGTGTATCCAACCAAATACCCAATAACCATTTATTCAATCGAGAATATTGTTTTATGAGACGTTAAAAAAAGTTAGATTTTATAGATGATGATAAATATTTAAACTCGATTCAAATCAGGTATCCACAAGCCCGGACCGAACTGGGCAGATAATTAATATTTAAACTCGAAATTCATCTCATCAGAAATATATAGTTCTGAACCACCCGGTTCGGATCGGATACTATTAATGAAAAAAAATATCCATTTTACTATTATCTATTCTCCCTACCAAGAAAAGTAGATCTATATCTTCAACCTTACCGTAAAGAGAGGTAGACCGCACTATTTTAAATCCGAAATTCATTCTAAAACAACATAGGATATAGAAGATTACAACTACAACTAAAGTAGCAATTAGCTTCAAATTTTATTTGGATTTTGAATTCAGCGAGGAAGAAACCCTAAACGATAAGAATTTATGTAACCATCCAATCCAACCATTTTTATTTTCAGGTACCATCTCCCGTGGTGTTTCTTCACGTGGCTGTAATTTCTTCTTGCATAGCATAAATTTTTTTCTCCCTTCTCCTATCTTCGCGCTTGGACTCAAAGCTAAACAAAAAAATACCCATAGAACGACGTTAACTTTTATTTTGTATTTTTTTTATTTTGTATTTTTTTTATTTTGAGTTTATACCAATTGGGTTATAAAATTTATACAATTTATCAATAAATCCACCCTTAAATAGGTTTTACCTATATCTATTAGTCCAAATTTAATTTTTAAATACAATTTTATCCTTATGAGTTTGACAATATGACAAAGAGAAAGGAGATCAAAAGTTATTGGCTGCTAAGAACAGCCCCGGTCCAAGGTGAGTGTAGACCGGAAAGATAATCAAACCGGTCGAAACAGAAAACAGTCGCTCAGAGGGATTTGATTTGAAAACAGTTTGGCTTCGGCTTTTAAAAAAAATACAGACTCACTTTGTATAGGGTGCCAAACTTAAACCTTCACACCCTGATAAAAAGATTGAACAGAGGTTGGATGGCTCGGTTTCGGGTTCAAAGTTGTAATAACCAAAACACCAAACTATTTTAGTTGATGAGCATATATTTTCTAGCACCAAATGATCTAATTACAACTATTTTAGTTGATGTCTTAAAATATAAATCGGTCTTTTTCCAACCTAGAAAACCAAAAAAGGAGATGAAAATCGATCAAAGCTGAACTTCACCAAAAAGAATTAATTTCCTAGAAACAGAATATTCCTTCGTATCGGACTAATATATTTAACAACAAAAAAAATTGAATCTCTTCTAGAATCTCACCCATATAATGGCTGCTGTGTCAGAGATAAAAAGTTTATAAACATTTCATAATAGATATATTTAAAATTTGACAAAAAAGATAAGAAAAAAAAACAAACCTGGTTTATTCGACGATTAACGAGTTGTTTATTGTTAATCCTTCGCCAACATAAGGCAAATCCGGAGACAGCTGCCACTCTCCATCAACCAGAAACTTTATCTCGTACCTTCACAAAATATACATTCTTAATATGAAGTCGAAAGATTCGATCGACGAGAAAAGCGTAAAAGGGTACCTTCCAGGTCTAAGCATCAATGTGGTAGAGAACTTGGTAAAGATATCGATGTTTTCTGGAGATAAATGTTCTCCTCGACTCCATCCATCGAAACTGCCCATCACATTCACATTCTGTTTCCATATGTATACAAAAGACCATAACTTGATACCATCATCAATTTGGTCGAACAAAAGTTACTCCGGTGGGTCGACCAGATGAGCCAAAAAGCAAGTTCAAAATAAATAAATAAAAAGTTAGCTTTCTAGACAATGATCATAGGTTGTTTGGTGTCAGATAAGCTAGCTTAAAATACCTAAATGGAAAAGGTTAGCTTCATAGAAAATATCATAGGTTGCTTGGTGTCTGAATTCAAGTAAGTAAAGTTGAAAAGTAATTTTTAATGGTATAAAAAATGAAAAGATGAAATCTTAAGGAAAAAAAATGTTCTTAAATGAAAAGAATGTGAGAACTTCAATGTAATACAAAAAAATACTAAAGCATTTAGCTATTTACGACCAAATCAAACAACGTTTTGCTTAAAAGGTAAAAGACAAATAAGCGAGATGACACTGAAGAACTTCAATGTAATACAAAAATAAAGAAACAAAATGAATACATTTGTTTCATACCGCAAAAGCTAAGAGATGCATGAATAAGCTCAGATGGTTACCTCGGCCATGCCACACCAGAAAATTAAAACCTCCTTGGATTGTGCAGCGGCAACATCCTTGGTCTGTTCCGTCAACTTTTTATGTAAAGCTTCAAACCGAATAAAATACATGACAACTTTGTAGAGACCCGTTAAAAAATGACAACATTATGGATCTTGAAGGAATAAGCTGCGTGCTACTGATTTGTTTCTTAAGTACAAGCAGGATATATAATTGAACGAGATTAAAATAGCAACAAATTTATTCAGTCCGAATTGATAGTTGTGAAGCCAAAAGTACCTTCTAACCAAGAAAGCAAGTGAGATTGTATATATTTTCCGTTGATCTTTCTTGAACCTTCCGGAATGGCAGAGTTAGCTATTTCTTCTGCCATTACGACTAATGTCTACATTACAAAATTTACAAAAACAAAATAAAATTCACAATGGACCGACATGTTTTGTTGTTGTTTTGGCATATTATGCATTATGTTTATGCTCAAACAAGAAAACGAACGAGGAAAGAGGACAATTTTATCCTTGAAACAGATACTTTATCATCGAATTTGAAACAATTTGAAAGTTGAATCAAACCTGAAACTCTAGTTCCATGACTGCAAGTTCTCTTTTGAAGTTAACCAATGCATCCTCCTTTATGTCAAGCTGTAGAAGGATAAATATACACTAAAGTAATTGGTGTTTGTTCTAGAAGTAGTACCTAAAATGACATATATACGACGTACGTACCTGACGCTTAAGCAACCGATTGTGTTGATTGGCTTCACTTAGCTTTTTTAACAGCTTGGTTCTTTCAGAATCAGCAACAAGTGACTTAAGCTATTTGAAAAACGTAATTACAACCATGTAAGGCTTAAACATCTATACTACACAGTGCTAAACGGATCAGTTCGAGGAATCTACTCTAACTTAAAAGCTGCAAATCAAGAAAGTTATCTTGATTCCGAAATGGAATCCAACCTCATGATTCCGAAATGGTTGAGCAAGAGGTATATCTACACTGCCATTTTCGTCTTCGCCTGAATAACTCGGTGACTGTGATAAATTTATATCCAAACCAACAGGCATAGCATATGTTCGTCGACGTCGACGCCGACATCGTTCTGTAATCGAATAAGAAAGATTTTGGCTCCTCACCCTCGTATCCGAACCATTTAGGTCACACAGAAGTTTCAAAGTGACATCCTTTTGTAAAGCGTTCATATTCCATGGAAACAACGCCACTGCTTGTCTATCACGCAACAAAGACGTAAAAGATAACATAGTGTTATGGTTACCGAACTTCTTTCATTGTTAAATTTTAATTTCTAAAGAGAAACATAGCAAATAACACCAAAATTGAAAAGGTTACCTTCTAAAATCGACAAACAGATATAAAAAATCTAGGACCGAATCGATTACCTTGCAACACCTATCTCCATGTCTGAGAATGAGAACTCCCTCTGCGTTAAACCAAACAAAAAGATGAATATTCAAAGACTGATTATAAACTTCACACTATTAACAACACAAAATCTAGATAGTCAAAGTATAATGATTCATCACAAATGATATTTATAATAGAAAATTCTAATACACCTATTACAAAAGATCAGTTCCTGCAGCTCAAAAATGCTTCTCAATAGCATAAACTGGGGATTATCATTATTATTAACATGTTTTGTGTTAACAGTCTCTCCATTGTTTTTATTCTGTCCAAAATAGTTTCTTACTGTAATTTGACTAACAATTTACATAATAAATTATAATAGAAACTGTGGTAACTTCCTAAAATTAGAAATGTATCAAGAAAGAACATACATTTTGCCTTCCTTCAACCGATTTACAGAATAAAAATTCATAATTTATTAATTTATTTATTTCTTGTTACTCATTTAAGACTATCCATCAACTGAAACTATAGAAACTAAGTGTAATACCAAGGCAAGAAATCAAAGATATAAAATTTTAAACGAAATTAACCCTGAAAGTTACTTCTTTGTTCGAGATCCAGAACATAACTGAAAGATACTATGATGCAAGAACACGAGAACACGAGAACAACCCAAAAAGAAGAAGTGGAATCGGGAGACTTACGCGGTAGCTTTTGGATTGAGGAAGTAAATCTTTGTGCTTCAGACAGTTCAAAGTGTTGAACAGGAGAAGAGGCTCCTGGGATTCAAGTAAGATTTCATTTACCGTAGTAATAGCTGTTTCCTTTCACGTGTGGTGTGACGCGCATTTCAACCCGTGGGTAAATATTATAAAAATTGACGCGTGGTTGATAATAATTTGAAGGTGGTTTTAATTTATTAAAAAGATCTCAAACTTAAGCGATAGATAAACTATTGTATTTAGAATTTTTGAGATAGGGAACTATTGTTTCCTATTCTGGGATATAAGTAAGTATACCAGTAGTTTTTCTCTCTTCCATTTTGTAACTCGAAAATACTGAGATTTTGAGTATTGAGAGCGTCCTTCTTTGAAGATGGTAATTTTGGAGCCTCTTCGAAAGTCCTATGCTGCTGTGGTCAAAGAAAATAAAACTGATTTAGTCAGTTTTCAAATGGATTATTTTTACAAATCGGATCATATTTCTTTTCAATTTGAAAAACAAATCAAAGAAATCTCGAATTACAAAGGAAATACACACTAGTCGCAAAGTTCAGTCAAGGAATACCTAAAAGATTGGTCTTGGAGGATTTCTTGCAAAAGCTGAACCTGAAAATGCAATGTAATATGACCATCTGGGATTCCCGTCATCTTCTTTTTGAACTTAATTGCCTAGAGGAGTTGTCTGTTTATGGAGAAGAATGTCTGGCAGGTAAACTCCTCAACGATGCGCCTCCTTAAATGGACGCCACAATTCGGTACCAAAACAGAATGCCCTGTGTGTCATGTATGGATTAAACTTGGGTACCTCCCTGAATACATGTACGACGAAAGAATTATTACCTCTATATATAGTTCAGTCTATAGGTAATCCCCTTCAAATAAAAATACAAGAAAAAAATATAGCTTACCATAACTCGTGCCTCGTCTGGGTGAAGTTTGATCTAACCAGGAAGATCCATCATGACATCTGGATCGGGTTTGGCGAGAATGACAGATGCTGGATTACGGCCAACTACAAAGACCTGCCCAAATATTGTGGAAATTGTAACCATATAGGACACGAGGAGAAGACATGCAAGAAAACCCACGAAAAAACTCAAGAAAATCCAGATCCTAACAATGTGGACAGGAAAGAAAATAGCGAGGATGTTAATAAAAGTATAGACAATGTGGAGATTATAAAGGAGGATGCTAGCACTATAAATATAGAGAACAGAATCTTAAATTCTCAAGAATCTACTACCAAAGATGATAGTCATATGCCAAATATGATATTATAGAAGCCATAAAACTTCTAGAAGTTGGGCATAAAAAAGAATGTGAGAATAGTTTGGGACTACCTCGGAAAGAAGAAATGTTAGGCAGCCTTCAAAACACTCCTTATAACAAAGAGTTAGATGATGAGGACTTTTACATAGTGTTAAATAAAAAACTCAGAGCTGCAAGAAGTTCTAACAGAATCAGATTAAAAAGAGCAACAAAATCTCTGAATTTCTCGGAGACCAACAAGTTCACAAAATCTAGATCAAGATGATAAACATCCTGAACTGGGATCTGCGTGGTATCAACAAGAAAGCTACGGTCAGGAGACTTAAGTACATTACTTCTAAAGAAAAAACCTATTATTCTAGTTGTTCAAGAACTTATGTCTAATCCTGTTAATATGTCTGTTATTTCTGGTAAACTTGGCTTTGATTCTTGCATTGGTAACATTAGTAATAAAATCTGGAATTTCTAATAAACATGGAACTTCTATTAATGTTATAAAGGATCATGATCAGTGTATCCATATTGATGTTATTCTCAATAATCTGAACCTAAACTTTAGGTTAACTATTGTCTATGCTAAGTGTCAAACCTCTAAAAGAAAAGAACTTTGGGATGGTCTTAAGAAATTTTTTACATATGATCCTAATATCATTTGGGCTACTATGGGAGGCTTTAATTCTATTATATCCCATGATGAGCAAATGGGCTGTGTCACTTACTCTTACGAGAGTGCGGATGATCTTAGAGATATGATAACGGATTGTGGTCTAATTGATCCTAGGTATTATGGGTCCAAATTCACATAGAATTCTTATAAACTTTACTTGGTCTTCACATTTCAATGTGACTAAGGTTATGCATATGGCCAGAAACTGTTCTTACCACAGCCCCTTATGCATTTCTACTCAAAGTGATAACTTTAGAGGTCATAAGAGTTTTAAGTTTTTAAATATGTGTTCCCATGACAATGAGTTTGTTCCTTTTGTTGAGAATAATTGGAATAAAAGTCTCAAAGGCTACCCTATGTTCATTTTCTGGCAGAAACTTAATAGACTTAAAAAAGGTTTGAAAGAATGATAATAAAAACTATTTTGGAAATATATTTGTTAAAGTGCAGGAGGCGGAAAAAGCAAGCTAAGAAGATGGAAATCATCCATTAATCTAGAAACAGTCTAAAATCTAAAAGTAATCTTAACAAGGTTAATGTTGATCTTACTCTTGCTCTTAAAATGGAGGAAAGTTTTTGGTTTGAAAAATGTTATACAGGGTGTTTGGCTTACTGAGAATGAGCAAATTGGGGCTTCAGCTACTAACTTCTCTAAAGGCCTTCTAACTGACCCTCCATACACCTACAAAGACAAAAAATATAAGTTAATGAATGCTCCTTATTTAATAATATTCCTAAAATTGTTTCTGAGTCTGATAATACTTATCTAATGGTTGATCCTTCTGAAAATGAAATTTATGATATAATCTGCAATCTTAAACCTTGCAAAGCTGCAAGCATGAATGGTTTTAACAGTATTTTCTTCAAAACCTGTAAGAGCATTATTACAAGTGACTTATGTAAGGTAAAATTCCCAAATGAGTTCTTATTACTGGAGTTTGTCTTATCCCTAAGACATCTAATCCTATTTCTTGGTAGGACTACAAGCTAATCAGCCTTTGTAGCCTCTTTAATATGGTTATGTCTAAAATTGTGAATAATAGGCTGATAACTATTCTTCTTAAAGTTATTTCTAAGAATCAGGCTGCTTTTATTCCTAATAATATTATTCAAGATCATATCTTAATAGCTAAAAAAATCATTTATGACCTAGACAAGAACAAAAAGTCTGATAATGTTCTGATCCAGCTTGATATGTCGAAAGCTTTCGACAAGCTCTTTCATACCTTTATTATCAAAGTTCTTAAAAAAATTGGGTTCTCTGATTGTTTTATAAAACTAATTAACAGCTTTATCAGCTCTGTCTATATCTCTATTCTCCAAAATGGGAATGTTTTTTACTTTCTTTTAAAACCAACAAGGGGCTTAGGCAGGGCGATCCACTTTCCCTCAGCTTGTTTATTCTTACTGAAGAGGTTTTTATAAGGGGACTCCACAGTCTCTTTAATGAAAACTGTGATATATACTACTATTTTAGGGGTAACATGAATATTTCTACTCTTGTCTTTCCTGATGATATACTAATTTTCACGAATAGCTTAGTTAAGTCTACTAAAAAGCTGGGTAACTTCCTAGACAATTACCATAAGGTTTCTGGGTAGTCTATAAATAAGGAAAAAACTAAAATTATTTTTCCCTAGTATTAATACTATTAGACTGGTTACTATATCTAACCTCTATAGATTTAGTGCAAATTCCTTGCCTACTGAGTATCTTGGAGTCACTTTTAACGGCAAGAACAAATAGAGTGACTTCATTAGTCTAATTAACAAAATCAATACGAAGATAAATGATTGGGAAGACAAGAATCTTTCTTTTACGGGGAGACTTACTCTGATTGAATCTGCTCTTATGCCCATCATCAACTACTGGATCCCAAGCTCTATCATTCCCATCTCTGTTATCAAAAGAATAGAGAGGATCTTCAATAGATTCATATGGGGATCCTTTTCAACAGAGAAAAGAATTTACTGGTGTACCTGGAAAGATGTCTATAAAACCTACTATGAGCGAGGTCTGAACATGCAAAGAATCCTTGATATCCAAGATTCTTATTCCTGCAAAATTTGGTACAATTTCAGAAACAATAAAAGTTTGTGGGTTACTCTTATGCATAGGACCTACTGTAAGACTATACACCCTCTTCAACCTGCTTACAGTAACCCTGGCTCCAGTACATGAAGAAGAATGTCTAAAATTAAGAATAAACATGAGCAAAACATTACCTAGAAGTTTGGCAGTGAAAATATGGAATTCTGGCTTGACAACTGGTATTGGGAGCCTCCTCTAGTCTCCTTGAATGATAACTGTAACAACATGGGTTACAGAAGACAGTTACTTAAAGATTTTTGGAAGAATGACAATTGGGATCATAATAAGCTCAGTATGTTTCTTAAAAAAGACTGTCATTCAGAAGAGACATTTCTATATGGTCTCTAAATGTCAGTTCTATATGAATACTGAAAGTCTTAAGCATATTTTCATTGAGTGTGGTCTAGCTTGGAGTATCTAGAGCCACTTTCATCCGCTCACTCTAATCAGGTTGTGGCTGCCTGATCTCTAGAGCCTTTACAGCGGATGTATCTGATCTTGACCATCCTGCCTTGTTCCTTAGCGCCACTCCAAACAAGTACCACCGTCTTGATACACTCCAATCAAGCCACACTGCTTGATGAGCAACGGGTACTCCAAACGAGGATCTCTTCAATCAAGCCACAATGCTTGATGAGCCTCAAATCAAGCCACACTGCTTGATAAGCCACGGGCACTCCAAACAAGGATCTTGAGCATGGCTATTAATTCATCATGTTCGACTAATGAGAATTTCACCCACATCACCCACCACATCGCGTACTGTCTGGGCCTGGAGCTCTGATACCACATGTTGGGAATATGCGGGTCCGGTCTGCATATTCCTCCTCCGTATATAAGTAAGAACACAACCGATCTCAACACTAGTATGATATGTCCGCTTTGGAGCCCGAAGGCCCTCACGGTTTTGCATTTGGTCCACTTCCAAAAGGCCTCATACTAGTTGAGATATGTTCTCACTTATATACCATTGATCCTTCCCATGTTTTACCGATGTGGGATGTGGAACTTTGGTCGCTACCCAACAGAATGCACCTCATTTTTAGTTTTATCATAGATTGTAGCCATACTCTCCCCCAATTCAGCGAACCACTCACGCTGAACCTAGGGCCCCCTCTTATTTCTGACCTGTTGGTTCTGAGTTTGGTTAGACTGATTCTGTCTTGAACGGTTAGACCTTTGTCCAGTCTCTTTTTCCCTGTAACCGGACTAGTTATTAGCTGGAGGAGTTGTTGTTGTAGTAGCAGACCTCACTTGGTGGTGTACTCTGGTTTTTTTAGTCTCTTCAACATTGATTTTCTTTCCCACTTGATTCAACAAACCACCCCAGGTCATAGCCTTCTTTCGAGTCATTGAATCAGTTAAATTACTTGGATTAAAACCTTGTCTGAGGGAAACAATCGCAACTTGTTCAAAGCAATCTGACAACCCATTCTTTGTATTCACAAAACAAGTGATGTACCCCTTTAGGGACTCGTTCGGCTCCTGAGCACAATGAATAATGATATCCCCATTACCCTTGATTACCTTACGTCCAACAAATTGCCTCCGGAAGACAACCTAGAACATATCAAAATTTCTTATGCACCCTTGAGAGAGACTATGTGTACCATTTGAGGGCACTTCGTCTTAAAGTTTGGAGAAGGTCCTACACAATAGCTTGTCATCATCGTCAAAATTCATCATTAAGTTCTTAAACTGCTCCAGATGGTTGTCCGGATCTCGACTCCCATCATATTTCTCCATCTTGGAGCTATCAAACCTCTTAGGAAGATGTCCGGAGAGTATTTTTGCTTACAAAGGTGATTGCCTCCAATTCTTGCTACGGATAAAAACAGTATCTTCATCAAGGGTAGCAAAAATACTTGGTTCAGACTCATTGTTCTCCCTTGCAACTTCCACCTTAGGAGGTGGAACATTCTGCCCATTCGGATTCATTCCGAACTACTTTGTTTGCTGGTTTTGAATTATGAAATTCAGGCACCGTCGTGCTCCCACTGTGGTCGCCAATTTGGTGTGGTTAATTTTTGTTTGAGGGTAATTTTGTAAAGTGGTTTGGGAATTTAATATTTAGAGTAGAGAGTAGTGAGATAATTAAGTTGTGTGCTAGTAATAAATTCTGATTACCCTCGTTAATGAAAGTGGTTGGAGTATTTATACTTAATTAATGATCTATGGGCCTATCGGGTCAGATTGTGAAGTCTGGTCAAGTTTAAGGACCTATTAATAATTTGGTGTTAAGTAACCAACATCTACGTTAGTCATATTTCAGTGGCGAGTTCTGTCTGGTTTCGCCTCATAGTGTTTTTGGTCCGAATTTCCATTAGACTACAACAAGATTCAGTAGCTAAAATCGATGACGTCATCAGTCCTACATTCTCCGAGTTTAAAAACATGTTTATAGCTTTATGGCTTGATAATCCTTGCGAAAAAGTGTGTAACTTCTCTAAATTAAATTTTGGTCATATTTATGATCCACTGTCAAAGACTTTATCTCTTCTTTCTTGGTATTATTGTTTTCCACTCAGGTTCTAGCCATTTCTCCATTTCTCTCTGTTTCTTTTGATATTTGTTTCTTGCTAGTTTTGCTGCAGATTGAATTAGGATTCGATGGTTGAGAAGCAGATCTGATTATTGTTTGCTGAAGATTTGATTATTGTTTGCTGAAGATCCAAAAAAAATCTTCGATACTGTACATAAAATTGTCGTAGAAAAATGACTGGTTTAAAAAAAAACACAAAAAAAAAAAACAATGAGAATGATATATGGGTGAAGATAAAAGATGGAAAACATTAATTTTCTTGGAGTTTATTAAACAGTTTGTTTTAAATCAACATTTAAAAAAGAAAAATGAGCTCCTAATATTATCCTTGTTAAATAGGCATTGATAACTTATGATTGTTCAATTTCTAAAAAGTAAAAAGTAAGCTATTCAATAATATGGCGCCCCGTTACTCTTATCCATAAGTCGCCCTACCAAAGTCAGATTGCCTTTAAGTTGACCCGGTCACAATTCTCTATTCAGGTTAGGTAATACTCCATAATGAATTAACACGTTCAACTATTCGAAACTAAAGTAGCCCCCATTGCTTAATTGTATTACATTCAATAAAGACCAAAGCAGTAAAAAGAAAAAAAGAAAAGACTTATTTTTCATTCAATCGCGTGCCAGTACATGTATGATTACAATTATATTTTAAAACTTAATTTAAAAAAAGATAAACTTTATATTTTCTTTGATTAATGTTATAAAAGTTTACACTATCAAGTAGGAGCATATTACTCAATATATAATTTGGACAAGTTGATGTGTCACATTAATAATAATTAAGATATATGGCCATAAATAAGTCAACTTATTGGAGTATATGAAACTGATATATTTTAATATAAATAAATCATTTTAGTTTCATTTGACTATAAATTATATCCAGAAGGTGCCATTTTTTTTCTTAATTTTATTCTAAAATATTATTTTTTAATCAATCTGTTTTAGTTATTAATACCAATGTATGAAATTTAATAATTAAAAACCCACGAATTTTGCTAATTTAACTATATAGGGTTGATTTTGAGATTCATTCTAAATTTTAAAAATAAAATGTATAATTTTATAACTTACCTCCAAGTTGAAGGATTCTTTTAAATATTTTACCTTTTAATAATTGACATAGTTGGTCACCTATGACAACTTTATACTAATATACTATTTAATTTTATATATTATTTTTTTGACCAAATAAAAAGAGAAAGAAAAAACACCTACAGCTTTTATGGTATGAATATATATATATAACATAATCCCAGAATTGTTTTGTTCTCACAACTTATATAACAAGACAATCTAGCCACTGCGTGGTGTTGTTGATAAAGATGGAGAAGATGATGGGTTTACTTAAAATCAATGTGAAGAGAGGTATTAACCTTGCAATTAGGGATGTTATAGACAGTGATCCTTATGTTATTGTCAGGATGGGTAAACAGGTTAGTTTCTTCTTTCTTTTCCCCTTTCTTTTTGATGATATTAAACTAGTGCTATATTGTTCTTGAGTTTTTTTTTACTTTGATTTTGTGATATAGGTTAATTTGTGTTGATTTTGTTTGTTTTTTACCATAAGTTTATGAAGTTGTATGACTTTTTATGCGTGGAAAGACAAAATGTCTCGTGTTTTTTTAAGATATCTTCCTATGTTTAGGGTTGTTAGAGCTTTTTTAAAACCGAAAACTAGACCGAAATGGATTAGAAAAATCAAAACTGATAAAATTGATGAACTTTTATAATCGATAAAGATGATGAAATTGAAACTGGCCAGGTTCCCAAACTGAATGGAAAGTTTAATGGACCGACTCGGTTTCGAAAATTAGAACCTAAAGCTTAACAATCGGATCCGGTTTCGAAAGCTAGAACTAAAAGTTGGGTGAAGCTATTTCCTCCATAAAATTTATTATTTTCTCCATCATTCCTAAAAAACTCCATCTTTTTATTTTCTCCATAAAAGAAAATCCTTATTTATCACCAAAAACCCAAATTTCTCGAGTAACTATCCACCTTCGCCTCTTCTGTTCTAATCCTAAAAAACCCTAGTCACCAAACAAAAGTAGTTTCTACAGTTCCAAAAATAAAAATCTATCGTTAATCTTATTTTTATTTTAAATATATGGGATGATATATCGAATAAAATCTCTTTTTAAATCTATGATTTTTTTTTGCATAATGAGTTATAGGAACTCTATATGCTAAAAAAAAACTTGTTCATCGTTTTAATATCGATTTCTTGTTTAATTGTTTCTTTCCTGTATATTGAGTTCAAAATATAGATTTTTTGTGGTTTGATTAGTGTCTGTTGATTGCAATCCGGCTAAAAGAACTAGACATAAAAGTTTAGCGGTCCGACCTCTAGCGGTCCGGTTTAGAACTTAAAAGTTAAGGGTCCCGGTTCTTAAAATTTAGCGATCCCATCTAGTTTGAAAAACTAGAACCAAAGCTTAAGGGTACTATTCGGTTTCGAAATCTAAAACCAAAATTTAGACGATTCGGTTTCAAAAACTGGAACCGAAAACTTAACCCTCCCATCCAAAAACTAAAACTAAAAAAACTTAGTGGTCCAATTTTTTTCGGAAAAATAGACCTGAAAATTTAAGATTCAATTCTGGTGCGGTTACCTTAAAACCTACATAAGGTAATTTGAGTAAATTTAATCATGTAGTTAAAAGTAAAATAAAATAAAATATAAGTATAAAGTCAATAAATTGTCTCTAATTTGATTTTGCAGAAGGTAAAGACTCATGTGGTGAAGCATAACCTCAATCCTGTGTGGAATGATGAACTAACTCTTTCTATTACAGATCCAACCCTTCCAATCAAGATTGTAAGCATCATCTATCCACCTCGACCTCGCTTTAAACTCGTAACTTAGTGAATTCAATATTAAAGATGGAACTTCTAAACTTGTTGCATCGCAGGTAGTTTACGACAGAGACTTATTTTCTCTAGATGACTATATGGGGGATGCAGAGTTTGATATCGGTCCATTTCTGGATGCTGTTAAAATGAAGCTGGATAATCTCCCTGATGGTACCATAATCGGAAAAGTTATTCCGGGAAGGCATAACCATTTAGTGGAAGAGAGCCGCATTGTATGGAGCAATGGCAAACTTGTTCAAAACATGTGTCTGAGGCTTCAGAATGTGGAGTGTGGTGAAATCGAACTACAGTTAAAGTGGGTAGATATTCCGGGTTCAAGGGGTTTGTAATTTTTTTTGATTGGGAATTCATCTTTTGATTTCATAGATTTGTTATAGCTGAGTGTTCTTGGTTTATTGTTGAAGAACATACTAGTGTAGTATGAATATAAAATTTTACAATAGGTGAATGTTTCTGGTTTATTGCTCAGGAATTCTTCGTGATTAAATGATATTTAATTTTAGAACCAATTAAATTTACTTACTTTACTAACAAGTGAGTTTTTTTATCAGGTTTGACCGATCAAATTTATTTCTCTAATTTTTTTTATAAAAACTAGAACTAATAATGGCTTTCTTAATATTTGTACTCCTTATAAGTCATTTATTATGGAACGGATGTCTAATTAAATGGGAATAGGATTTTGTAGGTAAAAAGCGTCGCAGAAATAAGTAAGAATCTATACATGGAAAAAATTGTTGTGGAGGCATAAATGTGAAAAAGTGTTGAATTTGGACATTTTAAAGGATTGGATCAAATCGCCAGAATCCAGACTAAAATAAAAGAATAGTTCAGGGATTAAAGGTTCAGGGATTAAAGGGATAAAATTAATCTCTCTTTTATGTTTCTAAAATATTACAATACGAGTCATTTTCCTGAGGTCATGAGCTCTTTTTATCCAATTACACGTGGAGACAGTAACTAATTAAATAATTAACATTTAATTTTATTATTATTAAAGATTGTTATGTGAATTTATGATCGTTTTAATGGAGATATTCATAAATAAAAAGATTGCACTTTATTACTAATCGTTTCGGTTACGTTAAAACAAGATCATACTAATAATGACATTGTCGGAATAATTATAAACTGATATGCTATAAATATATTTGGTTTTTGTTATAAGATAGTCCAATAATATCTAATCAGATTAATTATATTATATATAATTAAATAATAATTGAGCCTATAGGTGAAAAAGCATTGCGAAGGTATAAGTGTGGTAACCGATTTGAATTTGGCACTATGAAAGATTTGGTCCAAATCTCAACAATAAAGTATGAACAAATAATTCATGGACTAAATTGATAAAATTAAATATAGTGGTTGTGGTCCCCGATCACAAACTTGTAAAAGTAAATGAGCTTTATGCAACTAGGGTTTCTAGTTGCATATGCATATAAAGGAAGATTGAGATTCAATCATTCCTTTAACCTATACCCTAAAATATTCATTGCCCCTTTATTGAGAGGAAGACTTAAAACTTTCTTCACTACAAGAAAAACTGAAGTAAAGATTCAAATCAAGATTATGGATAGCAGCAAGGAAAACCATGTGTTTATTTTATTCTATATAATTAGTAAATCACATTGAGGGTTCTATATTCCACGTTTGTGATAAACTTTATTGAAGTGATTGAATCAATTTTATCACTATATAAATAAATTACAGTAGTATGTTATGGGTGTAAATAACGGTATTTCAACTGTCGGCTTTTAGTTACAAACACTAAAATTAACCAAAACAACATGAAACATAACATAAATCACAACACAACATAAAGTTTCTCAAAACAAAATACAAGTTTACCGAGAGAACACTCAGCTTATAGTTTTTCCCTCACAAAAAAGTTCCTAACTTTTATTTTTATGAAACTCAACAACACTCTCATTTTCACCCAAGACCAACACCATTTTCTTACTTCTTATTTATTATAATAGAATCAAAGATGAGAGAGATAGAACTCCAAGCTCATGATAGAAATTGGTAAGTTTTTTAAATAATCATTTGAGAGCTATTGACACTAACCATATAATATATGCACGACTTATACTATTAGTGGAACCAAACTTTTTTAAGTCTATTTTTCTTGTACCATTTATGAATAATCTTAGTGTTTGTAAGTAAAAGCCGATACTTGTTAATTTCCAATCAAACGCATTTTGATCAATGACTGAAGTTGTCCCATATTTACATATTCGTGATATAATAACATTATTAGTTTCATCCAAAAAATAGAATTATCTTCAAAAGTTTCAGCAGGTAAAGTTCTTGCACGAAAGTTCTTGCATCCAACAGGTAAGACTCATGCCCTTAGGTTTCAACAAATATTATTATCATAATTTTCAGCAGATCTCATACCTTTAAGTTTTGGCAGACGTCTTTGCAATTAAGACTCGACAGATGTCAGACATCAGTCACTTTGAGCCTACTTTTAAAATTTTCCACCTAGGCTTACATTAACTTCACTATTCACTATTACAACTCTTTAACAAATACATTCAGACATATCAACTCACCATGTTTTTTAAGATTTGAAACTAAAATAATTTTGAAATAGATAAAAGTTGTGCTATTACATTTAGCTTTCATATATGTTTGGTACTTTTCATACTTCATTTTGAGATGTCCTAGCTTTTTGCAAAAGAAACATCAACTTGAAGAAAGTGATTCCTTAGGTTTCTTCACTCATGAACGAGAAACCTTATAAACATCATCAGCATACTTTCTCCTCTTTACCTCTCTCATGTCAGAACTCACCATATGCACTTTATGAGATTCTTGTTTAAGTGTCTCTTTAGCCTAAGTAATATGAGAGGTCAGTTCACCATATGGCATTTGTTGTATATTAAGGTTTTTTTGGGTTTTTTACCTAGTGGTAAAATTGTAAATATTGAAAATCAGAAAATGCGACTTTACGGAGTAAAATTGGTTCTTTTAGTAATTCCCTAATATTTATTCATATTTCTATGGTGTTCTGGCCCGTCTAACCTATCCATTGATGGTTACAGAATTATCCATAGGGTATAATGAGTCGAAGGAATTATCGGGAATTTAGTTTAGAGAGAGAGAAACGAGAATACTAGAGAGAGAAGCTTTCAAAAGTACAAATAAAGTAATGATTGTTCATTCTTTCCAAAATGGAGTGTTTCTTTATATAATAATGGCGGTGAGCCTAAATGTCACATAATTGATCCATTTATGACTATTCCACCATATAATTTTACTAACGTGAACCAAATTTATTACTTATTACATGAAACACCCTAAATATTTTACATTTATTAATCCTACTTTACAAGACTTATATTGAACCGAATTAGCCTAATATTTTCCCTATCGAGTATGCAGCTTAGATAAATATTAGTTAAATCGGTATACTCTTTGGTCCATTAGTGACTTTAATTGTATTAGACTTCATGTGTCAAAAACCCACATGAATAGCTATAAATATTTTTATTCATATTGAGAGTGGTGAACAATTAATAGAATAATCATTTATATAGTGAGTTTTATTTAGTATTATTCATATTTGTATGGTATTCTACCAAGTTTGACCTAACCATAAGGTCGAACTTAACTGATTATCATTAGTGGATACTGGTATTTGGATAGTACATTTACAAAACCATCTAAAAAAGTCACAAGCTACCATTATTTTTTTATATAAGAAAGTTTGTTTTGGAAAATGTGATAGCACCAGTCGAAGCTCCATCATTATATGAGGAATTGCACGAACCTAAGAGCATTCCATATACGATCATATTTCAAGCTCAATTAACATATGAGCGTCGAGATCCTACATAAGAGGTTGAAATCCTTCACAATCAGGTGAAGAACATAGGATTAAGACCTTCGAGGCAGATATTTGAGCTTAAGAAAATACATATCGATCAAAATTCTTTGAAAGTTCATAATAGGGTGTTGAATTTGCTCCAATCATGTGGCAAATGGTCTCATGATGTGCACATAAAGGGCGATAAAGTCTAAAACCGACACCATATGTCTTCTTCGTCGAATGACATGCCTATTGAACTTTGTTAATATACAAAATATATCAAGCACATGAGGATTAACGCTCTCATTCTAGACATCGTCAAAAATCAAGGAAAATACACCATCAGTGAAGGGATCCAATTAGGGGGGTCCGAGGTAGACCCTTCCTAAGGTCCAAACCTAGTAATGTAACCTCAGGTTATTACCGACGATGAAATTTGAGGGGTGGTTAGACCTATTAATGACACTGTGTTAATAACTTCATGCATTTCCATGGTAGAAGGAATGAAGGAAGGTTCTGATAGATACCGATAGTTTTACCCACATAATCCTTAAAAAACACTGGACATGATAAAAAAACTCATAACTTACCGAAATATTGATAAAAGTCTTGTGGGGTTTACATGAGAGGATATTAAGATCTTGGTAAAATGAAGATCGTTTATACCTAGGAAGAGGAGAATACAAGAAAAAAATGAGTACTTTATTTATGGCGGTAGAGATCCCTAATGTCAATAACACGATCTTAGGTTAATCTTGGATTTTTCAAATGAATGCAATTGCTTTAGCAATACAACAATGCCTCTGCTAAGCAATGAATGGTAAAGTGGTGTTCATAAGAGCGGATAAGAACACCTCTAGGGAGTGCAATGTCGACTTCCTTGCTCTTAATAATAAATAACAATCATAAAGGGTCTCAATTGATGTAAAGAGGTTGGACGACCCTCGTGAGGCCCGAAGCCCGGTAGTACTTGGAAATATAAAAGAAAAATCAAAATTTAAAGAGAGAAAAATTATAAAAATTAGTGACAATCTCTCGAGAAGTCTTCAGACTTTGTTTATATCATTTTCCAACAAAACATTAGATCTTTCTTTCTTCGAAGTCACAAGATGTAATAAAGGTACCCTCGAACGTTATATATAATATTATAAGTAAATCTAAATATACAACCTACCATTCAAAGAAGAAGTTTCTTCTTTATTGAAAACTTAAAGGCTATTGTATTTGAGATGGACCAATTATCTGAGGTCATACATATCCAAGAATCTACATACCCATTATGGACAACCAATCTAGTGCTGGTGCGAAATAAAATTAGAATATGGAAAATGTATGTGGATTTTACGAACTTGAATATATCATGTTTTAAAGCCTTATCACCGATGTTGAGGGTAGATAAGTTGGTAGATTGAACTTTGGATAATAATCTATTACCGTTCACTGATTTGTACTTTAGTTATAATTAGATATATATAAACTCAACATACCAAGAATGTAGTTCTTTTATTACCTATTAAAGCCCCTATTACTATAAATTCATACATTTTTGAAATCTGATAATGATGGATCTTAGATGCACCTTTGTTGGGTCGCTGGCCGGACATGATAACCTTATCCCCAACATGATAACCCCACTTTGAATTCTCTTCGACGGACTCGAGATGCATATCTACTTCTCATTAAAATCTGATAATGATGGATCCTAGATACGCCTTTGTACTCTTCTTCTCAACCACGTCAAGTTCGGATCTTATTATTTCTAGTCTCGGAGTAATTTTTTTACTTTGAAACATGGAGCAGAGCTTCGGTAGGGGTTACTACATCCATCCCATAAACCAATGCAAAATGTGATTCTTGGGTCGCTGGCTGAGGGCCGTTCGGTAAGCCCGCACTACTTCTTGTAGATAATTTGTCCATTTTCTGGCGGTCCCCTCTAACTTCTTTCTCAAGTCATCAACGATAGTTCTGTTCGTAATCTGTACTTTCCTATTGTCTTGTGGATGGAAAGGTGATGAAAATAAATATTGGATGTTTGATAGGAACATAAAGCTTTCATATCCTTGTTATCAAATTGAGGACTGTTATCTGTTGTGATTATGTTTTGACATGAACATAAAGCTTTCATATCCTTGTTATCAAATTGAGGACTGTTATCTGTTGTAATTTTTATTGGGACTCTACATCAGTAACATATTATTAGATAAGATAAATTTGATAATATCTTTTGATTTAGTTCCAGACAAAGGCTCGACTTCCACCAACTTGGAAAAATAATCAATAGGTACTATGATTCTGAATGCACTCAAAGAAGGTTATATATTCCCTTAACTTCTTTAGGTACTTCACCTGATTATATTTATTTGCTTTAGCCTAATCAGATGCATGGTTGATTAGTAGTTGTGAATCGTTTATCAAACAAACTCTCATGGCCCCACATATTTGTGTAAGTCATAACACTGCCAATACTGCTTTGTATTATGCTTCTTTGTTAGATACTCTATAACCAAATCATATCGATTGATACATTGTTTCTCTGGTTGGGGCTACCAACTAAATCCCCGCTCTACAACCCAAAATGTGTGAGCCCCATCAGTCCGAATAACCCACTCATGTTTGGACATGTTAATATATGGATTTAGCTCACGTCATTCAGAATGAAACTCGACTGAAAAATATGCCAAGGCTTGCGCTTTGATTATTGTGTGAGGTTCAAATTTGATGTCGTAGTCTCCTAGTTACATTGACCACTTAGTCATCCGATTCCATAAATCAAGATTTATTATTATATTTTTTTAATGGAAATGAGGTTTGAACGATAATATAATGGGTTCAGAAATTTGTCATCATTTTTCGTGCTACCACAAATAAAGACAATGCTAGTTATCCAACTTCAAATAGTTGTTTTCAGTTTCCAACAAAATTTTGCTTACGTAATATGTTGGGCGTGGATAATTTTTAACCTCTCTAACTAACATTGGACTTGCTGTGTAATTTGACACCGCGACGTAAAGAAATAGCTTTTTGACTAATAGTTCACTTAGTTAGAATTTATGGAGAAGATATATGCTCTTTTATCTAGACAAAATCTTCATCACATTCTAGAGTCCAGTTGAAACAATTCGTTTTTCTTAAAACTTGAAAAATGGAGCATAGTCGTCTGACGATCTTGATATGAATATGTTTAAAGCAACGAATCTTATAGTTAAGATTTGTACCTCTTTGATGAATCTTAGATCTATATTATTTAAGGAATTCAACCTTATTGGGTCTGGTTTAATTTTTTTTCACTCACTCTATATGCCTAAGATTTTTCCGGATCGCACCATAAAGGTACATTTTTCTTGATTCAATTTTGAGTGTATGTTGCCTTTAAGTTACAAAACATATTCTGTAGATCGGAAAAATGATCTTCATCCCTTGTGTTTTTATTAACATTTCATAAATCTAGACTTCAACATTCTTTTTTATTTCGTCGGCAAAATCTTTGTTCACTAGACGTTGATAAGTAGCCCCGACATTCTTCAACCCAAACGGTATTAGCTTGTAGCAGTGTAAACCTATACCAATTATGAACGCAGTGGTGTCTTGGTCGTTCAAATCCACCTATATCTAATTATACCCAAAATATTCATCCATAAATGATAAAAGTTTGTTGCCCGAATTTGAGTCTACCAGTTGATCAATTTTAGGAATGGGAAATGGATGCTTTAGATAAGCTTTGTTCAAGTCTGTTAAATCAACACACATTCTTTTTTACAAACATTAGGTTTTCCATTCATAATAGATATGTAAATTCTCTAATGTGGACTACTTTTGTTAACTAATATACCTCTGCCACAATTGGTTCAGTGTTTTTGCTAGAAAATGCTATTAGTTTTTGAATTATGGGGAAAACATTAAGACGTATAACAAGTTTGTGACAAATAACACTCACATGTACCCCCGCTACATCCTCAGTACACCAAGTGAACAAATGAAAATTTCTTGACGAAAAATATATTAGTCGTTCTAATATGACATGCGATAACTGGATCTCGATCTTCAAACTTTTTTCGTTGCAAAATGTATAAGTTTCCACGTCCTTACCGAGTATTATCAAACTGAGAGTCCCCCTTTTATGATCTACAACATCTGACTCCAAATAAATCCCCGATAACGGTTATTCTTTCTTTGTTTTAACATTTTTAACTGTCTTCAGAGCGAATGCAGTAAATTAAGACTCTATTGTCATTTTCTAGTAACATTGATAAACACTAATAATAATATGTATTTTTATAACCAAGACCTACTAAAAATTTCATTATATGATGTCAGACCAAACACCATAGTAAACATCACTTTTACCATCTTCTTACAAAACCCTTGGACTAGCAATACATCCTCCTCCGATTATTTGATGAGAGTGAATCCAGTTAAGCTCACTATTGTTCTATCACATTGGAGAATTAAAAGAGGGTCTTACATATATTTATAAGTAGACATGAATATGATGTTTTCTAAAGTTCTTGTGTCGATTACTATCTTTCAAAGTTCAGTTTCTTCAATGGTTGCTCTGATTACCATAACTTTCTCGTGAGGTTGTTAACTCCCTTAAACCATCATAGTAAAGATATACAAGGAATAATATATCTCTATAAAGGTGGGTTGACATTATTCCTTCTAAATGTGTCACTAAACTTACAATATTGTTTTACGAGAGTAATTGGTGGTTCCCTACACGGTATCTTCACCGAAATAGTCAATGACTCGAAAACATTGCACATATTTTTTACCTTCCCCACAATCGCGGGATCGTCAATTAACATGAAAACCATTTGGTTGGGATTAGGGTCTAAATACTCTACATCCATATAAAAATCATTAAAATTTCATGTTATCACCATCGTATTTTCATATTTTTTTGCAACCTTGATTACTTTACTTCGAACTTCTACTTGATTAATCACGCGAGCCTATTGTTGACCCATAGCTATATTTTAATAAATGTTGTCAAATTTCCATTCACGATCAGAGTTTAAATTTCATGATTCAAAAATATAAAATCCTTCATATCATGACCAACATCATTACGAACTGGGGTGGTTTTTCGAACTGAATGAAATTCCGCATCTTATCAAAAAACTTATCGACGCTCTCTTTTAGTTCTATAAACATATCAGGTCGGACCCATTGATTTGCTCTGGTCCTTTGCTGCTGAACCTAAGATTGCTGGTTTATCATCGATCGATGAGACATTGAACTTGCACTTGCTAGAAAAAAGCAGTCATTGGTTCTGGCTAAAACTTTTGACCTATTGTTATTGATAAACCAAACTAGGTGACTATTGAATCCATATTTACACTTTAATCCATCTTAATATCCCAAAGTCTTCCACCTTAATCTCTATTTGACCTGAGCTAGTATAGCACCAAAATTCAGACCTTTCTTTCTAGTTACTTCATCAGCCAATTCTCCGGGAAGAAGCCCTTATCTAAAAGAGGAAACAGACACTTGCTCATAACAATCATCTATGATATTCTTCATGAGAATGAAGCGTTTGGTATAATATTTCAAACTTTATCTCACCAATTGTTTGCACATCGTTTCCCACAGTCCCTTGCAAATCCTTGAATCCCACAAACTGTCTTCCGAACGTTGTCCAGAACATGTCAAAATTCTTGATAGAATTATGAGGAGGCCGTTAGATGTTTGGAAATGATTTATGATGACAATGAAGACTACCTCCAATTATGTCCCTCACTATACTGGTGGTCATCGTTAGTTGTTGCATGAAGACCCTTTTTAGATGGATTTGCAAATGGGTTATTTACTTGGTAATCAAAACTTTGGTTTCCCGATCCTCCCAATAGCAGAGCAAGATTTTCTCGGATTTGAATTATAGTTTGTTGTGGTCCAATATTACCTAATACAACCAAGATATCATTAACCTTAGAAGGATCTGCTTATCTCATGAGTCATGTTTTGTTTTCCGGTTCTTGCTCTCGCTTTGAACCTCGATGTTGACTGGAATGCCTCATGGAATAATGCCTACAACTAAAGTTTTGTCGCCTTCCTGTGATGGCGATACTCATCCAAAGAAGAATAAAATTCCTCCGAATTAAAGATATAATAATTGTTAAATTGTAAAGGGCTGTAATGATATTTGGCATTTCGTCCATTTCTCAAGGAATGATGGCTTCTGTCCACCCGAAAATTCTTTCTTGGGTAGTTTCGTAAGAAAAAAGACTTAGTGTCGTCTCTCTTAGAAACATATTTGTCCCCAACTACTTTAAGAGTTTCTGATCGGACCTTTATTGGTCGAGCTTTCAATTTTTGTGTGTGTATATAATACAACAAATTCACTACATAATTGATTTGGATGCTCATATAGGGTTAATTGATCTTGTTGCTCTTCATATTGATGTTGCGCTTGAGCGTCCCATCCTTGTTGGTCAGAACCCTCTCCAATCGGTATTCCTTCTATTATTACTACATGATCCACTTACATCTTAATATTTATCTTCAGTTAAAATCCGAAGATGAGTCTAGCACACTAATGATTTTGGATGTTCGTATTCGGGTACCTGTCTAAGCTCCCACTATGGTCACCACTGATGACTCCAGATATATCCAAGGGGTAAAAAAATCTAAGATATATTGATAAGAATCAAACAGATGTTAGAGAGATAAGTCGAAGCGGTAATTCTAGAGAGAGCAAAACTGTAAAAAAATTATAAAAAGTATGGTCACCCTTTCCAAGAAAATGTACATTGCTTGATATAGTAATGGCGGTGGACCATTAGGCCTACATGGTTAGCCTATTTTTAGCTATTTACCCCATTATTTCCCTAATATTAAACACATCTACTCATGATCACACATAATACCCTCAAAGTTGCACATTTTTTGGATTTATATTACAAAGTAACATTGGTTCAATATTTTAACGGTCTGACATACCGGTTAGATAATGCGGTCGTTATATAGCAGGAATTCATATTTTACTTTGCCATTAGTAATAAAGTAATATGATTTGAATAATTTTCTTAATATCACACCGTCTAGAACCATTACCATTATTCTTTTTGAATTCCATCACTTGAACGTTCATTTTTCATCTTTCAAATCAATTTTAGAAAACTCGAATAAAGTCCTTGTCTCTTCCTTAAATTCAAAATTGCATATATACTTATCCAATCAACTATTTTTGAAATACCATTTTCTTTAACTCTCCGCTTCATTCCATATATTCCTCTATCAATATTAGATTTTTACAATATTTATCAACTTTAAAATACCATATTTTTTAGATCTAAAGAAAAGGAGTAGCAATCTCAAGCTTCCCGTTGACTCATCTAAATTACTAAAGTTTTTTTTTGAATCACATACTTAATACATTGCTGATATGATAATTCCACTGCCTCCATTCTATTCCCAATAAATATTGCTAAATCTACTTCCCCGACGCAATTAGTTGACCGAAATGTATTACTGTAATATTGAAAGGTTCATCTCATATTATTTGATCGTATAATTTATTGTAGAATATGTTAGCTAAACTTTCAATTTCAATTGTTACTCTTCTTATTATTGTTCTAGCTATTACAAGGTTATGAATGAAGTATCATCGTGAGGTATCACCAATCCTCTTAAATATCATCAGTAAGTGAGACAAGTTTAAAGTTAAATTTTAATGCAAGTGCAAAGATGATTCATTGACTAAATGAACTTCCAGATCTTTCCTGTAGTTTTTCCATGATGAATTAGTAACTATGATAACGTATATCCCTAAAAGATAATGCATAACTCATGTTGCTTATCTTTCTTTTGTCTTTTTGGACTTCATTCTTCAATCTTTTTTCTCTCTCTTTCAAGTCGTTTAATGAATTCCACCAACTCCCCGTTATCAATCAACCTTTGAATTTTATCTTTTAGCTAAAAATAGGCCCCTTGAGAGTCTGTGATCATTATGATATGTAAAATAATACCAAAAAATTATTTCATTAACCGGTGTGTACATAACTTTAGGTGTTTAGTAGTAAAACAAGTGGTCACTTGTCTTACCATAAACAATAACTATAAGGGAATTTAACTTAGTATACCGTCGGTTTGGGTTATCATAATAAAAAAATTATGGTCTATTCACAAGATCTCATGTAACCTCCGAAACTCTTTTAGTATCAATTCTTTACTTCTCAAATGAATCCCTTTATTCTCTGTCATTTTAATTTATATTGTTCCTCTTTTATTTGTATCTTCCACTTTGATATACCTTTCTGTTCTTGCTGACATATCTTTGATACAACCCACATGAAATTTTATCAATTATGTTAACAAGATATTATTACAGGAAATTAAGTGTATTCCAACATTCCAATACAATCATTTTCTTTATAAACCTTTGAACATAATCCTTAAGGATTTTTCGACCTTTTGGAATAAATTCATAATATGATCTTCTTCATGTTTTAATGCTTTATGAGCTATAAAATAATGTCAGAATGAAGTCCATAATTTAACAAAGCTATATATTGATCACAATGATAAATTATTAAACCAAACGAGTATCATCCATTTCAATGTCATTGAAAAATTCTAACAAAATCGAGTATCACGCGGATTGAATCCTAACATAATATCCCAAATCTGCTAGAGGTGATGCTCTAGATCTGTTGTTCATCGTATCTTTTTCATTATGTAAGGGTCAATTTTCCTTGATAATTTCCCTTCTATTTTTTTTTTCAGTGGAGATTCAACCAACATGTACGTATTCATTTTTGGTCCTACATCCTTCTTTTCCTTCTCTTCAAATAGTTTTTATTTTTCTTTAATTTTACTCTCCTTTGAAAATGCTTTATTACTTGACTAAACAACTTTACTCACTCATTCTCCTTCGTGAAAATCAAATTCCTTTCCAAAAGTTAACTCATCCTTATTTTTTTTCTTCAGTTGGACTTACATTGTCGTCCAAAGTAACGTTTTTAGTAATCAACTATAAAGTTTTTTATCTTTAATTCAAACCATTTTGAATTTCTTCATTTCGTTTATTTTGAAATAAATTCAAATTAACCTTAAATTAAGGGGGAGAACCTTAATTTACTTATATAAGACAATCAACAACTGAAACATGCAATCCTAAACAATACTCTAAGATTCAATTAATCAAAACATTCTTTTCATATAACCCTAAATCCATGTTTCTAACCAGGTCAATCAACATATAATCCTAAAGGCACCATGAATTTCATACAATTAATTGAAACATATATAAATTCCATGTTAGAGTTTATTGAATCGCTCGATAGTTCTATTATACATAAAAATTGAATAAGTCCTTATGTCTATCAGTTATACTATTAGGAATAAAATTCATAATAAATTTACTAGTCAAGTTGTTCTTCTTAACAATGACTGATTGTATGTGTCCCCTTTATGTTCATGATCATGGTGGTTTGAGTTTGCTGGATTTATTAATCAAATTGAGTTCTTTCAATCTTGTTTTGAATTATGAATCAATCTGAATTCTTATGGCTGTATAATGGACAAAGCTAAGAGTGTAACAATAAAAAAAGAGAAGACAAAAGAAACTAAAATTTTGTATGGTCAAGCCAATCAATAAAGCGGTAAACAAAATTGTACTATAGGTGAATAAATTCTATCACACCTCTTAGTTATATAGATAATATAATTTTGTTTAATCTTTGACTTAATTGCATCATCTCTTATTATGTCACTTTGTAATCATGAACCATAAACCACTTATTTTGTTTCCATTAATTTAGTAATTGAACTTTCCAATTTAATCTTAAGTGTTAATATATGAGCTTCATTCTTCATAGAACTCAAATTTAATTTCATATCTACACCTACCTCCCTTATGAGTTTTCACATATTAATCGAATTTATTTTTATATAATTAATTCGATTTATTTATTAATTAGAACATCTTATAACAATAACTAAATAAACCACCATGTATAAATTTTCAAACATATCTTAGTAAAAACAAACTATAGTCGGGTTATAATAAAAAAATAAAAATTCAAACGTTATATTGAAACTCGTATCAAACTATACAATTTTAATTGTAATTTTACCCAATACCCAATAATTTTAATTGTTAACATTATAAAAATAATTGTAAAAATTTCTCTTTCCTAACTAGCTAGAGTGGGAAACTCCTTAGAGTAACGGTAGGAATTTTCAACGGCTAGTTCTTCGAAGATTCAGTTTTGGCTGGTGTTCTTTCCGGTGACCACCATTCCGGAAGACCCTTAGCTTAATTATCCATCTCAATTATCCAATTTTCCCCTTTCTTCCGTTTGTAGAATATAAAAACTATATGAACAGAGAGAAGAAGAAATTTGTTTTGTACGTGATACATTGTATGTCTCCTATATTTATAATAGTATATTATTCTGTTTTAATGACATAATAATATCTTTGACTAATATAATATAATATTTTCTGTTAAATACAAAATCAAATCTTTATTAGAATATTAATAATATTTTAACATCAAGAATACCTCCCTTAAATTAAGATTGCTGATAACTTCCAAACTTCATATTTTTTTTTGCTCTCTCTTCTGGTGCTTCCGATCTTCTATGGTCTTTCCCGGTCGCCTCCAATCATCTACGGTTTTTTTTTTCCGGTCACCTCCGATCTTCCCGATCTTCTACGGTGTTTTCTAGTCGGTTCCGGTCACCTCCAATCATCTATGATCTTTTCAGGTAACTTCTGATCCTGCTCCTTCCTTTTTTATTCTTTTATCTTTAACTTTTTCTTTTCCTTATCTTCTCTTCTCATTCTTTTGTTATTTATCTTTTTTCTTTCTTTCTTTTTCTTTTTTCTTTATTTTATTTTTTGTCTTTTTTTCCCTTTCTCTTCTTCTCCTCATCATTTTTTAATTTCCTCCTTCTTCTTTCTCATTTCCTTCGCTTTTTTTTCGACAAACAGTGCTCTTCTTCTTCTTTTTCTCTAACACATAGTGCTCTTCATCTTTTCTTTCGGCGGAAAACAAAAAACGCTTTTTCTTCTCACTTTTGTTTCTCCAACCGAAAATGTCAATAGATTCTTCTTCTTTTGCCTTTTTTGTCTTCTTTTTTTTACTTTATTTTTACTCTTTTTTCGGCGGACAGCTTGTTTCTTTTCTTTTTTTTTTCCGACGGACAGCCAGCGTATAAAAGAACACTCTTCTTTTTCCTCATTGACTCTGATACCAGTTTTAAAATATAAAAACTATATGAACATAGAGAGAAGAAGAAATTTTTATTAAAACTTTTTTATGTTGTTTTTGTATTTGACATATGTATCTCTTATATTTATATTAGTATATTATTTTAACTAATATAATATTTTCTATTAAATACAAAATCAAATCTCTAAAAAAATATGAATAAAACTTTTACATCAAAAATATTTTATCTAAATCTTTGATCCATATGTTAATTAATATATCGAGCTTAATTGAATTCGGTTCCAAAGAACATATCTTTTCTCTTTATTATATCTTTTCTCCTTTTTTTTTTTTTCAATTTCTGGTTCCGTTTAGATGGCTTACTTGGCTTTCGTCATCGTTGGTTGTGTAAATCGGGGCGAGTTCATTGATCCAACTCGGTTCCAACCAATTCGGTCACCGTTTGTCTCCAACTCATCGGAGTGGAGAAGTTCTCAGATAATGGTTTGCGTTTGACGGAGTCAATGACCAAGTTGTGTGGCTGTCTGAAAGGATCGAGTATTGCGCTCGCCTTCTTCTTTTCGAATCGTCATCCAAAAACTGCTCTTTCTTTTGGGATGTTTGGATTCTTAGCTTCCTTAACCTCTCTCCTGACTGGTAAAAACAAATTTTTCAAGGTGGGTCCTTTGATTTCGGTCTAAAAATCGCGAGTCTTTCTTACCTCTCATCACGTGGGTCCTTTGATTTCGGTCTAAAAATCGCGAGTCTTTTGGTTTAATTACTTAAACCCTCTGTCCCTTTATAGTTGACGTTATAGGCTGGGGCACATTAATTAAGAAATGTCATTATTAGTTTTGAAATTATAAAAAGTAAGTATAGTTGCCATAAATAACCTTCTCAATTAATATGTACAGTGAACAAAACTAGAGTAAATAATTAATATGAGAAGGGATATAAATGGTAAACAACCATTAATGCTACCTCAATCGACAACTAATTTGGGACAAATATTTTTTCCTAAAACGACAAGTATTTTGGGACGGAGGAGTATCACGTGGGTCTTTTGTTTTACATTAAATTCATGAAACCTTCGTTTTTTTTTCTACTCGTTTAATTACTTATCTCGCGGTTCCTTTGTCTTTAATTAAATCCATAAACTATCAAACCTATGTACTCATTCGATCTTTATCAATTTAATTTTTTTGATATATCAATTTATCATTAATGGATATAGTTAGTAACTTTAAATTGATTTATATATTTTGTTTTGACCGGTTTAATGGTGTATTTTATCAAATTTAAAGTCATCGAATATTTTCTTTTATTAGTAATCGATATTTTGAGAAGGTTAGATTGCGAAATATGGTGCAAATATAAGTTGTTGATTCGCCTTCTAAACGGTTTTGATCCTCATAAGTCAAGGCTAAACGTAAGAAGGATTTGTCCTCCAAAAGGACCACGGTTTGATACGTTATAAGTTTCTGTTCCTTCTCAATATTGCTTCTTGGAATGTGAGGGGTCTTAACGACCCTGTTAGACAAAAAGATGTTACTGACTTCATAATTAGTAATAGTATCACTATGTTAATATTAGGCTTAAATTAGGAAATAGTCCTTCGACTATTCCATTTTCTTTCAGTCAGTCCCTCGATTTTAAAATCACCGGTGAGAGTCCCTAGACTTGGCAAGATCTATAAATTTAGTCCTTAACTTACAAAAATTATAAACTTCCTAAATCGAGAGACTAAATTTATAAATTTTCTAAGTGATGGACTAAATTTATAGATTTTGCAAGCCTAGGGACTCTTACCGGTGATTTTAAAGTCAATTGACTAAATGAAAGAAAACGGGATAGTTGGTGAACTATTTTCGTGATTTAAGCCTTAATATTATTGGAAACTAAATTCTAACTCTATAAAGTTGATTCCATTATTAGGTATATGGTTCCTTTTTGGCATGTCATTACCAACCATTTTTCCCATCCCCTTGGTAGAGTTGAATTGTCTGGAACCCTAGTGTTATCCCTATTTCTACGATTTCCCATTCCAATAAGTTCATTCATTGTTTGGCCAATTGCCATAATTTTAATACCTCATTCAGATTCACTGCCATCTATGCTTTCAATGATGATCTGGACCATACTCAACTTTGGGAAGATTTAAATTCTATTTCTAACCAGGATAAAGGAATCCCCTTGGTTGTCCTTGGGGATTTCAATGCCATTCGTCACCCGGAGGAGCGATCGGGTTCCTCTGATTATTGGAATTCTGCTATTGATAATTTTAATCAATGTTGTTACCTTAGTGAGCTCAGTGACCTCCGCACGAGCTTGCTTGCCTCAACCGTAAAAAGTTTAGGGACATTAGTTCTAGGGTCTTGATTGCTCAAAACAATCTCATCCAAGCCCAATCTAACCTTGCTCACTATAATATCAACTCTATTATGGTCACCAAAGAAGTCGATGCTTCCACGACTTTCATTTTTCTTAGCCGTGCTGAAGAATCCTTTTCAAGAATTTTTTTAGAGAAAACTCGATCAAGCTTGGTGATAAAAACACAAAAATTTTCCATAACAGTATAAAGACTCGTCTTTAACGCAACAAGATTCTCTCCATTAACAATGACCAGGGTGTCAGTGTATCTTCTCCCGTTATCGTTTCTAACGTTATTGTAAGATACTTTGAGGACTCTATTGGTACTAGACATCCTGGTGGTTACCCGGGATTAGAGAAATTTTCCTCTCTCATTTCCTTTAAAGTTAATGATGTTGATAGAGTCTCTATGATTTGCGAGATCACTTGCAAAGAGATCAAACCGGTCATTTTTAATATTAATAACAATAAATTATCTGTGTCGTGATGGTTTTAATTCTAGCTTCTTCAAGTCTACTTGGAATATAGTTGGACTTGATATCTATAAAGTCATCCTTGAGTTTTTTCACTCGGGATCTCTTGATACCTCTTGGAATTCCACTTTCATCGCCCTCATTCCTAAAAAGGATTCTCCTTCTGGTGGCTGCTGATTTTAGACTGATTTCTCTTTGTAGTGTTGTCATCTCTTAACTAATAGAATTAAGGATTCTTTCCCCTACCTGATTGATAATTCCCAATCGGCTTTCATATCGGGTAGGAATATCGTTGATAATATACTTCTCTCTTAAGAGCTTCTATGTCGTTATCACACTAACAATAAAGGTAAAAGGATTACCCTTAAAATTGATCTTATGAAAGCCTTTGATAATCTTTGTTGGCATCTCATCTTTGACATTCTCGTTGCGATGAATTTCACGGATAAGATGATTACTTGGATCATCATTTGTAGTTCCTCTCCTTCTTACTCGATCATTATCAATGGAGATCCTTTGGAATCTTCAAAGGTAGGAAATGTCTTAGGCAAGGAGACCCACTTTCCCCTTTCCTCTTTGTCCTTTTCATGCAAGTTTTATCTAGTATCCTTAAGGAAAATAGTAATGAAAAAAACTTCCATTTTCACTAGAAGTGTCACAAACTCAAAATTACTAATCTCTGCTTTGTAGACGATCTTATGATCTTCTGTCACGGTGATATCAACTCTCTTCTCCTCATCAAAGAGGCACTTGATGATTTCTACTCTCTTTCTGGCCTTAGAGTCAACCCCTCTAAGACTCAAATCTTTCTTTTGGGTATCAGTAGCCCTCTTCGGTCTAAGCTCCTGTCTATTATGGGTTATTTGGAAGGTTATCTCCCAGTTAAATATCTGAGAGTTCCCCTTCTCACCAGTCTCCTTACTCACTTAGATTGTCATCCTCTCCTTCACAAGATTACCTCCCGGATTGATTCTTGGACATCCAAGCATATCTCATATAACGGTAGACTTCATCTCATTAAGTATGTGTTATTCGCTGGTTAGGTTTATTGGTCATCCATATTTATTCTCCCATCTATGAACATTAAAGAGCTGACCCAATATCTTCATCGTTACCTCTAGTCGGGTTGCATTATGAAAATTCATGGGGCTAAAGTGGCCTGGACCAATATCACCTCTCCAACATTGGAGGGCGCCCTTGGGATCCTATATCTAAAAATCTGGAATCAAACGGCTGTCCTTAAGAATATTTGGTCTATTATTAGTAATAACAATCACACAATCTGGTGCGATTGGATAAAACTTAAAAAAATCAAAAATAATAATTTATGGGATCTTTCTATTGGTTCTTCCCCTTCTTGGATTTGGAGGAAAATTCTTCGTCTTCGCCCGTTGGCTAGTAATTTGTACATGATGGCGATCCGAAGTGGCTCGACTACTTCTTTCTGGTACGACCCGTGGCTCCTCCCTACCTCTCTTGCTTTGTACTATGCTTCCAATATCATCAAGGATTCCCGGTTTGGTAAAAATCTCAAGGTTTCGGATATCATTCTTGACGGTCATTGGAATTGGCCTTCTAGCATCAGATTGGCTAGGGTTAGAAACCGTACCAATCTCATGGAAATTAATAACCTCATCCTCACTCTGCCCTATCCTACCATCAATATCAATGATGTTTCTTTTTGGATTAACGTGATTCAAACGGTTTCCCCTGTCGTGGGGTGGGCTGGGTTAGTATGGAATAAATTCAATATTCCTCGTCACTCATTTATTTCTCGGCTCGCTATCCTGGGAAAATTTTCTACCAGAGATAAGCTTCTTAGTTGGGGCATCAACACCCCACCTGATGGTGCCTTATGCAACTCTGACTCTGAAAATATTTCTCATATCCTTTTTGACAATAGTTTCACTCAGATTCTTTGGACTAATGCTAGCTCCAAACTTGGGTTTCCTTTTACCGCCTCGTGCTGACAGTCTTGGGTTTGCAAAGCGTCAAATTGGTCTCACACTAGAAACCGTAATATTTGGCGCACTTTTTTGGGGCGGTTATATACCACGTATGGAAGGAGATGAGCTCAAGAATTTTTGGTTCTCCTCCGGCCATTGCCTCTCTGGTTTCCCACCGAATCTTCTCAGATATTCGGTTTAGATTCCATGGAACCAAGATTTGATGGCCTATGTAACTGCTTATTATTCACCTATTTTCTTCTTCATTTACATGTTCCCTTCTTCTAGTTCTTGCCCGTTGTTTTTAGTTCTTGCGGATTTTCTTGGTGCTTTCTTCTGTCGCCCCTTTGGCTTCAGTGGCGATTCTTTAGTACTCTTGTAGTTTTGAGTTACTCTCTCCTCCTGCTATTCGAAGTAGTAGTATTTTTTAATCGATCTTCTTTTGTCGATTGTATTTCCTCGGGGTGTGTCCCATGTATTTGTATGAATTTGTTTATTTAATTTTATGTTTTTTTATAAAAATATAAAGATAATAATAATTGTACAACAAATATTTCTAACATTTAACTCTTAGTCATATAATTAATTATATTCAAACTTTATTGAACTATTGATCATCGTTCAATATTTATTTATAGTCTGCAATTATTTAATATTAAACTATTAAATTACTATATTAACATATAGTAAAAACAAATAGAACTCAGACACAAGTTAGGTTGCTTGTATTATTTGAAAGCTCTGAACCAGATTAATCTAACAGATATTTCAAGTAAGTTAACCTAACTTATTTGATAAAATTTATCGGTATTAATATACTTTTATTAGTAAAAACTGATGAGTCCAGAATTTATTGCCACTCTTTATGAGAACCGGACAGAGGCAATTCGGACAACATCTATCCACTGAACCATCCGAACTGAACTAATGTACTAAAAACTTAATCACTTCATGACTAAGCTAATTATCTACCTGCTTAAAACTAATGGCTCTTTGAACTCGACCCGAATCCATAAGTCAACACGAAAGCCCATGTGGCCCATAATTAAGGGTATAAATACCCACCCAACCACTTTCATTTAATGAAGGTAATGAAAATTAAATACAACCAGGCAGCTCAATTCTCCCACTACAATCTATCTAAACATTAAATACCTTTGAAATACCACAAACTCTGGACAAAATTACCCTCAACCGAAAATAAACCACACCAAATTGGCGACCACAGTGGGAGTTGTTTGGAGCAGCCAAAAGGTAGCAAGAGAGTGTTATGCAACAACACTGGCTCCTCAGACGTTGGGGGCGGTTCAGATCAATGAGGAATAGCAGTTTGAGGGGCCCTCTGGGGGAGATGGTGAAATTGATGACCCCAGAGAGACCCTTGGAGTTTTAATACCGATTGAAGAAGTTGAAAACACTCTCTGGCTGAAGGAAAAAGTGTCAAGATAGGATCCAAGATGACATCGGAATTAAAGGGTAAAATGTTAAAATTCTTGAAAGACCATCAGCATGTTTTTTCTTGGTGCAATGCTGATGTTACCGGGGTACCAGCAGATATTATATCACACCAATTGTCCATCCGAAGGGACACAGCACCTGTGATACAAAAGAGATCTAAGGAAAATGCTGATGTCATAGTTCAAGAGGTCGACCGGCTTACTAAAATAGGGCACATAAAGGAGTCTCAATACCCTTTATGGACAACCAATTCAGTATTGGTAAAAAAGAAAAATGGCAAATGGCGTATGTGCATCGATTTTACTGATCTCAACAGAGCTTGCCCAAAGGATTTATACCCGGTCCCCTGGATTGATCAGTTGGTGGACTCCACACCTGGAAACAAGCTGTTATCTTTTATGGATGCCTTCCCCGGGTATAATCAGATTTAAGTAAATCCAAAGGATCAGGAACATACTACATTTGTTACTGATATGGGCCTTCATTGTTACAAGGTGATGCCATTTGGGTTAAAAAATGCTGGGGCTACTTATCAGAGGTTGGTAAACAAGGCTTTTGCTGATCAAATTGGAAGAAACATGGAAGTTTACATCGACGACATGATGGTGAAAAGTGTGGACGAAGAGCTACATTAGGCACCAAGAAACTTTTGTTAACTTTGTGAAATTAAATTTGAAATTAAACCTAGAAAAGTGTGTGTTTGGAGTGCAATCCGGGAAATTCTTGGGGGTACGTGATAAGTGAGCAAGGGATACAGCCTGATCCGGACCAGTTTAATGCTTTACTGCAAATGGAGCCTCCTCGAAATATTAAAGAGGTACAACGATTGATTGGGAGGCTGGCTGCATTAAATCGATTCATTTCAAGGTCTTCGGACAGGTGTGCCCCGTTTTTTCAAACTTTGAAAGGTGCAAAGGACTTCAACTGGTCCTCAAAGTGTGATGAGGCCTTCGATGAAATTAAGAAGCATTTGTCTTCCCCCAAAACTTTGTTTAAACCTGTTGATGGAGAAACGCTTTATGTGTATTTAACCGTTTCTGATTGCGCAATAAGTACAATATTGGTAAGAGAGGTGGACAATTATCCTCATCCAGCGTACTATATCAGCAAAAGATTGATAGATGCAGAAAAATGATATTTGAAGCTTAAGAAGTTGGCGCTGGCCCTGGTAATTGCTGCAAGGAAAATGAGGCCCTATTTTCAGGCTCATTCCATCATCGTCCGGACTTCTTTCCCTTTGAAAAATGTTCTCCAAAAAGCTGACGTTTCAAATAGAATGACCAAATGGTCAGTAGAACTGGGAGACTACGATATTGACTTTGCTCCTCAAACAGTAGTCAAAGCCCAAGTTGTGGCTGATTTCTTAGTTGAATTCCATTCAGATAGGGATACTAAGCAAGCAACTAGTGTGAAAGAAAAAAAAGTCTGGATCGTCCAGACTGATGGTGGATCAAGTACCATGGGATGTGGTGCTAGGGTATGTTTAACCTCTCCATACGGTGACAGAATGTACCAAGCTATATGTTTTGCTTTCAGGGCTTCTAATAATGACTCAGAATATGAAGCTGCTATAACTGGTTTGAAATTAGGTCTTATTTGTGGAGCCAAAAGGGTCAAGTTAATGAGCGATTCTCAGCTTCTTATCCATCATGCACAAGGTCAATCCGAAGCCAAAAAGGAGTAGCTAGTTAAATACTTACTTCTTCTCAAAGAAGTGGCACTTAATTTCAAAAACATCACCTATGGACACATACCCCGAACAAAAAATACGCTAGAAGACTCTTTGGCTACCATAGCCTATACTGAGTCCTACCATTGGATTTATGTGATGGAGTGCCCATCCATTCAAATCAATCCGGATAAGGAAGAAGAAAGTTTGAATATACAGATAAAACAGCCTCAAGATTGGAGATTTCCTCTCATTCAATATCTCTTAGATGGCATCTTGCCTCCGGAAAAAGCAGTAGCAAGGAAAGTAAAGTACAAGGCTCGTGGTTTTGTCATTTTAAGAGATATTCTTTATAAGAAATCTTATAGTAAACCTCTTTTACGATGTTTAGGGGTCGATGAGTCTCAAATAGTACTCTCTGAATTACATGATGGTGAGGGATCAGCACACTGTGGATTCAGGGTTCTAACCAGAAGAGTTTTATTAGCTGGGTACTATTGGCCCTCTATAATGCAAGATGCTAAAGAGTTGGTAAAAAAGTGTTATCTATGCCAGCGATATGGTAATGAAATTCATACCCCAGCTGTCCCTTTGGAATCAATTTCTGAGCAAATATATTTTGCTCGATGGGGGTTGGATTTTGTGGGACCTCTACCCATGGCATCCGGGGGGCGCAGAACTATAATCGTTGCTATTGATTACTTTTCGAAGTGGATCGAAGCAGCTCTATTGGCAGGTACAACATCAAAAGCTGTTATAAAATTCATCTTATCCAATATCTGTTGCAGATTTGAAATTCCATAAAAAATAACCACAGACAATGGGCCACAGTTCGACAACAAATAAATGGATAATTTTTGTGCCTCTAGAGACATACAACATTGCTTCTCTTCTCATTTCCACCCACAAGCAAATGGTCAGGTCGAAGTGTCCAACAAGACAATATAGTCCGGTCTGAAGAAGAAATTAGAAGGGGCTACTGGAAAATGGCCAAGTTACTTGCAAGAGGTTTTGTGGGCTTACCGGACCACTCCCGGGGCTGCAACACAAGAGTATCCCTTTGCCTTAGTATATGGGATGGATGTCATAGCTCCCATAGAAGCTACTCTTCCTTCATTTCGAGTTCATAATTTTTCCGAACACGCTAACAAAGTGGCAATCAGAGGCCAACTTGACTTAATAGAAGAAAGAAGAGTTAAGGCTCACCTTAGAGCTGCACACTATCAAGGTTTGATGAGAAGCAGGTTTGCTTCTAAAATTAAGAGAAGGGATTTTCAACCAGGGGATAAGGTATTGAGAAAAGTTTTCCTACATACTAAAGAGAAGTAGTTCGGTAAGTTGGCTCCAACTTGGGAAGGACCCTATGTGGTAATTGAAAAGCTTAAGCCTGAGACATACCGGCTCCAAGACAAAGATAGAAGGATTTTGAATCACCCCTGGAACATTGAACACCTTCGGTTGTACTTGGAATAGAAACTATGTAAATATTTACTTGTTTAAAAGTTCATGTAAATATTTGGGGGCATACTATTTCCTACCCTGGTGGCGCGGGGAGGTTTTAATGAGATGTTCGAGATTTTTTATAAAATTTGATGCCTTCTTAAAAGATTTGGAGTGTTTCAATTAAAAGTTTTCTCTGAATTTTTTTATCAATAGCAGACCGGATTAAATTGGTGGAGTGATGACTACTTAAAAATTGGCCATCAGAGAATTTAAACACTCTCATTTTAAAGTACTTGTGAAATAAATAAGGGCTGGTTAAACATTAGCCACCAAAATTGAAAAAAAATCATGAAACGATGCATGAGTTAAAAATTGGTTATCGGAGAATTTAAACACTCTCACTTTAAAATACTTGTGAAATAACTAAGGGTTGTTTAAACATTAGCCACCAAACTTGAAAAAAAATCATGAAACGATGCAGGAGTTATGCAAAATGAAACTACCCATTAAAACATATGAAATGCCTTGGCCATCCAAGGACTTTGAATTGTCAAAACAAGAGAGGTTTGTCTGGACAAGGACCGGACACGGTTACAAAAAATACCTTGGCCATCCAAGGACTTCGGTTCAATCACAACAAAATTCAAAAGATAATTGATACTCTAAGACTGAGCCTTTGTAGATGGCTCAGCCTCACTTGGCTTTTTCTTCTTTGGGTCATCATCCGGAATCTCCCCAGTCTCTTCTTCTTCATCACTGGTGTCATCACTAGAATAGTTGTACTTATCACCAACAGACATGGTATGACGAGGAATGTCTTCGTACTCCACGAATCGCCATAAATCTCCCAAGGTCTTCTTCATAAAATTTTCATGAAAGAGCATAACCATATCTGACCTGACCTCAGCATACCTTGCCTCCTGAGAATATATCACCTCATTGGTATAAGCATCCATCTTAGCCTGGATTGTTTTCTCCTGCTCCCTTAACAAGTCAGCCTTTTCTTGCTCACCATTGGACACACTATTCTCAAGAGAAATCTTGTCATTAGTTAAGGCCTGAATGGTGCTATCTTTTGCCTTCACCTCCTCTTTTGAAGAAAAGAGGTCTTTTACGAGATCATATTTCTTTAACTGGAGTTCTTTGACAACTTCTTCCGAAGTGGCCAACCTCTTGACCAAGTCTTCCTGACGTTTCTTCAACTCCTCATTCTCTTTCCTCAATGCCTCAGTATTTTGGTTGGCACTAAGAAGATCGCTAGACAGTTTCTCTTTGTCAGAATTGAGGGTGTTGATGATGGCTGGCTGATTGCGTATTTGCTTCTCCAAAATAAGCATTAGTTGAACATTTCTTAGAATGGAGTGAGCAATAACATCTCTTTCGCTTGAGACAGAAAAAGACTTACCGTTGAATGTGACGGTGTTCGAAGAACTTGGGGGGAGGTAGGGCCCAACAAAATCATCTCTGCGAGGTTTTCAAAGTAGAGACCAAGCCCCTGAAGCCCAGTAATGTCGACACCATCAATACTGATATCTCCTCCTGCACCCTCTCAGGGTTGAAAGTCACCAGGGATCTCTTCTGCTTGAGTAAGGTCAGCTGGATCAACTGGAGGTAGTGGCTCCGGATCTTGGAGAGAAACCTCATCTCCCTTGGAAGTTTTCTTTCTCTTGGCGTCCCAGCCTCCACCTCCTGCTCCCCATTTTCTGTCTTTTTTCGGGACCTTTTGAGGTTTTGGAGACCCAGCAACTTCCTTGGTGCTCTCGTGTTCCACCACTTGTAGTAAGGTATCATCGATTTGCCCTTGATCTTGTCCCTCTGGGTTTTTTGGGACAGCTTCCTCCACCTCAGTAGGATTGGCCTCTACCACACCTTGCTTGGCCTTAAATTTTTTGCCCTTCATCTTGCTTGGGGCTTTAGCTCTGCCCGGCAAGACCAATTTTCCATCTTTTCCCTTTGTCTTCCGGAGAATCACTCCCGGAGGGGGTGGAGTGGTTAATTCCTCCCAAGACAGATCCCTCCGGTCCGTTGTATTCCAGAGATAGGATCTGGTTAAATTGCCTTCGGTAAAGCAGTTCTGGAAGCGGTTTGCCTATTTTTCAGCTGTCCAAGCATTAAGCTTGGCACAAGTAGTCTACCCAGCCTCTAAGTAATCGTTGAAATCCTTGGGCAACACTACTAAAAAGCAAAAGAAAAAAGAATTAGATAAAAAAGTTTTTATAAGTAAAAGTAGAAGTATCTGGTGAGATTGTTACCATCACTTCGCCATCTGCTGCTGAGCATGCTTGGGTTGACACTAGCTTTAATTTTATTCCCATTCTCCCAAGCACCGCTGACGAACGGAAATTGAGTCTTCCAACCTTTCTCCGACTCGAGTAAGTCATCCACTACCTTGTAGTTGTCACCCATGTTAAAGTGGTAGAAAGGGATGATATGATTTCTGCTCAGGCTTGCCACAACAGCAAATTTCTCCATCGGAAGAGGAATTCCGGAGAGCCTTGAAGCCATGATACATGCCATGAGGGTGAACCATACATTAGGGATTAGCTGGCTTGGGAAAAGCTTAATCAGATGGAAATATCTGACTATTTCTGGGTCCAAGGGAAACTTAAGTCCCCATTTGAACAACTCAGTATAGAAGACAATCTCGTTGAGCTTACAGTCCATGGGCGTCTCCGGATCAATTGGAATCCTTACTTTAACATTTTCTGGAATACCCCACTTTGTCCTTATCCGGCCAAGTTCAGTTGTGTGAATGAAAGCATAGTTGATCTTCAGAATGGCCATCAGATATTTAACACTCACTTTGTAGAAACAAGGCCCCACTTTTCCCACAAGGCACTCCGACAGGTCCGAATGCTTTAGACACACTTTTTCCTTGCGTGTGCTCTTCCTAGTGATGGCAGTCTTACTTGTTTGCCCGGAGACGTCAGTCTCAAAAGGGGCTTCTTCAATACATCCTCCATTACCATGGAGGGGTTGTCAGCTGTTTTAGGAAGAGAAGGGCTGGTGGTTGGCTCAGTAGGCCCTCCGGATTGTTGAGCATCCTTTCCCTCTTGTGTTCTAGAGTCCGGTTGAGGCTCGGACCCGGAGGTCTCGTTTCGAAGACTTGAGCTAGTTGCCTCCGGACCGGACAACTTGTCCTTGGGAATTTTGATGGGCGCTTCTGACCCTGTGGTTTTACTTTTTGCCCCGGATTTCGAAGGCGTGAATTTTGGTTTAGGCTGTGTGCCAGCAGCCTGCCCTTTTACCAGAAGACCCCTTCGTCTATCTACCAGTTTCTCTAGGGAGATATCAGCATCTGACCCCATAGCAATAAATGGGGAAGGTTTCTTAAAGCTTGTGACTGCCTGTCGTGGTTCAACAACAGGCTCTGACTCGTGGACCAATGAGCCCGAAACGATTGGTGAAAGGTTGGACTGGAACAACCTCCTAGGTTGAGCACTCTTAGTTGAAGAACAGCCTCGGTCAGGCTCTGACCTTGGTGTTTCCGGTTTATCAACAGGGGAAACAGGGAGGCCTGCAGCGATGCACCTTTCTCGTTCAACCTTTTGAGCTTTTTATAACTCTGACAAATTGAGCCACCCACCTTTTACTAAAGCGTTTCTTGGTGTGAACATAAATTCACACAAAAAGAAAGGTTTTTTGAGAAATGAAAACTTTGAAGATTAACAGAGTAGAGATAAAGGAGATGATAAAACAATGAAAAGTTAACTGATTTATAGTAAAAGAACAAAAGATGCTTCGATACCTAGGAGGATTCGAAAGGGTAGATGCAATGATTAAAGACGGCGCTGATGTCACCCGCATTAAATGAAGAAGTTTCTTTTTGAAGCAAGTGGGAGCGCCATTCTAGGAGAAAAACGGTCGGCGTAGCGAATCAGAGAAGGACACGTGTCCCACGATCTTTGGTGAAACTGCTCAGCTTCTAAGGGTTTCAGCCTGTCCGGATAAAGTCGTTACACATTTTCAAAATGTCCGGACGAAGTTATGATTACACTTGAGCTAATTTTTAGGTCTTGCCAAAGGCCTTCGAACACAACCTAAAAAAGGGGCTACTGATGAGTCCGGAATTTATTGCCACTCTTTATGAGAACCGGACAGGGGAAATTCGGACAACATCCACCCAATGAACCATCCGAACTGAACTAATGTACTAAAAACTTAATCACTTCATGACTAAGCTAATTATCTACCTGCTTAAAACTAATGGGTCTTTGAACTCGACCTGAATCCATAAGTCAACCCGAAAGCCCACGTGGCCCATAATTAAGGGTATAAATACCCAACCACTTTCATTTAATGAAGGTAATGAAAATTAAATACAACCAAGCAGCTCAATTCTCCCACTACAATCTATCCAAACATTAAATACCTTTGAAATACCACAAAACTCTGGACAAAATTACCCTCAACCGAAAATAAACCACACAAAAAACAAATAGAAATTAGACACAAGTTAGGTTGCTTGTATTATTTGAAAGCTCCGAACCAGATTAATCTAACAGATTTTTTTTTAAATATATATAAAAGATTTTTAATCATTTATTTAGAATCATAGTGTGTTATGATTCGGTGACTAAAACATAAATGATTGAATACAACCTCTATATCAGTCTAGATTTCACCGAGACATTGATTGTATAGACTAGGAATCGTCAAGACTTCAAATGTTTTGGTTAAAATATAGGCTGCATCAGTTTGAAATTTTTTGGTAAAGCTGAGCAACTGCATACATCATAATGTTATTATCCGACCCATTGAGTGTTTCAATTAGAAAATTATTGGTTGAATCCAGCAAAATCAAATGACAGGAAACCATTCACCAGGAGGACATTGGCAAAGACACTAGTTACTTCGGTTAATATTGATGAGTCCGGAAATTTTCACCAGTTACTGTAGAAACCGGACAGGGGCAATTTGGACAAAAACCACCCACTGAACCATCCGAACTGGACTAAAGTATTAAAAATTAATCACCTTTTGACTAAGCTAACTGCTAATCTGCTTAATAAACTAATGAGTTTTTGAACTCGACCTGGTTTCATAAGTAAGACCCTAAAGCCCATGTGGCCCATAATTAAGGGTATAAATACCCAACCACCTTCATTAATGAGGATAATGAACATTTAATACAACCAGGCAGCTCAAATCTCTCACTACAAACTACTTAAACATTAAATACCTTTGAAACACCACAAAACACCTGACCAAATTACCCTCAGACTGAAATAATCCACACCAAATTGGCGACCACAGTGGGAGAAGAAGGTTCCTGAATCTAGCATTCGAAACCATCAAGAAAAACCAGTTCGGATGAATCCAGACAAGCAGGAAGTGCAACCAGCTTTGGCAGAAGTGGTGGGAGAAAAAAATGGATATACAATCGAGGAGCGAGACAGACTAAAAGTTGAGATAAAGCCTTGAGGGCTGCTAAAAGGGCAGAGATGGGTTTGAAAGAAAGTCAAAAGTGTCAGCAGTTCACCACACTAACAATCCAAGAGAGCATGAGCCATCAAAGACCCATGTGAGCACTAAAAAGACTCATGCTAGCTCAAAGAAGTCTGACCGGTCTAAACCGGTGGAGAGCTCAGATTCAGACTCAGAATCTTCTAGTTGCTCCTCGAATGAAGATGGAGTTAAAGAATCCCTATCATCCAGCAGCGATGAACGTCATTCTAAGATGCAACAGAAGTTGCTCAAAAAATATTCAAGAAAAAGGGATAGGCATGGAAGGTTGAAGAGACATCTGGGTAAAAGGTCGTCTCATAGTCACAACCATGGCCGGAGACATGTAGACCGGTTATTAATGGATCCTTTTGCCTTTCATGATGAACCAGGTATCTTTGCAACTTCCAACGAAGATACTATGTTTAGTCGTGGCCGGAATTTGAGACAATCTCCATTGTCCTCCAAGATACTGTCCGAAAACCTTCCTAAGAGGTTTGACAACACAAAGATGGAAAAATATGATGGGAGTAAAGATCCAGATAACCATCTGAAGCAATTCAAAAAATTTATGATGAATTTTGACGATGATGATATGTTACTTTGTCGAGCGTTCTCCCAGTCTTTTATGGGGAGTGCTCTGAAGTGGTACAATAGTCTGCCACAGGGATGCATCAAAAATTTTGATACTTTTTGGGTGGCCTTCTGGAGGCAGTTCGTTGGAAGTAAAGAAGTAAAGGGAAATTGAGACACTATTATCCATTGTGCCCAAGAACCAAATGAATATTTGAAGGAATACATAAGTCGCTTTGTGAACACCAAAAATGGATTAGTTGATTGCTTTGAACAAGTATCAATAGCTTCTCTGAGACAGGGTTTGAACCCTGGCAATTTGGCTGATTCAGTAACCAGGAAAAAGGCCATGACGTGGGATGGTTTACTGAATTAGGTCGGCAAACAGATTAATGTGGATGAAACAAAGAAAACCAGGATGCACCGACAAGTGAGGTCTGCCCCAGCTGCACCAAATCAAAACCAGAATCAGTCCGGGTACAAAGCCAAGGAAGCCGGACAGGGTCATAATATGGCCAAGGCTCAATCCCACCCAGCTGCACCAGCTCAGAGCCAGCAATCTAGAAATAAGCGAGGACCTTGGGTCCAACCGGAGTGGTTTCTGAGTTGAAAGAAAATATGGTAACCATCTATGACAAAACAAAAGACGAAGTACATTTCAGGAAGCCAACTGCGCTTCAATCTCCCAGAGAAAGTCGTAATAATTGTTTCTGCCAATATCATCATGATATTGGTCATAACACAGAAGATTGCATCGCTTTGAAGCAAAAGGTTCAAAATTTGATTGAAAGAGGAAAGTTGGGTACTTATGTTAAAAGAAGAATTGGAAATAGACCTGATAATGCTCATTGGAGTGGCCCAAACAATGTAGGGATATCGGCTCCGGATGGGGCTATGGTGATAATTGAAAGGTTTGATGTAGAGTCAGAATATTTGGGTCCTGATCCAATCCGAAATAAGGTGGGTATTATCACAGAACACTGCAAGACGGTGTCCGGACTCATCAGCTTTTTTGAGTCACTTACAATATTTGGGGGAGACACCATGACTGTACCAACTGCTTCTTCGAGACAGAGGCATGTTTATACTTTAGCTACCCAACTGGAAGGAGGCATGGCTTCCTATCAATCTCAAATTCCATTTCCCTTTATTTTTTTGATGAAGATGACTTGAGGGACATAGCTGGTCCCCATGAAGATGTTGTTGTGATAGGAGCATCCATTGGGGGAAATGGCATTAGATGAATTTTTGTGGACACTGGCAGTTCGGCCAATATCCTCTTTTTAACTTCTTATAAACAAATGAAGAATCCAGCAGTGATTCAGCGTTCGAACAGGTCTTGGCTAATGTAATTGGGGAGTTTGAAGAGAAGGTTTTGTTGGGAAATGGCCCTTTTAAGAAGATGGTTAGAATACTTTTTATTGTGGTGGATTGTCCCACATGTTACAATGCCATTCGGGGAGATCTTGGCTCTCCAGGATGCATGCTGTAGCTTCAACGGTCCACCAATATTTAAAATACGTTGTACAAGGACAAGTGAGAGTTGTCCGTAGCAGTCAGAAGGTAGCAAGGGAGTGTTATGCAACAGCTCTGGCCCCACGAACTTTGGGGGCCGTTCAGATAATTGAGGATTAACAATTTGAGGGGCCCTCTGGAGGAGATGGTGAAATTGATGACCCCAGAGAGACCCCTGGTGTTTTAATACCAATTGAAGAGGTTGAAACTTACTCTCTGGCTGAAGGAAGAAATGTATAGATCGGGTCCAAGATGACATCAGAGTTAAAGAGTAAAGTGTTAGGTTTTTTGAAAGAACATCAACATGTTTTTGCTTGGTGCAATGCTGATGTAACCCGAGTACCAGCATATATTATATAACACCAACTATCCATCCAGAGAGATATATCACCTGTTGTACAAAAGAGAAGAGCTTTTCTTAAGGAAAAAGATGATGTCATAGTTCAAGAGGTTGACTGGCTTACTAAGATGGGGCACATAAAGGAATCTCAGTACCCTTTATGGACAGCCAATCCGGTGTTAGTAAAGAAGAAAAATGAAAAGTGGCATATGTGCATCGATTTCACAGATCTCAATAGAGCTTGCCCAAAAGACCTATATCCAGTCCCCCGAATTGATCAATTGTTGGACTCCGTATCTGGGAACAAGTTATTATCCTTTATGGATGCCTTCTCCAGGTATAATCAAATTCAAGTAGATCCGAAGGATCAGGAACATACTACATTTGGTACTGATAGGGGCCTCTATTGTTACAAGGTGATGCCATTTGGGTCAAAAAATGCTGGGCTACGTATTAAAGGTTAGTGAACAAGGCTTTTGCTGATCAGATCGGAAGAAACATGGAAGTCTACATCGATGACATGATGGTAAAGAGTGTAGAAGAATAGCTACACTTAGCAGATCTTCAAGAAACTTTTACCAACTTGATGAGGGTGAATTTAAAGCTCAATCCAGAAAAGTGTGTCTTCGGAGTAAATTCCAGGAAACTTTTAGGGTATGTGATAAGTGAGAAAGGGATACAGCCTGATCCAGACCATGTTAGTGCTTTATTGCAGATGGAGCCTCCTCGGAATATTAAAGAAGTACAAAGATTGACAAGGAGGTTAGCAGCTCTAAACCGTTTTATCTCGAGGTCTTCGGATAGGTGTGTCCCGTTTTTTCAAACTTTGAAAGGTGCAAAAGAATTTAACTGGACTCCACAGTGCGACAAAAGATTTCGATGAAATTAAAAAGCACTTATCCTCCCCTAAAACCTTGTTTAAACCTGTTGATGGAGAGACACTCTACATATACTTGGCAGTTTCTGATTGTGCCCTAAGTGCAGTGCTAGTAAGGGAGGTAGATAATTATCCTCTTCCGGTGTACTATATCAGCAAAAGCTTGATTGATGCAGAAAAATGATATTTAAAACTTGAAAACTTAGCACTGGCCTTAGTAATTGCTGCTAGGAAGATGATGCCCTACTTGCAGTCTCATTCTATCATTTTCTGGACGTCTTTTCCTTTTAAAAACGTTCTTCAAAAGGCAGACATTTCAAGAAGAATGACCAAGTGGTCAATGGAGCTGGGAGACTATGATATTGATTTTTCCCCTCGAACAGCAGTCAAAGCTCAAACTGTTGCTAATTTCCTAGTTGAATTTCATTCGGACAAAGACACTAAGCAAGCAGTAGTTGAAAAAACTAATAAAATGTCAGTTGTCCGGACTTATGGTGGATCGAGTACTATGGGTTGTGGTGCTGGGATATGTTTAACCTCTCCGTACGACGAAAAAATGTACTAGGCTATATGTTTTGCTTTCAGATCTTCCAATAATGAGTCCGAATATGAAGCTGCTATAGCTGGCTTGAAATTAGCTCTAATTTGTGGAGCCAAAAAGATCAGGTTAATGAGCGATTCTCAGCTTCTTATCCATCACGCACAAGGTCAATCCGAGGCAAAAAATAAGCAACTAGTTAAATATTTATTTATTCTTAAAGAAGTGGCACTTAATTTCAAAAACATCACCTTTGAGCACATTCTCCGAACATAAAATACGTTGGCAGACTCCTTGGCAACCATAGCTTATCCTGAGTCCTACCCATGGATTCATGTGCAAGAGTGCCCATCCATTCAACTCAGTCAGAACAAGGAAGAAGAAAGTTTAAATATACAAGTAAATCAACCTCAAGATTAGAGATTTCCTCTTTTCCAATACCTCTCAGATGGCATCTTGCCTCCGAAAAAAGCAGTGGCAAGGAAAGTAAAGTATAAGGCTCGTGGCTTTGTCATCCTAAGAGACGTTCTTTACAAAAAGTCTTTTAGTAGACCTCTCTTACAATGTCTGGGGATCGAAGAGTCCCAAATAATGCTCTCCAAATTGCACGATGGCGAGGGATCAGCACACTGTGGATTTAGGGCTCTAACCAAAAGAGTCTTGTTAGCTGGGTATTACTGGCCCTCCATAATGCAAGATGCCAAGAAATTGGTCAAGAAGTGTGATCCATGCCAACGATATAGTAATGAAATTCATATCCTAGTTGTCCTTTTAGAGTCAATTTCTGAGCCAATACCTTTTGCTCGCTGGGGGCTGGATTTGGTGGGACCTCTACCCATGGTATCCGGAGGGTGCAGAACTATCATTGTTGCTATTGATTACTTCTCAAAATGGGTGAAGCAGTCCCATTGGCAGGAACTACTTCGAAAGCTGTTATAAAATTTATCGTGTCTAATATTTGCTGTAGATTTGGGATTCCCCAAAAGATAACTATAGACAATGGGCCACAATTCGATAATAAGGATGTGGAGAATTTCTGTACCTCTAGAGGCATTCAACACTGTTTCTATTCTCCTTTCCACCCACAGGAAAATGGACAAGTTGAAGTAGCTAACAGGACCATCCTGTCCGGTCTTAAAAAGAATTTAGAGGGGGCTGCTGGAAAGTGGCCAAGTTATCTACAAGAATTATTATGGGCCTACCGGACTACTCCCGGGGCTGCAACGCAAGAATCCCCATTTGCCTTGGTATATGGTATGTATGCAATAGCTCCCATTGAGGCCACTCTCCCTTCGTTCTGAGTCCAGAATTTCTCCGAACAAGCTAACGAAGTGGCAATTAGAAGCCAACTTGACTTGATAGAAGAAAAAAGAGTTAAGGCTCACCTCAGAGCCATACACTATTATGGCTTGATGAGAAGCAGGTTTGCTTCCAAAGTGAAAAGGATGGATTTTCAACCAGGAGATAAAATGTTGAGGAACGTCTTCCTGCATACTAAGGAGAAGCAGTTCGGCAAGCTAGCTCCAACTTGGGAAGGACCCTATATGGTCACTGAAAAGCTTAAGCCTGGGACATACAGGCTTCAAGATAAAGATGGAAGAATTTTGAATCACCCTTGGAACATTGAACACCTCCGGTTGTATTTAGAATGAAAACTATGTAAATATTTACTTGTTTAAAGTCCATGTAAATATTAGGGGGCATACTCTTTCCTACCCTGGTGGCGCGGGGAGGTTTTAATGAGGTGTCTGGGCTTTTTAATGAAATTCGATGCCCTCTTGAAAAATTCAGAGTGTTTCAATTAATAGCTTCCTTGAATTTTTTTAAAGTATATCAATGGCAGACCGGATTGAATTGGTAGAGTGATGACTACTTAAACATTTGTCATTGGAGAATTTAAACACTCTCACTTTAAAATACTGGTAAAATAACTAAGGGTTGTTTAAACATTAGCCATCGAAATTGGGAAACTATAAAACAATGTAAGAGTTGTGTAAGATAAAATTTCCCGGCTAATACCAAGGAATGATATTAAAATATGTAGAATGCCTTGGCCATCCAAGGACTTTGAAGTTTTAAGGGAAAATGTTTATCCGGACAAGGGCCGGACACAATTACAAAAATTGCTTGGCCATCCAAGGACTTTAGTTCAAACACAAAAATTAAAAGATAGTTGATACTTTAAGGCTGAGCTTCCTTAGATGGCCCAGCCTCACTTGTTTTCTTCTTGGGATCATTGGTTTCCTCATCTGGACTCTCTCCGGTCCTTTCATCTTCATCAGTAGTATAATCCCAACCACTTGAGAACCAGTTGAATATTTCTCAACAAGGAGTGAGTCACCATGCCCTTATCACCTGAAACAGAAAAAGATTTACCATTAAAAGTGACAATGTTCGAAGAGCTTGGGGGGAGGTAAGGGCCAGCAAAGTCGTCATTCTCAAGGTCTTCAAAGTAAAGGCCAATCCCTTGAAGGCCACTGATGTCAACACCATCAATGTTAATATCCCCTCCAGCACCCTCTCCGGTATGAAAATCACTTGGGATTTGCTCTGCTTGTGTTGGGTCTGTTGGGTCGATCGGAGGAAGAGACTCCGGAGGCCGGAGAGCTACCTCATCCCCTTTGGAGATTTTATTTTTCTTGACTTCCATATCATCACCATCTGCTCTCCATTTCCGGTCTTTTTTGGGAGCCTTTGGGGGTTTTGGAAGTCCAACTGCTTCTTTGGTAGTTTCATTTTCTACCACTTGAAGCAAAGCCGCATCAATTCTTCCTTGGACTTGCACCTCTTGACTTGCTGACACTGTCTCTTCAACACCACCTTGGTTGACCTCAGCTACCTCTGGCCCTCTCTTGCCTTTCTTGCCCTTCATTTTACTTGGGGCTTTATCCCTACCCGACAATGACAGCTTCCCATCCTTTGCATCTGTCCTCTGTAGAATGACATCCGGAGGAGGCGGTGTGGTTAATTCCTCCCAAGACAAGTCTCTCCGGCCGGTTGTGTTCCAGAGGTGGGATCTCACCAGGTTGCCACCAGTAAAGCAATTGTGGAAGCGATTTTCCCATTTCTCAGCAGCCCAAGCATTCAGCTTGGCACAAGTAGTCTGCCCTGCCTCCAAGTAGTCAGTAAACTCCTTCGGCAGCATTACCCAAAAAAGAAGAAGAACATTTAAACAAACAAACTTGTTATAAGGAAAGGTATATGGACATGATGAAATATTTACCTGTACTTTTCCATCTACTGGTAAGCATGCTTGGGTTGACATCAGCTTTAATCTTCCTTCTATTTTCCCAAGCACCGCTGATAAACAAGAATTGAGTCTTCCAGTTCTTCTCCGATTCAAGCAAGTCATCTACCACTTTAAAGTTGTCACCCATATTGTAATGGTAGAAGGGGATAACATAATTTTTGCAGAGGCTGGTAACAACAGCAAATTTCTCCATCGGAAGCGGGATTCCGGAGAGCTTGGAAGCCATGATACAAGACATGAGGGTAAACCAAGCGTTGGGGCTCAGTTGGCTTGGACAGAGCTTTATCAGATAGAAATATCTAACGATCTCTGGGTCCAAGGGAAATCTAAGCCCCAGTTGAACAAATCTGTGTAGAAAACCATTTCACTTAGCTTGCAGTATATTGGCGTCTCCAGATCAACCGGTATCCTTACTTTAATTGATTATGGGATCCCTCCCTTCATCCGGATCCGGCCTAGCTCAGCAGTGTGAATGAAAGCATAGTTAATGTTCTGCATGGCAAGCAGATACTTTACACTCACTTTGTGGAAGCAAGGTCCCACTCTTCCTTCAAGGCACTCTGGCAGGTCCGGGTGTTTTAAACACAACTTCTCTTTACCCTTGTTTTTTCTTAACAATGGTAGTCTCACTCGTCTGCCCAGAGACGTCGGTCTCAAAAGGGGCTTCTTCAACACTGTCCTCCATCACCTCTTCCATCACCCTGGAAGGATTTTCAGTTGTCTTTGGTGGGAGTGCGCTGGTGGTTGACTCTGTAGGTTGTCCGGATTGTTGAGCTTCAGTTTCCCTTTGTGGTCTGGTGTCCGGCTGGGGCTCAGATCCGGAGGGTTCTTTTCGAAGGCTTGTTCCGGTAGCCTCCGGATCAGATAACTTATCATTGGGAACTTTGATGGGTGCCTCTGACCATGTAGTTTTGTCTTTGGCCCCAGACTTATGGGTCCCTGATTTTGGAGATTTGGAATGTGGAGTGACAACCTGGCCCTTTACTAAACGACCTCTTCGTCGGAGCGATAGTTTTTATGGGGATATATCAGCATCCGATCCCATGGCTATGAATGGTGAGGGTCTCCTGGTACTTGTAACTGCTTGCTCTCGTTCGATGATAGGCTGTGACTCCTGAACCGATGAGCCAGAGAAGATTGGTGAAAGACTAGGTTGAAATAACCTTCTAGGTTCGGAGCTTCTGGCAGAAGACGAACCTCGATCAGGCTCTGAGCTTGGTGTTTCAGGTTTGTCGATGGGAGAAACTGGAAGGCCTGCAGTAATACGCCTTTCTCGTTCGACTCTCTGTGCTTTCTCTAACTCTGTAAGATTAAGCCACCCACCTTTTACAAGTGCGTTTCTTGCTGTAAACATAAACTTACACCAAAAAGGGTTTTGAAAAGAGAGATGAAAGCTTTGAAGAAAATAAGTGAAAGAGTGATGAAGATGGTAAGACAGTGAAAAATAACGTAATTTATACTAAAGAGACAAAAAGATACCCAGAAACCTAGGAGAATACGAAAAGATGGAAGTAATGATTAAAAACGGCACTCATGTCACCAGCATTAATTGAAGAGGTTGCTTTTTGAAATGAGTAGGAGCGTCGTTCCAGGAGAAAAACGGCTGGTGAGGCGAATCAGAAGGGGACACGTGTCCCACGATCCATGGCAAAACTTTGAGCTTCTGAAGAATTTTTTATTCCGGATAAGTCCTTTATTCAATTCGAAATCCCTCCGGACAATGTCACAAGTGCTCAAAAGCTATTTTTTAGGTCTTGCCAAAGGCCTTCGAACAAAACCTGAAAAATGGGCTACTGATGAGTCCAGATATTTTCATCAGTCACTGTAGAAACCGGACAGGGGAAATTTGGACAAAAACCACCCACTGAACCATCCGAACTGGACTAAAGTATTAAAAGCTAATCACCTTTTGACTAAGCTAACTGCTAATCTGCTTAATAAACTAATGAGTTTTTGAACTTGACCCGGTTTCATAAGTATGACCCTAAAGCCCATGTGACCCATAATTAAGGGTATAAATACCCAACCACCTTCATTAATGAGGGTAATGAACATTTAATACAACCAGACATCTCAAATCTCTCACTACAAACCACTTAAACATTAAATACCTTTATAAACACCACAAAACACCTGACCAAATTACCCTCAGACTGAAATAATCCACACCAAATATGGCATTGGCAAAGCCGAGAGAGTGAATAAGTCCGGGGGTCTTCGAACAAAGCGAATGCTGCCTGAGTTTGAAGAACATCAGAAGAGGCAAAGCCTCCACAAGCGAAGAGGCAAAGCCTCGACTTGAACTATTTAAATGTAACTCTTGTATAAAGTTTGAGTTATAGTAGTTAGATTTAAGATTTATCTTCGATTAGAGATATAATCATTTGTTTTTTGTTATAACAAAAGTGGTTATTTATGTCGGGAGATTGTTACATTCTATTCTCGAAAGAGATTGACACCAAACATTACAAATAATGTTTTTTGGATTTTGAAGAAGATATGAAACTATGATAAATGTGTAACATAAGTTAAGAGTACTGGAAGAGCTCTAAAATTTGGATTTTTTTAAACACTATATTTTTGTTTATTTTAATTTTATATACCGCTGTAATTGTTGGGCACTAAGACAATAACATTTTTTTTTCAAAAAAGACGTAAAATTTGCCGAACCCCTATATTTGGTATGTACTTTTTTTTTTCGAAGGGAACCCGCAGCCGCTACTCAGAGTGCAATGAGTGCGTACAGGATAAACCCTCAGTCTGATGCAAGGTGACAGGCGTAGCCGAGAAAGCGTATGTAGAGGGACTCGAACTCATGACCTTTAGTCATGAACATACCATACTCAACCAACTCGGCTACCCGTTGGGGACATATTTGGTATGTACTATTTTCTCTTACTCTTGTTATTAGTTTCTTTATACCTCTTTTGAATAAACATTTCATTATATTTCTTGTTAGACCATCACACATATTAGTTTAACATGTCAACGTAACACGTACATATCATTCATATACACAGTTAAAAAAAAAAGAAAGTATCACGATCTTTACATGAGGGAAACTTTACTCTATGAAGAAGAATGAAAACATCAATAACAATAAACCACGAACACTTACGTATTACAAATCTATGAATTTGATATTCATACTAGGTAGTGCGTTCTTCTAATGATAGACCAAGATCAACAAGATATCATAAATCCATGAAACAAAAGATGAATTCCCGGAAGTCAAAGAAATTTACAAGCCCCTTGAACCGGGAATGTCCACCCACTGCAACTGTAGTTCGATTTCGCCACATTCTACATGTTGAAGTCTCAGAAACATGTTTTGAACAAGTTTGCCATTGCTCCATACAATGCGGCTGTCTTCGGCTAAATGGTTATGCCTTCCAGGATGAACATTTCCAGAAGGGGACACGTGTCCCACGATCCATGGCAAAACTTTGAGCTTCTGAAGAATTTTTTATTCCGGATAAGTCCTTTATTCAATTCGAAATCCCTCCGGACAATGTCACAAGTGCTCAAAAGCTATTTTTTAGGTCTTGCCAAAGGCCTTCGAACAAAACCTGAAAAATGGGCTACTGATGAGTCCAGACATTTTCATCAGTCACTGTAGAAACCGGACAGGGGAAATTTGGACAAAAACCACCCACTGAACCATCCGAACTGGACTAAAGTATTAAAAGCTAATCACCTTTTGACTAAGCTAACTGCTAATCTGCTTAATAAACTAATGAGTTTTTGAACTTGACCCGGCTTCATAAGTATGACCCTAAAGCCCATGTGACCCATAATTAAGGGTATAAATACCCAACCACCTTCATTAATGAGGGTAATGAACATTTAATACAACCAGACAGCTCAAATCTCTCACTACAAACCACTTAAACATTAAATACCTTTATAAACACCACAAAACACCTGACCAAATTACCCTCAGACTGAAATAATCCACACCAAATATGGCATTGGCAAAGCCGAGAGAGTGAATAAGTCCGGGGGTCTTCGAACAAAGCGAATGCTGCCTGAGTTTGAAGAACATCAGAAGAGGCAAAGCCTCCACAAGCGAAGAGGCAAAGCCTCGACTTGAACTATTTAAATGTAACTCTTGTATAAAGTTTGAGTTATAGTAGTTAGATTTAAGATTTATCTTCGATTAGAGATATAATCATTTGTTTTTTGTTATAACAAAAGTGGTTATTTATGTCGGGAGATTGTTACATTCTATTCTCGAAAGAGATTGACACCAAACATTACAAATAATGTTTTTTGGATTTTGAAGAAGATATGAAACTATGATAAATGTGTAACATAAGTTAAGGGTACTGGAAGAGCTCTAAAATTTGGATTTTTTTAAACACTATATTTTTGTTTATTTTAATTTTATATACCGCTGTAAAATTTGCCGAACCCCTATATTTGGTATGTACTTTTTTTTTCGAAGGGAACCCGCAGCCGCTACTCAGAGTGCAATTAGTGCGTACAGGATAAACCCTCAGTCTGATGCAAGGTGACAGGCGTAGCCGAGAAAGCGTATGTAGAGGGACTCGAACTCATGACCTTTAGTCATGAACATACCATACTCAACCAACTCGGCTACCCGTTGGGGACATATTTGGTATGTACTATTTTCTCTTACTCTTGTTATTAGTTTCTTTATACCTCTTTTGAATAAACATTTCATTATATTTCTTGTTAGACCATCACACATATTAGTTTAACATGTCAACGTAACACGTACATATCATTCATATACACAGTTAAAAAAAAAAAGAAAGTATCACGATCTTTACATGAGGGAAACTTTACTCTATGAAGAAGAATGAAAACATCAATAACAATAAACCACGAACACTTACGTATTACAAATCTATGAATTTGATATTCATACTTCGCAGTGTGTTCTTCTAATGATAGACCAAGATCAACAAGATATCATAAATCCTCGAAACAAAAAATGAATCTCCGGGAGCCAAAGAAATTTACAAGCCCCTTGAACCGGGAATGTCCACCCACTGCAATTCTAGTTCGATTTCGCCACATTCTACATGTTGAAGTCTCAGAAACATGTTTTGAACAAGTTTGCCATTGCTCCATACAATGCGGCTGTCTTCGGCTAAATGGTTATGCCTTCCAGGATGAACATTTCCTATTATTGTACCATCAGGGAGACTATCCAAATGCATCCTAACAGCATCCAAAAATGGACGTATATCCAACTCCGCATCTCCCATTTTATCATCTAGAGAAAAATAGTCTTTGTCGTACACTGCCTGCAATGCAACAAGTTAAAGAAGTTTCATCTTTAATATTGAAGTCACTAAGTTACGAGTTTAAAGCAAGGTCCGGGTAGATAGATGATGCTTACGATCTTGATTGGTAGGGTTGGATCTGTAATAGAAAGAGTTAGCTGATCATTCCACTCGGGATTCAGGTTATGCTTCACAACACGAGTCTTCAACTTCTGCACCATCAATTAAAGACAAACCATTTAGTCTATAATCAAATTGTCCAATAGTTAATTATAGTGATATAATATTAATCTAATATTTGAGATATGACCTATGCACGTCTGATGCATTATAGTGTAGGCTGATTCAACGTGGAGGCAACTTCAAAATTTCAGACAATTTCTTTATACATTCGTATATAAATTACGGTAGATAATTACATCTTAATCATCATATACTGAATAATTCAAACGAGATAGACTAACCCATTGACAAACTTAACCACAAAGTAAAATGACTAAATGCGGAGAACAGTAATAGTTAAAAATTCTAATTAGTCATTGAAAATGGTTATTTGTTTGTTTTTATTAAAATAACTATTTTTTTTATCTTATTTTATATTCGTGGCATATGTTGTCACCTTGAATCACTATTGATGCCATATAAAGCCGTTAAAAATTATTATTTTGATTAAAAAACTGTAATAATTATTTTAAAACTGATGATCAATTTGGGTGACTAAAAGGAGTCTCTGTAAAACCCTCTGTCAAACTGTTTAAAAAATATTTTGAAATTTTGATATCGATTAGTTCTTATTTCAATGGGAGATGTATTGTTTGAAGATGTAACGCGTATTGAGATCGTTAGTGCTTTTACTATAGAAAATATAAATGTTTTATAATCAAATTATTGTAATATTTTAAATTGTAAATTGATACTTTTTGAATTTGATTATGAATATTATTGAGAGAATTTTATTTTTAATGACGATTAGTATTGCGAAATCTCTCTTTAAATATTGAGTTCTAAAAAATTATCTTAAAATTTGAATACATGTGTAAAAATAATAATAATGGGGCTGTTGATTAATTGGGTAAATTGCTATACAGTTTGAGATGCCAAAATCAATTGTTTTTGGTGATATAAAATACATATTTTCAAAATGACTTAAGGCTTATTAATGTCCATTTTAATTTGATTCCAAGATTTTAAATTTTTTTGACTTTTTGCTAAATTTATATGAGATGTAATTTTGTTTTATTAATAAAATTGCTTCAACTTCAGTGTTATAAAAAACAAATTATATGGTCCTATTCAGTCAAAACCAACCCAAAACTACCTTATTTCACAAATCCAAACTCTCAAATAATAAAAAAATAAAAAAAATAATTCAAGAACACTATAGAATTAGTTTAATTTCATTACAAATAAGATAGTAAATAAAAATAAGAAACTAACCTGTTTGCCCATCCTGACAATAACATAAGGATCACTGTCACAGACATCCCTAACAGCAAGGTTAATGCCTCTCTTCACATGGATTTTAAGTAAACCCATCATCTTCTCCATCTTTATCAACACCACTAAGTAGCAGATTGTCTTGTTATATAAGTTGTGAGGACAAAACCCTTTTGGGATTATGTTATATATACCATAAAAGATATACGTGTTTTTTTCTCTCTTTTTACTACGTCAAACAACATAGTCTTTAGAAATTGGAAAATTAAATATATTATAAAGTTGTCGTGAGTAACCCAAAAAGCTAGAAGTTATAAAAGATATACGTGTTTTTATTTTCTCTCTTTTTACTAGGTCATACAAAATAGTATTTAGAAATCGGAAAATTAAATATATTATAAAGTTGTCGCGAGTGACCCGAAAAACCATCAACTTCTAGCTAAGTTGTAATATTATTCTTTATATTCATATGGTTTTCTAAAATTCTCATGAATCTTAAAGTCAACCCCTATTTAATTAAAGTAGTGGAACTTTTTTAATTATTGCGTTTTGTAATTTTTGAAATAGTCTAAAACTTGAAATTATTAATAAGAGACCGTATACACAAATCGACGGTCCAACCCCACAGGTTTACATATAAAATAATTGATAAACTACCGTCCTCAGTTTCACAGGGATTACATTAGCATCATAAAAAATAAAAACAGAAAATAATACATAATAAATAATAAATAGGTCACCATGACTCGTCATTCTCGTGCTACGATGTTTTTATATATATCGATTTCTAGTTTTTGGATATAGTTTTCTAGTTTTGATAATAAAAGTGCGTACAAAATAAGACAATTGAATGTAAATGACATAGGATTCAAAATCGAACAACAACTTAACGATATAATTAAAAAAACATGAATCTTTAGTCGTCAAAGTCGTATTCCAGGCTGTCTTTCCAATCATCCATTTTTTCTCTTTCTACAATCCTATCATATCCTCCAGATACGCCACCATATCCCTAGTGATATAGTCTACGATAGTCATGTTTCAGACGGTACCTGCTTCTTGCTTAATCTTAAACGGCAAGAAGAGTAAACGTTGTAGCGGTTGGACAAAAAGGTACTTGTTTTTCATTTGGTCACGGCTGCGCACAACAAGACTTCTTCTTCTTGCGCGGCCATAACTGAAATACATCATGCATAAGACCCGCTCAAAAAACGTAGATGGTATCTTCCTCCATCTCACGACATACTACTTTAACCGCCTAAAGCAATTGGTAGTCTTCCATAGGAAAATGTCTTTGTGTTTTTTAATGGTTTGTGAATGTTTGGTGGGTAAAAAACACCAGTCGTCCTTCACGTTTGCTACTTGTAACAAGTTGGTTCCTTTTCTTTGGGGTTGTAATAAAGCGGTCCCTCATGTTTAAAAACTATAATAAAATCATCCTTTTCGGCTCTAACCCAATTTTTATTCCCTTAATACCCTTTGACCAGCCACATCAGCGATCCACGTAGGACGCTGATGTGGCAACGATAAAAATAGTAAAAATAGAATTTACTTTTACCCAATCCTTTTACACTATTAAACCCGGCCCAATCAAATTAAATAACCCGATTACCCATTATATTTCTATTATCCAGCCCAACTTCTAACCCGAAATCTAATCGAATCCCATTTTCTCTCCCGAATCCCTAATCCCTCCCCTCTTTCCCAACCCTAATTTTTTATTTTCTCTCTCTTACATCTTTTCCCTTCCCTCTTCGCCAAGCATAACAATGGTGAAGAGCATGGAATAGTACAATTGCACTTGTGCAGTCTTTAAATTATCCAAGAAGCCAGTGCAATCTAGCCATCAGATCTATACGAAATAGTGTATTTAAATTATCCAAAATTTAGAATGTCAATGCTTCGGATAATTTGAGAGATGCATTTTGAAATAGATGTTTCTTTTTCCTTACCCATAACTAGTAGTTAAAAGAAACTGCAAAACAAAACAGTTTATCAAACCCAGAACACCATCAAAAGACAACAAAAAATCAATGTTTTAGATAACATAATATCATAGCCAAAATGGGCAACATCAAAGGTCAAAGAGCGGTATGAATCAATTCAATCCTCCGACAAATTACATAAAATACAAAACATGTCCTCTTCCTACACCTTCGACTGAGCCAAATCTTTGCCCACTTATTTTCTATTTCAGAATTTAAGAAATCTCAAATCTCTTCTCCTCTAATTTTTGACATTTTGATAACTTTTTATTTCGTCGTACTTGCTCTTTTGTAGCAGGTCTTCGTTTCAATGTAGAAGCGAACTCTCCAAATTTATGACCAATCTTATCTTCGGTGATTTTACAACGAACAGGTTTTCCCATTGTAAATTTTCACAGAGCAACCAACGAATTCCGGCATAATAGAAGATCTACGTGACCAAATTGTTTTGTTTACCAGAAAATCTCTATTCTTCTTCATTCTCATCAGGAATGCATCAACAAAAATGCCCTTCCATATGGATCGTCGAGGCATGACTTCTTTTGGGTCGCTATATTATTCAAAGCAGAGCTGAACACGTTTAGATAAGAGTACACGTTTGGGTCGTCATTGTTATGCTTGGCGAAGAGGGAAGGTAAAAGATGTAAGAGAGGCAAAAGAAGAAATTAGGGTTGGGAAAAGAGGGAAGAGATTAGGTATTCGGGAGAGAAAAGGGGATTGGATTAGATTTTGGGTTATAAGTTGGACTGGATAATAGAAATATAATGGGTAATGGGGTTATTTAATTTGATTGGGCCGGGTTTAATAGGGTAAAAGGGCTGGGTAAAATTAAATTCTGTTTTTACTTTTTTTACCGTTGCCACATCAGTGTCCTACGTGGATCGCTGATGTGGTTGGTCAAAGGGTATTAAGGGAATAAAAATTGGGTTAGAGCCGAAAAAGATGATTTTATTATAGTTTTTAAACATGAGGGACCGCTTTATTACAACCCCAAAGGAAAAGGACCAACTTGTTACAAGTGGCAAACGTGAAGGACGACTGGTGTTTTTTACCCATGTTTGGTTGTTTGTCTTGTTAGACTTCTCATTAGCTCATTTTTATAGGAAAACTATGTGAAGTACCATCTTAGGCGGGACTTGTTTTTGGCGGGAAGTGACAATGGCGGGAAAAACTTTTGGCGAGAGTTAATTTTGGAGGAAGTTAATTTTGTTGGGAGTTATCTTTTACCCTAGTTGATTTTGGCGTTTAACTACGATTTTGGCAAAAAAAAAACTATTTTCAAATAAAAATCCAAATACAATGTAAAACATAGAGAGAATAAAAAATATATTGTCATAAAGTAGATGGTTTACAAATCGATCGTTAAAATAACAAAGTCTAAAATACGAAATAACATAAAACGACGTCTATATCACTCAGCAATCCTACACATTTGAATGGCGGTCTGTACTGAATCATCGTACTCCAGCATCGATATGAAAGGACCAAACTGTGCGATCTAATCATATCCTGCAAAATCAGCACCATCCTGCGGCTGCAACTGAGGACCTCCAGCTAAAGCAAAGCTACTAACGATATACCTTAGGTTATTCTTCACCCAAACCCAGGACATTGCGTCGCTGCTCTCTCCCCCACCGTGGTGTAACGATGGTACTCCCAATCCCGCCACAGATGACCATCCCAAACATATCCCTGAATCGTCTTCTTTCTTGTTTTTTTGGACGCATGAGGGCGTATCTGTTTCAGAATGAGTTGTACGTGGCCCATCTGACGAGTGACACGGTCAGGGTAATACAAAAAAATGATGTCAAATTCCTTTAGCGTCAACTCAACCTAACTGACATCGTGGAACGGATGCTCGTAAATACGTATATGGAAGGAAAACGATCTGTAAATAAATAAGTTAACAAGTTAGACAACTATAGCACTTAAAAAAACATAACGTTAAATAAAATACTACTTACATCTGACTCCGCGCACGTCGATAGTGCATGTCTCAACTCGCTCCGCACATCCTGTGAAACGTCGATCTTCTGTGGCGCTTGTCAGCACAGATGGGGCATGGATGACTGGTAATCGCTAAACATTAGAGCTCGAAAATGAATAAAGTGAGTAAATATCCACGCCTCGAGTAGTCCTATGAACCAACAAATACCCCTCGTACCATGCAAAGTTTCCTGACTAAAGGCGTTATACAGCTGCGCCAATACCAACTGACCCCAGTTGAACCGATTCATAACCTGGTATTGGTTCACAAACTGAAGGTAATCTAAATGAATACTATTACTGGTTTTGTTGGCGCAAATGGTGGCACATGATAGGAATAGTATGTACACACGGTGGTATGATCTACTCTCTCATCTGTGATCCTACTATCACTATATTTGTCATGCTTGAATGTGTTGCGCAACCAACTAAGATTCATACTACTAGCATTCCTAAGATTTGTATTCAATTCCGCTGGTAGTTCAGTGATGTCGTGGACGTCATCCAAAGTCACAGTCATCTCTTCGAACGAGAAATGAAATGAAGAAGTCTCCTCATGCCATCGCTTGAGGAATGCCTCAACCAAATGCAGGTTGGTATAGCAGCGGGAGAGTGCGTCGACCAGAGGGCCAAAGATAGTCTCTATCACCTTCGTTCGTACCCTGCTATGCTTTTTGAAGTCTCATTTACGGAGACTATCGTACATAGCGAAGCATCGTAAGAAGACCTTATCCTATAATATGTATCAAACACGTAAGTGACTAATAAAATAATAAATCAATTCTACAATAAAGTTAGAGAATTAAAACTTACATTTCCATGATAAACACTAAACGCCTCGTGTAGGGAGTAATCGGGATAGAGAGCCGAGACGTGTGGCATCACCGACAAGAACTCGGGATCCTCGGTCTCGGATTCGCAAGGTGTGTCGGGTGCATCATCTTTGTAGCGTGCCTCCGGTGCCTCCGGTGCTTCTGAAACATAAGATAAGTCAGGTGCGTGCGAAGACGAACCTGCACCACTGCTACCAGCAGCAACCAAACCAATCGCATCATCAGTTGGAGGACGACGACGGAGGCGTCGTTTTGTCCGGCTACCAGCAGATTGTCCCTTGATGGGCGCAACCTCCACATGCTTAGGTGAAATATTAGCTTCCTCCGCCTCACGCTCCTCGCTCGCCCGAGCTTTATCCTTTTTAAACTGATTTTTCACAGTAATTTTGACACGACCCATACTGTAAAAAAACATAAAGTAAGAAATGTTAGTGAAAACGCACAGAAAATTGAAAGAGTTTATATCGCATGCGAAATAATACTAAAACAGTCGCATGCGACCAGGTAGGTTCATCAGTCGCAAGTGACTATATCCCTTCCCGGTCGCACGGTTGTGCGACGAGATGCGTTCTGGTAGCACTAACGTGCGACTAGGTGCGTCAAAGATCCAAATTTATAAATCTTTCAAAACACCACTATTTCCAACAAAATCACACAGAAAAACACATATCCTAATATGACTAACAACAATACAACACTAATCTAACAAAACAACACCTAAAATCATGTAAAAATCCAACTTTTTAAATCAAAACCAAAATGCCCTATTTTTTTACCGCTTCTACACAACAAAAACTAAAAAAACCCATAGTGGGGGGCTTGTATTTGTTACCTCGATGTTGTTGTGAGTTTAGATTCTTCAAATAATAAAGTTTGATTTTCGGTGAAATTTGGGTGCTTGAGAGGTTGAGAGAGAGAGAGAGAGAGAGAGAGAGAGAGAGAGAGAGAGAGAGAGAGAGAGAGAGAGAGAGAGAGAGAGAGAGAGAGAGAGAGAGAGAGAGAGAGAGAGAGAGAGAGAGAGAGAGAGAGAGAGAGAGAGAGAGAGAGAGAGAGAGAGAGAGAGAGAGGAAAAATGGTGGGATATTTATAAAACCCTTTTATACCTACGTTTTCTAGGAGGGGCGAATTTTTCGAAAATCAGGTGAGAGATATATCAAATGGGTGTAGGATCTAGTGGTGTAAGATCTATAAAAATGTATATTTCTAGCCTGACCCTTTTTATATTTATAGATTTTAATAAAGTTGGTAAGTAGATTTATCGATTCTAATAATATTAGTCCCAAAATTTACGGAAATAATTTAAGTTTACAATTTTTCACGCATTTAAAAATAATTTTATTAAAATCTGTCATTTCAAGATTTTTTAAAATATATTAAAATTAATAAATTATATATATAATCATGATAATTGATTTTTTTTATGTGTAGCTAAAATATACTTCGATTTGCATTTTACTTTATTGTAGAGACAACGAGCTTAAACCGGTAGCATCAGTATCCAAGACTTTAACCTAACGTCTCAAATAGTTTAAAAATTGATCTCATACACACAATTGTTTACCCATCATTATATCTACAAAATCAGTGGAAATCATTCTGGATGTGTCATTTTCAAAAAATATAACTTGACATGAACTCGTTATCTCATGAAAAATGATATCATTTCTATATAATAATATACACAATTATTATAATTTTATGGTTATCTTTATAAACACATATCATACATAGATTAAACTGAATTAAATATTTTTTGAAATTATACATCAACAATAATGACCATCATATAACACATGCTACTGATGTAATATAATTTCGTATGTAATTCTAATATATTTCTTTACTAGCTATTGAAAAATTTATGTTTAAGTGATCTGTAGTCAAATTGGGCTATCATTATTTGTAGAATATCACCTTGAATGTTTTGATCTCATTTATTTAAATGTCGAGTTTACTGATTCTTGAGCGAATAGTTTGCTAAATGGATATGTCACACCAATATAATTTCATTTCCTGGGCATTTTTAATTAAGAAAAATATTAAACACAGCCATATAATGTTACATATCAATTACTTAAAACCTTACTTTATTATGAAATCAACAACACGTTGATCTTATACAAGCTTTTAAAAAAAGACGAGCAACTTCAAATCTCATATGTTTGACATATATATATCTAGATTTTTTTTCTAGATGATATTGTAAGCTCTACCAAAAATTTATCAATATTATATATGGATTTCCATCTTTCCATTCAAAATGAGTGATATTTCTAGCCATATGTATCTCAACGATTCAACTTACTTTCCTAAAATAGAGAATACTACGAAATCATGCTCTATAGTTGACTAGGATTTACACATCTATTTGTTTGATCCCCAATAATCAACAACCCTTAAAAAAGTACACATCTATAATTGTCATCCAACTTGCGTATATGTATATCTCAAGTAACCTAAGAAATTAAAATGCTAAATTTATATGTTTTACTTTTTTAAATGTAGTAAATAACCCTTCCATAACATTATGATACTTGTATTACTAGTAAATTATGAACGAAAATAAAATATATGTCTTAGTTCACTAGGGCGCATAAATCAGGCTTTAGATAAAATATCGTATTCCAATAATGCAACTTTCACCCCTTATTATTTGTAGTTTTAAACTATAATAGCGTATATGATTATTTCAATTTATATGTTTAAACTTATTGAATAATATTTCAATATAGTAGGATTGGATTAGCGAAATTTGTATATTAATTTTTTTAATACCTTTATTTCCAACATAGTGACTACTTCAAGATATTTCATTTTAAAAGTAGAAGATATAAACTTATTCGTTTATGTAATCTCTTCCATTTCATTACTCAATATGAGTAATCATCTATGTATAGATACACAATGCCTACCGTTTTACCATAAACCATTGTGTATAAATACTTTTGCCTCGTATTATTTTTAAACTTGATGGATAAATTGGCATTATCAACCTTTTCATGCCATTTTTACGTCCTTATTTTAGATCATGTACTGAATTAGCAAGCCTACACACATTTGGCTTATTTCGTGGAAACATAAAATGTTACGGTTGCTCTACGCTGACCTCAAGTCATGATAGTAACTTGTATATTGTTGCTATTGCAAAAATAATTTTTTTTTATGTTCATGGTTCTTGCAACGAGATCTTATGGATCAAAATAATATATTCATTTTTTTTTGTAAAAATTATTGGCTACTAATATTTCCTTGAATGCTTGAATAGTACAGTTTATGTGGTATTTATTTCTAATTACATACTAAAACCCAATTGGTATTTAATCCTAAGGTAAATTAACCATTCCTAAGTTAGGTTTGAAATAATTAAATTTTTTTCATCACTTATTGGTGTGGTTTATTTCTTCTTGAGGGTAATATGGTAAAGTGTTTAAAATGTGTTTTGCTAATTTTGTGGTGTTTTGTGTTTAGTGTGAAAAGTAAAGAGATAATTAAGCTGCCTACTAGTAATAAATTCTGATCACCCTCATTAATGAAAGTGGTTGCGGTATATATACTTAATTACTGACACATCGGCTTATTGGATCGGGTCGAGTTTAAGGACCCACTAGTAATATAGTTTTAAGTTGATTGTCAACTAGCTTAGTCAATAATTCATACATATGTTTTGTTCGGATTTTTAGTCTGGTAGTTTAGTCCGAATTTCCCTTCGGATTTAATCATGGCACAATGAATCAAATCTCCAAACTCATCAGTAGCCCCTTTAGGTCTTGCAAAGGATCTTTGGAAGAGCTAAAACTCAAAAATCCAATATCAACTTTTCCCGATCTGTTTGTGTCGTTTGAACTGCAAGAGCTTTTCTTCAAGAGTGACCTGTTCATATTTTTTCAGAACTGATTTCTTATCTCAGAATTCTAAGAGTTTTTCTTGAATCGTGGGACACGCGTCATGCTTCTATTCGACCTTCCAGCTGTGTTTTCTCCTAGATTTTCGCACCCGCTAGGCTAGAAAGTTACATAGGCTTTATTTTTCACACTTTGCAGCTTTTAATTATTGTTAAAAAATTGATCCACCTTCTCCTACGTAACTTCTCATTTTCACCGTTATATATAAACTTTTCTATTGTTTCATTGTCTTCAACAATCACAAACATTTCTAGAGAGAGAGAGCTGAGTTCACTTTCAACCTTGTTCTTGAGTCACATATATTCACAACCAGAAACGCCTTAGTGAAAAGAGGTTGGTTGAACTTGTCTGAATTAGAGAGAGCACCGAAAGTAGCGAGGGACAACCACATCTCTATTGGTCTTCCTGCTTCTCCAAGTGAAAAAGTTAATCAGCCACAACAAAATACTAACTAGGGGTCATATTCTTCAAAAAACCCCAAAGTTAGAAAACTCCCAATTGTAGCGAATCTTACACCTCTCCCATCTGGTTCCTCAGTCCAAGAATCCCAAAACCCTTTACCCAAGGAGAAATCCGTTTCCAGTGTAAGGAAACCCTCACATTTCATTTCGATGGGATCAACACAGAAAAATCACTAGACAAGTTAACTCCTCGTCGGGTTACTCGTCAGTTTAAACCAAAATCTACTTCTTCATCTTCAAAGCCCTCCAATTTGGAGGTAGTATAGTATCTATCTCAAGCTAAATAATCTAGGAATAAGACCTTAATGGAAACCACATTATCCGAATCGTCACTGGCACAACCGCCTGAACATTTGCGAAAACATCCGACCAGCCATCTTTAAAAACATCAGAACAACCTTCTTCAACAGTGATGGAAGAAAGTATGGAAGACAACATAGAAGAAGCCCCTTTTGAGACTGAGGCATCCGGTCAAACATGAGATACAACTTCAGACCGGAAAGGCAAAACCAAGGTGGGTATGACTCATCCAGATTCTCTTTCGAAGAGCTTAGAGGGCAAAGTGGGTCCTTGCTTCAAGAAGGTAAGTGTTAAATACTTGGTGACCCTTCAAAATATTAACTACGTGTATACCCACATAGTCGAGCTAGGTCGGATCCGCACTAAGTGGAGGATCCTAGAATCTGTAAAAGTGAGGATCCCAATCACTCCAGAGACCCCCATGGATTTCAAGCTGAACGAAATGGTGGTCTAAACTAAAGTATTGAACTGGGGACTTCGGTTCCCCTTGGATCCGGAGATAGTCAGATATTTCCATCTGATCAAGTTGTATCCCAGCCAACGGAGCCCCAATGCTTGGTACACCCTTCTATCCTGCATTATGTCGTCCAGCCTGTCCAAAATTCCACTACCGATTGAACACTTTGCTGCTATAGAAACCTTGTGGAAGAACTATCAAATACCTTTCTACCACTACAACATGATGAATGATTATAAGGTAGTGAATGATCTCTTGGAGTCCGAAAAACCATGGAGGACACAGTTCCTCTTTATCAGTGGGACTTGGGAGAATGGCAGAAAAATCAAGGCTGACTCAAACCCAAGTCTTTTGACCAGTCGCTGGAAGAGTATTGGTGAGTTTCTCTTGCTTTTTCTGTTCATCTTATAAGTATTAAGTTTTTTATTTAGACTAACTTATATTTATTTCCAGTACTTCTGAAGGGGTTCTTGGGCCATATAGAGGCATGACATGATACTTGCGCCGAACTAAATGCTTGGGCTCCAGAGAATTGGGGAAATTCATTTCACATATGCTTAAACTCATGAAACTTTGTGAGGTCTCACTTATGGAACACCACAGGTAGAATAGATCTCATATGGGAAGAGTTGTCCACTCCCCCTGCAGATGTGATCCTAAAGAGGACAGAAGCCAAAGATACTAAGTGATATCTACCTTCCAGGGCCAAAGCCCTCAGCAAAATGAAGAACAGGAAGAAGAAGGCCACAACAAACCCAGCTCGAACAACTACTGAGGGGACCGGTTCGGAGAACCAGGGAGGTATCAATGCTACTTTACTGAAAGAAGTAAAGGTAACTATAAAGGAGACTGGTGGGTCAAAGCACCCAGCAAAGCCTCCTAAGAAGGATTTAAAATGTAAGACCATCAGCGATGGAAAAGCTACCAAGAAAAAGAAAGTCATTCTGGGAGTAGAGATAATCCTTCGCCCACCTGAAGCCCTCCCCCCAGCTCCCACCGATCACACCTTACATGAGGAAATTCCAACTGACCTTCACTCCGGACAGGTTGCTGGTGATGGGAAAGATGAGGTGGACCTCGATGCCTTTCAAGACATTAATATTTACTTCAATGATCTAGAGAAAGATAACTGTGCGGGTCCTTACCACCCTCCCAGTTCTTCCAATATGGTGACTCATATCCGGAAGTCCTACTCTATATTTGAGGAGCAAGACACCTTGAACCATACCCTCCTAGGCTATATCCGACCAATACTCGATCAGGAGAGGCAGGTAAGGACTCAAACATGTACCATTAATTCTTTGACCACTGACAAGCAAAAATTGTCAACTGATATCCTTAGTGCTCAACAAAGCATAAAGGTATTAAAGAAGGATAAAGAAGCGTTAGCTGCCAAACTACTCGCATCAAAAGCAGCCAACGGGGAGCTCCAAACCAAGTACTCCGACCTGGAGACCTCTTCTTCAAAAGACCTCACAAATTTGAAGGAGCAATTGCAGACTAAGGATAGTACTATCCAGACTTTGTCCGATGAGAAGACCAAATTGGAGAGCACTGTTGAATAGAAGATCAAAGAGAAACATGCATTGGGACGCAAACAAAAAACAAGTCGTAGCTACAGGTATAGAGAAGTATGCCAATGAGGTAGTGGACTCCTTAGAGAAAAGGGATGATGAGATCAAGTCTGATATGGTCCTGTTGTTTCATGAGACCTTTCCGAAGAGGACCCTTGGTCCCCTATAGAAATATGTAGACTACAATGAAATCCCATTCTACACCTTAGCAGATGATGACAAACGCAACTACTCTAGTGAAATTGACTCTACTGATGATGATGAGGGAATGAGTGAGAGTTCAAGTGCTAATGGTGACAAACGCAACTACTCTAGTGGAATTGACTCTACTGATGGCCAAGGCATTTTTTGTACCGCTGATCGGTCTGAGTCTGATCAGGTCTGAATTATCAAATTTCCCTTTTGTTTAATGTTTTGTTTAAATCTTTCATGGCCAATGTTTAAATATTCACTAATATTTCAGAAGTGTTGAACAAAAGTATCCAATATCTCCGATCACATATGTTTAATAATTGTGATCAAGTGTTAAACATATCCGATCAACCCAACAAAACTTGAGAGTCGTGGTGTTGAATAAGAAATTCATATCCGAATTGAAACAAAATCACATCATAATTTTAAAGAAGGCACCATTTATTTTTAAAAAACTCGGACACCTCATTAAAACCTCCCCGCACCACCAGGGTAGGAAATAGTATGCCCCATAATATTTACATTGGTATTTAACAAGTAAATATTTATAAAAGAGTTTATTATAAATATAACTTGACATGCTCAATATTCCATGGATGCTTTAGAGCTCTCCTTTCTTTGTTTTGGAGCCTGTATGTCCATGGCTTGACCTTTTTATAGACCATATAAGGGCCTTCCCAATTTGGAGCTAGCTTACCGAACTGCTTCTCCTTGGTAGGCCAAAAGACTTTTATTAAAACTTTGTTCCTGTTTGAAAATATCTTCTTTTGACTTTGGAAGCAAATCTGCTCCTGATCAAGCCTTTGTAGTGTGTTGTTCTTAGATGTGCTTTAACCTTTTTTTTTCTTCTGTTAAGTCCAAATGATTCCTAATTGCTATATTATTAGTTTATTTGGAATAGTTTTGGACTCTGTGTGATGGTAAAATATCCTCTATGGGACTAATCGCATCCATCCCATATACCAAAGAAAAATGAGACTCTTGTGTGGCAGCCCGAGGAGTAGTTCGTTACGCCCATAATACTTCTTGTAAATAACTTGGCCACTTCCCGCAGCTCCCTCCAAATTCTTTTTTAATCTGGACAAGATGGTTCTATTTGAAACCTCAACTTGGCCATTTGATTGAGGATGGAAATGAGAGGAAAAATAATGTTGAATTCCTCTAGAGGTACATAATGCTTCCATGTCTTTGTTATCAAACTGTGGCCCATTGTCTATAGTAATGTTTTGAGGAACCTCAAACATACAGCATATGTTGGATATGATAAATTTAATAACGGGCTTCAAAGTGGTTCCATCCAAAAAAGCTACCTCTATCCACTTAGAGAAATAGTCAATAACGATTATAATAGTTCTACATCCACCGGATGCCATAGGACGAGGCCCCACCAGATCCATACCCCATCTGGAAAAAGGTACTAGCTCGAATATAGACTCCATAGGTACTGCTGGCACATGAATTTCATTCCCATATTTCTGACAAGGATCACATCTTTTCACCATTTCTTTAGTATCTGCCATTATGGTTGGCCAGTAGTAACCTGCTAACAAGACTCTTCGGGTTAGGGCCTTATAGCCACAATGTGCAGAGCCTTCCTCATCATGTAATTGGGATAACACAAACTCAGTTTCTTCAAACCCTAAACAGCGAAATAGAGGCCTATTGAAAGATTTTTTATAAAGAACTTCTCTTATTATCAAGAAACCACGAGCCTTGTACTTGACCTTTTTTGCCACAACTTTATCCAAAGGCAATATCCCATTGGAAAATATTGGAGAATAACGTATCTCTAATCTTTAGGTTGAATAATAAGTATGTTCATATTTTTTCATCCTCTTTCTTCTGATCTATCTATATAGATGGACATTCTTGTACAAGAATCCAGGGTTGCCAATGAGTCTGCCAAAGTGTTTTTTTTGATATGGGAATATGCTCATAACAAATATTTTTGTAGTTGGCTGCCACTTCTTTCAACATGAGAAAATATTTGATCAGTTGTTCCTTCTTGGCTTCAGACTGCCCTTGATCATGGTGGATGAGTAATTAAGAATCACTCATTAACCAGACTCTCTTCGCCCCACATAGGAGAACTAGCTTAAGACCGGCTATGGCTGCTTCATACTCAGACTCATTGTTGGAAGCTCTGAATCCAAAGCATATAGTTTCATACATTTTATCACCATATGGGGAGGTTAAGCAAATTCCAGCTCCACTGGCCATGGTACTTGATCCACCATCAGTTCGAGCGACCCATTCCTTTTTAAAACAATTTCCTGACTCTTGTCCGGAGGATCTGTCAGCATGAAACTCTACTAAGAAGTCAGCCACTGATTGAGCTTTAATTGCTGTTCGAGGGGTAAAGTTAATATCATAATCACCCAACTCTACTGACCACTTTGTCATTCAGCATGATACATCAGCTTTTTGAAGAACACTTTTCAAAGGGAAAGACGTTCAGACAATAATATAATGATCTTGGAAATAAGGTTTCATCTTTCTTGCTGCAATTACTAAGGCCAGTGCCAACTTCTCTAGCCTCAAGTATCTTCTCTCAGCATCTAGTTGACTATTACTGATGTAGTATACTGGACGAGGATAATTGTCCACTTTACTTACTAGCACAACACTTATAGCATATTCTGATACACCTATATACACATAGAATTTTTCTCCCCGAACATGTTTAATAAGAGTTTTTGGTGAGGAAAAATGTTTTTTTATTTCAATAAAAGCCTGGCCACACTGTAGGGACCAATTGAAATTTTTAGCATTCCTCAGTAGTTGAAAAAATAGAGCGCACTTGTCTGATGACCTTGAAATAAACCTATTTAATACAGCTAACCTCCCTGTGAGTCTTTGAACTTCTTTAACATTCCGAGGAGGGTCCATTGCTAATAAGGCATTAAGTTGATTCGGATCAGGCTGGATTCCCTTTTCACTTATTATGTAGCCCAAGAATTTTCCAGATCGGACCCCAAATTCACAGCTTCTAAATTGGGAAATGTCTATTGAAGGTCAGACATGTGTGAATCTTCCTCCAAGATTTTAACCATCATATCATCTATGTACACTTCCATGTTCCTACCAATCTGATTAATAAAATATTTATCCACCAACCTCTGATAAGTGGCCCCAACATTCTTTAACCCGAAGGGCATCAACTTGTAACAATGAAGACCCCTAACTGTGATGAAAGTAGTGTGATATTGATTCTTCAGATCCACTTGTATCTGATTGTACCCTGAGAAAGCATCCATGAAGGATAACAACTTGTTTCCCGATGTAGAATCCACTAACTGATCTATTCGAGGAATGAGATAAAGATCCTTAGGTCATGCCCTATTGAGGTAAATGAAATCAGTACACATACGTCATTTGTCCTTTTTTTTCTTGACTAAGACAGGATTGGCAGTCCACAAATGGTATTGGGATTCTTTAATATGACCCATCTTGGTTAATCGGTCAACTTCTTGAACAATCACATCTGTTTTTTCCTTGGAAAAATCTCTCCTCTTTTGTACAACTGGTGCAACATCACTCCGGATGGACAAATTGTGTGAAATAACATCTGTTGGTACCCCGATAACATCATTGTTGTACTATGCAAACACATGTTGATTGTTCATGAAAAAGGACAACAACTGGTGCTTCAACTCTGGTGCCAATTTGGAACCAATCTTAACATTCTTTCCCTATGCGAGGGAGTGAGGTTCAACCTCTTCAATAGGTATCATCACACTGGGAGCCTCCCCAGAATCATCAATCTCACTTTCCTCAGTAGAAGGCTCAAGTAGCTGTTAATCCTTGTTAATTCTTACTGCCCCTAAAGTTTTAGGGGCAAAAGCTGTTGCATAGCACTTCCTGACTATCTTTTGAATACTCTGGACAACACGTACTTGTCTCTGAACAACATACTTCAAGCACTGATGGAATATAGAGGCCACAAAATGTATATCGGAAAGCCAATACCTCTCAAAAATTGCATTATACGATGTTGGGCAATCCATCACAACAAATAACACCCTTATGATCTTTTTAAAGGGCCCATTTCCCAACAATATTTCATCTTTGAACTCCCTAATGACATCTGTAGAACTCCCTGTGAAGCCTACAATGATTCTGTTCGAACGTTGAATACCTGTTGGATTTCTCATTTGCCTGTAGGAGCTTAAAAATAGGATGTTTGCCGAACTGCCCGTATGAATCAGAATTCAGCGTATATTATTTCCCCCTATTGGAGCGCATATGACTACCACATCCTCATGTGGTCCTGCAATGTCCCTCAAGTCATCCTCATCAAACACTATGAATGGGAATGAGGATTGACACTGATGGGAAGACATTCCACCTTCTAACTGGGTGGCCCAATTGTGGACATGCCTCTTCCTTGATGAAGTGGTAGGTGTAGTCATAGTATATCCTCCAAAAATAGTTAACGATTCGAAGAAGCTGATCAGTCTGGAAACTGTCTTAGTCTTTTCTGTTATCACCCTCACCCTATTTCGATTTGGATCTAGATCCAGCTACTCAGAGTCTACATAAAATCTTTCAAGAATCACCATCACACCCTCTTTTGCAGATGTCCTGGGATTGTTTGAAGGATTCGTCCGGGGATCATTATTTTATGTGTTATCCGGTCTATTTTGACTTCATTTCTTGACAAAAGCTCCCAACTTGCCCCTCTCAATAAGGTTTTGGACCTCTTGTTTCAATGTTATGCAATCCTTAGTGTGATAGCCTATATCATTGTGATATTGGCAAAAATGAGTGTTCCGGTTCTTTCTCGGGGACTACAATGCTTCCGGTTTTCAAAAGTGCACTTCATTCTTGGTGTTATCATAGATTGTGGCCACATTCTCCCCCAACTCAGCAAACCACTCAGGCTGGACCCAAGGACCCCTCTTACTTCTAGTTTGTTGGCTCTGGGTTTGGTTGGACTGATTCTGCTTGGACCGGTTGGACCCTTGTCCAGTCTTTTTTGCCCTGTAACCGGATTGGTTAGTGGCTGGAGGGGCTATTGTTATAGTGGTAGACCTCACCTGACGGTGTAATCTCATTGCCTCCAGGATTGCCAGTGTGGTGAAGTACTGACGCTCCAGATTTTTCCTTGATACCTTTTTTTGCTTGTTTTATTGCACTCAACGCTTCTATTTCATACACAAGTAGCTATTTTTACATTTCTTGAACGATAGAATTTGATGGATCCCTATAGATGATGACGGTTTAAACTCTAATGTTTTCAAAATACACACACACACACACACACACACACTCACACACATACACACACACAAACACACACACACAAATACACACACACACACACACACACGCACACACACACACACACACACACACACACACACACACACACACACACACACACACACACACACACACACACACACACACACATATATATATATCGTACAATGAAACGTAAGAACGTAAGATTATAAGGTATATAATAAAATATATTCTTTACTATCCCTATTTTTATTATTTATATACTGCGTGTTTAACCCACAAGATACAATATAGTTTTGATTTTTTATACATCATTTTACGTGGAAATCATAACCATATTGGACTCTTAAGACTCAATATATATAATATCAGATTGATGGGTCGTCCATCACGAGCCTACATCATCCAACAAATATTTATATTTTATATTTCATGATGCTCTGTTAATAACTAGTTGATCCAATCTACGTATCGTTGATTGTATTTAATAGACTTTTAGTTACAATAATTTGGATACTTTATATTTTCATGGATGAGACATTTCAATTCAAGATACCATTTATCACATTAGATGATTGCCAACATTTAACTAATATGTTATGACAACAAATTATATGTGTACAATCATTTTCAGTAATCACATTGCCAACTATCACATAAATGAAATTTGACTTTTCTTGGCATGCAACATGGAAATGAGAGAAACGTAATCCTTACATGCCCCTTTCCAACTAGTTATACTATACTAAATATGAGATTGTTAAATTTGAATTGAAATTCAAAAGATAAGAACAAGATAAATCATTGTATTAGTTAACTAAATGTACGATTCCAATATAAAAAATAATACAATATGATACTTATACGCGTAGATCTCAACTATAATTAATATATAGCTCCCACTAAAACCAAATACCCTCTAATCTAAGGACACCCAGACAAACTTTATGTTTGTGAAAGATTAAGGGTGGTAAGGCCTTAGTGAAATGATCTACAATTATGTAGCATGTGTTGATATTGCCAACCTCGATTTGAATATTATAAATTATCCCTTTATAGTATAATAACTTGACAACTTTCTGTTTAGATGTTCTTGTGCTACTATTATTTGAGAATAAAAAAATTAATTTACGGTCACAATAAATTAGATTTATCTTTCAGTTAGATATACTTCACGTAATCATGTGAGGATGTGTATGAGTCATAGTGTATGGTAGGAAGCTCTAAGACATGCTACATACTCATGTACCGTGTGAGAGTTTATGAGAGGATAACTATCAGACTCGTCCATTAGATGGTTGCTCCATCCATAATGTATGTGTAACCGCATGTAAATTGTCTTGTATTCACACAACCATGAATTTTTATATGTTAGTATGTAGTTTTTCGTTCCTTCCAAATAAACGAGGAACCTCTTGGAAGTTGTTCAATGGTAAACTCCTAGATTACTCACGTAACTTAATATGATTCTTGCTACAAATGATATGTTTGGTCGAGTACACACCTGAGCATAAGTGATACTTTCAACACTTGAAAAATAAGAATATCTCTGCATGGTCTAAATATCAAAATTTGTCTTAGGGAATTGACTGAGTGAGAATTTTTCACACTTTTTCTATGAGGGTTTCCGTAGGTTTTTTAATATATACCATAATGTTGTATCATCCTCTCATCTTATGATTTTTATGACAACCCCATAATTCCCCTTATGGCGATTCCTTATTCTTTTGATCCCAATACATAAGTTTCTTCAAAAATATCGTTGATGTCAAATTTCTTTGACTAAACAAACTTACTGGAATTTCAAAAATCATTACTGGAAAAAATATTTAATTAACGTACAAAACTAGATTAATTTATTTAGTTCCATTTTATTTGTGATACACATAATCTTCTACAGAGTTCATCTCAAAATCAAATGAGGCGATGATCTTTAGGATCTTATAGTACTATTTACAAAACACTTCTTTTAGCCTATATATCGAATGATTTAGCTTACATACCAATGACTTTGAATATCCTTAAATAAAGTTTTCTTATTATTTCGTGTAGAAAGTTTCCTCAATGTCTCTACTGAGAAACACCATCTTAATAGCCATAAAATAAAGCTTTAAAATCAGAGTGAGAAGCTAAGGCCATAATTATCCTAAATGATTCTTTTTTAGAAATTGTATAAAATATAATGTAGTATTCAGTGCCTCCACGTGGAGTGTAATTGTTTTTACAAGACTTGATTTATTTTTTCTTAGTTTGCATAAACGATCACGCTTGGTTTAATATATCTGTTTGCAACCAATTACTATTTTCTCTTCAGATAAAGTGGTAAGATCTGATACTAAATTGTATTATATTGACTTATACTCTTCGTTCATAGCTTTAATCCTAACTTTAGTGTTTCACATATTCATACCTCCCTAAACGGTGATTGGATCTCTTCTCAAAACTTAGAATATTCCACATGTTCATTTAAATAGGCCTCATATTTTAAAGGGACCATGCTTTTTCTTTCTTTATCATATTTACGCAATGATGCTCATTAAGTTGGTTAATATATTTGGGTTGATGAGTTTATTCATTAAGACCAACATCAACGCTTTGTTTGGAGGTGAAGGCATAACATTTGTGTAAGGAACTGTAATCCCTGCCACAATATGGATGATCGGGAAACCAATTGTAATTTTTGCATTTTTTGTTAGAGCATTGACAAATTAGTTCAAATTATTCTTATAATTTTTTGTTATATGAATCATTCTCACACGTTCAATCATAAAACTTATTTACAAAATAGTTCCCATCTAAAAACTTGAATGTGTATCGCGAGAGTAAAACTGTAACGACATAATAATTTTTAAAATATAATATAAATTCTTCGTGTCTAAGATAACAAACATTACCAACTGTATCTTTGTAAGGTAACTGAAATAATATTGATTACAAAAAAGGTAAAAACAAGACATCGTTCAAAAATAAAATGTGTCAACTAGATAAAGACAACTTAAAAATATATATATGGCTTATACATGGCACACACACCCCTCAACGGTATAAGTGAAAATGTCTTTGTCATTCAGACTTTCACTTCAGAGTGTATCTTACAAACAAAACAAACATAACTTGATGTTTTTGTACCCAACGATTAAGTGACTTTCGACACTGATACTAAAATAACTTATATACTTAGAACAAAACTTACTTTACCGTTTTTAGCCATTCAAGTGTTTCATGCCTACCTATCTTTCTTAATCTGATAAGGACTTTTCTTGTAAAAACAAGCCTTAAACTTGCCATTTTCTTCATCCTTCTTTGGGACACTACCGTGTCATCCAAAACTAGAATCTATAATACATACAACTGTAACTGAATTCCTCTTGCACTTGTTCTTTCCACCACCTTTACCGATTTTAAATTTAACGTAGACCTTTGTGTTAGTGCTATAAATTTACCATACAGGACAAATCTTTAAATGGAACAATGTTAGTTTACGACCACATATATAAACAAACTTGTCTTCTTTAGCACCGATTATGACTATTTTCTGCATATTTAAAATAATTTAGTGTTGAAGTTTAGTCGTGCATTAACATGTAGCATGTAAATGCAACAACGACATCATATATGGGTATGCACACCCTCAGAAAAATATGTGTATAGTTTTCATCTAGGCCGACCTACACACAAAAATTCTAATCATTGGCGATGTGCACCCAAAATACTTTCCTAACTTACCAAATATAGTTTACTTTAGCAATATATGTGGGTTATCATACAGTTCATGAGAATAAATTTTATAGTGTTCGAATTTTAAATCATGCAAAAACACTAGTCCTCTTAAATAAACAAATAATAAGAGCCACCGAACTTCATGCATCTGAGTATGAGGGTTACTGACTTTCTTTCAATATGCGAATAATTGTTAATACTCTTCTTGAAAGATAAAGTATGATAGCGTTACATGTATAGTTGTGAATACAGTTCTTATTTTTAAGTTGTAAGATAAATATGTAAGGTTGTACAAAATAAAAATCATTTACTCCAACCCCCCTATATAATCTAGTACTTATGAATGTACTAGGGTTTCATATTGAGTATATTTGTACTTTAAGGTTATTGGTATTATCTATATTTCTTATTTTAACCCACAATACCCTACAATAATCCTATATATAGTATCGACTAAAGACCATAACTAAATTTGACTCTTAAGGCTTGACATATATAATGTTAGATTGATAGGCCTTCCCTCACGATCCTATATTAGTCTAACTTGTAATTAAACTATATGTTATATGGGGGTCTCTTAATTACCGATTTGTTCAATATATTTATTGTTGATTACAATTGATTAATGGACTTATAAATACAATGTATACTCTGAATCTCAATGGATGAGACATTACAATTCATGATATCCTTACACTATTAACATCAAAGAACTTGGATTCAAGGTATTTTAGTTTTCCAAGATTCAAACAAAATATTGGACTCTCATTCTAATAACATATAAGATTTTTTATTGGGACTGTACCAATAAACACACATATTGTAACTTTTTTATTTAACTTTATCGTCGTAAGATATGCGCTTATAAAAATGACTAAGCACCCTCACATTTTAAAATTTTGAATATTTGGTTTAAGTTCCTTCCATACCCGAGGTGGAGAGATTTTATTTTATAAAAATAAATAAATATGATCAATAATATAAAATTTAGTTAAATCAACTTCACCAACAAATTTAGATGCAACATAGCAAGACATGAGCTTATTAACTATAATTTGTAACTAATGTATTTAAGGGAAAAATATTTGATAATAAGAAATTTATAATCAAAATACTAATATATATAAAAGTTCATCTACATTTTCCTTTGCTTTTTTCCTTTTGTTTACGAGCAATCCATATTTTCAGTTTGAAACGATGATCAAAATACGTCATTAAAATTGATAAGGGTGTATTTCACCTACTCAGACGAAGCAAATGCCAGTGACCTACGACCTTAACCGATTCTTTTGGCCAATGATATCACGTTGTCGACAACCTTCTTACTAATTCTACTACTTTGCTGAAACTACAAGTATTTTATTATTGAATCAAAACTCTGAATGTTGCACTTTTACAATATTAAAGAGGTGTATATAAATAAACTAAGTTGTTATGTTCTCTTATAGTTAACTAAGTAATCCATATATTGTAATAATTTATCATTAGAATCTATCTACAATTTCTCTACGTTTACACTCACCAAATTGGTAACTCAACTAGGGATGGGTGGTTCACAAAATATTTTATTAAAAAACCTAAAAATCAAACACATAGAGTCTGACAAGATAAAAAACAATAATGAAACTACAACATGAAAAAAAATCTCATATGAAGAAACTAACAAAGGGCAATCAACCGCATGGAGAATTTGATTCATACATTGATGAAAATGAAACCATATAGATAGACTTCAACACCTTAGCAGATGGGCTCTGAGACAGTAATCTGGAGATGATGAAAAAATATCTTGAAGCATTGCTAAAACCATGAAGACAACAAATTATATTTCAAATTCTCAAACCCACAGAAAGGTACAAAGAATAAGAGGACAATATGGACAACCTGTTGAACTTGTGCTAAAATATAACCAATAAATATAATCACCCCTTTAATAAATACAAGAAAGACGTGGCTGTATTTTTTTTCCATCAAACTTGGGCCTTTTATTAAAGACAATTAAAAGTATTACAAATAGGGCCATGACCCAAAGGAAGAAAAAAGTCTAACATAATAGATTAAGAACGACAGAACCCTAGAATAGCAATTCCTAGCCTCCATTCTTCTACCATCTTCAAAGAAATCATTTCAGCCAAACTAGCCATCCATTCCTCAAAGAAGACACAATAACACCAATCCAGTAGCCGATTACCCTTGGCAGTTTGAATCAATCAAAAAAACCTTTGCCAAATCCAACATACATAAGCGGAAACCCTTGACAAATCCATACTCTAAACACCGAAACCCCTACCAAAACGAACCAACCAAAAACCTTTGCCAAATCCAACATGCATAAGCAAAAACCCTTGTCAAATCCATACTCTAAACACCGAAGCCCTTGCCAAATCCAACCAAATAGTCTCTCAAACATCCAACATCGAGCTGATTAGCATGAAACCTTTGCCCAAACGACGAAAATCCATTGAAGACTTCATCTATTGAAGAAATTCTCACTTACAGTACCAAATGAAGCCTCAAGCAACCATTGAAGACCGACATTCTAAATTGAAAAATTGGTTGAAGACTCGAAATCAGGTACATTTTCTACCTTTCCCAGAAAATATTCTAAGGATTGGGGTCACATCTCAAGTAATTTGTCCCCAATCCTTCCAGAAAAACAATGGATCTTAAATAAGAAGGAGCCATGTTGTTATCGAAATCCATATTCTGGTTGGATTTCAAAGCTTCTTTTGCAATCCAGTCAACAGATTCATTTTGTTCACGGTAAATCTGAGTAATTCTCATCTCAGAGTATAACAAATTTCGACTACACTTAAGCGTAGAAATAAGAAACCAAGGACACCTTCTATAGAGTAGATATTCGATGAGAACAGAAGAATATGTTTCGATGTCGAGACAGTTTATTCCGTTCTCAGAACAGAGCAGTAAACCGTCTAATAATTCTCTACACTCAGCGATTATAGGAGACCCCTTACCATAAACTCGGCCATAACAAAAAATAATGTCCCCCATGCTATCCTTGACGAGACCACCACCATTGGAGTTTCCAGTGAGACCACAAGCCCCATCGCAGTATTGGATCAGGTATCCTCAGAAAAGAAAGTAAGCCCCAATGTCGTACGAAGAAGATGAGCAGCCGAACCGCAAGTACCCAACTAAAGAATGAAACAAGTGACAGTTTCAGGGAACAACAAACCAATAAAATTAGGAGAAATGATCAAATAACTCTGGCAACATATAACATACTTCCTCTAAAATTTAACCTGAACCGTCAATAATGTCAATATGTACCCCCTTTATTTGGGCCAGTTCCCCATGCATCCAACAACTTATATTTTACAACCATAATAGCACGAATCTTCAAGCATGAGCTATCTCTAAAAATTTATTGCGTCTGCTAACTCATGCCCAACCGTTGTAACAAGTATATCCCTCTAATGACGCCCCGACCTACCCATATATGCCACTAAGCTACATGTAAGTCTTGACTGAACTCAATATCATCAACTAAAACAGAACTGGAATCAAAATGTGCCTCTAACGTTCACCATTATCTTACAAGGAAGTTTGGGGCAATTCTTACCAAAATCTGCCTTCAACTGACAAAGGAGCAGGGTTTGGCACTCATTATTCAGGTAAAATAGAGGTACACACTAAAGAAGTAAACATCTTTTATGATGTTTATGACTAATTTGTGCATGAAAAATCACCATCTACTCCACAAATTGAGCACACAATATTACATTTGAATTTGAACACACATAAAATTGATAACTTCACCAGCATTGATGACCCAGATCACCACCTGGGAACTTTCAAAGTGTAAGACGTTCACACTAACACTAATGGGGTCAACTCTAGCCTAGTTTATTGACTTGCCTATGGGGAAACATAAAAACATTCAATCGACTGGGGATTCCTTTCCGTAATTACTACACAGGGTCCAAGTCAATCATGAAATATTTAGATTCTATTATATATTACAAACAGAGACTTAACAAAAACTTACAATAATATGCAGAGAAATTTATGGACACAGGAGACTAGTTGTGGGACTGTCTAGATAACGTAGCATGCATAATGTTAAAAACATCATCAATATCCGAACAAGATCCGACCCAACCCTAACAAAACTCACTAGGCCGAATCTTAGCCACCTCAGCCGAAGCAGTGACCGATAGTTGTTGAACACCTACTAGAGAATTCGTAGGAGGTAATACGAGCTTCAACTCTTACTTTATTTAAAAAACAAAGTTAACAAGAAAAATATAAAGGAAACAATCCCGCAACAAGAGATTTATGTGGTTCGGATTGTGAAAATATCCTATATCCACGGACAACGAACACTTCTTTTATAAATAAGTAGGTTACATAAAGATTCTCAAACACAAAGGACTCAATCACTCGTGTTCACAAAACTCTCTTTTCAATGTTTATCTTTCACCTAACTTATCTCTCAAAAGACCTAGAGCTAGTTTTTCTCTCTCAATAAATATGCAGCTCACATCGCGTCTCGTCATAAATTGTAAAGCTATATATAATTCAATTTATAGGCCAACTATGATAAATATTAATCTATTAATTAAAGAATCTAATTAATATAGAAGACCAAATTCATAGGAAATCTAATTAATATAAAAGAACAAATCGATAGGAACTCTAATTAATATTGAAGATAAAATTGATATAAAATTTAATTAATATAGAATATTCAATTAATATAAAATCTAATTAATATAGATATCTAATTAATATAGCAGATTTTAAAAAAAAATTATGTTTCACGTTACTTTAAAGCTGCATTTAACACATAGTGTATAGCAAACTGTATAAGAAGCGAATCCATATCGATCCTAAATAAAAATGACAATGTATTCAAAGATTTGATCTTGCAAATAAAATGTTATATCAATTGCGATTAAATTGACGCATATAACAGTAAATTCATGTGTGGTAGCCATTATCTTTACAGTCAATCGCTCCACGGTAGAGAGTCGATAACCAAAGAGAAAATTAATATATTTACCATCAATGGATAAACGGTAGAAAGTCGTTAACCGTAAAACAAATCAGTTCAAAAATCAATATCAACATGACTTTACAAGACAAATCAACCAAAACGACTCATCAAATTTAATATATTTCAATAAAAAAAAGATGAATTAAAATAATAACATAAACAATAAGTATTGTAGTCATGAGATATGAAAAAGAACCGAACGACCACCAATAGACTCGTTTACCAAACTAATCGATAATTTGGCTTCTATCTATTACAAGACCACGAACATGTTCCATTACAAAATGCTAAGATAGATTAAATGTTGTTGTCTCCCTCATGGGAAGCGGAACACGACCATACAAACACTCTGTTTACCAAACTAGTGTTTGTACCGAAAGCACATTCTAACGAATAAATGTTATAGGAACTTTATCATTCGATCACGGAAAAGATATTAAAATAATAATAAAAAATCATATAAGTACCTAGAACATACTCCAAGGAGGTACAAAGACTTATAGAAAGTCACAACTAAAAGTTGTGGATAATTAGATAGACGGAGTAATCATCCAGAATATCAATGCTAAATAGCAAATTGCAAGTAGAAGGTCGAATGGGAATAAAAGACATCCAAGTAGTGTGAGACAAGGAGCATCCCGAAGTAGCCCGAGCAGGTACACATAAACTGCAAGAAACAATACAATAAGTTAGAATAGAATTACACAGGCCAACGAATCTTGGTACCATGGAATCGAAACCGAAGATTTGAGAAAATTCGGGTGGAAACCAGAGAGGCAATGGTGGGAAGGGAACCAAAGACTCTTAAGTTCCTCTCACGCCAAACGTGGTAAATAACCGCCGCCAAAGTAAGTGCGCGAAATATTATGATTTCGAGAGTGAGACCAATTTGAGACCAATTTGATGCCTCTTTAATCCAAGATTGTCAGCAAAATGCAGTAATTCGAAAATCCAAATTAAAACTTGCAAAATTCTAAAAACTCTAAAAAAAATTACATTCATAGAGGATCATGGAAAAGTTATAAAAACAGTTAAAAAACTAAAATTTGATTTTCTTTTTACCTATAATTATTTTAGAATAAGAACAAATACCCAATATTTATGAAATAAGGTGCTACCTATGACCGAAAAAATTAAAAGAGAAGAAGTCACTTTTCTTTCTCCCATAATGCTTCGATAGATGCACTCCGTAAAAGAGAATAAAAGAGAATGCTTCCTTTATACAGACTAAGATAAATTAAATTTGATCGTTTCTTTCTCTTAATCGTACGTTCTAAAATTTTGCATGACCAACATACAAAATGAAACCCACTTAACGAACGAGATGAAAGAAGTTGAAACACCAAACTCCCCCCGTGTCAAGTCGTTACCTTTTCGACAATATCTTACCCTAAGGTGACTCTGATTCTTGCCTGACCTCCAAACTTACACGTCGGTCCTTAAAATCTTATTGTTCGACCACATATAGCTTTCAAACTTTATTTCTTTTCAGATTACCGCTGTAATCATAAACAATGAAAATTGTCTTATACACGAAGATATTTGACCTACAGATACCTTTGTTAGTTCAGTTTGATCACGAAAAATACATTTTACATTTATCCTATACTACTTCTTTCAAGACCTCAGTAGTCTAATCTCATCGTCCAACATTTTCTTTCTCAAAACTTAGAAACCAAATGAAAACGACTGACGATGTTTTTTTATTTCGAAAAATAAATCTAAGAAATCTCTCGCCAAAATCAAAACTCAAATCACAATACAACAAATTCTTCTCACCAGATTCATCAAGAGACATCAACATTCTTAAAAAATTTCCCATCAAGAATCCAAAAGGGAAAAGAGAACAGAAGATCCCCTTTTAATATTTTGCTCTCGAAGAATTCAAAATTTTTCTTGCATCATTTAGATCTATAGGACTGTTGGGCTCTTCCTATGTGGGAGTCCAATTATCATATGGGCTAAAACCAATTTGGATAACACATAGGATTTTGGTTTATATATAAATATATATTTATACCGTGTCTTTCTGAGATGAGCATCATATTCTATAGCACAGTTTTTGAGAGAAAAAGGTGATCTGAGGCGGAACTTTGTACTTTCAATCGGAATGTCTCCGGTTGTCCGATCGGCTTCAATTTTGGTGAGAAGGCTCGTCTACTTGTCCTCTACAATCTTTCCAGAGGGTTTTTGATTTGGAGTCATCTAAGTGTGTTTTTCGAGCATCTTCTTCTAACTGCGTTTTGGGGATATTTCAGTGAGTTTTCTGATTTTGGTTCATTATCTTGTGTATTGGGGTTGTGTATGAACTTGTCATACTTCTTGTGGCGTATGCTCTAGTTTTATCTAGAGAATAGTTTTGTAACCCATCTTCTGATAGTGAATATTTGGTTGGACTCCGAAATCAGTCCCGTGGTTTTTACTTCCTACACTGGGAAGGTTTTCCACGTAAAAAGTGTTCTGTGTTGTTTGCGTTTATTTTATTCAGACTTGATATTTTGTTTGGGATCTTTATCTCTATCATACTTGATACAAGAAGGAAGATTTCGTTTGTGCTTCTATTTCTTGTCAAAGTGGTATCAGAGCGAGAGGTTGTGTACTTGTCTTGTATCAAATATGGAGGTGAATACAAGCAGAATGGTGACGATGAATGGTTCAAATTATCATATATGGAAATCGAAGATGGAAGATCTTCTTTATGTTAAAAGTTTTCATTTACCAGTGTTCGGTGATGAAAAACCTAAAGATAAGTCTGATGCAGAATGGATAATTATTCATCGACAGGTTTGTGGCTTTATTCGACAATGGGTTGATGATAATGTGCTGAATCATGTTGTAGACGAAACAGATGCAAGTAAATTGTGGAGTAAACTTGAGGAGTTATATGCTCGGAAGACAGGAAATAGTAAGTTACTTTTGTTCAAACAATTGATGTATTTGAGGTATCAAGATGGATCACCTCTTATAGATCACTTGAATACCTTTCAAGGATTGATTAATCAGTTGGCTGCTATGGGTATCAAATTTGATGACGAGGTTTTGGCGTTATGGTTGCTTGGTTCGCTGCCAGACTCATGGGATACTTTCAGAATGTCTGTTTCTAATTCAGCTCCTGAAGGAAATATCTCAATGGCATTAGCTAAAAGTAGTATGTTGAATGAAGATATGAGAAGAAAAACAGTTGGCTTCTCTTCACATTCAAAAACTCTAGTCGTTGAGAAACGTGGTAGAAATGAAAATCGCGGTTGGAAAACTAGAGGTAAAAGTAGAAGCAAGAGTCGAAACAAGTCTAATAAATTTGCAGATTGGGAGTGCTACTACTGTCATGAGATCGGACACACTAAGAATTTTTGTCCTAAGTTGAGAAAGAAGAATAATTTTGGGAAATCTAATAATGGTAAAGAAGAAAAGAACAAGGAGAAAAATTATGATGAAAGTGGTGACGAGAAACATGTTGCTGCAGTTTCAGATAGCTACTTCGTTGTTATTGATGATGCTGTTGTGAATTCTGTGTCTGATGAAAATAGTTGGGTAGTTGACAGTGGTGCTACAATTCATGCCACTTCTCGTAGAGAATTTTTCTCATCTTACACCCCTGGTGACTTTGGTTCTGCAAAGATGGGAAATAATGATTTGTCTAAAGTGGTTGGTATTGGTGATGTTTATCTAGAAACAAGCATGGGTGCAAGATTGATTTTGAAGGGTGTTAAACATATACCCGATCTTCGATTGAATTTGATATCTACAGGGAAGCTAGATGATGAAGGTTATTGCAGTATTTTTGCGAATGGGCAGTGGAAACTTACTAAGGGCTCGTTGGTTGTGGCAAGAGGACAAAAATATTCAGCCCTCTACATCATGTCTGCAAGGGTGTCTGCTGAAGAAATCAATGTTGTTAATGATGAAGCAATGCTTGATTTATGGCATAAAAGACTCAGTCACATTAGCGAAAAAGGATTAGATATTCTGAGGAAGAAACAGTACATTCGCGGGATCCACAAAGCTCATTTAAAGAAATGCGTACATTGTTTGGCTGGAAAGCAGAATAGAGTATCTTTCAAGAGCTCGGCTCCTTCAAGAAAACCAAGTTTGCTTGACTTGGTACATACTGATGTTTGTGGTCCTTTCAAAACGAGAACACTTAGTGGTTGTTTATAATTTGTTACTTTTGTTGATGATCATTCCAGGAAAGTTTGGGCTTACACTTTGAAAACAAAAGATCAAGTGTTAGATGTCTTTAAGCAGTTTCAAGCTTCAGTTGAGAGACAGACTGGGAAACAATTGAAGTGTGTTAGAAGTGATAATGGGGGAGAATACATTGGTCCTTTTGATGATTATTGTAGACAGCAAGGTATTCGGCATCAAAAGACACCTCCCAAGACCCCTCAGTTGAATGGCGTAGCGGAGAGACTAAACCGAACATTAATTGAAAGGGTAAGATGTCTTCTTTCACAATCACAACTCCCTAAATAGTTTTGGGGTGAAGCTTTGAATACAGTGGTACATGTCTTGAATCTTAGTCCTTCTGTACCTTTAGATGGAGATATCCCAAATAGAGTTTGGACAGGTAAAGATGTTTCTTATGATCATTTGCGTGTCTTTGGGTGCAAAGCTTACGTGCATATTCCTAAAGATGAGAGATCTAAACTCAATTCGAAGACAAGACAGTGTGTATTCATTGGTTATGGTCTTGATGAGTTCGGCTACAGATTTCATGATCCAATTAATAAGAAACTTATTAGGAGCAGAGATGCCGTGTTTATGGAAGATCAGATAGTTCATGATATTGATAATAGTCAAAATTCAGTGCCTATGTCTCAGAATGACTTGGTAGATTTGGGGCATATTCCGCTTGCACATACTCCTACAGAAGTTCAAGAAAATTCGGATGGTGACTCACCTGCTTCCAGAGGTTCACATATTTTTTATACTGGTGATCATGATAATGATTTCGTGGATGAACAAGTGAATGAAGAAGATGTTGAACAATTTGAAGTTCTAACGCGGAGATCTACTAGAGATAGACAACCCTCTACTAGATATCCTTCTGATCAATATATTTTGTTAACCGACGCAGGTGAGCCTGAGTGTTATGATGAGGCTATTAGTGGTGTATGTAAAAATCAATGGATTGAAGCGATGAATGAAGAGATGCAATCACTTCATGAGAATCATACATTTGAGTTAGTGAAGATACCTAAAGGGAGAAAAGCCTTGAGTAACAAGTGGGTGTATAGGTTGAAGCAAGATGATAGTTCTCTGCAACCTCGGTACAAAGCAAGATTGGTAGTCAAAGGCTTTGGTCAGAAAAAAGGTATTGATTTTGATGAAATATTTTCTCCAGTTGTAAAATGTCTTCTATTCGTGTGGTTCTAGGCATTGCAGCGAGTCTAAACTTGGAAATTGAGCAAATGGATGTAAAAACAGCATTCTTGCATGGTGACTTGGAAGAAGAGATTTTTATGAAACAGCCTGAAGGTTTTGTGGTTGAAGGAAAAGAAGATTATGTATGCAGATTGAAAAAGAGTCTATATGGTTTGAAGCAAGCTCCGAGACAGTGGTATAAGAAGTTCATGTCAGTTATGGGGGAGCAGGATTACAAGAAGACTTCTTCTGATAATTGTGTATTTGTGAAGACATTTTCTGATGCCGATTTTATCGTTCTTTTACTTTACGTGGATGATATGCTTATTGTTGGGAAGAATACTTCACGGATTGATTCTTTGAAGAAACAGTTAAGTAAGTCTTTCGCAATTAAAGATTTAGGTCCAGCAAAGCAGATTCTCGGCATTCGAATTACTAGAGACAGAGACTTGAAGAAATTTTTCTTATCACAAGAAAAATACATTGAGAAAATTCTTCAGAAGTTTAATATGGACAATGCTAAAGTGGTTAGCTCACCACTTTCCGGTCACTTCAAGTTAAGCAAGAAACAACGTCCTTCAACTAATGAAGAAAAGAGAGACATGGCTAATATTCCATATGCATCTGCAGTTGGAAGTCTCATGTATGCCATGGTATGTACTCGTCATGACTTAGCTCATAGTGTTTGTGTTGTGAGCAGATTTTTGTCAAACCCAGGTAAAGAGCAATGGGAAGCCGTGAAATGGATTATGAGGTATCTGCGAGGAACCTCTAATTTGAAGCTCAGTTTTGGGATGAATAAACTTGAGTTGTTGGCTTATTCTGATTCAGACTTGGCTGGAGATGTTGATACTCGCAAGTCTACTTCTGGATATTTTATTAACTTTTGTGGTGGCGCTGTTTCATGGAAATCAAGACTACAAAAGTGTGTTGCCCTTTCAACGACAGAAGCTGAATTCATTGCAGTGACAGAAGCGAGTAAAGAGCTACTATGGATGAAGAAGTTCTTGAAAGAACTTGGATTTGAGCAACACAGGTATGTACTGTTATGTGATAATCAAAGTGCTATTCATCTCGTGAAGAATTCGTCATTTCACTCAAAGTCGAAACATATTGATGTGAGATATCATTGGATTCGAGATATTCTTGATGCTAAACTAATGGAGGTTGATAAAGTTCATACAGATGATAATGGGTCTGACATGATGACAAAGGCTTTGCCTATGGGAAAGCTTGAACATTGTAGATTGATCGCCGGGATGGCGAATCCTCCCACATAGTCGTGAGGGGGAGATTTGTTGGGCTCTTCCTATGTGGGAGTCCAATTATCATATGGGCTAAGCCCAATTTGGATAACACATAGGATTTTGGTTTATGTATAAATATATATTTATACCGTGTCTTTATGAGATGAGCATCATATTCTATAGCGCAGTTTTTGAGAGAAAAAGGTGATCCGAGGCGGAACTTTGTGCTTTCAATCGGACTATCTCCGGTTGTCCGATCGGCTTCAATTTTGGTGAAAAGGCTCGTCTACTTGTCCTCTACAATCTTTCCAGAGGGTTTTTGATTTGGAGTCATCTAAGTGTGTTTTTCGAGCATCTTCTTCTAACTGCGTTTTGGGGATATTTCAGTGAGTTTTTTGTTTTTGGTTCATTATCTTGTGTATTGGGGTTGTGTATGAACTTGTCATACTTCTTGTGGCGTATGCTCTAGTTTTATCTAGAGAATAGTTTTGTAACCCATCTTCTGATAGTGAATATTTGGTTGGACTCCGAAATCAGTCCCGTGGTTTTTACTTCCTACACTGGGAAGGTTTTCCACGTAAAAAGTGTTCTGTGTTGTTTGCGTTTATTTTATTCAGACTTGATATTTTGTTTGGGATCTTTATCTCTATCATACTTGATACAAGAAAGAAGATTTCGTTTTTGCTTCTATTTCTTGTCAAGGACTCTATAGTTCAATCGAATTGGACTATAGACATTTCTTTGTGGAATTTGAAATGTTTGATGATGTTAAAAAATTATAGAAAAGGACTATTAGGGCCCTACGTCAATATTCTTTCAGAATACTTAAATGGTCTCCTGACTTTCACCCTAGACGAGAGTCTCCATTGACTCCCGTTTCGGTTTCTTTCCCAAAAATCCCTGAAATTATGTACAACCCAGACTCAATTAATCACATTGCCAAAGCAATTGTATTTCCTTTGGTAGTGTGGATTCCTTTTGAAAATCGTGCAAGATTTAACATGTGTAAAGCTTGGACAATAATGGACACCTCAAGTATTCTTCCTCAAAGAATTTGGATACGATTTGGGGAAATAGACGGTTACTAGCAGGATTTCACTTACAATGAAATCTCTGCTTACTATAAGAACTGCAAACATATTTTCCATAATGAGAAGTTATGTAAAATGGAAGAATTAAAATCAAAAGAACCAAAGAAATTCAGCAAAATTGATATTAGTAAGACTAATCTTCAACCATAATTTTGGATCCCTAAAATCAAATCAATAATTGTTGAACCAAGTAAAAAGAACCTTCGTGAACATGACAACTATAATGGGAAACTAGATTAGGAAGTAATGAGACTAATATTAATAGTAAGAATCAAACTATCCAAAACATCTCAATAATTGATCCTCACTATAATAATAATCTCAATCGGGACACTAATATATCTAATTCTAAATTACAAAGAGATAATACCCTCATTTTTAATCAAACTGCAACTCCACATGATATTAATGAAATTGATGTGATTGAAGCAATTCAAACCATCAACTTAAGTAATTCATTTAATATATTCAATGAGGAAAATGTCTATGAAAATGAATCCCCTTCGCTTAAAGTCAGACCAACCCTTAGTTTACCTCAATCTCTTGTCACCAAACAACCAGAGAAAAAAAAACCTCCCTAACAAAAATCTTTAAAAAAATAATCAGAACTAAGATCAAAGGACTCAAAAACAATCTAATAAACAAGCCATTGAATATCAAAGGATCTAGTAGATCCTCAAAAACTTCAAAAAAATGACTACATCATTTCTGAACTGGAATGCAAGAGGTGTATGGAATCAAGGTACCATAAGAAGAGTCATAAATACTGTTAAACATTATTTAATAGATCTCATAGTTTTGCAAGAACCTATGATATCTATTGAAACACTAGTTAAGACAACCAAAAAACTTGGATTTGAAACATCTTTTGGTTATACAAACAATAAAATATGACTGTTATGGAAAAAACAATATAATATTCAGATCTTAGAACATAATGACCAGCTAGTCTACATTATGGTTCACCACTCTGCTTCCAACAAAGAAGTACCGGTCACCATAATGTATGCAAAATATACCAGATCCCAAAGATTACCTCTTTGGGACTAACTAAGGATGCTTTATGAAAACAATCAACTTTAGCTTGTTGTTGGAGATTTTAATACAATCTCCAAAGCAAGTGAACAATTGAATTGCTCAACATTATGTATAAAAGGAATGAATGAATACAACAATATGATACTAGAGTGTAATCTTGCAGATCTTGGATTTTCAGGCTCAAACTTTACCTGATTCAATAATCATAAAGTGGAAACACTTGGATAGAGCCTCACATAATGATTATTGGAGAGAATACTTCGATATCACTAGGGTGAAACATCTGGCCATAACTGGTTCAGATCACTCACCCTTAGTGATCTCAGTCTCATTAATATCAACTGACCCAAAACCTCCCTTCTGATTTCAAAACATGTGGTTACAACATCAAGATTTTGTTAAAACTGTGGAAAACAACTGGTCTATCCCCATAGATAATTCACCCATTCATGTCTTCTAGTCCAAATTAAAAAGACTTAAAAACCATCTAAAGATATGATATAGAGAATTTTTCGCTAACATATTTTACTGTATTGAAAAAATTGAAGAGGAAGTCAAAATAACAGAGAGTTTACTTGAATAATCAAACACCTTAGAAAATGTAACTAATCTTTCCAAGTTAAAGGATCAATACTTATCCTTTCTTGCCAGAGAATAAACTTTATGGAAGCAAAAAAGTACTGCTCAATGGATGAAGGATGGAGATAACAATTCAAAATCATTTTATACCTTTGTTAAGAAGAGAAGAAATATGATAGTATATCAAAACCTTATAGGATCATCTGCTGTTAAATTTTTCACTCAATTACTAAATAATCAGAACATTGATTCAATACCAAACTTTATGTATGACCTAATTCCTAAGTTGATATCTGACCAAGATAACACCCTAATTCTTGAAATTCCTACGCTAGAAGAAACTCACTCAGTAATTAAGAGTCTAAACAGATATAGTGTCTCCGGAGTTGATGGATTCAACTCCAGATTTTATCAAAAATGTTGGTCAATTATCAAAGATGACTTATATATGGCTATTGTTTAATAATTCTACATTTCCAAAAGGCATGTTGCTACATTAATCTGTTTAATTCCTGAGATTAGTTCACCTAAAACTTGGGCAGATTTTAGACCAATAAACATGTGTTCGATTTTTAATAGAATCATTTCAAAATTGATTAACAACAGAATATGAGTACTACTACCTAAAATTATATCTAATGAACAAGGAGTTTATGTGGAAAATAGGAACATAGTGGACAATATATTAAATTACAGAAGAACTTGTGCATAATCTTAATAAAAAGACCAGGGCTAGTAATATAATTATTAATATAGACATAAAAAAGGCTTTTGACAAGTTAAGTTTCAAATTTATATATCAAGTAATGCAGGCTTTTGGATTCAACTCTCAAGTTATAAACCTAATTAAAACAGGAATTGAATTTTTTTTTACTCAGTCATAATAAATGGTATTGCCTATGGTTTTTTTAAATCTAGTAATGAAATTAAATAGGGGGTCCATTACCCCTCCCTCCTCTCTTTTTATCATAACATAAGAGTTTCTGATAAGAGGAATAAACAAAATTTCAACTCAACTCTCCCCACTTACATATTGAACAAGAGGTTCACTCAACAACAACTGCTTAGCCTTTACAGATGATGTTCTGTTGTTCCTAAATGGTTCCATCAATAATGTTAGAAATATTTGTTCATTCCTGAAATCTATCAACAAATCTTTCGCCAACAGATAAATAAACAGAAAACCACCTTTATATCTCCATCAATCATGCCTAGATCCCGTATCAGTAACTTGGAAAACCTATTAGGATTTAAACACAACTTTCTCCCATTCAAATACGTAGGAATTCTTATCTTTTCATCTAATAACAATTGTTATTATGATGAACTGATTGGAAAAAAAATCAGAATCAACATTAGTGACTGGAACTTGAAATCCTTGTCTTTTGGTGGAAGGTTAATTTTGACTAAATCAGTTCTTCTAGCATTCCCACTCTATTACATGCATAGCATTCTCCTACCTAGAAATATTATGACCATAATCAATAAACTTTTTAATAAAATTCATATGGTAATATAGTGAAAACAATAAAACCATCTTATGGAGTGACTGGACCAAAATTTGTAAACCATACTGTGAAAATGGATTAAATGTTAGATTACTTAGAGATATACAAACAACATTTTCATATAAACTTTGGCTGAACTTTAAAGAGAACAAAACATTATGGACAAAACTAATGCACTTTAATTATTGCTCAAAAAATCACCCTCTCCAATCACCATTAAAGCAATCAGACTCTAACGTTTGGAAGAGAATGATTAAGATTAGAGATCAAGCTGGAAAAAAATTAACTTGATTATTGGTAAAAGGAATGTAGACTTTTACCTAGACAAATAGAATCACTCACAACCCTTAACCTGATGTTAATAACTCTTGGTATAATCAATCAAAAGTCTCTGACTACTGGTCTAATAATACATTAGACATCCCTAAAATTAGTACCCATATCATTTTCCAAATAGAAATTATCAGAATACTACAAATACTATTAATCCTGATGTTGAAGATTCTATCATCTGGAAACTTTCTCCAGATGGTAAATTTAACTTAAAGAATACTTGGAATCAAATAAGACCTAAAGATGTTACCTCAAATATCAAACGTATAATATGGAATAACATTTCCCTAAAGAAATGTTCAATAACTTTATGAAGAATCCTAAACAATCTAATCGCAAGCGACTCAATACTTCAATAGAAAGGTTTCCAAGTAACATCGGGTAAAAAACACCACACGTCCTCAATGTTTATCACTTGTAACACATCAGTCCATATTCTTTGTCTCTGTAATAAACCGGTCCCTTATGTTTTAAAAATGTAACTAAACAAATCCTTTTTGTAATAAATAGGTCCTTCATGTCTGTAATAAACAGGTCCCTCACGTTTTCAATTTATAATAAACAGGTCCCTCAAATTTTTAGAAAATGATTGGTTTGTTACGTTTTTAAAAAATAGGGGACCGGTTTATTACAAAGACAAAGAATAAGGACTGATGTTACCTCAAATATCAAACGTATAATATGGAATAACATTTCCTTAAAGAAATCTTCAATAACTTTATGAAATATCCAAAACAATCTAATCGCAGTCAACTCAATACTTCAATAGAAAGGTTTCCAAGTAACATCCAATTATCAGTTTTGTCTAGAAAGTGAAACATTAAATCACATTTTTGTATCCTGCCGCATCTCTTGGAAAGTGTAGCAACACTTTTCTAGAATCTTTGACATCATTATAGAGAAACATATGACTATAAACCATATTATTAATAAATGGTTTCTATTGGACAACTAAAAATACCTATATGAGAACTATTTTACCTTCAATAATAGTCTGGTCCATTTGGTTAGCTAGGAACAAAACCAAACATAACAACACCCCCTTTTCAGCTAAATCCATTATTGACCATGTCACATATGTAGTTACATCATTATACATTTCTAAAATTATCAAGAGAAAACACTTGAGTGATGTTATCAAAGAGCTAAAGGAAATGCAATGCTTTAATCACATGACTAATGTGAAAAATTGTGTTTATATCAAATGACACCCACCTTCACTAAACAGATTTAAACTTAACTGTGACAGTTCATCATTGCCTAAAAGAGAGTCTAGCAGTGGTCTTATAATAAGGAATAATGCTAGTGAACTAATCTTTGTGCAAGGTTCATTACTAGGAAAATGTACTCATATTATAGCAGAAACATTGTCACCTAAAAGGCTTAGTAGACTGCAAGGCAAATAGATTAAAATTAGTTGATATAGAAATAAACTCACTCATTTTATTTAACATGTTAGCATTTGGTAAAACAACTTGGTTCATGGATCAAATATTGAAATGTTGTAGAAGTTTAATACATCCACAAATGGTGTTAAGATATATATTCAAAGAAGGGAACTCGGCAAAAGATTGAATTTCTAAGTTCACATTGAAAGAAAGGGTTGATTGCACTTTTAAAGGTCTCCAATCACCAGCCCGTCTTAATGCTATTATTTTATTAGAAAACATCAATATGGACTAAATAAGATCACTAAATTGAGTTATATTACTAACCCTAGGCAGGTTTTTACCTGACCAACAAACATTTTGAATTTCGCAAGTTACAGAAGAAACACTACTTAGTCAAGTACAATGAAATAGATGAAGACAACAACATAAAGACTAAGATCAATTGGCTCAGAACTATTGTTGCATAAGAAGAACAGATTGATTAATCAAGGATCCAGTTGAAGATGGATCAAGTGTTGATATGAAGAAGTTGAAGAAACAAAGTGTTATCCTATCAATAAAGGATCATTTCAATAAGAGCAAGAATCAACAAGTCTATTAAAAGGATCTTATGGACAATTCGTAAATTGATTGAAATCTCATGTATTTACATACAATGTGATTCTTTATTGTTAATAAAATTTTAATTTTTGGTAAATATATATATACCACATCACTACTCCATGTTGTAAAAGCATAAATTGTAGACTATTTGTTTCTAGTCATTCCCTCATTCTTCTACAAAGACTACTGGGGCTACTCAATAACCAGAGACCATAGCTAAAATTTCTTCCATCATCACTAGTAGTCCATTCTGCATGGTTGAAAAAGACTAGGGGAGAGGGGGATATTGCATTATACCCATGGGCAACATGAATAATGTTTTGTTTTCTGTGGTTAGTTTTAAATGAAAGCCAATAAACAAAATTTAGGATAATGTTCAAACCTTTTACAACAAGCTACTTGTTCATGTACTATTTTTTATGGAAAAATATTTTTTTTCCTCAAAAGAAGGTCCGACAAACGAAGAATTTTTATTGTAGGTTGGAACATGGTCGGCACAAGCTAATCTAGAAATGTCTCTAAAGTTAGCTTGACTAAACTGTATGGATTCCGGCCTAACAAGGTTGAAATACTACTTTGTACCTTTTAGAAAATAGCAGCATACCTCATAAATGAAAAGTATTAAATACGCTTAACAAGCTTCAGAAACTACCATAAAGCAAACTATTATAAATAAATTAATGCCACCAACTTAGTCGCTACTGATAAGGGTGGATTTCTTCCACTCAGCTGAAGTCCTTCGTCAACAACAATCTTTACAGCTGATGCCCATACCAGATGCATTTAGCTAAGGACGTCACTTGGCTGATGACCTCCTCGCTGAATCCTTCATTCATCTAAAAGTACAATTTATTTATTACTTCATCAAAACTTTAATGCATACAGCTTCACAATATTTATCACATGTATATAAACGAACTAAACTGTTACCGTCTTGTATAATTAAATAAGTAATCGTTACATGTGATAAATGTATTCAGTTAGTATCTTCTATCTTCTTTATATAAAAGGAATAATCTATTAATACAATCTATTAATAACTTTTTTTTACATTCGCTAAAAGTATAGAATCATTGTTTTTTTATTCTCTTCTATTTTTTTGATAATTTTATTGGTAGGTTCAAAACTTTTATCTTTGTTCCGAACCGATGATGTAGTGGTTAGTATAGTTTAAAAAAATACTAATTAATAATATCAACAAGTGAAATTAGTTCATTCAAAACTGTAGAATTACACAAAATTTTAAATTATAACATGTAGAATAGCTATTTTTATTTTTTTGTTATAATGGAGGGTCTACTGATGCTTTCTTGATTAGAGATTCTAAAAGAATTTTGATTAACTATGATGGTTTACCATATGGAAAACCAAATACTTTTATGGCTGAAACTAGAACACTTCTAGATGGTTTAAATATGTGCAAATAAATGTGGATAAATAATGTTGACATAAAAATTGATTCTAGCGTTCAGTTTAAATTCTTAGCAATCGGTTATGCTCCATGATTTATGCTTTTACTTATAACTTGTTCAAGAAAATTGATTTGTCTTTAGATACTATAAAAGATTTACAGATATCAAAACTTTGCTGTTAATTGGATTGCAAAAGATACATTGAACACTAAAAAATAACAATTTTACAATTAATCAAATCCTTGTGAGCTTCAAAAAATTATTTTATTAGAGAGTTTTAGATTAGAAAATGAAAAATAACTTATGTTATTTCAACATTGTTTTGGAGGAGAAGGTAAGAAAACTTAAAAGGCAATGAGCAAGGATTATGAAGAATCAAATTAAAAGAAAACTCAACCCAAAATAGACTCAATCAAATTAAAGCTCAATTGCATCAAATATATAAAATAAAACAAACACTTTGTACAGTCTTGTTATATTTCTAACGCACAATATTTCAGACCAATGTAAATCAATAGCTTATGGTTATCTCGAATTCAATAAAACTTTTTTGCTAATTTTTTTGATAAAATCATATTAAAAAAAATAAAAATACTACTACTATAAGTTTTTTTTCTTTTTTTTCGATGTTTATTGAATTTAATTGTGAGCTATGTTGTGTAGCTACTTTAACTTTCTACCGTTGAAGGTTTAACTTCCTTATTCGTTACATTACGTTAAAAGCTAATTGGATTTTTAATTATACTTTTTTTTGGTTCGAAAATTAGATGTTACCTTTGCAGTTCAAGTGACTTCGATTATCAAAATTTTCGCCATATTTTAAAGTATTTTAATAAACAAGTAAGAAATAAAAATAAAAATATTCAAATTAATTATTTTAATTGTTCAACCCAATGAAACAAAAAGAGATATGGAGATTAAGCTTGACCTCATTAAGAACACTAATGAGAATTGTTGAATAAATCGTCTAAATTATTTCATGTTTTCATTTTTCAATATTTATGAAATTGTCGCTAAACAAAAAATTTAAATCTTTTCTGAAAGTTTAATTAATTTGGTTTCATGTTATTCTTTACTACATGAATTTGCAAAACATACAATTTAGTAAAAACTAACTTTTCACTTTCAAAAACTTACCAAAACCTTAAAATCTCAAAACCACAAACTTACCGTAAACTTTTTTTCTCCGATCTCTCAAAATCTCAAAACTATGACCGGAATGGAGGTGGAACCGATTTCTTTGGATACTAGTATGGACGCTGAAGATGTACCTTACTTTCTATTTTTTTTTTTATTAAAATCCTAAATTTAGCTCGATTTTGAATGTGGTTCAGGTAGTGTTCGTTGTCATTCACATGGCAGAACCTATGCATCCCACACTAGCAGGATGGTGTATTGGTACATCATTCCGCCACACACGTATGGCGGGTGGATGAATCATTCCGCCATTGAATGGCAGAATGAAGGCACATTCTGCTTTATGGGTAGCTGAATGACCTTAACTACTTCGACATCTCGGTTTTATTGATTTTTTTATTTTATACGTATTGCAAAAGATCAATACGAAATATCACTGATTACAAACTACCCTTTGACTCACGAGGAGTAAAACCTAGAGTCCATAACTTAAAGTGTTGTATACAAAACATTTGTAAAAAGTTGTAATTTAACAATATGATCTCTCGCGATTTTATCTTATCATTCCTTTATATATCATTCCTTTCTATATCGAATATAAATCGGCCGTCTATCGTTCCTTTCTATATCGAATATAAGTCGGCCATCTATCGTTTGCAATAACTTGAATCTGATTTCCACTGTCATCGAACTGCTACTACAACTTGAATAATGCTTTGAGTTTCTGTTATCATATGCTAAAAGACTTACAGGGAAGAGCTTGTTTGATCTATCCTAAAAATTTATTTTATATTCCACAATCAAACCCGGTCCATTAGAAAAACGCAACCACAGACTGTCGTTTAGGGTTTTGAGTTAAGTGAGGAGCTAAGACCAGTGTTGTCTTCGACAAGCTCCTCACTCCTTCTGTCACCGGTGTGCATAGTGGTCTTGTGACCGGCACGAATTCTGACGTCCCCCCTCAAATGCAGTGGCGATTCCGAAAGCCCAAGTTTGTCACGAAGATACAAGAATCGAGACGAAGTTAGAGCTTTGGTTAGAAAATCAGCAATCTGATCTAGTGAAGGTACGTATCGAATCTGAACTGACCCTTGTAGTACTTGATCTCTTAGAAAGTGGACATCTAACTCTATATGTTTGGTGCGATCATGAAACACAGGGTTGGAGGCTAAGGAGCTGGCTCCCAGGTTATCGCACCATATAACCGAAGGCGGTTTGAGAGGAATCTGAAGTTCAGTGAGCAGCGAATTCAACCAGATGAGCTCAGTAGAGAGATTGGCTAAGGCATGATACTCTGATTCAGTGGAGGAACGGGCGACAACATTCTGTTTCTTGGATGACCAAGAAATAAGGATTTCGCCAAGGAAAACACAGTAGGCCCCCACACTGCGACGGTCATCGGGGGACGAAGCCCAATCAGCATCAGAATAGCTATGAAACTGCAGCTGATAGCAGGGCTTGATGTGAAGACCCAACCACCGTGTGCCAGATAAGTACCGTACAATTCTTTTAAGACTTTTCCAATATAGAGACGTAGGGTTTTGCTGGTGCTAACTTAGACTGTTGACTGAAAAAGCTATATCTGGTCTAGTATGAGTCAGATACTGCAAAGCGCCTAACAGACTTCTGTACTGTGTAGGACAAATAAGCGGAGAGCCATCAAATGAGGAGTGCTGAGTACCAGCCACCATGGGAGAGGGGCAAGGCTTGGACATGGACAGACCTTGTGCACAAAGTAAGTCTTCAATGTACTTATGCTGAGTTAGATAGAACCCACTCTGGTCACGATGAACTTAAATTCCAAGGAATAGATGGAGTGGCCCCATGTCCTTAAGTACAAAAACAGCATTAAGGTTGTGTATGAACTGTGTTAAGCATGTTCTGTCATTTCTTGTTACTAGAATATCATCCACATACACAAGAATTAGAAGTATAGTTGTCTTAGAAACTAGATAGAAAAGTGAAGAGTCTGCCTTAGAGTTACAGAATCCCCAACTGAGTAAGGTGTCCCTCAGTCTAGAATACCAAGCTCGAGGGGCTTGTTTCAACCCATAGATGGCTTTATATAGCTTGCAAATATGTGTAGGATGAGTAGAATCAACAAAACCCTGAGGCTGTGTCATATACACAGTTTCTTGTAGAACCCCATTGAGAAAAGCATTATTGATGTCAAGTTGTCTCACATGCCAGTTCTTAGAAACAGAAATAGTTAGAATCAGTCTAACAGTAGAAGTTTTAATAACTGGACTAAAGGTCTCATAGAAATCAACCCCTGGTTTTTGATGAAAACCCTTAGCCACCAATCGAGCCTTGTACCTCTGAATAGAACCATCCAGCCCAAACTTGACTTTATATATCCACTTGCAACCAATGACATTAGGTGAAGTAGAAGCAGGAACCAAAGACCAAGTTTTGTTAGCCACCAAGGCTTTATATTCAGTAGCCATAGCATTTTTCCACTCAGGAAGCCCAACTGCTTCAGAAAAACAAGTAGCTTCAAACACATTGTTGTTGGTAGTGACTAGAGACCCAACATATGGCATTTTAGGCTTAGTAATTCCACTACGCAGTCTGGTTTGAATAGTGTGTGGGTTGGGTGGTGGGTGGTTAATAGATAACTGTTCAGGATCAGAAAAAGGGAGTTCTATGGTCAAGGTAGGTGTCAGGTGAGCACTATCATTCGTGGGAGTAGGAAATTTCGTCGTGTCTGATAAATGATCATGAAAAATTGGTGGAGAAATTACCTTAGAGAGACCAGTAGGAGAGTGTTGAGTGGAGCTTTGGGGCTGCAAAGGAGTAGGACACAGAGGTGTGGTCTGTTCAGTTGGAGATGCAGAGTTGGACTCAACAGAAGATACCCTCTCATCCATCACAAGACCGTAGGAAGTTTAGGTAGCAAAAGATTGGCTGACACATGAGACACAAGATCACTTTGATGAGTGTTAATAAAACCATTAGTGAAAGGAAACTCATCCTCATTAAAAACAATGTTCCTAGAGATATACACCCTCCCAGTAGAACTGAGACACTTATAGCCCTTGTGACTCTGACTATACCCAAGAAAAACACACTTAACAGAGTGGAACTGAAATTTATGACTTTGATAGGGCCTGAGACAGGGATAGCATGAACATCCAAAAGTTTTTAGAGTTAGATAGTTAGGGACTTTGTGAAAAAAGACTTCAAAAGAAGATTTATGATGTAGGATAGATGTTGGGAGTCTGTTGATCAAGTAGACACTTGTCTCAAATGCTTCAACCCAGTACTTGTAGGGTAGATTAGATTGAGCTAGAAGAGTGAGCCCAGTTTCAACCACATGCATATGCTTTCTCTCAGCCCTACCATTCTGGGCTGAGGTATGAGGGCATGATCTCCTTAATAGAAACCCACATTCTTGAACTATAGGTAAAAACAGCCTGAACTCACCACCCCAGTCACTCTGAACAGCCTTAATGGATCTATCAAATTGTGTTTCTACCAAAGATTTGAAAGTTTTGAACACTTCTAGAAATTAACCTTTTTCCCTGATAGGATATAACAAGTATACCTAGAGAAATCATCTAGAAATAGAAGATAGTATTTAGAACCACCAATAGATTGAATGGGTGCAGGACCCCAAACATCTGTATGAATTAGATCAAGAACATTGGTAGAATGAGAAGTAGACATTGAATAAGGGAGACTGTGAGATTTGCCCAATTGGCAAGCCTCACAAAAACTACTTGAATTGCTCAAAACAGAATGAAGGTTACAAGACCTAAGAAAATTGTCTAGAACACTTGAAGATGGATGGCCAAGTTTTCGATGCCATTCATCTTTGACAGACTTAGATACAACAGAAGATAAAGCCCTAGAAACACCTAGATTTAGACCTCCTTGTGACTTAGGGAAGGTATCCATCTTGTAAAGCCCATCTTCAGACCTCCCTCTGAGCAGAATAGTCCTTGTTGCCTTGTCCTTCACCAAGAAGAAAAATTTGTGAAATTCAACAAAGACATTGTTATGATTAGTTAATTGAAAAACATAGAGCAAATTCTTATTGATCCTAGGAACATGTAATATAGGTTTCAAAACAATAGGCTGTTTAGTGAAAGAATTTAGGGTAGATTGACCAATATGTGATATAGGAAGTCTCTCACCACTACCAACAAGTATGTGTTTTGTACCTGAATACTCAGATTTCTGAGTCATTTGACTAGTGCTGCCTGTGACATGGTGACTAGCACCACTGTCAGCATACCAGACCCCTTCTCCTGGTGAATCTTGTGAAACAAGTAACGTATTCTGCTCTCCTTCAGACCTTGACTGTTCTGATGGAGAGGAGCCCATAAGTGAGGGATCATCCCTGTAATAACACACAGCAGCAGAGGGACCATACCTGTTACAGATCTGACAGGTTGGTTTACTTTGTGAGAACCTTCCACCTCTACCTCTGTAGAAGTTACTTCTACCTCTTGCACTGTAACCATTAGTATTGTAGCTAGATCTTCCTCTGTATCCTCTACCTGAGCCTCTGTTTTGGCTATAAAATCCTCTCTGATTAGTGTTGATAGACTGCTACTTTGAATCACTTCTGTGAGTAATGTTAGCACTAGAAATGTTAACAGCAGACATAGAATTCTGCAGACCAGTCAATTGTTCAAGTCTGCTCTCATAAGTGAGAAGACTACTCTGCAAATCTAGCCACCCTAGTCCTTCTTTGTCAGCTAAACTGACAACAATTGGTGTGTATTCAGCATCCAGGCCAGCAATAACCTGTGTTAGCAAGTCATCCATAGAGGTGAGACAACCTGCTAAAATTAGATTATCATGAATCAACTTCATCTTGTTGAGATATTCTGACATTGAGGTAGTTACTTTGCGAGTTCTTTGGAACTCAGATTTGTAATATGTTATTTTGGCTCTAGTCTGTGAGCCAGACAATTTGCCAGCAGCATCCCAGAAACCCTTAGCAGACTCTTCTTCCATCAACTGAGCTGCTATTTCAGGGCTCATGGTGGAATACAACCACCCAAGTAACAACTGATCCTTAGCAACCCAGTCTTCAAATTTTGGGTTGTTTGAGACATTACCCTCAGTATCTGTGACAAATTTTGGAGGGCAAGCCTTCTCTCCAGTAACAAAACTCCATAACTTATTACCTTTAACCATAGGTAATACAACAGTATTCCATAACAAGTAATTATTTCTGTCAAGACAAATATTATTAACATTGTTGATTGAATGTAAATGCAGGTTTTTGGTTGAGATGGAGGAACTGTTTGAGAGTATAGATCCAACTAAGTTTGAGCTCAATGAAGGAGAATCATTAAGGTTTGCCATTGAAGGCTTGAAGAAGCTCTGATACCACGTCAGATTTGAGAAGAAGAAGAGAGAGAGATTTATATATTTTGTATTGCTCAATTCTTAGAAAACTTCTACATAATACATGTAGACATATATAGTAGAGTGAGAGTGTAACAACCTTGGGAATATTCCCATGTGAGGTTGTTACACACTCTTACAGCTTGTTTGGAAACATTAATAAAACTAGCCTTGAAAGGCTTGATACACAGATTGGGCTTTAGTGCTTTGTGTGACCTATGCTTGTATATAACTTGACCCAACTAATAACCCATGTCAAACTGATCAAACCCGGTCTATTAGAAAAACGCAGCCACAGACTGTCGTTTAGGGTTTTGAGTTAAGTGAGGAGCTAAGACCAGTGTTGTCTTCGACAAGCTCCTCACTCCTTCTCTCACCGGTGTGCATGGTGGTCTTGTGACCGGCACGACTTCTGACAAAGATGGTACGCAATTGGGGAAGAGGAAAACGTGGTTGTGGAAGTTGAGATCATTTTGAACGATAATAAGTTTCCTAACCTCATTTGTGGTTACCAATCCCGAATATAGAGGTTGGTACTCAGCACAAAAACCTCACACAAGGGCCATATACATGTTTCGAGTATAAGATTTGGGATGCAAGTTTTGTATTTGACCATAAGAGCGTTCCACATGTTTTTTGTTTGTGCATAAGAGCTGTTACGAATGTTTCATGTTCAGGTGTAAAACCTGTTATGCATGATTGCTTATTTGGCATTGGATCTATTATTCATAATACATGACTTAGAATGGTCAACTATGATTTTGTTATGTATGAGTCACTTAGCATAATTTGATGATATGGATTGGGTGCCACTGTCTAATCAATATTTCAATATAGTAATATACGAGCACGTATAATACGATCACATAACATAATATTTATCATGGAGTTCTTCATTGGAAACTACACGTGCCACCGAATTAGTAAAGAGTTCAAAATATAAATGATATGATAAGCTAGTGAAACTTAAACCTACTAAAAACTGGAAAAACGTAATATAAACATCATATAATATGACATATAATTTTTAGAAACATACAGTTTCAAATTTCTACATTTTGATATACCTCGGTATAAATAAGCATATAAAATTAGAGTTACCTTATCTTTTACGATATAGGGTCTTTCCAAGTTTAGCCCAATCCTGCCAAAAACTTTGTTTTTTGTAAGAAAAAATAACCTTCTAAGGACCTTATCCCTTATTTGAACTTTATGATAGGAAAATATTAAAGTCATACTTTTTGTGAATTAGTGCTAGCTAGTTATACATTTTAAGGTATATTTTTAACCGCTTATCCTCGATGAGATCTAGCTTGGAATTGTGGGTAGCCTCGTTAGTTATTTCATTATAATTCGATATGGAGAAGGAAAGTATAAATATTTTTGTTGGTACCAGGACCTGCATCCCATGACTGATGGGCAATGGAGTTTCTCACGTTGTGTTTGTCAGGGTAGTTCAATAGAACCACAATATTTTTGATATTAAACATAAAGGGTGTATCATATCCTAGCTAAAATATTTCGGTTAGTCACATTGACCTTCCTTTTTTGCTTTGGGTGTAAGGGTGCCAATAAGTGTTTTTCATGCATTGGGTTATGTAAATTAAGGAAGTTTCCTCATCTTTGAACGATATCATATTATCGAGGGTCAAACCTTAAGGAACTTATACCTCTATAAAATAATAGTTTAGATTAAGTATGCCACTATTTGGCCTTATATCCGTGTTAATCGCTCTTTCTCCACCCCTTTGATAAAATGTCAACTGCTTTGAGAAGGAATCAGTATCTCTCTCATCCTTCCGGTAGGACCCCATGATGCCTAGAGCCTAGTTATCACCTCCTTTTATTTTGTGGAATTATTCAAGTATAAAGGATAATTCATTTGAGCCCAAGCATCAAAGAATTAGACTAGAGAACGCACTACAATAGAGAATATCATCAAAGTGTATAGCCATGTGGTTGTATTGTAACACTTATAGACTCGATTTTATCATATGGAATCATTTCTCTATGTGGTCAGCTTGGATTGGAAGTCACCAATATGGTGCTTTATTAGTAACTATTTCCTTGTACAATGAGTTCAAAATCTCAAACCATGATGGTTGTTGTATGGTAGGTTTCTTTTGGGTTATGAACCACTTCTAGTCTTCAGAGCTTCCTGGAAATATACGTAATTAACTATTTCATTTTGGCTTTGACTGGTTCTAGAGTGAGCTTAAAAATCATTTATGGCTGAGTAAGAAGTCTTATGTATCATGTTCCAAAAATTTAAGAAAGCCAAAACTTTATAATTGATTTCTCATATTTGCCCTCGTTGTTCAAGCAGGGAATCCAAATCCGATGGATTAACAGAGAGGGCCATCTAGAGAAGACATTAGTTGAATATCACTTTTGTAGCCTTAAATGTTTGATCCTCATTCTATATAGAATATCCACATTGGCTCTGACTAGCTTCTTAGAAGGTAAATCGTTTAACTTGAAATTTGTTAATAAAATCTGCTAAGATAAGGCTTCAGTCATACTTTATGATTTCAAGTTAATTTAAAATTCTTGAGGTTCTACAAATCATCGTGTTTGCATGTCTGATATATCTGTCCTTTATATTACTTTCCCCAAATAAAAATATACTCGAGCCACAACTATATGGTCTTGAGCATATACCAAGTTTTAGCAACGAATGTGGATTTAGTGATGTTTTAAATAGTTTGAATGGTGTATTTTTATTTTTTTCAAATAGTATTACATTTGTAACATAGTCCAAAACAACTAAGTACAAGTAAATAGTATCACCTCATATTAGATGTCCATTATAACTAATTAATTCCCTTATGTAATGCAAAGAAGAAAACACACCGAGAGATGAACTATTTGAAAGTGGCCAAACATTCCATAATGATTTGTATAATTTAAGATATACCATGGTAGCTTTATGACTGCTAAATTTGCTAACTAAGTTGGGTTTAATTGGATACCGTTTTTTATAATCAAGTGTCACAGAAAATTTCCCGAGAGGACTCCGAATGCACATTTGTATCGATTGAGTTTAAGATTGACTACTCAGAGGTTAGTAAAGATCTCTTCCAGATGTGCGAGGTGGTTATTTTATCTGTTGGTGACTAGCATGTCAGCGTTGTATGTTTAAAAGTTCCGCTTGATTTGGGTGAAGAATTATTTGTTCACCTAGTTCTTGTATGTCACACCTGTATTCTTTAGACTGAATGTGATTAACTTATAGTAATGTAGACATCGCTCGATCATTAAGGATATATGCTCCTCAAACGATACAAATGATGTGTAGTAATTTTGTTCAATTGAAGGTTATCAGATCTTAAAACGATAAGTAAGGTATGAAGTTAATTAAAATCATAATTTAGACAAGAAGATATAGAACATGATGACATGTTAGTAGTGCTTAATGATCAGAGTGTGAGTCTGAGCTCCTAGCTTGGAGTTCTTATTTATAGATTGGTTACGCTTATAATAGTTAAATTTATGGCTCAATATCACATGTTTATTGGTATTAATATTCTAAAGGTGCTACTTAAGATATGCTCGAAGCTTCTATAAACTAAGGTTCGACGATGGTATATATATCAACGCTCCCTAGCCCTTTACTACTAGAGTTTGAGTAAATTACACATCTACCCTTTAATAGCTCATATTTGGCTATATTATAAATCTAACCGTCATGATGGTTGAAAACATCTATAGAAGTCTCACCTTTTCTACGAAGTCTTATCACCACGACCGTCAGAAACTATTATCTCTCTCTCAAATTGATATTCGTCAAGAATAATCTATTTTTCCTTAAAAACACTTTCAAATCTCATCAAACATATCAAATACAATCTTTTGTTGTACTAAGTCCTTTGTATTTTCATATTCTGATGTAGTTTTAGACCCCTCGATGGAAGGTATTTTGGTTACATTACTATTGAATTGCGTTAATATTTCGTGTTTAGAATTTTTTGGATCTAAATAAAAACCTTGAACACGCGACATTTTGTTTAGCAATTGAAAAAAACGAAAATGGAAAAAATTCCTAAAGGGATTACGAGAAGAAAATCAAAAGTATATCAGGAAATAAGAGAGAGTAAAATAAATCGCAGGCTAATATTTATAGTAAAAAACATATCTCATCACAACCGACGATGTTATAAAAGTTCAAGCTAATCGACGGTGTTATAAATGGGACACATGTCAATAGATTTGTTATTTGGATTCTATTTAATTGTGACACTCTTCTATTTCATCTACATGAATACTTGCACGACTGTTCTCACCATACATCTATTTTTCTATCCTTTCAAGGGTTTGATAAATTTTGTAGTTTATTTCTTATGTTTGACATATAACTACTTGTGCTAGTAGCTCATTCTTATCTTTTATTTAATTTTTCATTTAAAACTACTCGTTATGTTATTACTTTAAAATATTACATGCCTACTTGTTTGTATAAAGTCAACACAAAGATTTTTAATTTTAAAAAAAAACGCTAGTTACACTAACAGTCTAGGCTTATTTTTGTACGATTTGTGTTTGATGGAGGTTTGCACTAGCGAATGGATCTTTAAATACGCATAATTAGTTGCAGTCTCAATTGGACTATTAAGAGTCGTGACAATACCATTGAACCCAAAAACTTTGGGGATCGACTATTTAACTACAACTACTCTGATAGCTCGGCCATTCACATCAAGCAACTTCAAAAATCAAAGTTTTTACCATGCGACAAAAAAGTCTAAACCTATTCATTTTTATTTGGAAAAAATCAATCATTATTTGGCCAAGAATATGGAAGAGGCAAGCTAATATCAAATGTAGCATTTTGGACATAAAGGATTGTTATTCATAGATTTTTTGTAATTCTCTTCCGCTTGATTTGTAAGAATGAAGGGCTATTGATAATGGTCAAATTTACAAATTAACAAAAACAAAGGTTACTAAATATCTTTTAGCTTTATCATTTTATAATATGTTTAAATCATTTTATAATATGTTTAAAGTAGAAAATAAATTTGATTATTCTCCTAAAGTTAAGGAACGAATATATCAAACAAAATTGACGAGTCGAATGACATCATTAAAGATATTGTCAATTATTAAATGGAATAAACAAATCAAGATTTCGAAAAACTAAAACTAATTTTACAATTTCTCTCATTACAATAATGTATAACAAGATTTCAAAAAGATAAAACTAATTTTCTAACTTTTCTTACTAAAATACTGTACAACCCTAATGCAAAGTTTTTCTCTTAAGTATAGTTCTATCATGTCTAAAATACAAAGATGGGTGACATTTATTAATTAAAGTGGATGACATTTATGTATTGAAATTGTTGTTAGAGTTACTAAATTAGCATATACCCATTTAGGATATCTAAGTAATATGATTTAGCAACTTTGTTAAATGATGGTTTAGCCGTGTATGTGTTTTACTTACTTTCATAAGTTGGTTATTATCCTTCTTCCAATTTATTTTTTTGCCTTGAAAATTTTGTCTCATTTATCTTATTAACTTTAAATCTAACTTATTACTTTTACCATTTAAGTTTACTTAGACTATCTATCTCTTCATGTTTGTTCAATTATTATTCTTACGAGTCATCCTGCTTGGTCACGTATTTTGAATTCTATTTTGTTATTTAGGTCATTTACCCTGAATTGTTTAGCATGTTGTACTTTCCTAAATTCATATTTTTATTTATTTATTACCTTGATATTTTATTGCCATTATTTTTTACTTTTTCATTATTAGACCACCATATTAGAAATAATTACGTTCGTGTATCTTTTTCGACATTTTTATTTTATTTATTTTAGGATCGTCGTCCTCGTTATGTTTAGATTCCTCACTTGTTTCATGTTGTTAATTTGGAAACTTATTCAACCTCCATCAAAATTTTCCATAAGTCCTTATCTCGTATACAGAGGTATAACCAATTGGAAGATACACCCTTATAAGAACTTCCTCAAAGACCTTGAATAAATTTATACATTTTTAAGGCTATCATAATCAATCATATGAGCTAAGACTTGTTTTCCTCACTCATACTTTAATTCATCGTTATATATAAAAAAAATCAATTTATTCAATCTCAATTTGATTAAATTTTGAATTTAACCGCGTAAAATGGTAGGTGGCTTTGCCATGACTTCAAACGTTTCACCTTCTCACATAAATACTTAGCAGATGCAGCTTACCGGTCATCCATTTTATTTTGATCTAACAATTCATATTATCCTAAATTTTCTATCTAAAACAAAACTCATTCAAATAAAATTTCCAAAATACTCTTATAATAGTTGCTCTCTCTAAAAAATTATACATCTATCATTATCTTAAAAAAATATATAATATCCTCGTTTTGACGATCCGTCTTCGTGTCTCGTTCAACAATTTAAAATAATACTCAAGTATATTAGTCGTCTTTTTAATGTTTGATTTTTGTGTTTGTATATTCATTTGGCGTAAAAATTATAAATCCTTATAAATTATTCGTTCTTCATATAACATGTTTTTCATTATTCGTATTTTAAAAATAAAAAACCATATAAAAGTTTATATAATAAATCAAGCAATAAATCTAGAATTAATTATGGCTCATGCTTCTCCCAAAATAATCTCAATTGTAAACTATCTTGGTATTTCAAAATAGGCCCTTACAAATAAACAATAACTGCTTTTGACAAGTCTATGAAATTAAACCAGTTTAAAAAAAACTTATCCTCTTCTTAAAACCAAACACAATCTCTCCGTTCAACCATCCCGAAATAAACTTTCATCAAGTGTTTACATCTCAAACGTAGGAGAAAAACTTGAATATCTCAAAAATGTTTTCATGACACATCCAAAGGAAATGAGTTACACTATATATGAGGTATTTTTGATGATGTAACTATGCATTGCCCAAAGATGGAGAAATTCCGCATTAAATTTGGTTGGCAACAAAGTTTGGTTCTTTAATAATTAATTCATTATGGTATCAGATTTCCTCTTTATCCCATGATAACTGAATTATTATAGTTCCGTAGAATCTTTCCATGATAGTTGTATTGTATTGTCTTATTATCTTTAAATATTTATATTTATTTTATCTTTTATCTTTTTATTTAACAATAACTTAAGGATTATGTATTTTTTTTGAAAATTTTGCCTTTATTACTCAAAACATTATAACAACGTAACTCTAAATAAATTATCTCGAGCTGCCCACGAGATTTGCAGAGACGAATATCATGCATTAATTACTATAAAAAACTCTTTTTATGGTTTATGGGTTGTTGATGATTTAACAATTTCTAATAATAACAATATTAGTAAGAGTAGTGTTGTTGCTACTAAAGTAGTCATGAGCTCTTTCCATCTTAATCAAATGGAGACTGGACATGCAACTTTTATGGATATAACAATTCCTACTAAGTAAAACCTTTATAAGAAACATAGTGTTAATGATGAACACAAGTACTCGTCAAAGGAAATCATAGATGGGAGTTACAAAACGAAGAAATCCACCCATAATCTCAGAGATTAAATACACGAAGTTGTCCAACCTATAAAATATAGATTTAACTTGTACCAAAAACTCGATCACAAAAGTTTAAAAAAATAAACCATCCTTCGTGATAGCAAAAATGTTTTCTTTATCAACATTACAGATCTACAACCGATAAAAATAACAAAATTTCCTTTCTCCAATAGTCTTGAGTAGGTCGTCTACAATTTTAGGCCTAATTTTTGTAATGAGTCGTCATCTATCTTCATGTTTGTATATGTCTTATTTTTCTCATCATTTGGTTACATAGATCTTAAAAAGACAAACTGAAATTACCATTAAGGTAAATCATAATTTCGCTCATACTTCAATTATTAATATTTTTTTACTACCATACCTAACTTGTTTTCTTTTTTACTTTAGAAGTACTATAATAATATCATTCTTGCTGGAAAACTATGTCTTATATGGATATCAATCTCTTGTACTCTCAGAATATTTTACCAATTACATTTGGTGAGGATTTGGTTTGTTAAAAGAAGAACTGTATGTAACTATTCGTCTCCATATTTTTATGTTGGTGAACGATAAATCTAGTATTAACATTACCTTTTAAATTTATTGTTGACACTTCCTTGACCTCTTACAAAACCATCATTCGCTCAAACTAATATAAGATTGAGGCAATGCAACAATTGTTTTAAAATGTTGACAAGGAAAAAGAACAAGTTCTTGATCAAGCTAAAAATACCTTTCATAAAAGAGTCATTATATTCTACCAATATATATTGTAACAAAATACACAAAGACATATCCTATATATTAGGAAGTCCAATCCCAAAGTAAAATTAGATTATTTCAAAAATAAAATCTCGTCGAATAAAGTTTGAGTTTTCATCATAACTTGGAAAAGATAGTGGTTGTTTAAAAGATGACAATGGTTCATATAACAGATACTAATAAAAATGACCTTTGATCAAAAGTGATGAAAATTACGTACATAAAAAAACAAATGGTATTGCATAAAAAATTATTAATAAATAAACAATTGATGATCATAATGAATAAATTAATGATATAATAGATAAAGATAATTACGTAGCAAGTAAAAATGATGAAGTTTGATAATTTTCTATATCCTTAATTTTGCTTTTTCCACCCAAATTATGATAACAAGTATTCAACTTCAATAATATAATTCATTATTCCCATTGTATGATAAAAATCATCTTGTTCAAATATTTTATACTAACAATTTATTTTGTAATCTTTACAACTCTTATTCTTAAATAATACCTCATATGAAAATACTTAATCATGAAATGTTGTACCATGGGTATCTTTTTTTTTAGATTTTGATGCATTTTCCATTCCTGCTATTTGATTTGTTTGATAAAACTCTTTATATTAGAAATAGATTTAATTTAACTCATAATTAATATTTATTTACTTGGGTACATATCATATCGATCTTATCAGATTGCAAGTTTGAGTTGTAAACATGTTCATATTAACTTATTGTCATTGGTTATTATAGTCTCGCATGTGTGACCTCTCGATCTTATTAGATCACAAGTTTGTCTTATATTCATGTTCACATTAACTTATAGCTATTAACCTTTATGACCTCGGTGCATGAACTCTCTATTTTATTAGATTGCTAGTTTGGTTTATAGCCATATACACTTCATGAATGCTTAAAAAATATTTATTTAGAGGTGGTTTCACTTATACTTTTTATGTCACTTGGTTTATATCCTTTTGTTATAAATACTCATCATTATCAAATTACTATCCGAAATATATGATATGATCTCTGATAATTTTTTAAGATTTTGTTACTATTGAATATGTTATTATGAATTTTCTTATTGAGCCTTACAACTTTTGAATGTTTGGAGTTATCATCATAGCTCACCTTGTTGACTTCTATTATTCTTATATTAGTCTTATTTTTCAAAAATTTCTTATAATAAATTCATGATTTATAAATGGACAAAAAATTGTATTAATAATGACCTCATATGGTATTTGATTTACAACCCCCCCCCCCCTCCCGCGCTTTCCACCTTAGCAAAATCGTGATTATATTATTCTAAAATTGAGGTGCATTATTAGTCATGATTATTAAAAGAATCTCAAACCATATTAAAGTATTAATTTGTAATAGATCACCAAATTATTATACCCACACCCTTTTTAAACTGTTTTGTCTCCACCCACTTAGTAAAACAATCAATAATGACTATCGATAATTGTTTTCTTGTTTCCATTTGTAATACCTTAGTAAATAAGTATCTTATCTATCTAATAGAACTGGAGAAAAAATTGTTTCCATAGTTTCATTTGGCACATGACTTATTTGCACACCTCTAAAAATGATCACAATTTTGAACCATGATATTGGCGTTAACTGTTAACTTTGGCTAATAATAATTTGTTAAAAAGAAAATTCGTATTAACCCTTTATGTCCACAATTCGATCCAATAATTTTTTTTAAATATCTTAAAATAAAAAATCTTCATTTTTTCGTAAATCATAATAATGGTATAATTGTGTAATTTCTCTAAAATAATTTATCAAGATTACATAATTTATTTCCCGTAACCTTGACCTTAATGTATGTGTGCGAAACTTATCTTGTGGCAACGTTGATCTCTTAAAAATAATATATATTCTTAATATCAATCTTCATTTTAACCAACTAATAACATTTCTAAATTCTCAAAATCTAATTCAATTGATGGATTATCTTGACATACAACTAACAAAATTTATTCCAAACAACCAAATCTAACAAATAGATATGATCTGCATTTTGTAGCTTTAGACCTTGTTCGAATATAATAATTTCAAAATATTATTTCCATTTGTTTGAATGTCTTGAAATATCCTATCATATTTTTATTTTTATCTTTTATTATTGAGTTTGGTCAATTACCAATTGAAAATCAGAAACTAATTGAATGAGTCGCACACCATAAAACCAGTTTTATTATTGGTAATTACAAACCTAGATTTTCTAGATTGTTGTATCTTCTCTGCAGATGAAGTAAAATAATTCTAGTTCTACCATCACTTGATCTAAAATCTTAATTTGTTCGTATAATACAATAGTATTTTTTAAATGGAATATCTTCCAAATTTTCACTCTCATCATTTGGTCTCTCTTCTTGAAATACATTAATAAAATCTATCAGTGCATTTTTTTAATTATTGTACGGGGATGATATTTCCTTATATTCTCCAAATTCAATGGACCAACATGTATAACAACCTCATACATCGTGTTTATGAAAACCTCTCTAAATGGATAATATGATAACTTGACTTTGAAAATATGGTCGTATTTTTTATCCAACCACAACCAGACCCAATGCTAATGTTTCTAGACTGAGATTTTTTTAACATCCGCCTGAATTTTACTCACATAATAAATTGGCTTTCCCACCCCTATTATCTTCATGAACGAGTACATTATTCACAAACAATTTGACACGTCTGGGTACCATAAAAAACTTCAATTCCTTTAATTTCGTATTAAAATTTTGAATGTAGACAAGTTTCAATATGAATAGCCTCGTCACTGATGTTTACTATCATATCGCCAATATAAGTTTCCATGTTTTTTCCCAACTGTTTTTAAAATTATGGCTGATGGGTCGCTCATAAGTTGCTCTTGCCTTTTTTAAACCAAATGACATCATCTTATAACAATATAAATCTCGTTCAGTCATGAATGTGCTATTTTCTTCATCATCCTGATACACTTCAATGTAATTGTATCCTGAATAAGAATCCATAAATGATAGTAGTTATAAATTTCTTTAGCATCCACCAATTGCTCAATACAAGGCAACAAAAAATAATCATTTTAGCAAGCATGATTCAAGTCTTTAAAATCTACACATATCTTCAATTTTTAATTTTTAATTTTCACTAATAATTGAATTGGTATCTATGTTAGTAACCTTTCAACCTCGTTCACAATCTTCTCAGTTCTTATATGAGAAAATGCCATTCGGTTTCACCGTATTGGCCTATATATCTTATCAATATATGGTTCATGACAGATAATCGACTTATCAAACCCAGTTTCATAATAAATACTTCATGCAAAAATATCAAAATTTGATTTGAAACATTAAGTAAACTAGATTTTAACTTATTGACTAAATTTACTACTTTATGAGGATCATCAATTTCTCCCTTTTTAATTTATATTAAAGGATTAATATTTGTATCATTTGTGGATCCTTTAATGTATTATGTGATTGATATATCACAATATTATATGTTTAAAGGGACGTTTCATAACAATCTTGAGCTATCGTTTCGCTATTTCTTATAACTCCCACTTGATTTTGTACAAAGTACTTTACACACTGATGATAAAACGAGGCAAAAACTGACACTTTATATAATCATTTATGACCTAAACTAATAGTTTTTTTATGAAATATATGCATCAACAAATATAAACAGTGTAACAATCATTTTTATGTCAAGTTGAACCCAACAATCACTCGTAATTCTACTTATCCAACACAAGTAGTTGATCGTAAAGAAAAACTCACAAGTTCTTGATCAATTTTCACATAAGGTGCTACCCGGATCATCTTTTTATTACTTTATTAATAATTCCAATGGATATTTCCCCATTAATCAATAAATCATTTTTATGAGAGGTAACAACGTCTCGTAAATCATCATCAGTAAATATCAAGGATGGTATTGGAATCTTGTTTATATGCATTAATGATTCATCGATAAGATATACTACCAAATATACCGAAATTGTTTCCTTGATGACTATGATGTTGTTGCTAAAGTATATTCTCCAAAAATAAGATGAATCACTTATGCATCACTTACTTGTTTATTCGGGATATCACATGTATCATTTTCTTCTCTACTTTCCACTTCCATATTATTGACAAGCTCAACCATCTCTCTGTTGTTAATTAACATTTAAATTATGTTCTTTAACTAAAATAAATTTATGGTTGCATGACCATTACCACAAGGGTAAGCACAAAAAAGCTTCTAGATATTCCACCATGTGGGGTAACCATAACTCGTGGAGGTCGTCAATTAACCATTTCCCTTATTATATCATAAATTGTTGTTATATTTACTAAGGAAGGTGTAAATTTTATGTTGAAATTATCAAAATAAGAAAATCTAGGTTGGGTAAATGGTGTTTTACCAATCTCGTCAAACCTTAGTTCTTTATTATATCTCTTATTCGACGACCATATTGTATATGTGATCATCATTTGAATTACTCGATACCGGTTTGCTTCTTCAACCTGTATAAATAGTTCAGACCGTTTAAAATATACCATTCATTATGACTATAAATTTAATCAAATCTTCTATGAATTGAATTTTATTCGGAAGACCTTTCTTAAAAGTGGCTAAAGCAACACCTTATTAACATATTTTTAAACAATTCATTCCCTAAACATAGTTTTGTAACAATTTAGTTTGTTTATGATACAATATCATAATGTATTTTCATCTTTTTTAATCACCTTATTTCCAATGAATTGGGCTCTAAAAGAGAGCAATAATTCCTCAAAACTATGGATTGATCTAGATGGAAGATTAGTAAACCATACTTAAGGACTTTCTCTAACTGTCATTAAAAAAACTCTCCACGATAGAGTATTGTCTTGATTAAAACCTTTCATTTGATTAAAAAATAGATCTAAATGATCTTTTGGGTTTCCAACATCATATTTATTCATTCTATATGGATTAAATTTTCAAATCTCCACTTCAATTTTTTAGGATAATGTAGATTGTGCAAAAGTATATCATGCTAAGCTTGACAGTCTATAGATTATTTGACATATATGTACAACTTTTATTTTCTAAATATCTGATATGATGTTACTTCGTTCCCAGAATGTTCATCATTATTTATATTTCTACCATTTTTTTTATCTTATTTTTTTTATTTTAGATTACATTATCATTAACACATAATTCAACATAATCTCCATTATCTTTTAATGTAACTTTTTTAGTTAGAATTTGTAATGTTTTATGCATTTTTACATTCTAGATTTTCTCTCTTCATCCATTTGAACATGTAATAGATTATATATATATATACAAAAAATTGAAGGAACTAAAATATTACCTTCGATTCCTAGTGAATCAATTATATTATTTTGAACGGGTGATATTATTCCATGTAGACATGATATTACAGTTGTAGTATTACTTTTACTTTATTGTTACCAAATGCTGGTAAAGAAACATTAGAAATACCATGAGAAACTGATGAAGATACATGAATTGATTGACCTCCCGAATGACCTCTCTAAACTCATGAGTGCACCATTACCACTGATACAGATTGATATTTTACGAATAATTTTTACATACGTTGCCAAATTCGATAAAGAAATACCTCGTCAAATCTACGTTCAATAATCCGTTAGAAAAAAAAAAGAAAACAAAACCAATTTTATAACTTCTCTCCCTCAAATAATGTTATGTGTTTAAAATGAAGAGTTCTTCTCCTATTTATTGTGTCAATATGCATAAAATGTAGTGATGGATGAGACACATTATCTACAGTACATAACATTTATCTATTTTAGTTATTGTTACAAACATTACTCAATTACCTTCTAATCGTTCAGGCCATTTAAGTATTATCAAATAAAATCCTATAAAATTCTTCAATGCTCTTCCAACCATGTTTTCTTATTCTTTTCATAACTTGTTTATTATTCTTCGCTCAACTTAATCTTTTTCCTTGCTTATTCGGTCTCCTCTCGTTAATTAGCTTTACCTTTTAGTTTTACTAAGTTTATTTATCTCTTTGAGTTGATTATTCTTATGAATCACCCTTTTTGGACATCTTGGTTCCATGTGTCTTGATTTTTTATTCGTTTTTTAAGTATTCTTGTAAGTCATCATTTTTACATTATCTAATTTGTTATACTTTTCTTAGTTTATGGTTTATTATATATTTGTAAGACCGTATTTTCTTATCGTGTTATCTTTAGATCGCCGTTCTTAACTATTCTAGTATGTTTTATATTCTTTAGTATTTGTATTTTATTTATCTCATGTTTGATTAGGGTAAAAATTATTGTTAGGGTAGAATCATAACATATTTGGGTAATTTAGTGTTTTTTTTATTTTTTAAAGAGTATTAAGAAAAAAGAGGTGCTTGTATTTGATATTTTTGGAAAAAGTTCAACCTACTTAATGATGTTGGTTAGGGTATTTATACTGTTTTTAGGACCCGTGAGCCGTGCAGGTCAGATATTTTATTTGGGTCAATCATTCGAGCCCCCAAGCCCAATAACTAATGGACTAGGCACACAGCTGAGTCATTGTTCTACTTAAGTTCCTGTTTGTACATTGAATTTTACTTATCTGGTCCAAACTGCCCCTTTAGATAAAATCAAAATTACTAAAATACTCCTCCAACAATATTTGATCTGATCATATAGCCTCATTACTTCTTTCAAAATATGTTTGGGAAAGCTAACCATGATAGGTAACGTCTGAGGTAAATCTGAAGGGTCATCAAACAGCTCAAAGGTTGCGACTTTATAATTAGTTCTCCTTTAGACGTGTTAGGTGATAATTGAACTTATTAGTCGTTTTTAGGTACTTGTTCCTAAACATTAAAAAGGATACATTTACTAGCCCCTAATCATGGCTAGGTGGTTAATATCCCCTGCGTAAAAAATTCGGGTATTTTTTAAATTATATAAGTGTAATGTTTCACTGTTTCTCTTTCTAGTGTGAGAAAAAAAATTCAAACTTTGAATCTAGATAGAGAAAACACCATAATCTCTCAAGCTTTCCCAGTTATTCTATTTTCCTTTAAACTTTTTATGTTCGCGAAAATAACTTCCTTAATCAAAGAAGGTTGGCTCAATCTATCCAAATTAGAAGAAGAGAAAAAGAAAGCTAGAATCACCGTCAAACAACCTGTTTCACTCGGTCAACTGATTGTGCAACATATTCCAGAACCAGATAGGAGTTAATCATCTCACAGAATTTCAATCTCTTCCAGAACAAACCCTATTTTCCAACCTCTTGAAATCCCCGATCCACTCACTCGGTCGATCGAGATACTTTTTATCAAAACCAAAGTCGTTAGTAGTCGTAAATCTCCTTATTCTTTTATAACCATGGGGTCAGATGTATGGGAAAATACACCTCGAAGAATCACCAGGCTTTCCAAATCCAAAAACACAACTTCATCTGTCAAAGAGATAGAGGAACCTATTAAAGGTCCTACAATGGTAGAGCTTCCTTCATCGTACACTTCACATCCAATCACATTAACTCCACCCATTAAGCCTCCTCATGTCGGAAAGAGGATGCTGGATGTAAACTTACTAACCAACAACCACGGGTATTGGAGGAGGAGATGGATGATAGTGGAGATGATACTCCACTGGAGACATATGGCCAAACTGACGGTGCTTTAGATAGGAAAATTTTAGACTGCTAGACTACGAACCGCTGTAGATAGGAAAATGTTCGAGAAAATGGCCTAACTTTTCCAAGGTCAGCGTTAAATATTTGCTGACTCTTCAAAATATTTCTTATATAGATATGATTAGTAAAAAGTGGGTTTTCTAGAGTCTATAAAAGTGAGAATTCCTATCCATGAGGAGACTCTGATGGATAGAAAATAGGGGAGCTAGTGGTATATACCGAAGTGTTTAAGTGATGTCTTCGGTTCCCTTTGGACCCATAGATAGTAAGATACTTTAATTTGGTAAGGTTATGCCCAAGCCAATTAAATCCTAATGCCTGGTACACATTATTAGCCAGCGTCATATCTTCAAGGCTGTCTAAAATTCTGATGTGAGTGGAACAGTTTGCTGTTGTGGCCAATTTATGCAGAAATCACCATATCCTCTTTTACTATTTCAAGATGGGGAATGACTATAAAGTTTTTGATGATTTAATGGATGCCGACAAGCCTTGGAGGACTCAATTATTTTACATTAGTGGTGTTTCGAAGAATGATAAGAAAATCAGAGCCAAGGGAAATCCAAGTTTACTGAATTGATATTGGAGAAGTTCAGGTAAACACTTTATAGATTTTTTATTATGTTTTGATACTAATTTTCACATAAGAATTTGACGTTAATTTTCACATGGGAACTATCTTTTAGTGTTTTTAAAGAAATTCTCAAAAATCTGGAAGAGGAAATGACCACATTTACTAAGTTGCATCAGTGGGCCACCTAGAATTGGGGAACTCTTTTCCAAAATTGTTTTACCTCATAAAACATGGTGAGTGCGCATCCGTGGAGAACAAACTCAACCAGGGTGCTCTTATGAGAATAATTTACCAATCCTCCTCGAACAGCTAATATTTTCAAGAGGACTGAAGAGACGGATGGAAATCATTTTTTTTCTGCCAGGAACAAGGCTCCTAGCCATCTTGACAAAATTAAAAAGAAAGGCAAAGAAAAAATCTAACGATCCATCTTAAGAATTCTCCGATGTGGGTGGTTTGGGGCCTCTAGATAAAATTGACGCTGCTTTGATGGATTTCGTTGTTATTACGGTGGGTGAGGCTAAATAGCCATTCAACTCCCTAGTTGTTAAAAATAAGAATGGGCAGAAAAGAAGTAAAGATAGTAGTCATAAGAGAGCAGGGAAAAAGACGAAAATTACCTTCGGTTCAGAGATCATACTCTGATCCGAAGTCCTTCTCTATAGTAATCCTATCAAAGCTCTTTCCCTAAAATAGGTACATGATGATCTTACTTCACCAGTGTTTTCTGGTGCTAACCAACCTTTTGCAGAAGGGGATGTTAATTTGGATGACATAGGAAATTTTTATTTTAGTGAATTTGATAACGAAGACTTTGACAAGGATTTCCCTCAATCTACCAACGTTGCCAATGCTGTGATACATGATGGTTAATCCTTCGAAGTGTCGAGTGAGCATGATATACTAAGTTATGCGGTTTTAGGCTATGTCAGGCCAATAGTCGATTTAGAGAGGCATGTTAGATCTCAAGTCAAAGACATCGTTTCCATTCGAACTGAAATTAAGGCCTGAAAGGTTCCATTAAAACAAAACAAGAAAATGTTGAGATTTTGAGTCAAGAAAAGAAAAAACTGAGTGATGATTTTGAGCTTGCTAAGTCCGATCATGAAATATTGCAAACTAGCCATACCGAACTACAGTACACCACTTCCAAAGAAGTCAGCTCCTAAAAGGAACAACTGACCACAAATGCATGTACAATCAATCAATTATCTGAGGAGAAAAAAGGATTACAAGATCTCCTTAAGGAAAAAAAAGATAGATTACTTCTCTAAAAATAACAAAGCTCAATACATAGTTGGTGATGTGGACGTATATGCTGAAGGCGTGGGAAATTCTATAGATCGGAGAGAAATATCCGTTAAATCGGATATGGTCCTATTGTTCTATCAGACTTTTCCCAAAGGGTCTATTGGGAACTTATGAGAATACGTACCATATGAGGAATCCCTTTTCACACCATGACAGAGAGTGATAAACTGGGTGTTTCCTTAGACGATTCTGAATCGGATGATGAGGCTGAGGATAATTCAGATGATGTTCAAGAATAAATAGGAGAAGGCAGTGTTGAGAAGAAAACCAAAGGCAACGAGCTTTAAGGTTAACTATTTTTATTGTGTTTGTGTTTTGAATCAAAGTCGTTGGATCATATCGGATTATCTAGAAACTCTATTTGTACAAGTCTTTGTAGTTCACAAGCATTTTTGTGATGTAGACCAGATTCATTTTATAATCATATTAGTATTTTATGCTATCTTTACTTTCATTCACTTTGTATTTTTTCATATCTTCTTTTATTATTCCACTAATATTCGATCGTACTTAAAGATGATAAAACTACGTCAATATATTAAATTTGATTAGTAATTGAAAAAGATAAATGTTTAATAGGCATTTAATCCATTCGAAATAGGTTTTTAATCCATACGAGCCATTCAAAGGTAATCCTTTTGAGAGCAACAAGTGTTTAATAAGCCTTTAATTCATCTGATCCACTCAAAGGTAATCCATTTGAGGGCAACAAGTGTTTAATAAGCCTTTAATTGAGGGCAACAAGTATTTAATAAGCCTTTAATTCATCTGATCCACTGAAAGGTAATCCGTTTGAGGGCACTAAGTGTTTAATAAGACTTTAATTCATTAGATCTACTCAAAGGTAATCCATTTGAGGGAAGCAAGTTTTTAAAAAGCCTTTAATTCATCTGATCTAAACCAAAACACTTTCTTTAAAAAGGCAAATGATAATATATTAATTGAGATGTAGACACCTCGTTAAAACCTCCCTGCGCCACCAGCGTAGGAAATAGTATGCCCCTATATATTTATATTGGATTAAAACGACATAAATATTTACAAGATAAGTTTATTCTAGGTATAACCTACGATGCTCAACATTCCAAGGATGCTTCAACTGATTTCTTTTTTTTGTCTACAAGACTGTACATTCCTTTCTTGACTCTTTCACATACGATGTATGGTCCTTCCCAATTTGGAGCCAACTTTCCGAACCGCGTTTCCTTAGTATGCAGAAACACTTTTCTTAACACTTTGTAACCTACTTGAAAATATCGTTGTTTACTTTCGATGCAAACATACTCTTTATTAGACTTTGGTAATGTGTAGTTCTTAAATGTTCTTTCACTCTTTTCTCTTCAATTAAATCCAACTGAGACCTTATAGTTATCTCATTCTCTCTTTCAGAGTAATTTTGAACTCTAAAGAAAGGAATAGTAGCTTCTATAAGTGTAATCACATCCATCATATACAATAAATAAATGGAGACTCTTGTGTGGATGTATGAGGAGTGGCTTGGTATGCCCATAGTACCTCTTGTAAGTAACTTGGTCATTTCCCCGCTGCTCTTTCTAATTTTTTTAGGCCCCAAAAAATTATTAGATTTGCTACTTCAACGTGTCCATTAGCCCGAGGATGCCATAATAGTAGGCCAATAATATCCCGCAAACAAGACTATTCTATTTAGAATTTTATAGCCACAATGTGTTGACCCTTCTCCATCATGTAACTCTGATAAAACATTTTAAGACTCATTGGATCTGAGGCAACGTAGTAGAAGCCTTTTGATATATGTTTTATAAAAAATCCCACTTAGAAATAGTAAACCACGAGCTTTGTATTTTATTTTCTTGGTCAAAGCCTTCTCTGAAGGTAGAACTCCATTATTGATAAACTCTTGGACTTCATTCATCCAATCTTCATATAGTACATCAGATATATGCAGGCTTTCTCGTACTTTAATCTTCTTTTCTATGGTTGCATCTATTGACGGGCGTTCTTACATAAGGATCCAATGGTATGCTTCAGAATGAGTAGTTGCCAATCTAGTCACAATGTTGGTTTTTTACGAGTAGTTGCATATCAGCCATGATATTTTCCGATCTGGGGATATGATCATATTTAATGCATTTAAAACCAATGGTGGTTTCTTTTAGCACTTGTAGATATTTTATAAAGTAGTCTTTCTTGGTTTTAGATTGTCCTTGGGCTTGATGAATGAGTAGTTGCGAATCACTTATCAATTAGACTCTTTTAGCCCCACATATTTAAGCTAAACTTAAACCAGCTATGACCGTTTCATGTTCCGACTCATTGTTGGATGCTATGAAGCCAAATCATATAGCCTGATATATGGTATCACCAAAAGGACGGGTTAGGCAAATTTCGGCTCAACACCTCATGGTACTAGATCCACCATCAGTTCGGATCTCTCTTTCTATCTTAAACTTACTGACTTGAGCTTCTTCACAAGGCCTCTTAAAATGGAACTCCACTAGAAAATCAGCCACAACTTGAGCTTTGATTGCAGTCTGAGGTACAAATTCAATATCATAATCCCCAAGCTCAACTGATCATTTGGTCATTCTTTTTGATATATCACCTTTTGTAGCATAATTTTCAATGGAAAAGAAGTTCGAACTGTGATACAGTGTGCTTGAAAGTAAAATATCATATTTGTAGCTGCTATTACCAATGCTATAGCTAATTTTTCTAGTTTCAAGTACGTTTTTAGCTTCTAGTAAACTCTTTCTTATATAGTAAATGGGCCTAGGGTTATTATCCACTTCTCGAACTAACAAAACACTGCTAGATATATATATATATATATATATATATAAAGTCTTTCTCCATCAATAGGTTTGAACAGTGTCTTGGTTGAAGATAAGTGTTTTTTATTTCAAGAAAAGCTTGATCGCAGTTAGGAGACCAATTGAAATCTATAACATTTCTTAAAACTTGGAAGAATTGTGCACATTTGTTCGATGAGCTTGAAATAAACCGGTTCAATTTAGCCAACCTTCCAGTTAACATATGAACTTATTTATTATTTCGAGGTGGATCCATAGCTAACAAATATTTTAACAGATCTAGATCAGCCTGAATCCCTTTCTCATTTATAATATACCCAGAAATGTACCAAATCGGACTCTGAATGTGCATTTATCTGGATTTAACTTTAAATTAATGGCTTCCAAGTTAGAAAACGTTTCTTGTAGATTCGATACATGATCTTACTCCTTAGGTATTTTTACAATCATATCATCAATGTAAACTTCTATATTCCTGCCGATTGGATTAGCAAATGCCTTATTCACCAGTCGTTCATAAGTAGCTCCAGCGTTTTTCAACCGAAATGGCATTACCTAATAACAATGGAGCCCTCTTTCGATAATAATCGTAGTATGGTCTTCATCTTTCAGAGTTATCTTTATTTTATTATAGCCAAAAAAGCATCCATAAAGGACAACAACTTGTTTTTTTGTAGAGTCCACTAACTTATTTATCTGGGGCACTAGAAAAGGGTTTTTAGGATAAACCCTTATTGAGATATATGAAATCAATGCAGATATACCATTTCCAATTCTTTTTCTTGACAAAAACTGGGTTAGTAGTCTATAGAGGGTATGTGCGATTCTTTGATATGCCCCATTTCGGTTAACCGATCTAGTTGTTGAATCACTTTGGATTTTCTCTAGAAAAAGCTCTTATTTTCTGCAGTACTGATTCAGTATCAGATTTCACAGACAGTTTGTGATTAATTATACTGGCTGGTACTCCGGTTATATCCTTGTTACACCAAGCAAATACATGTAGATTATAAGATAAAAATGATAGTAATTTTCTGTTAGCTCTAAACATAATTTAGATCCAACCCGGACACTTTTACCTTCGGCTAACGAATGAATTTCAGCCTCTTCAATTGAGATTATCGCATTATGAGCCTCATTTGGATCATCTATCTCATTTAATTTAGCAGAAGACTCCACAAATTTCTATTCCTTATCAACTTTCACTGCTTCTATCAACTTTGGGGCAAGAGTAGTGAAATAGCATTCACGAGCTACCTTTTGGATACTTCGGACAACGCCCACCTGTCCTCCCACAACATACTTAAAAAATTAGTGGATGGTGGAAGCTATTGTATATACCCTAGATAACCACGATCTATCAAATCTGGCGTTGTAAGACGTTAGACAATCAACTATTATAAACAAAACCCTTACCATTTTTTTAAATGACCCTTTCCCAACAAAACCTCTTCTTCAAATTCTCCAATTACATCGACTAAACTCCCAATAAATCCTACTATGGTCCTATTTGAACGTTGGATGATTAAAAGGTTCTTTATTTTCCTATAAGTTTATGAAAACAATATATTTGTCGAACTGCCGGTACTAGTTAAAATTCGACGTACATCATTCCCTCCAATGGATGCCCCTATCACCACAACATCTTCATGTGGGCCCGCAAAATCCCTTAAATCATCTTCATCAAAGACAATAAATAGAGCAGGGCTTTGATAGAGGTGTGTAGGCATGTTTCCCTCTAGCTGAGTTGTTAGACTATTTATATGTCTCTTTTTTGAATAGCTCAAGATGCAGTAATAGTATCTCCCCAAAAATTGGTTAACGATTCGAAAAAGTTACATAGATTGGAAAATGTTGAAGTATTTTCTACAATCATCCCAACTTGATTCTGATCCAGATCATGGTCTAGATATTCCAAATCCACATTAAAACTCTCTATAATAACCATAGCATCTTCTTGTCTAGATGCACCCATACTTTTCCCTGGAACAGTTGGTGATGCTCCTCGTATTGTATTCGCATTAGACTAAGAATGGATATTAACTTTTCGGTTGCTTCTTTTCTTTTTGACAAAAGATGACAGCTTCCCTGTCTCAATTAAATTCTACACTTTTTGTTTTAATACAAAACAATCCTAGCTATCATGGCCCACATTATTGTGGCACTTACAAAAACGTGTCTTTCGATTCTCTCTAGGAGACTAATTGTGTTAATCTTCTAAAATGCACAAAATTCTTAGTTTTATCATAAATGGTAGCCACACTTTCACCCAGTTCAGCAAACCATTCAGGTTGAATCCACACACCTCTCTTGGTTTTAAATTGTTGTGCTTGATTTGATTGATTCTAACTTCGGCGCTGTGACCTCTATCCGGAATATTTATGTCTATAATTAACTGTAGCCTGGGATTGAGTATTGGATTGTGGAATTGACACTGTATGAGTAGACTTATTTTGGCATGGTAATCTAGATTTGTTAGTTTCCTCCACCGTGATCTGTTTTCCGACCTGATTTAATAGTCCACTGCACGTCATTGCATTTTTCTAAGTCACCGAGTCAGCCAACTCACCCTAGTTCAACCCTTGTCTTAAGGAAGCAACGGCTACTTGTTCAACATAATCGGCCAATCCGTTATTCATATTCACAAAACAGCTAATAGATTCTTTCAAAAATTCGTTTAGTTCTCGAGCGCAATGGATGATAGTATCACCATTTTCTTTGAGCTCCTTACTTCCCACGAATTTTCTCTGAAAGGCCATACAGAAAACATCAAAGTTTTTATTGGATCCTTGTGGTAAACTATTATAAAATTTTAAAGCACTCCCCTTAAGAGTTTGTGAGAAAGGCCGACATAAAATTTTATCATCATCATCATCAAAATTCATCATAAAATTCTTGAACTTCTCGAGGTGGTTATCGGGATCTTTGCTTCCATCATTTTTTCCATTTTGGAACTGTTAAACCGCCTTGGTAGATGTTCAGAGAATATATTCAAATACAAAGGTAATTGCCTCCAATTGTGGTTACGAGTAAACACATTGTCCTCATCAGGAGTGGAAAATATAGTTGGTTCAGACTAGATAGCAAATTGATCACTTTGTAGATGATCAAAACCGTGATCTGTTGACCTTTTTATCTTTCATGGTCGCTACTCGATGAAGAAGGCCCATCAGATTCAAATGTTGTAGTTGAATTTTTAGCAGAATCCAACGTGCTCATCACCTGTTTATTCCAACTTCTTTTTAGAGTTAAAATAAGCCTTTGGGGACTGATAATTTTCACGTTGTTTGTTATTATCACCAGGCTCAGCTGTAGATATACCTCCCGCATCAGATTTTTCTTTCAAAGTTCTTTTTAGCATGTATTTGGGTTCTTAAAGCTTCAATCTCAGCCCTCAACTGATCACGTTCATCTTGCATGAATGTTCTTTCCTCCATATTATGATTGACATGAGACACAGTAGCATCTCATTCTCATCTTTTATTCCCTCATTTCCATGAGGTAGCACTTCTTGCATATTGAGATCCATATCTCAAAGATTTCCGAACTTCGAATTACAAGTACGGTTTTGAATAAAGTTATTCAGGTAGCTTTCGCTCGCACTGTGGTCGCCAATCCTGATGAGGGTAAAAAGTATTGTGAGGGTAAAAATTATTGTGAGGGTAAAATCGTAAGTTCTTTTGGTAATTTAGTGTTTAAGAATTTTGTAGAGAGTAGTAAGAGAAACAAGATGTTTGTATTTAATACTTTTGGAAACAGTTCAACCCATTTAATGTTGTTGCTTGAGGTATTTCTACTCTTTTCTAGGATCCATAGATCGTACGGGTCAGATCTTATATTCGGGTCAATCATACGAGCTCCCAAGCCCAAGAACTAATGTGCTAGACAGACAGCGGAGTCATTGTTCAACTTAGGATACTGTTTAAACATTGAATTTTACTTATCCAGTCCGAACTGCCCATTCAGATAAAATCAGAATTACTACAATACTCCTCCAACGATATCTAATCTGATCAATCTTCATCAACTTTATCATTTTTGTGGTCGTTATAATCTTTAGGATCACCACTGCACTGTAGTTTGTTTAGTTATTTATTGAACTTCCACCAGCATTTTCTTTAAAAACTTATTTTGTATACAAAATGATTAACGGTGTGTTTATCAAAATTTTATTTTTTATTTAAATTACAATTAAAAAAAACTATATTAATTTTTTATTCAAATAACTAAAACTTCTTTCACACATTATAAATAAAATTTTGACCATTAAAATTCTGGATCACAATTTAATAATCTATTTACATTTTACTTCACTTTTATTTTCAAAACTGATCTCTAAAAATTTATGGTTGGATTTTTCAAAATTTATAGTTCGGATTTTACCACTACAATTTAGTTAGCCTTTAAGTTAATAAAAAAAGATAATAACTAGGTTACTAATTTATAACTAGTAATATCCTTCCACCAACAGTTGTATGTCGGTAGTAAGTAGTTATGATATAATTTTCCTTCTATATACCACGAAATGTTTTTGAATTTTACTATAATATAAATATAGTGATTGATTAGTGACTGGACACGGTTCGCCCTAACAGGTTTTGGGGGTTAGTATCGAACAAGTATTAACCACAAAAATAAAAGTACAAAACTAAACTGTAACTTGATAACTATATGCAATAAGGCCAATGACATATCAATTATCGTGAGAACACAAACAAAAGCTATTAATTCGTAGGTCTGACCGAGTATTAATTGCAGCCACCATTATAATTTGTCCTCTTTTTCTTTTCAAAAAATTATGGAATATCATTTATATACTTGGATTATTTAGATTGTTTATTGATTTTTTATTGACTTTCTGGTTAATATGTATAAATCAAACAAAGAATTATGACGCGTACCGAATAGGGTCTACACGTAACTTTTCTATCGGAATTTTATGAGTTAATAACGTAGGTTTTCACTGATATTTTCGACTAAATTTTTTTGGGTTTAGTTTATTAACTCTTTATTTTGGTTATATAATTTCTTTTTGATAAAAAAAGGTTTGGATTTAGTTTTTTGTTATCTATTTTCGATAATTTTAATCCCCTACAAATATTAATTTATGAGACTAACTTTATCG